>JAWWES010000094.1:50446729-50462343 GCA_035583135.1 Lophotriccus pileatus
ATACATAGTGCTTTTACTTAACTAGTATTGTAGTAGATATAGTTGTTTAGTTTTTATTGTGTAGTAATAAATCCTAACATTATTTCTCCCCAATTGGATTTGGTTTTGTCTGCATAAACCTTCTCTCAACTTAGAGCAATATGGTTGGGGGGTGTGGCAAAAAATTGTCACCTAGACAAACCCATGACAGTACCTATCTTTAAATTCTTTTCTTTTGCAATTGTGCTTGCAAACCTATACAACAGACAATATAATACAGATGTCAGTACATCAGACTGTAATCCTAAGGAAGATTAAGGGCTCTCTGGCACTGTGACAGATTGTACTGGTTAAGTCACACTGTCTGTGTCCCTTCGACTATCTAGCTACACATGACTACAAGTGTGGTCATGCCTACAGGAATGACATCTTGTTTCTGACCTCAGCTTCATCCCTCTGAAAGACCTGGTCCCTGCTGTGGAACTGGGACACAGAGACTGAAAATTCTGGGACCTGGGATTTCCCCTGACCCTTCAGAGTAGCAAAATTCACCTTTGCTGGGGAACCCTCTGCTGGTTGCTCCACATGCTGAGGATGGTGAAGTCACATGACAAGGTGCTGATCTCTGTTCTCCGATTCCTGAAAATCCTTAGATGACAAAAGGAATATAACTGTGACCACAATCAGATGTAACCAGTGTTATATATATGATGTGTTGTATGTTTGTAGTCTCATCTCTCAGCAGGACTTCTGATGTCAAGAATCAACAGAAGTGTCAAGGGAGGGGACAGAAGAACCCCTTGGCCCTCCACCCTCCTCAATACCCAACCTGATACTGGTTGCACAGGAAGGTCTAAATCTCTTTTCTTGGTCCTGCTCAGTCTCTGTGCATCTCACAAGCAGCAAGAAGGAAGCAACACAGCTGTCCAGCAAGTTCAGTGTGCTGCATGGTGATTGACTTGATAAAGGCAAGCCATTTCTGTTAATAGCTCATCCAGGACAGTCATAGGTTGTGTATGATGAGCAATGAACTGGAGTAGACCTGCCTGCAAGAAGCACTTGGTATAGCAACACAGAGGCAGATGAGGTAACTTAGAGCAGTGGTGTTCCTGCCAGATGACTGGCCCAAAAGTGAAAGCAGACAGTATGGAAATTGAGTCAGAGGCCCAAAGACAGCAGAGCTCAGCCTTGCTGCGGTCAGGAATGCTCGGGGTTAGCAAACAGAGAAAACAGACAGATGTTATTATGTAAATATATATTCTCTTAAACTTAGATCACTTTCCTCACCTTCACATTCCTTTGACATCTCATCTGCATCAAAAGAAGGTAGAGAGCTGTAGAACATATGCAAGAATGTCCAGCCACAGCTCCTTCCTGCACAAGAGCAGATCCAGGGGGTTGTGGAGGCCTTTGAAGTTTCATGTGCAAACATGGGCTGGTGCCATTCAAAACCCTAAAATGTTCATGGAACCACCAAGAGCAAAACTGATGCAAACAGCACCTGTGTACTTGTTTGTGCTGAACCAAGAGCAAAAAGTATTTTGCCATGTATTCAGATCACTACAGTGCCTCCATTTTATGCTGTTTGCTCAGTATTTGCAAATTTGTACATCCACAGTATTAGCAAAGAAAGATTTTTGTTGCTGTTGAGCAAATAATTTGAAGGCTTTCCCCTTCTCCTGCAGTCAAGCATATTTATAATGCCCAGCCTACTTTCCTCTATTTTAAAAATCCTTAGCTTAGATAAAAAACCTACCCATACAGACAACCTCTTCTTTGCAGTCCCTCCCCTCTGACACAGTGCTTTTGCACTGAAGTGGTTAATACCATAAACATATACACTTTTCATATTACATTTGAAGAATTTGGAATGATACTCCAAATGCGACTGACTCCCTTACAAAGAGTTTGTTTTGCACGTCACTTGCCTCAAGGCATGTGCAGTCTCTGACGGACCCTCCACAGCAGCTTCATATACAGTGTTCTATGTAACATAATGAAAACTTGCGAGGCTTGTAGGAAAATATGGCATAGCCCAGCAGACTGTGGCACTGTGCCAGTGCTGCCCTATCCCCCAAATTGTGGCAAGCAACTTAAGTGGTGTATATCTAAAATCAAGTATCTCACTTCAAAGAAACTCCTTTCCCCTCTTTTTCACTAAGGCCTTCCATTTCCTATGAACCAGAAAGAGCTGGCTGAAAAGCAGAGTGTGCAGTACTTGGATGGAGTTTCAATGGAGCTTAGCTAGGAGGCAGGCATTGTGTTCTTTCAACCAGCAATTCCTTCAGTGCCATCTTTAAATTTTTAGTAAAAACTATGTTGAAGGTACGTGCTTTCTCTTTCTGAATGTAAAGTAAGTAACTGTAAAGTATTGTTTTGTAGTGGATGGAGATAGAATATGGATGCACATACGCTGCTTCTCAAAAAAACTGACAGGCATGAAGACATTAAATATGTTTTGGAGAGACCAGAAAAAGCACAAAAACTCCCTTTTGCCTACCTTGTTTGTAAACTAAAATTACCCTCTGGGACCTCTTCTAAACAATCAGGGACCGAACATGCTCCTATGCTTTGTGTAATCTTCTAAACTGTAGAAAAAAATGGGGATAAAATATTGTCAAGTCTGAATAACATCACTTTACATACACTTCACCTAGGTGTAACTGACTGCAGAAAGGCCAAGCTGATGAATACCATTCTCAGTAGTTCTAATCAGGTGAAATCAGAGGCATGAACATGAAGAAGCACTATACTCTGATAAGTTTTTGTTATTTCATTAGCAGCCAAATGTTTCTCTTTTGGCATAGTATCTACTATAAGACTGTTTTAGCATTCTTTTTTTTTTTTTCAGAGAAATAAAGATGTTGGGGCCTTTAGCAATCTAATCTAGTCACTGGCATCCCTGCCCTTGACAAAGGTGTTGGAGCTATGCGATCTCTAAGGTCCCTTCCAACACAAACCATTCTATGATTCTGTGATTCTATGATTCTATGATCCCATGACTGTCACTTTCAGAAGCCTATAGGAGAGCTCTGATTTTATAAGCTTAATTTATTCTTTCAACTGAGTAAAGTTTGTAACTGACAAAAAATTAGGACTAGTAATCCTAATTTCAGTCATCTCATTTTGGGAGCAACAAAATTCAAACCAGCCTCTAATTGAGCCCATACTTTTGCTGAGATTCTTACAAAAGATGGGACTGCAGGCTGGACTGCAAACAAAACTGATAGTAGAAGTCACCTAACTGCTCAAACACCAATTTTACTTCATTGAACTGAAAGTGACTGCACAAGCAGAAAATTTTTTAGTCTGCAGGAGCTACTGATACAAACTGCTATTTTAAACTGAAATGATTTATGCGTGCATACATCTGCAGCTACTGAAGTATCTCTACTTGTGCACCAACACATAAATTCACATACTCTCATTGTAGACCATGTTCTGTGGTATGCAGAGATTCCCATTCAAATGGTAAAATAAGCTAAAAATTTGGTTTTATTTGGTTTGCAGGTTAGCTCTCTTTTTTTTTTTCCTTAGGAACTCAGAAATTGGAAATTTAAATTTCTGATTCAAGTTAACACTTGTGTACTCTTGCAAAAGTTTGGTTAAAACTCTGTGTAGTGATAAATTTCACCAGAGTTTTTACTGGCTGTTTACATAAAATAGTGGTGCCAGAGACACCCTCTCCAACTCAGCCTTCATTTCGTTTACCAAAAAAAAAAACCCTTTCCTTTCATTCTCTTCATTCCCCAGCCATGCCTTTCTATCGTTTTTTGTACACTTGTCTGATAATTTAACGACTTCTTCCACTTAAAAACACCCCAATAATCAATCCTACTGTTGTCAGACAAAGAACCATTTGCTCAGCAGGTGGGAAAATGCAATGCTTAGTTGTAAAAATTGCTAGCCTATGAAACCACACAATACTTGTTTTGTAGAATCATGTTAAACATTAACCAAGAAGAAGAATGGGAGAGTAACCAGCCCAGGTATGCCAACTCAGCTCCATATCTGAGAAGTAACACCAGTTCATCAAATGCTCAGCTATAACTTTGGGGTCTGCAACCACCAGAGGCCATCAGAGAGAGCACCCGAGACAGAGGAACGCATGCATAAAAGGGAGGGAACATACCTTAATAATGTCGGGGAAATTAGTATCATATGTGTGTTTCCTCTGGAAAAACCAGTGGATATGTACGTAAAATACAGTATGTAAACAGGATCATTCTATGCATGGTATGCACAGTAGGTGGAGCTATCCCATGTACACCCATACTCTGCGTAAAGAATGCAAACTTCTTAAGGCTACATTTGTGTTAAGGACTTTTTTGGCCACTTTTGATAGCACTACTATTCTGTATGCTTATAATTCTTCTTATTCTGTCTTTTTGGACTGAAAGATCAGTGAGACACTGATTATATTTATACAGTAGCCATCATGCTGCTATAAATGCCACAAACAATGGTATGTTTTTGCTGGCACTAAGATCAAAGTTTTGTGCTATCTATGTTAGATCCTGACTAATAAAACACTCAAACATGCAGAAAGCCATTTAGAGTAGAGCAGTACTCAAAACAATTTAAGTTAGACCTGACTATCCATGGCTAATTACCAGGATGAGATTTAAAGTGTACAGATGTAAAACAAGTGTACAAACACCCATATGGAGTACAGTGTTCACTATTTTGGATAAATGCAACATTAAAAATCAAATAAATCGCAAATTATCATAAATCAAAAGTGCCATGCCTAATGTGACAGATAAAAGGACTGTAGTAGTCTCACAGCATTTTTTTAAGATATAGGTAGAGAAATCAAATTTAGGCTATCTGGAAACATATTTTTAAGAGTTCACACATTCTTCTTTGAAAAATTTTTCTCTGTTCCCCTACCCAAGCTAATGTTAGTGTGGAGCAGGGGTGGAATTAACTTTTCTGCAATACAGTTTTACTTTGGCTACTTTAAACACAACAATTAGTAGAACCACCAACATTACTATAAACTCAAACCATATAATTAGTATCTGGTGATGAAAACTGAGTACTTATTTTAGCTCAGTGTTAATGGACACAGAAAGCAAAGCTAATTTTTAAAATATGGGGAGAAGAGAACAGAATTATACCTTCAGTGGTATGAAGTGTGACTATTGTGGAGTAAGTACTTTGTATCAGAAAACTCCATTACTCTTGCAGAAAAAAAAAATTAAGCCCTGGTTGGTGACAGCAATTGAGTTTCGTGGTAGCAATCTTAATTCTGGCTTTTGTATCTTTTGGCTATGGGTTTTCAACACCGATAAGAACCTATTAATAAGTTTGTGATGTAAATATATAAACCACAGAAACAGGTGGCACAACATGAAAGAATGGACGTATTGGCTGTTTGTGTTTAAAGTCCCACAGATGGGGACCTTCAAAGGGTTTATAAAGCTGGCTTCTGGCTTTTCACCAAAATCCTTAGTGAAATAACTCCAGCTGTAGTATTGCTGAGGTTATGTTGTGTACATATATGTGTGTAAATAACTGAATAAACACAAGAAAGGTCTCGATCCTTCATTCTTTCCATTTAAAAAATAATTTGGTACAATTAGTCATTTAATCTGTCACCCAAAATGATGTCTTAAGCCTTTTTTAAGCTTTGTTGCCAGAAAAGATACCTAAATACATGGTTGGACACATAAATAATAGTCTGACAACTCTAAAATGTCAACATGTCTTTACCTTCAAAAGTTATTTCTACTGAAATCTACCATCTAAAAATGCAAGCTTTCATAGAATTTATCAGAATTATTTAATATGAATTCTAAAACCAAACCCAAGCATATCAATAGCTTTTGCAGTCATGCATACATCAGATGCTTGCTCCCAAAAATATTTAATTTGATTAACAGGAATAGTCCCCTCACACCAGTGTCTTCCTGAGATGAATCATGTTATTCATCTTAGTTAATTCTCACCCTTCTCAGAATCAGTCCCAATATTTCATGTCTCATCCACCCCTACTATAGCTGTGTGGTAAACCATGGAGACACACCTCATTTTTCCACCATTTACTGGTATTTACCCCATCTCCATATCCTGGGGTTCAAAAATAGCTCAAGTGGTTTCAATGAGAACAAATATTGTTGTAGGCTTGACATCTTCACCTTCTTTCATTGCCATCCCAGGTGAAGATAAACATGTTCCATGCTTAAATTAATCAAATTCAGCAATCTCTTGCCAGTAGTGCTCTAGCATCTTCTTTCACAGCTTCATCAATCAGAAATAAATCATGATAGCTCATGAGGCACTGGGGGATTGACGTGGCAGTGTGTCAATATCTGTAACTGAGATATTGTTGTTGCCTGGCAAATTATTAGCAGAGGGAATTGTTTACTGAGCATCAGTTCCCCAGAAGTTTGAATCCATTAGGGCACATTGCTTTCAAAGCCCATTGTCCTTGGAAGACTGTAACAACAATTTAAACTTACCAAGGGTCTAATATTTGTGCTGGTGTATCCATATCCATGTCCAGTTCCAGGCCGTATTCACTGATAGGCTGTCTCTCAGTATGCAGCTGGAGAACCATCACCGAATAGACAAGTTACTAACGCAGTTCCCCAGGGAACCTGTGGCCCTAGGACAGGTCACATTTTTTAATCAATGATTTGGAAAAAAACAGAGTCATTACAGATGACATTTCCAATAGTCACAAAGAATAATGGAAGGCCAAATAAGAGAACAGGTCCTTAACCCCATGTAATTTTAATGCCTGGAAGCTAGGCACAGGCAGCACATTTAATATAGCTAAATGTAAAATCACACGGTGTCCAAGTAATGATTGATGACTGATCTCCTCTGTGCCCATTAGCACCCCAGTGTGATTACTTCATGTCATTTTTGACTTTCAAACTACAGCTGGTACTGAGTCATAAGTATTGAAATATTTATGGAAGCTATGACTGACAGAGGACAGGTTTTCTAAGTCCTATAGATTCAGTGAGGGGAATGGCATTTTGCAGAAATGGAATACAAGGCTATTCAGCTAGGTGGAGTTCAAGGAGAGATAAACAGCTCATATTAAGGTCACACTGGGAGCCATCAGTGCCTGGCCAATCAATTATGATGTGAAATAATCAGTTATTCAAAATCAGGTTGATTATATATAATTACCCTATAGTTTTAGTTTCCTTAATCTGTTGATATTGGGAGTGTACAAAATGAGACACCCTTGTCATGTGGTCAAGTCACACTGTTTGCAAGACACAGAGTAGAAGAGAACAATTTGGCCCTAGAATAAACAGAGATTGTATGGCTGTCCTATTTCTGATACCTGTAATTGAAATATTTACCAGAGATTTCAAAACTGAATGCTTGAATTTTCTATAAGCTTCACATGGAGGAAGCTAAGGACATTTCCATGGTATCTGCTGAATACTCACTGGATACCCAGACATTCAGTTTCTTGGACTGTGATGGTATGTACTTTATGGTACCTAATACCATAAAACATGGGTTCCACATTTCTAGCTAGGATTATGAAGTGATTCAATTGTTAGCATTGCAAGGAAATGCATTTTCACATTTTAGAAGGGATCTGTAAAGGAAAAAAATCTACTGGTGACGTTCACCAATTGATTGAGCTTTTACTGGCAATATAGTAGTAGAGAATGTACCTGCTTCTTCTGGGAAACATGTAAAAGAACCTCTAATCCCAAAGAACATAGGTGTGCAATATCTAGAGAAATATGGTTTGGGTAGCAATAACGGAGCAAGAGTTCCAAGTGCCAAAGAAAAGCATTAAATATTGGAAAACTTGGCCTATTTTACAGGCTGTTATGTATCAGTCCATTTTAACTAAACACAGAGAAGGCTCATGGGCAACTTGACTGTCCTATGTAAGTACTTATATGTACCACAGCAAGAGGATCATAGAGAGCTTGTCAGCCCATCAGACAAATACATGACAAGATAAAATAGCTGGAAGCTGAAGTGAAGCAGTTCAAATTGGTAACAAAATGTTATTATGCTTTACACATGGAATTATCAATTTAGGAATGATGGCAAGGACCAAGTTGTGATATGATTTATCATTGGCAACTTTCAATTAAAGCTTCAATGTTTTTCTGAAAGAGGCATTGTAGTTAAACAAAAATTTATATATTTAGTAATACAGATTGTTCTGTAGAACTTGAGCTACATACCCACAGATTGTCCTAGCTACATACCCACAGATTCTAGCTTGATAACTAAGCTTCTATAACACAGACATATTTTTAGTTTCAATAAACAAGAGAAAGAGTGGGGGTTTTTCTGTGTAGAAAATACAAATTCCAAATCTTATAACAAATCACTAAAAGGTAACCGTAATTCTGTTGCTGAATCTTAATGGTTGCTGAAGAATAGGATCTGCAAACTCTTTAAATTTATAGGGGGTGTTGTTGATTTGTTTGTTTATTTTTCCTGAGTGAAAATGTTTCTGTTCCTGCAGAGTTGCTCAGGCTTAGCTAAGAAAACCGATATTTCTTCGTATCAGAAAATACAAGTCCATTGTGGACAACCATGCTCTGTATCAATTCCATCAGGCTTTGTTTCTCTGCTCCACTACCTTGATTTTAATGAAACCTGTCCTTGTGCTTCTGCTTGCTTTGATTTATCTATTCTTCACCCAGTCAGATTGATTGACTTTTTTATCTCATGAGTGTTTGTATGGAACAAACTTCTTTCACAACCATCTATACTACTTACAATTGTTTGCTGTTTTATTTCCATTTATTCTTGTGAACACTGAAATACAAGAGACTGAATTCTTCAAACTTTATCATCATTTTACTTAAAAAAACTCTGCTGAATTCCATGGTTGTTCCCTCAAAGTAAAGTCATCTCTTTTTCATTTTACTCCTTCAGTTGTTTATCCAAAGCAGGATCCTCTTTGGGTAAGTTGATAAAACATATTGAGGGATTGTTCTTCTTTGTTTTTTTTCACTGCATGTTATTATTGAGGGAAAAATACTTTGTTATCATTAAATCACATGTGTACAAAGTGTACTACTCATGTTTGCTTGATTTAATCAAATTCACAATATGCATTGTGGATTATTTACAAATCTACTAAAATATTATGGACATATAGAATATTTAAATATTTGGCAAGAAATGACAGAGCTTTGATTTTTAGTAATTTTAAAACTCGAATTATGTTATGGTTATATGCCTCCACTTTTATACTGCCATATTATGAATGGATAATCTATGTTCCATAAGAGTTTATCAACATTTAAGAATGATTACTAGGAATTTTAGTGTAAGTTCACCTCTATTACAATTAGTACACTTGATTTTCTAGTTCTTGTTTCTGTGGTAACTTCTATTACTGTATCAGAACTGTAGCATTTTTCTCATCCTCCCATTGTGATTTATTTTACACCCAATAAATCTCTGGTGAGACAGGACTGGATAGAACCTCAAGATGTCATTAAGTCTACTATTGCTTTGCTCCAAAAAAACCAATTATACCATTGTCATTTCTGACAGGTATTTCACTAGTTGGTTCTTAAGGACTTTAAAAAATGGAGATTCCACCATCTCTCTAGGCAAATTTATTTCCAATCTATTAAGCTGTAATTTATACCCATTACTTCTAGGCATAGAGCATGAGGAACGGATTACTCCATCTCTTTGCCACCACCTTTATGTATTTGAAGATTGTTTTGTTCCTGCAGTCCTTTCCTTTCCTTTCTAGGTTAAATAACACAATTTGTTCAATGATTTTTCATAGGTGACATTTTTAGACTCCCGAACATTCTCATTTTTCTCCACTGAATTCTCTCCAACTGGTCCACATATAATTGGAAAATTGCTCTGAGTGAAGCCTTTAAATGCTGAATCAATAGGAAGAATTTCTTCATGTCTTGCAGGGTACACTGAGGTTATAAATGCCATTTGATCCCAAAGAGCTCTGGACCTTTTTTTCATCAATATGACATTGCTGAATCATGTTGAGCTTATCTACAGCATGGCCAGTTTTAACCCCTATGTTCTTTCCTGTAGAACTTCTCTTTAAATTATTTTTATCCATCCTGTCTACCAAACAGACAGCTCCTGACTAATGTATGTGCCCCCATAAGGTAGCATCTGATTATTTTCAGATCATATCTCCAATTCATCAGATTCCTTTAAGTTGTTATACCACTTTCCGTATATTCATCCCCAGCTTGGCTCCATCTGCAAATTTAATAATCATTTTCCATACTCCATCATCCCATTTATTAATGAAACAATTGAACAGCACATGGATTAGAAATACGTGCTACTCTATGAATCTTCCTATTTTGTCAGTGATCAGTGACAAATGCTCTTTCAGTATAGTTTTCAGACCGGTTCTGGATTTAGATTCACACAGTTCACTATGGTTCTTTAGTTAGCATATAGCATTGTCATTGAAAAATGCCAAGGGTCTTTCCAAGATCAGCATTGGAAGTAGGTGTGCCTGCCCTTGGTCCACATACCGTTTTCTTGACACTGAAGGAAATTCAGCCAAAGCTTACTGAAAATAATTGGTTCAAAACGAAGCGCAAAGCCTGACTGAGTGAAATGGATTGTGATTCCCAAACTGATTCTCTTTCCACTGACGAGTTGCCTACCCGCCCAATTTGTTTTAGTTTTAATTGGGAAAGAAAAGGAAAATAGATAGAAAACAATATATAGCAGACAGTCTAAGATATAAAAAAAAATATAAGAAAAGCTGAAGGTGACAGAAGGCTTTGTGGATGGCTAGGTTGAGTCACATAAAAAATTGTGTCTGAAGTCTATTTTGAAAGAAGTAAAAGAAGTGAATATTCTAACGATGGTACAAGCTTCTTGCTCAACAGAGATAGTAGATTTATTCACAAAATAGTGCAGGAATAGAAGTGTTTATGAAACATTTCCATGTTGTATTTGAAAATAAGAGAGATCATAAAAGGATGATTCTTGCATGATGAAGTACTTTCTAGTCTATTTGTGACAAAGGACATTAAACAGCTATTGCCTTTAATAATTTTTAAATTATCAGACTGGGAAAACTTGCATCTAATTCCTAAAAGCACCATTTGAGGAACTCTATGGCTCACTTAACACTTATTAAATCCTGGGCTTCCTAGGAAATTCTAGAAGATTGAAAGAATGATAATGTCATGCCAAGAGTCCAAGGGGGCAGGATAAATTCAGGAGAGGAAGATCTACTAGAGAAGCAACATACGGTTTCAATAGATAAAGTTTCACAGTGTAACAGATTTGCAACAGACTTACCAAAATTACTTAAAAAATATAGAAAAACCTGAATTTTTGCCCAGTTAAAACAGATGGCAGGCACCACAGTGTTTCCAGACTCCAGCTTCAAGTTTTGAAGGCGTCTCAAACTGAATTAAAACAAAAAAGTAATTGAGCTGTCTGACATATTCTTTAGTAAACAGTTATTCATATCAAACAATTTGTCACAGTTCCATCAGTGGTATGAGGTGTAGACAAGGATTTGTCAGTATGCAATTGGCAGCAGTTACAAAATTTTAGTTAATTAGAGAAAACGTATATTCTCCAGCATATCCTATGTTTGGTTATGTATTGCATTCTCATGTTTATGCTTTTGTGAACATTATTATTCATCAGCCACCTTCAAGACAATGTGTTCCACCCAAGCAATCATTTTGTATTATCATCAGGTTTGTGATCCTACCTAATTTAAAATTTCTCTATTATTGTCAGAAAAGCCTTATTATTGTAGTGCCCAATCAGTTTGCATGACAAAAGCTGATGGACCAGTGAGAAGGCCCTTTTTCTCAGAAAATCCACTGAAATGCTTCAAACCAAGATGAGAGACATCAAAAGTGACCATTCCTGAAATATATAAAATGTCGTCACATTTATAGTTTATGACACTCAGCTTGCTAATCTTTGAGTTAAGGTAGAAATAGAACAGGAACAGACCTTAGGTGTTAAAGCAAAGCCCAACCCAAATTACTTTCAGAAACAAACAGAAACAACTCAGGAACTCAAAGCCAACTATTGACCATTCAGTGCAAAGGTTTTAGAAAAGAGATTTTGTGTATATAGTGTGTGGTAGATACCTTTACTTGCCATCAATTTTTTATTTTTTTTTTAAGTCTACACATTATGTCTCCTGTGGTTGTTTCATCTCTTAAAACCCGTATCACAAGCATCTAGCTTTTTACATTTTTACAAAAATGTATCATGGAAGGATTGGGTGAGAATACTGAGACTGCAACTCAGCTCACCCCAGAGGCATTTCTGGGGCATGATTCATCTAGTCCTAAAGTAAGCATCTAAATTAGGTCTGATGCATCAAGTCTTAAAGCCCCTCTTTCTTTCCCTTTACCATAAAGAAATGGGTGGCCCACCAGATGTCAGTGGCTTCATTCTGGATATCTAAAAGCAAGAGAGAAACATCCAAAACCTATGCTATCACAAAGTAGGAATAGCCTAGGTGATTTAATTTTATTAGTGTTTCCCCATGTCTAACAATCTCAATACATATAAGCAATGCATTACTTTTCTACATCTGCTTGTCAGGACTTTTCTCACAGTATCAGTCAATTATTTTAAATATTTGAAGTTTAGGTCAGTATACTTATGTCCTTATACCTTTCCTGAATCCCAAAGCTTTAAGTACTTGTTTACCAGTTGTAGCAAGAATCTCTAGACACCTGCATAAATAAGTCTATAAGTTGCAAAGATTGCAGTTTCAAGTTAAAGTGAATCAACATTTATGCATCAACTCTAATCTCTCTGCACTGACATCTAAACCATTTTTGGCTCCATTTCATATTTTATTTTAAATCTCATTGTCCTCATAGTGATAAATGAAGGACATAATACCTTGTTTCGCTTCTAAATGTCAAGATGTGTAGCGTTATCATCTGTGTTCCCAGTAGCACTAATAACATTGCAGACTAGACTGTTCTGTCTTCATCAAAGGCTATGCATCAATTGAGATACAGTGCTGATGATAACCTGAGTCAGCTATCAAGGAAAAGGACTCTGTACTCTGTGGGTCACAACCAGGGTTCATTTCAGCAAACACCTGCAAATAGCATTTCTGCATGAAAAAAAAGATTTATTGTTGGCAGAAAGATTTAAAAGCAAGGTGCACAGAAGACACATGAATGTAGTTATATCCTTATTCCTTAAACAAGCACACAAGAAGCTCTTGGCAGTTTTTTCAATATCTGTATAACCCGTCTCTTCCCACAGTTTTGGTTTATTTTTGCACTGATTTTTTTTGCATGGCTGTTTCCAAGCCATGCTTTCACTCTACCTATTAAAGCAGCATAAAAATGTTGATATCTATGCCAGCAATAAAGGACACTGCATAAAAAGACCAAGCACAGATATACTGGAAAGAAATTCCTGCATATTAACAGAGTCAAAACCACTTCTATTATCCTCTGTCCTATACAGACAACCATGTTGGAGAGAAGAGTGCTCTGAGTGACCAGCTAGGTTTACCAGTTCTTCAGGTATAGGTTTTCCTCATTGTCTGCACAGTAATAAATTAATCTGCAATTTTTTGCAATTTTTTAAAAATAGGCTAATTTTAAGACTAATCTGCAATTAATTGGCAATTTTTCCTCTGCTGTAATTTATGAAAAAGAGCTCCAAAGTATTGCTTAACACTGAAATCTAATTAGCTCACTATGCAACTCATACTCGCAAATAGTATGTTTAAATAATGCATCCCACTTCTGTGTGTCTACCGTGGCTGCTGCCTTGGTATTTTTCCTATCTATTCTTCTTATTCCAGGCAAGACACATGTAGGGCATCTATGTGTTTATATGTACTGAAATTACACTTTAGTCTAAATTAATATCTATTAAATTATTTTTGTGTTTTAATTGAATCTTCCCCCTGGAATCCCCCTGCTCTCTTTTTTTTCATAAGCAGATAAATAAAAGAAATATCTTGAGCTACCATGCACCATCTGGAAAAATGTCAGCTATATCCCTACCTAGAGGGTTTGGAGTTTATTTCTCAAGAGGACAGGTGTTGGTTTTGCTTTCCTTGCCTACAGTTTGCACAGTTAAATAATTTAGAAAGGACTCAATGTTGAAAGATAAAATAAAGATGGAGCATATTGTTTCTGGCTAAAATCCCTAGTACTGTAGGTGGCATTTTCTGCTAATACTTCTTGCAGTAGTATTACTAACAAAACCAGAGATTTGAGTAATTGTAATTGATTCATCCCATGTGCCAAATGGCATTATTCTTTGAAAAAGAATATATACATAAATAATACTAAGCTCACGTGCACGAGTACATATTTAATCTATAGATCATTTATATACCTAAAAGAATTGTTATTCAGTGAGATCACTAAAATTTCTGTGTTCTAAATATCAGACTAAAGCAGCAACTACAGAAATGTCCTAAGAAAAATGTTCTGTGTAAACATTTGTTGCCTTTGAGAAATGATATATTTCACCATAATTAGTAAGCTAGCAAAAGGTATCAAACCTCAAACTTTTTTTCCATCATTACAATCAGAGTTGGGCAGTAGGGCTGCCATTGATGATATTCCATTACAACAGATGTAGTGTAAGCATATAATACAGGGCTTTGTCGAAATCAAAGGGTTTGCAGCACAAATAAGAGAAACAGAAGTTTGGAAAGGTCAAAGTGAAGAAGGAATTTGCCCGTGGCCACACATAATTAAGTGTTAAAGCTCTAAATTGACTCAAGATGCCTGGGCTAGCTAAGTGATGTGTTGTCTGTTTGGGTAACAGTGTAGGGGGAGGTGTTTCTTTTGTGCTAATCCCTGAATTTGTCTAATGGACATTTGCTCTCAATTGTGTGTGAAACTCAACTCTGATTTTTTTCTGTGCAAAATTCAATCTTGGTGAAATGAGCTGCATGTGTACAGCTGCACAGAGTTGTACTTCAGCCTGTGTCTTCCTGAAGTGTATGTAGAGGTTTATTAACAATGACAGTATTTTGTAATTGCATATTCAGATAAATTCTGCATCAGATCAAAATGGTTTATCTACAATCAATCCCTGATTGATTTGCCTGTATAGCCAAAACATTTGCATATCTCCTCAAACAATGTGATGAGAGCACACTGAGCAGCATCGTGAAGCATCCCTGAAGAGCCAGTAGTTAGAGAAGGGTCAAGGTGAGGGTCAGTGCAATACCCACAATTGCAGCAGAGAAGTCATCATTTTGAATTTAGTCTCACCTGAAGGACAACCTCATTTGCTCTTACATATTGAAGGAGAAGAGAAAAAGGGAAAAAAGAAGGAACAGCTGGAAATGATAAACAGAGAAAATAGACTTATGGAAAGAGGGAGGATGCAGAAGGAACGGTGTAAGAAAAGTGGGAAAGAAATCCCTCCAAAATCAATATATTCTTTAGCAATGTCAAACTCAGTTGCTCTTGTCTCAGAGCTCTTTTCCTGCCTTCTTCTCCCAAAGGAGGCTTGAAGAGGCCTCATGAAACCATCCAAATCACTGCTCTACCTAAACAAAGATAAGCTACATATGTGCCTGTGTCATTCCTGACAGATGTTTATCAAACCTGCCCTTAACAGTGTCCCCAGACAGAGACTGCACATCGTTCTCGGTGTCCTGTCCAAACCTTAACAAACAGTTTCCAGTCTTTAATTCT
>JAWWES010000094.1:50473854-50497199 GCA_035583135.1 Lophotriccus pileatus
TGCAACCAAAGAACCTCCCAGCCCTCTTCTCCTGCTTCCTAAGAGGCAAAGCCAGGCAATTAACATATCAATGCTGTCGGCTCACTCGTTAACCTGGGCCATTAGCTGCTTGGAAACAGCCCCGACCAACTCTCCTCCCCCAACACAAGCAGGGAAAAGGGAAAAATTCCAACTTAAGTTTAAGAGCACAAAAACCATGACAGCTACACAGTCTAAAGCAAAATTTAGCAACGTGGTACTGTTCACAAAGGAAAGATCTATTTTTACTTGGAGATAATGTCTCTTGTGCTTCTACCCTGGGAATAGTTCACATTACTTAGCCCACCATTTGCTTTGTTTGGAGAAGTATATATTCCATACTCCTGGGATCACGAAGATTTGGACACTTGAACACTGCTCTGAGCAAGACACTGTTCACAGAAGCTCTGATTCACAAACCAACCACAGTTCATGAACACTTTATGCAGCTATTTACCCTGCATACTGCTTCAGAATGAAAGCAGGTTTTTGAACAGGAAGGATAGCTCTATTGGCCATTTTTTTCTTAAGAGAGTGTCAGAAAGCCAACTTACAGGTGAGTGATTTCTTTTAAAGAGTATTTGTCTGTATCAGACTTGGAGAATTGCCAGTGTCCTATTATCCTTGCCTGGTCATGGAAGTGCAGCTGCAGCAAGTCTTGGTAGGAATGCAGAAAGTCACTGCTTGGAAAGGAAAAGTAAAACTGAAGTCAGTGGATTTAAAGAAACAGCACAGGTCTCCAAAACTACAATAGCTGCTTTGGTGTCACTTTGGAAATTACTAGTATGGCAGAAGCACAGAGGAGCCCAGGTAGAGGACTAGACCCTGCCATCAGGAGAGTTGTGGAAGTAGCAACTAAAAACAGAAGCAGTCACTACTTTATTCCCACTCTCGTGAAAAGTAAAGATCACAGTGAAAACAAGGGGATGTTGTGCACAGAAATAACATTTGCCATGATAGTGTATTTTTAAACAGATTTAAGAGAGGCATGTGGATTTCTTTGTTAAAAAAAAAAAAAAATCAAAACTGTTTTTAAAAAAAAAAATGACATTGGAAATATATGGACACTTGCTTGTCACAATGGGTTCAGTTTGTTCCCCATTGTCAGTCATATACACAGTATTTTATGGTCTTGGTTTGTGATTTCCTACTTTAACTCACTTTCAAAATTAACTAACATAACAAGCTCCAGAATAAGTGCTGCAACACAAGGTTTCATTTTTGCAACTGAATACTAATTTATAATAATACATATAGAATCCGCAGCAGCTCCCACTGCAGGGCCCAGGAAAATAGGATTTTCCTAACAGAGATGCTAGCACAGTGCAGCTTTTAATATGTGATGAGTTTCACTGTGATTCTAAGTAGAAAATTCCCTATGGTTCTCTGAAAGAATATATATAATGAATACAACACATTATTTACATAAAAAAAATTCCTGTTGAATATTCTGCTCTTAGAAGACAAGGGTTTCAAAATTAGACTTGCCAATATAATTTCTTTCCTTCATTGGTAATCAGCAGAGTATCACAGCCATTGCCTTCAATTTATTCGTCACAACGGTGGAGAAGGAGAGTTTTACTGTGAAGTAATATCTGATCCACAGGATCAGTTAGGGAAACCCATTCAAGGGAAAGAAAAAAAAAGAGATTGTGCCATGTGCACTTAAATTAGAGATAAGACAAATACTACTTACACTTGAGAATTTGCAAAAAAGAATATGGAACCCAGTGTCATTTTTATGTTTTGAGATGTAAGCTAGAATACACATCATCAAAATAATCTTCTAAGTTCATTTAGATGAAGTAGCTAGGAATTATTCAATACAGTTTTATCTACCTTGTTATCAGTCTTGGGACCCATAGTGTTTAATACCTTCATCAATGACATAATGCATGAAAAGAAATGTGATCAGCAGAGGTGATTCTGTCCCTCTACTCTACTCTGATGAGACCCTACCTGGAGTACTGTGTCCAGAGGAGGGCTACAAAAACAATCAGAGGGCTGAAGTCCTCTCCTGTGAGGACAGTCTGGGAGAGTTGGGGTTGTTCATCCTGAAGAAGAGAAGACTCTGGGAAGACCTCTGGTGCTTAGGAGAGGGCTTATAAGAGAGATAAGAATGGACTTTTTCAGTAGAGCCTATTGTGATAGGGCAATGGTTTTGAATTAGAAGTAGGTAGATTAAGACTAGATATAAGGAAGAACATTTTTATGATGAGAGTGATGAAACACTTGATCAGGTTGTCTAAGAAGATGGTGGATGACCCATATTTGGAAACAATCAAGGTCAGTCAGGTTGGATGGGGCTGTGAGCAACCTGACCTAGTTGAAGATGTCCCTCCAACACAAATCCATTCAGTAATTCTATGGTTATTAATCTGTTTCTTTGCAGTCAAAGGTGTGATAACAGCTGCATCAGATACCAAAATCAACTGACCTGTAGTTCCATGGAGCTCAGCTTTGATACCATATGGAACATTAGACGAATCATTGCAATGCAAGTTCTTCTGTCAGGGTTATCTCAGCTTCCACTTAAGGTTGTGCTTACAGAAGCTCCTTTTAGTAGCTAGTTCCATACTTTTTCTACAAAAAACTTCAACACGTATTGAGACTCTACTATCTTCAAAAGGGCTTGAGCACATGCTTATATGTTTCCTGAGCTGAGGCCATCTCTCCCATTTTGTTCACATCAATCACACAGAACATAGCTCAGAGCTGTTAGACATGTGAAACCCCCAAAGGAAAGTATGGCATTGCAATAACAGCAAGTCCAGCTGGTGACACTTGTTTGTCTGAGGAATCTCAGTGGTGAGATACTGCCATGAGATTTGAGCCACAGGACTATGTGCGGTTCAGCAGGGATAAATCTCTTCTAAGATGGTGACTGTGGTATGCCTCATCACTCATTCTTCCTAATACAGGCAGTACAGAAGAAGAATTTAAAATCATCAGCATTTCTGGTGCACTCATTTGGTCATGCAACATATTTAATTAAAATTCATAGGTTAAACTAGACTGCAGGTTTACTGAAATTTTACAAGTTGATTTTTTTTCCCCAGGTAGCAATTGAGAATTAGTGACTGTAGCCTACCTGTTACATTCTTTATGATGTTTTTCTAATCTGTGTCTCTGAACTAATATCACAGTGGTTTTGTTTTACAAATCGATTTACTCTGTTGTCAAGAACCCTGTAAAAGGTACGTGAATTGGCTGCAGTGGTTCAAAGATATCTTTTTAAATTTCCAAAGCAGGTCTAACAGAATAATTTACTGTATAGTAGTGTTTTGCAAAGACATGGGGGGGTTTAAAACAATTATACCCAGAGAGCTCTAATATTGTTTATCACTTTAGATAGCACTGCAAGTTTTGTTAAAGTTACAACCAAAATTACAGAGCATGAAGTGACCCTACAGGGATATTTGCACTACAAAAATAATATGATCCTTACAGATGTAGAGTAGTTAGACAAAAAATTATTAATCTGATTAATCTGATTCAAATTAATAGATCTGACTA
Organism: Lophotriccus pileatus; assembly: GCA_035583135.1. NCBI lineage: Eukaryota > Metazoa > Chordata > Aves > Passeriformes > Tyrannidae > Lophotriccus > Lophotriccus pileatus. Next base: position 50,477,389 of record JAWWES010000094.1, read on the forward strand.
TTAACCATACTTCTCTGAATGGATGAAAGTCAGGCAGAAAACTTTGACCCCAAATAATTACAGTGAAGACACTTGTTTGTCTTCCACAAAAGAAGGCAAATTGCTCTGTACCATGGGATATGCATTAGCCTAAGCATCACTCAGGTAACCGGCACTGGGTGCACACAAGAGATTTACTCATTCGCTGTCTCAGCTACAATATCTAAGCAAGCTGTTGATTTCATACTGCATGAAGAAGGCAAGACTAATATTTGTAACTGTGATGTAAATTAGCTGTATCTCTCTGAAAGTCTGATGATTTGAGAATCTCTCTTGTTTTATTCAAGCAATTGTCAATATCCTGGCTGCATTACAAAGGTGGGTTTTCAGCCCATCTGCATGCGTCAGCTGGATCAGGTTACAGGGCTAAGAAGAAGTGATCCATTCAAATCATTGTGTCAGGATGCTTCCTTGACAGTGTTTTTCAGAATGTGGATTTTGCACAATAACTGTGTACATTGAATAAATCTGTCAATAGTGGTAATGTATGAAGGCTCCTTTACTTGTTTGCAACACCTTGTTTTCATCTGTGTTTGCTATGGTTCAGGTGCTTGCTGGCATGCAAATATGCAAAGCTACAAAAGACACTGGTCACATCCACAGCAATAATCCACAGGCAGCAACATGACTACATCTGTAAAATATTCCATCTATTTGTAAGAGTGAGAGTCACTGAGCAGAGAAATGCTTAGCACTTTCTCTAGATCACATCAGTCTGAGCTGTGTTGCTTCTTGCACTGCTTAGCCTGTGAATCGTTACGCTCCTGCAGCAGGTAAGGGGATGCACAGCTTCAAATTTTGATTAGGAAAAAAGCCCAGAACATACATATTCCCTTCCATTTAGCTGCCTTTCAACTGATAAACATTTTGAAGAACTGATTCCTGAATTCTATCAGTACCACATCAAGATTTGCAGTTCAAATAATGAAATCACTGTGTTTATATTAAAATTAAAAAATCACTATGCTTTTTTCATTTCCTTTTCTTTGCAGTTACTTGTCTTTCTCTTCTACCAAATGCAACATGGGATAGTCTATGAAGGCTGGGGGATTTCCACAGAAAATGCCTCCTTCTAGCAGAGCAAGACAAGGGCAGACATTCTGCTCTTTCACTGGTGCACAGAAATCAGCCTGTCAGTCCTGCTATATGTCGTGTTGTTTAGGAAGGTGATATGTGGGTAGAATGTATGGTAGGGAAAGAGGACAAAAAACATCTGAGGCATAAAGAGCTAGTGGGACTTGAAGCAGAAGGAACACAGGAATTTGTATTTTTTTTAGAATAAATTAGGATTTTACCCATATCTTGTCTAACCTTGTAATTTGTATAGCTCAGATATACAACAGTTTGATGCATCAGGTTCTTTGGGCAGATGTATCACCTGTCAGGAACGGAGTGCTAAAGCCAAGGCATCTTTGTTGTAGATCAGGAAGGTACCCTGTGAGCCACAGAAGGCGTGGATGTTCATATGGACTATCCCTCTGAATAAAGAGGGGATAAATCACAAGCAGAAGCAGAAACACATGTCAGTTTGAGACAACTCATCTGGTCTCTGGGATGTGCTTTCCAAACTACTATTAATGGGAGAAGCTTGTCAGATGTTCTGCTCATAAATAGGAGGTCCACTGGAGAGAGAACAGTGACAAGCAAGAGATGCTTAAAAGAATCCTGTTGGAAAATGGTCTTTCTCTGGGTTTAGCAAAGTATGACTATGTATCTGGCTCTGAGAGCAGGAGAACAGGTTTGTCTGTTCAAACAAAGTGGGGTGGGTAATGGTAGAGACAGCAGAGGGATTCCTTCTGAAATAAACTCCACAGCCTGACTACAACTCAGAACTAGCTCTTTCTGCAGCTGATTTTACTTCAGAGTGTAAAATACCTGTTGTCATCTAACAGATGTATGCATCATTAGAGTCAAACAAACAAAAAAACAAAATTTTTTTCAATATCACACTGTTCTGACTCCTAGCAATTTCGAAGGCAGTATTAATCAAGCTGTGGTCCATGGATTGGCACAACCTTACAAGACCTTACAAGATTGCCCTTTTTTCAATGAGAAACAAAAAAACTAAAACTACATACATATAATCCCATGCAGCAGGTATGTGACCATGCCTGCTGGCAGGTATAGTCAATGTCCAACTTTCTCCTAGAATTTCAGGAATTCATCGGGATTCACTCACCAGTGGATGTTCAAAAGTAATCTCCAATTTTCCACCAAAACCTAGAATTGATGGACAAACGTATTTACGAAGTAAATAATTTATCAAGATAAAAAACTATTGAAGACAACTAAAAGCACAACTACATTGTCTGCAAGAAAGGTGAAATTTTATAGACCTATTCAATAACATAACAATCTTATTGGCTTGTCACTTTTTACAGTAACACAGCATGGTACAAACATTGTGGAAAAGGAATATTACAGATTAGTTCCATACAGGTCTTTATGTTCTGGTCACTTTCATAGCATCTGAAAAGCTGCAGACATGATATATTATACTTGCATTTGTTTTCTTACCCCCCCTCCAGAGCAACTTAGCCTTTGTTCCAAACCAATCAAAAATAGATAGCGTCTCATTCAAAATAAATACAAGTAAGTACTCAAATCTTTTTGTAACCAAATAATGAAGATAATAAACCAATCATCTTGCTTATTTACATTAAATTCTTCTCGCATTTTTTTATTCACAAGTATAAATCTAAAATTATTGTAACATTATTAATTAAAAATATTTTTCTTATCTTTATCTCAAGTTCTGGGGGAAATATAGAATGTGATTCTGTTTATTTTAGCATATTTAGATAAAGATAAAATTTGCAATAAAACCACATTTGCCAATGTCATGACAGTAGGTAAACAACTGTCTCATATTAAAGATTTACCTTTCATCTGACAGTCACAGTTCTGATAGAGCTGGTCTCTTTATTCTCTTTTTTTTGTGTGTGTGAAATTCCATTTCTTAAAATAACAGTCTTCTTTTTGAGATGACTGTGTTATCATTGCCCTAATAATCTCACTTTGAGATTTCACACTATTCATTTGAATACAAATTCCAATCTGCCTTTTGATATTCCTCTTTTCCTCTGTTCAAACAGGCTTCTGATTGCCCTGGCTCATCACTGAGGGGGCTAGTGCTGAAGACAAAAAGAGCTGATGTCCCACAATGTCATTCAGCAAACCATATACTCCTCTCTAGCAGCAGCAGCAGCAGCTGCTAGGAGGTTAGGAAGTGGTCATAACATCTCCCTGTTAAAATCTTCCAGCCATAATCCACATGCTATTTTTAATCTGTACTTTGCACCAAAACTTTCTAGTTTTTACATAGAAAGGGAAGCTGTAAGTCTTTTCATATCTCAGGCTGCTGTGCACAAACATTGTTTGGAAATAGAATATAATGCCTTTTTTCTTCCCTACTTGCATCTGATGCCTTTATACTGCAAAGTGTTCTTTTCCAAGAATGATTTATTCTTTTCTATTTTAACAGCTGATTATATGTTTCATAGCTGTGTCTTTGATTTCATGGTTTCTTTGTGATTTGGCTTAATAGGAAGTATTGTAGTTTCACAATGAACCTTTAATAAACCTGTAGGAGTGCTACTCAAAAATGTATTTTCTATTTTTCTTCTTGTCTATTGTCAAAAACTTTGTTGATAACAACACATGCTCGCTCAGGAGCTTCTTTGTAGTTTTAAAGAAATTTTGTTTGCTGTATAAAAGTGCTACTTACTGGGAACACAACGCTTACTGTTGACTCCTTAAACCCCACAGGAAAGAGGAAGAAAGTAATCTAGTGCAGCTTTAGGCGGTATCAACTTCCCTGTGTTGTGTTTTTGTCCAAGTTAGGATTCAGTCTCAGCAGGGGCTTATATACGAAGAGATAATGCAGATTAAACAAAAATCTTCCATACTAGCATTGTTGTGCAGAGGTGAACACCTCTCTTCATCCTTTCCTCTTCCTTGCCTGCTGTAATTCCTTCTGCCATGAGAACTGCTTCAGAGACTTTCAACAGCACGCGAAAGGTCACTCACAACAAAAACAAGGACTAAATTAATCTCCTTTGCACATTTCTTTATCTCTTTCTCCTACCAAGATGTAGAATGGTGAGAACTCATTTTAGGCTGCAGTATGTACAGATGCTTGCAATGTACCTGTAAGCACTGAGCCATCCTGGTGCCATGTGGCGGAGCGGGCTGACAGGGGCACCACTGCTCACTGCAACAGCAAGTCCTTATGCTCTGTGCTGGAAGATGTCATAGACATGCAGATGTTGAAATAATTTTCTTCCTCTTCTGTGAAGCTGCATTAAGATACTACTTCTTGACCATAATACAGGGCTCAAGTATGCAAGGCTTCCTTGCCATGGGAGTCCATTCCAGGCACAGAAGGTCTCGCTTCCCTCAGTGACTATGTGCAGCATAAGCCTACAAATCTAATTACCACAGCATGTGACACAAGTTGGGCACAGGCAGTCAATCAGAAGCCAAAGAGCTGTTTTCTCTCAATATATCTGCTCAGATAGTTAGTTCCACTCACTCCTTATACCGATCTTTGATTTGTAATGTACCTCAACCCTAATCAACAATGGAATAGAAAAGAAAAAAAGCCAAAAGAAAGAAACAAACAAATACACATAAACATAAGAAAGAGGAATAAACCAGGATATACACACATACACAAAAATAAAATAGAGGATGCCTATATCCCCTATAGATATAACCCAAGGAAGTGGAATTTAACCCCTTCCTTTTAATTATAGGCTTTCAATTTAGAAGGCATTTTTGTGAATTTATCATTCACAGTAGCTATGGAAAGTCCTTGATGTTCATCCAGGATAAGCAGCAGATGAAAATGAGTGTGTCACAATTGAAGTCATTTGATTGGAAATTCACTGGGCTACTGCTTTTCCTTCCTGTCTACCTGAAAAGTATCAGTAATGCTTATGAGCACTGTGCAAATATTAACAAATCAGCTGAGGGTTTCTGAGCTGGCTGGAAAATGAAGAACAATGCAAATAAGCAGCAGGGGAGGTGGAAAATGCATGCAAATCAACTTATACTTTCTGGTCCATAGGTCCCAAGCCTCATTACTTTTGAAACTTCTGCTTGCGCTTAAGCAGCACTGTAGCTTCTTTCTCAAACATGGAAGCAGGGTCTGCCATCCACAATTTAATGAGCCTCAAGGAGATCAAAAGAAACAATTGAGAGAGATTCCAGTTGTCATCTTAAAAATAAATTACTTCTGTATTTGTTTATTTATAATTCCTTATCTTATAATTATTTTTCTTCCTGTTCTATAGATGTATTTTTGATACATGTCAAGGAAAGAATAGCACTGCTTTTTATTTCAGATATGAGGAAAAGCCTTAATGCACCTTTTATGATCACAGTAGTATAGGGTACTGCTTATAATATATTGTTTTCCATCCTCAGTATACTCTGCAAACATGCATGTCTTAAACCTTAAAACATTAGGTACATGAGATAAGGTCATCCTCATTTTCTGTGGGGAAAAAAACTGTGCCAGAAAGAACTTTTATAGTCTGTGCATGAGAAGATTACATTGAAGATCAAAATTAAAAAACAATTTATCTGAGTGGGGATGAGAAGTATAAGCAAACTAAGTGATCAGAGAATAAGAGAGTTATTCTTATTACTCCCTGTCAGAGAAAATTTTAATTATAAAATGTGGGATTCTAGAGGGGGATTTTTTTCCTCAGAGGAGGAGAGGTTGAACTGAATATACATTAGAAGAACTATTAAAAAAATGTGCATTTGGCAAAGGAAAACTCAGAAAATATTCCTATCATATGACAAAGAACAAATGCTGAGCAGGTAACCTCAGCACAATTTCTTTGCACGTGTTATGAAGCAGTCATGACCAACAGACACAAACCCTACTTTTTCTTCTGCATAACTTTTGTTCCTCCAATAGAAGGAATAGTTATTCACTTTCACTTTGGTATTTTCTTCTCCAGCATACACTTACATTCTGCCTTTGGTGCCAAATATTTGACTGAAGAAATACAAATATCTTCAGGGCTTTTACCAGAAGGTCCTCAGTACTGCCAGTTTAAGGAAGCTGTGCCTTACTGAGCTCTGCCCAGGGTGGGTCAGAGGCCCACATCAGTGGATCCAGCACAGATCCCTGTTACTTGAGATACTTTGCAGATGCTAGAGGCAGAGATACACACTCTGTACTGCAGGGCAGAACAACCTGCTTTCTGATTTTTCACAATTACATCCTGACTCTACATCCTTCCTTTCTGAAGAAAGATCAGACTTTCTTCCCTGGGTCAGGGAAGGGAGCAGAGTTTGCTTTAGAGGGTTGCTGAAAACCTCTGATACCCCTTTCAAAGTCATCTAAGTCACTGTACACAAAACCTGCTTCCTCCAACACTGCCAAAAGAAAACACAACTCAGTCTGATACAGAAAGCACACTTAATTTAGAAAAATGGTTCTTGTCATGTTTGCTCTAAAATTATAGGAGGGTCGGACAAAGCTGTGCTTGAAGCTTCATTGCCAGCCTTGGTTTTAACACTTCTGTATGTGTTGTATGTGCACATACAGATATATTCTAAATGCAGATACAGTTGGGTCAGCTTTTACTTTGTCTGCATGAGGTGTTGATGAGAGTTCCATTCAGTGCAACCTTACTGAGTACAGATAGCAGGAAAACCAGTGGAAACTCCACCATTATTTTAATTCCGAGACTAATGTAACTGCTCTCAAATGCAAACGTGTATAATTTAACTGCTTATATAGGCAAAGATTATTTCACCTATGTTGTAAATAAAATAAGGTATTTCCATTAAGAATAGAAAGCTGAGTGTTTATGTGTGCCTCTGGGAAACCAGAAGTATTTCCCCAAACAAACGCAAATCCTGCTAAAAGCTAAAATAACTTCACATTTTGGTCATTGCAAAAAGCCATAGTTATAAACTGGTGTATGCAGGACATATGCAGTGTTTTCCCTTTGATCTACATCTTGGGACCAGTACTGACAATCCCTGGCATTTAGTGACACCTAGTGGTACTTTTTTAAGTAGGAAAAGCCCATTCAGTTTTATTTTATTAAACATTATACACCTATGTTGGAAAAACAGCTCTTCTGAATACCCTGTGGCAGATTTCCTCCCTACCTTCGTTTTGCTTTCTGAATCCCTCGGGAAGTTGAGACAGTCCACAAGAACTACCAGTGAGAACTACATCTTTTACAAATGAAAGAACTATTTCCTAAAATATGAGAATGGGAGAAAAACTTGTTCCATACATTGATCAGACTCTACCAGATATCTGGGGTAGGGCTTCAGCACCCTCAGAAATCAGTGTGCAGAGAAACATAGTGCATTTCTCTGGGGTCTGCTTTGGGACTAAAATGGTGCTGTACTTCGGGTGTAAAACTGTGGTCACTCAGTACTTGTCTTTGGGAAATCTCTGCAGGCTGCTCTACAAGGTTGCAGTGTGGTCCTCAGAAGGTTTTTTAATACTCTGCTGGTATTTTTCACTTGTGCTAGTCTTTTCTGTGATTCTTGACACATATAGTATCTTGTTTCTGGCATCCAGTTAAGGCTTAATTCATGCTAAAAATAAATCTTCCTTGACCAAATGAAGGTCTTTTTCCAGCAGGTGTCATTGTAAGGTAACAAACACAAAATCCAAGCCCCTCAGTGAGATGTAGGGAGCCGCGTGGGACACAGGACAACCCTAACCTGGTTGGGCAAAGGGTCCTCAGGGCAACAAACATTGGCTGCTTCCTCATCCAAGTGCACAGCCTGACAAAAAAAATGTGTGGGAAGATACAACCACAGAACTTTTCCAGTGCCTGATGGAAGAGGCTTGTAGGGTTTGCCTCATCTGGACCCTGCCCTCATCCTCCAGCAGTTCCGTGAGCATCGTGAGTGGAGAGGATCACTCAAAATCCATCAGCAGTGGAGCATCTGCTTCTGGGTGTGAAATACCTGAAGTTGTACAGAGGTTGAATTTTTGCAGACTTCAGTAGAAAAGCCTAGGTTTTTAATCTTGGGCATCTACAGTGTCATGAAAACCTTAATTTGGCAGCTGTGGGACTGATTTTGCAAAGAAATAAGTCACTCAAGGGTTTGACTGTATAACTGTCTGCCTAAGGACTCTTGTGCCTGGGGTCAGGAAGCAAGATTTGAAAATGTCAGCATAATTTCATATTTTGTAGCAACCAAATTGAAAAATTTGGCTGGCTGCAGAACTCCAGCTCTGGTTTAAGTAGCTTTATTAATCTCTGTAGCGGTTTTATGTTTTTGCTGTTAAAGCAATTCAGTATCAATGTGTCTGGGAAATTCAGTCATAATAGCCTTTATGAATAATTCAATTATGTAAATTATTACATTATTGTTATACTATATAAACCACAAGTAGACTTAGAAATGGATGAGGAATTTTTAACAGCATTTTTTCTCTGAAAAACCTTAACATAAGAACATTTTGTGGAAGTGTACCAGCTTTGCCTAACCTACCTTGAGAGAGGAGTGAAGGAAAACTGGAGCACAAAAAACAAGAGTATTTGAAAGCTGAAGAGGAGGGCACCCTGCTGGCTTTGTGTGACCTGCTCTGTACTCCAGCTCCTGGTTGTCACTTTTCAGAGTGCCAGGACCATAAAGCTCCTCTGGGCTGGACATTTTTCATTTTAAGTTTTTCATTAGTATTTTCAAAAACCTTTTTTTTTTTTTTGTACTCAAGGGGAACATTTCTGTGAATATAAATAATCTCCTATTCATGTCTCCTTAAAGAACAAGTACAGTTTTATATAAGGAGATATGTGTTAGAAAAATCTGGGAGGTTTTTTTTTATTTCAAGAAATTATTTCCTAGTAGATGTTATGAAAGAGAAACTCAATTAAATATTTTTCCATCAAAAAAGGAACTACTGTCACGTAGCTCTTCAACCTACAGTATGTGGACACAGGGTTACATAAACAAGATTGGTGCAGATAAACAATTTCAGATCAGCACAAAGTATTTAAACTGTAACTTGACAATTAAAAACACTGCTGGTTCCTATAATCAATGCTGTGATTTATGGCCTGTTATAGACAAAGTTAGCCAAGTGCCTTTATTTACCACCAGCAGTTGAAATTGTGCTGCCTTATAGTGCAGTGGTCTCTGAAAAGGCATTCCCAAATGAGAAATTTCTGGCATTTGAAAGTAGACTGGAAATGTCTCACTAGATTTTGCCTTTTGACATGGGCTAATAACAATGAGGAAGACTCTGTTGGTTTGATTTGCATATTTGAAGCTACAGTGAAATTCAGTTCTTCCACCTTGTATACCTCTCCCTTCACAAAGACAACAATGGCTCCATCAAACTCCTTAGGCCCCGTGAAGAGGTATTTCAACACAAGCATCAGAATCTCCTCATTTGCTCTTTAAAAGCATGGAATTTGGTGTAAGAGAGTCTGACTTCTGTCTTTTTATCTCTGAAGATAAACTTCCTGGAGGTGAGCAGATTAACTGTACAGGATGCACATTAATTGCTTCTGACCTGCACTTTTAAAATTACTTTCAAAGAAAAAAACCCTCTCTTTTAAATAAGTGTGAGAAAGTAGTGTAAAGAAATGTGACCTTTCTTGGATTATTCAATCTATTAACTGCTTCTTTTCTTGTGCTAATCTTATCTGGTACCATGAGTGAGAATTTGATGTACAAAGATGTACAAAGCCTACACAACACTACTCAGAAACTTATCAGAGTTTCATATCCGTGATGTGTGTGTTATTTTTTTTCTACTCTTCATGATTCAGAAACTCGGTTAAGAAAAAGGGCATTACTGGATTTGTGTCACCATGAGGTACTGCCAAATTTAAGCAGTCTTCACAGAATGCATAGCCAGTTTTTTTATGGAAAAAATAGTGAAGGGGAAGATAGAGGGACAAGAACTACTTTCCATCTAAGTGGGGATCACTGGAAAAAGGCTGACATTCAGATGACTATTTGATCTGCCAGCAACAGCTCCAGTTCTACAACTAGCTTGCGTGCAGTGCTTGGAACATGGCTTTTTAGACCAAGCTGGAAATATGCCCTTCTGTGCATTGGCCTTAAATGGAAAGAGAACAGGTTTAGATCAGATATTAAGAAGAAAGTCTTCAGTGTTAGGATAGTGCGACACTTGAGCAGGTTGCCCAGAGAAGCTGCGGATGCCCCATCGCTATAAATGTTCATGACCAGGTTGGATGGGGCTCTGAGCAATCATTCTATGATTCTACAATTTTATTACTTTATGGACATTGCTTAAGTCATGTTTAGTGTTAATGTTGATCATTTCCTGGCCAGTGAAAAATTTTCACTACTTCAATAACCACATATTGTAAGGTACTGAGGAAAACAGTGACAGAGGACTATAAAGAGCTGTTAGGAAACATTGGACATAAGTTGGATTTTGCATTTCACTACTTATCCATGTTTACTGACTAAGAGATGGCATTAAAGGCTATCTCTTACACCCAGTAAAAATTATTGAATTGTGAATGTTTCTTGTACTATGCATTTGTGATGACACTAGTACAGTCATATAATAAAATTAAGGAAACCTAGATCTTCTTTACTGAGCTGTGTGATGAAATGATTGCATCAAAGGATGTTTCAAGTTCTTTTTATCGCATGGAGAGTCTGTTGTGTTTGAAGAGAATATTGCTAACCTTTGAACACTCATTAAACATGGAAATAGAGGGTCATTACCACAATTACTCATTCCAAAGACAGAGATTAAACATAGTGGTGTCTTGCAAAATTGTATACATCTCTAATAAATCATAGAAAGGAAGAACAAAAAGTCATTTGTAGGTATTCCTTCAAAATTCTGCCTCCAAATTATTCCAAAAGATAAAACAAACTAGACACTCAGATGCTTTCTCACAAAGAGCTCTCAGAGATGCACAGTTCTGAAACAGCTTTCCCTAATTAGTAGTAGCAGTCAGAAACAACGAGTTTTAAATTGGAGCATGACCAGTTTATAAACATGCTGACTGAAGTGCCTTCAACAGGACTGGAACTGGCAACTCAGAAGCTCTCTTCCTTCATTTAGGAATGAGGCAGAAGGGCTAAATAAAATAAATTGTTCTCTGTTTATTGCAGTATTGTTCCTTCCTGTATGAGAGAGCTCTTTCACTTTGTTTCACTTCTAGAGAACTGAATTTATGGCTAAGATGGAATTTGTTTTCTGACTTCTTTTACTTACTGCAGTGATGCTCACAGAAAATTAGATCAAACAAGCCAAGCCACAGCTTCTTTGTTTTACCTATCTTCCACAAAACAAGGTAACTTTCATAAACCATCTCTAGCTTTGTGCCATTCAGGGTCTATGTGTCTCCTTCCCACGGCAGAGTTAGTTCCTGCGGTAGGTGGGGCATGACACCACAAGGCTGTTTACATGACCCAACACTAACACACTGTCAGCAGCTGCTTTTCTCAGATGTCAAGAACACTCCCCTATTAATCCAGGCCCTGTTTCACTGAAAGACAAGGGTGGTATATAGAGAGAACAGACTGAATTCACATCCTCTTATAACCCCACAGACAAAGCAAACCTCTCAAACAAATGTATCTCAAGTGTGAACGTCCCTTGCCCTGAACCACTGCAAAGTGTATGGACCCAGAGTGGCAGCACTTGCTTTGCCTGTATATATAGCCATACATGACAGAGAACTGGATCTTTTAATACTTTCATTGTTTTACAGGGAAAATACATCTCTCTTCTGTGCACTTAGACTTCATGTTTTATATCCATCTACCTCTAAGCATTCAGAAAGAATGGAAATATCAAGTAGGAGACCTGCATGCAGCCCAGCTCACTGCTCACTCTAGCTCCTGCTTTGCCCATAGCCCAGGTCTGGCAGTTCAAAACTACGATTAAGCATATTCTCTTTAGTGCAGTTCCACACCACCTTGCAGCAACCCTTTCTGTAACCTGAAAGGACTGTCCTTCATGTGTTTTTCATATCCTTCTCAGCTGAGTGCTGAAGTCTACATATTGGCCAGGTACTGTTTCATTGCCAAGAGCTTCCTGACAAGGAAGATGAGCACTAAACTATTGATCTCAACTCATTATGTAAATGAGAGAAAAAACCCACAAAATTTTGACACAAACTTCTAAAATATCAGGATTGCTTATACTCTTTTCAGTTCAGTTTTACTCTTTACCATGTCATTTCACTCTTAATGTGAATCCTATTTTCCTGTCATGCTCCCTCCAGGGCCTTTCCCTATCTTTATGAGAAAAAGGAACTTGTATCATGGAAATTATGCAGACTTACACCATTTCATGCAGCCACTTTCATTTCATGTCCTCTATCACGTTGCTTTAAGGTTCATACTGAGAACTCATTAAGTAAACCTGCCATCATTTGAGAGATCTAATTTCTTTTTTTTCCTCAGAAAACACAAGAAAATGTTTTAAATAAACGTTTTTAACTGGAGATGGCTAAGAAGGTTTTGCAGTCTTCAAAACAGGAGAAAAAAATTTGCACAGGTCAGTTCTGCATTACTGTATCATAAGGAATCATCAGTAGCTTTGCTAAAAAAAAATTTTTTTTCATCCCTTAAGATCTTTATGTTTCTTATTATTTTACTCACTATGCATTTTATACACCTTGGTTAAACAGCAGGGACATGCCTGTGTCACTTTGTTAGAGTTCCTATTGCAAGTGCACCACAGAGATGCATCGTGCTGCTCCACGATCTCAGCTTGGAAGTGGAAGGTGCTCATGCTGCAGAATGACCCATGCCCATGCAAACCCTTCCTTCTCTCCAAATTCTTGTGACACACTTGCAAACTTGGACCTCTCAGTTCCATTCCCCTTTTCAGCATCCAATTCAGGCTCTGTAATAGCAAGTCATAAAACTTTTAAAATTAAAAACCCCTGCCACCTCAGACCCAGTCTTTCACACTCCTTGACTAACCAATGAAACACACTTCAACAACTTAGAAATGAAAGCATGACCATCTGGGGTCAGCAGGAAGGCTTCACCCTGACAGCACCCCTGGTCAAAGAGAGATAAAATAGGGGCAACAGAAGGAACAGCTGAAGTGTTTCTATTCATTTTATTAGCAGTGAAAACTCAGAAAATCAGACTGTCCAAAGAAAGATTAATGAGATAACAGGGAAAAAAGAATGATTTTCTTGTAATAATAGACTGAAAAAGAACAAACTGTTTAAATCTAGCAAAACAGAGCCTCATAATCCCCATGGAGTACCAAAGAGAAGATTTTAGAGTAAAGAAGGAAGTCTCACCAGGGATTGCTAAAATCAGGAGAAGCCTCCACTCTAAGGTATGAGGATAAAAAAAAACACTACCCTTAAGATGAAACAAGTTCTGTTCATAACAGAAATTACAAGAATTTGTTACCTTTGATAGCAGAGGAGAAACTTCATGCAGTCACAGAATCCCTGGTGCTTCTGGATTCTTAGCATCAAACCTAAGCTGGAGGCTAAGAGTGAATGGGAACATACACAGTGTATTACAAAAAAGCCAAGAAGTCTACACGTTCATGGAGTTTATGGACAGACAGGTTTTTTCTCCAAAGGGACCATATTCATGGTTGAACAAGTAGTCTGTTGGCAGGCAGATAAAAATCAGAAGTTATAACCATGTTTGGCTGACATCTGAATTCTTATGCAAGCAAACTAGAAATCTGGATTTCTGAGCTGTCAAAAGTATACCCTAAGAAGTAGGATAGTAACTACATCTTTTGGGTAGGGGGACCTTTCGGTCACTCTTGCTGTAATGTAATACTTTCATTTAACAATTAAAAATGAGACATGGCTCACTAGTTACAAATCCTTGTTCAAGGCATTTTTGCATATCAATTATTATTGCTATAAAGCAGAATAATCTTGAAGGGGAGAATCAAAACAAGGCCATGTCAGGGTGTCTTAAAGCATGGTGGTTAGTCCCATATGTAAAATCCTCTTGTAGTTAAAGTAAGCTTAAACGATTCCACCTTGTGAGCAGCTGTTGCAATCACTGAGTGCTGGAAGATACAGGGGCTAATGAGAAGCATGACATTATTATTTGAGTTTGACAAATCTAGCCCCTCCCTGGCTTTCTATGCTACATATTAACAGCAAATAGATATTTGTGAATTATTTTAAGATGACTGAAGCATTTGATAGAGCTAATTGAATGACACCTCAAAAAAAATTCCTCTAGGGTACCTCTTGTGTAATAATAGCAAGAGGAAAAATAAAATGGCCAACAGTAATAAAGCCACAAGTAAGTATCCATGAAAACCCTCATGACTCAGTTAACCATAATTGCTATTTTTAAATCACTTTGTTCCAAGCAGGAAAGACACTTGAAAACATTTGAATTAAGAAAAGCTAATGACGTGACAGCCCATTTATGCTGGATGAAATTTGTCAAGAAAAATTACCATGGGGAAAATCTGATGTTTCACCACCACTAACAGTGCAAATACATGCACTGTTACTAAAAAGGAAATGGTAGGATAAAATACCATGAACACAGAACAATATGATAAAAAAAATTCACCTTCTGCCTTGTACTAGGCCAGCTTCTTCATACTGCCTTCCTCGACTTTCTCCAAAACTGTTTTCTACAATAATTGTGTGTAGACTTCAAAAAGGTAAAGCTTACTCCCAAAACTGTGTATAGGAAGAGCACAGATAAGCTTTTTTCTCTTTGTTTCCATATCACATATCCCAAAATTACTCTCTGTAGCAGATGCAGGCCCACTAGGTAAGACAAACAGGATGGTAAGGAAGAAGGCTTATTTTTCTTTCTCATCTGCTTGTGTGTTAAAAGCTCTAATAAGCATTTAATAAAATCTTAAATGTGATGGAGAAAGATAAGGATGATCCTTGATTCTCCTCTTGGCTGCACAGGAAGAGATCAAGAACATAAATGTAAGCACATTCTAACATTGTATTTTCAGTGCAGTCAGAGACTAGTAAAACTGATAAGCAAGATGTGCTTAAATGTGATCTAAGAGGTAAAGATCTTGCTTCCAAGTCAAATCACATACTTAAGACTCCTGTTCTGCACACAGCTCAGTCAGCATGTGCCTGTTAAATTCTGTTTTCAAACCACTGGTATGAGCTACCCCAGAGACAATTTTCTCCCATCATCCCACAGACAAGCCTGTAGCACTAACTGTGGTGCTGCAGTAAAGAGAAGTTGCCTGTCTCATCTTATCATACCACCTCAACCCTCATAAATATTCTGGCTGACACACTAGGCAGAACTTTGCATCATATCACTGTCAACGATAGGATGCTGGTGAGACCTCAGATCTACTCCAGTATAAGCAGAATTTAGTCTACATTTGTCTTAATGAAATCAATTCAGTATTCTGCTTTTTTCATTTTTTTTTCTTCAAAGAAATCTTCACCCAATTATGTAAATCTCTGCTTCTTCTGCATTCTGCATTGGTGGTCTAGTTTATTCAGGGACACTATCTGTACTCGGAATTTTTTAACTTCAAGGGCAGATCTCTTACTGAAACTTTTTGATGGCCTCTGTATAGCCAATGTGTGAGGGTAAAAATTGTGATTTTCATTAGGATAGAATAGAATTGTTTGAATGATAAGCTGCTTCACAATGTAACTTGAACTTGGAAAGGATGAAAGGGGGTGTGGTGGAGACTCTCCCTCTCACAGCAAATTTCCCCCAGGGGTTGTAGCTGAGGGCTGAGTGGGAATTTTTTTTCTCTGAAAGATCATATGAGAATTGCTTTGAATTCAGATGTTTGCATATTTCTCTAGGGAAAAAAAAAAAACCAAACAAAAAAATAACAACAAAAACCAAAACAAAAACACAGACACACAAAACACATAAACCGACCAACCAACCAACCAAACACAAAAAAAAACTTCTGTAAAAATCTGACGCATCTTTTACAGACCTGGAGGTCTGCTATTGGAAGCAGTTATATGAGAAATAACTCGTGAAAAAGTGTGACTCTACTTTAGATCCATAAAGGAAAGACACAGGACTTCAGCATGTATTACTGATAGGCCAAAACTGAATTTGAATTTGTACAATATTGAACTTGCTACAGTATGACTGAAACAGATCAACTGTAATCAGTTAGAACTGTTCACCAGAGAACAAAGCAGAAAGACACACAGATGCAACCAGGAGAAAATGAAGACCTCACCAGTTTGCACTTCATTCAAGGTAAGACTTCTAACAGGAATGCAATATTCATTTCCTGACACAGTATCTCTGCAATCTACATTCTGCTTCAGCTGCCCACCAGGATCTGAGTGCACTTTAATGAGATTGCTGGTCACACACAAAACAAACTCTCTTGGGACATGTTTAGAACTCTCAGCAAACAATACTTGAAATCCCTTCTGGTTCATTAGCATTCATGGGTGCATGGGTGACCTGCAAAGTAATACTCACAAGCTCGTGATTTGACCAGTCCTCCTGTGACATGCAAGGCTACAGGAACTGGAGCTCCACAGGACCAGAGCAGGATGAGGGGGCCAGTGGCATGTTCCTTGCTGAGCCCACCTGTCTTCAGACATTGTTTTCCCTTTGAAGAGCAAGAGTTAACACATAAAGTTGGGGCAGTGAGCAGAGGAGGATGCTGTGGGTTTTCTATTGATTTACATTACGTAATCCAGTCTAAATTGAAAAGTTCATTTATTTCAAGATTGCATTCTGTGGAGACTAGGAGCTTGACATGTCTTTCACTGCAGAATTTATATAAGAAAATGACAAAGAAAGGCATTCAGAGAAAACCTCATCTATAAGGATACATAAACCTAGGTCTGAAAAAACACTTAGGTCAGAAATGAAGCAAAGCTGGTAGTGTCCTCCAGTCCTGCACTTTTGAGCATATCACAGAACATGGCATAATTTATCTTTATCTGAATAACAGGAAAACTTAAGGCATTTAGAATTCTGACAGAAGTTCATAGTGCTGAAAAAGCTGACATATTAAACACGTGAAAAAGTGGTTCTATGCAAAATTTACCTCAAAAATAATAATTCACCTTTTGTTATACATTGAAAGGTTACTCAATTTAATAGCTGAGCTATAATTAAAAATGTGGCCTCACTCAAATGCAAAATTCCATTTTTCAAGATTGTGTCTCCTGTGCTATTTTGGCCGGTAATGTATTCTCTGTATGTGTTAGAATTAGCTGTTTTTCTTCAAATGACAGTATCATTCATACTGAGACCTAGAGCTCCAGCAAAGTTGATGTGAACTTTCCTTACTGGGTTTATTTCTCTCCAGTGTGCTCTGTCCTAATTCTGTGCATGCTAAATCCAGTTCCCTGCTCTTCCATTGAGTTACTTACATGGTTTTCATTTGTGATGGGTTATTTTGAATATGGTTATGCTGAGCACATCAAACCAATACGTACGGTTCCTAAAGTTTTCTCCATATCTTGACTTCTATGTTATTCTGAGTCTCTTGCTCTTCAATCCCCCTGTTAAAATCTGTCACATATGACTTACATTTTTTCTTCATCAGTTTTTCCTTCTGATCATCAGCTGATACTATCCTTTTGGCTATTCTTTGTTGGAAGCATTGTCAAGGCTGATTTTTGAGTCACTCAGGTAATAGGGGTTTTGAACCTCTATGAATACATTGTATCCATCACCCTTCAACATTTTGGAGCTTACTCCAAAGCCAAATGAATTCATCAAATGGAAACCCCCTACAGCACTCAGTAGAATTCCTTGTTCACTTGCATTTCGTGACTGCACCCTTTATGAAATCTGATAAGATATGGTTGGTGCATTAGTCACCCCCTTCTACTGTAGAACATGCTGAGAAGAATAACCCTCTCTCTTTAAGAAAGTGATTAATTTTAAGCGGAGTTTTTTGGTGGTGGTAGTGATGGTGGTTTGGGTTTTTTTGTTTGTTTGTTTGGGGGTTTTTTGTGTTTGTTTTTTTCTTCTGTTCAATATTCAGCCTGAAATATACCATGGTTGCCAAAATAAGTTAATAATTTGCCTATCTTCAGGTAGGTCTGGATCCAATCTCTGATAGCAACTATCTAAGCCCAGAAGGGAAATTTCCCACAGTAATGAAATTTTCTGAAAATTTCCCTTTACATCTCTAACAGTAACAGCTATTGTGTGACTGCTGGCTTCTGTGCTTAGAATGTTCTCTGACTTAATGGTGTTTATAGTTACACCTGATTTTCAGCTATGGTGATTTTGGTTTTATTATAGCCCCCAGCATAGGTATCAACAATGCAGATACAATATCTTTGCAGTGGTAAAATTACACTGAAAGGGAGGAGAAGTCAGAAAGTGAAGATAGTCAGGGTCTTCTGCTGCTATTTTTTTATGATACCCAAGCATTCATAGTAGAGTCAGGCAAACACCTTGAGTTCCTTTTAATTGCTAATATCTCTAATTCACTTTGACATTTAGTCTAGGATTGTCAAAGCATTTTGAAGTACCTATATAAGCTTAATTCAGTTTGCACTGCTGTTACCTCAGACACCACCAAGAATCTCACTGTTACTACTTACAAACACCAAGGCAGAAAGTTCTTGGTTTTTGGCAGGGTTGTTAGGATTTTTCAATTGTAATTAATAACTCAGAGCTCATGGGTCCCTCACATTGTCATTTATAAACCTATTACTTGTGTTTGGCCAGTAAGAGTATAGGTGTTAGAACGAATAGGAAGTCTGAAGAGGAAGTGTGAAAAATAGACTGAAGACAGCGTAATGTTGATTGTAATCATTAAGGCTTCTATACAGACAAGATGAAGAACTCTCTGCTCACAGCTGTCTTTTTACTTGTGACAGGTGAGTTTTCATACGCTACACCACTTACTGCTGCTTGTAAATAGTAAATATTCGTAATGCTACTCAAACATGAGGTTGTAAAAAAAAAAAAAAAAAATCATGACCACATTGTGAGTAGGAGAAACAACCAGCAGTAACAATTTTTCCTAATTCTTTCACAGTTGTCTTGATAAACCATTCCTTTGTGCTCCCCAGATTCCTGCAGCTGCACGAGCCGGGACTCTTCGTTCTGCCGGGAGCTCCCAGGTGGGTAATGTCGCTCCCGCAGCCCCGGCGCGGTGACTGTGGCGGTCGCACCGCGGGGTCCGAACGGCCCCGCCTGGGTCCTGCCGCCGCCTCCCCCCGGGGCTCCGAGGTTTCACCTCAAAACAACCGCCCGCGTTTCCTGAATGGAAAATCCGCCCGGGAAAGCACAGGCAGCTGTATCCGCGTGACGGCGGAGTGTCCGGGGTAGCCGACACGTTGGGAGTGAATCCCACCCGGTGCGTCGCGAGTAACCATGGCTTCAAAAGACCGCGGAACCTGTAATGTTTATGTGTGACAGATATTTATGCTTTCCATTTAACTTACATAAATTACTGATCATGAAGAAAAGGACCAGTCCAACGCATTTCAATAGAGTTTTACAAAGTAGCGGGTGCTCATCTGATGTAATTTGTGCTGTATTTATTGTAGTAGGCAGGAACACCCTACTTGCTAAGAATGAGAGAGTAAAATATTATTAATTACACTCACAGCAGAGGTGACAAGTTTTTGAGCACACAGTGACAGTGGAAAAGATATCTTCAGGAGGACTGTGTTTCTTCTGAAATTAGCCACAGATAATTTTCTAGTCCTCGTAATTAGCCAGTCAGACTAAATTGCACTAAAGCATTACTGAGAACACAAGACATGCAGGAAGAAAAGTAGAACATTCTAGAGGGAAAAACGATTCAGGGTATTGTTTTTGCTTGATTTGGGGGTTTGAGGGTTTGGGGGGCGGGGGTGTTTGTTTGTTGTTTG
>JAWWES010000094.1:50502415-50528232 GCA_035583135.1 Lophotriccus pileatus
AGGCAGCACCATCGTATGCAAGGCATTAGATCTCTTGGACTTTCTGTGGTGTGTGTTAGGTACAACAGAAGTAGCCTAGGTGGCGGTCATGTGACATTTAATATCATCAAACTCATGCTTTGCAGAAACAGAAGGCAGAAGCTAGGCTTGTAAGGTTTTTCATACCTTTGTGGTAATTTAGATTCATGTAACAGAGAAATTTTGCTTTTCAAAAGGAATTTGGATGCCTCTATGATAGATGGGAAGGCTTTATGAAGTAATTTCTAACATAATTTTATTGCTTAAAAATGCTCTATATATCCCACTCTAAGTATAAATCTTGTAAGTACAGATCTTGTCTTGTATCCTGCTATGCTTTACAAGTTTAAGGCATTTAACAATTCCACACACACAACAAAGACTTGCATGTTTAAGTTTGCTACAGTTACTAGGGTGCTGGAATTACACTTGCTGTTTCAAGCACTCATGCCCTTACCTTCAAGATTTCAAGATACAGAATTATGTGTATAGGTATCTGCAAAATTACACTTTGCTATAATGTTGCTTTCTGGGGGCAGATAAATAAAACGTTTTTCATTCTGTTTCCTTTTCTCTGAAGGAACAAAATAAGAAAACTTTTTCAACGAAACACATCATCACCTTACATCACAATTGAACGAAAGAATCTCTACATTGAGCGATTTGCATACATTTGGGTAGCAGCGAATTACGCTCATGCCAGCTGTGTAAAAGGAAGGAACATCTCAGTTTTACTAAGCAAAGCAGGTACAGCATCTTTACAAGCTGTGTTACTACAGCGCCCAGCTGAAGCGGTAGTCACATTTTCTTAAAAATTATTTCCAAAATTTCGACTCCCAAAATACACTTGTTATTTTTATTGATTCAGAACCTACCCTGCAGTTTGGTTTCCTTGAAAGAACTTAATAACAGAAGTCTATCAGCTTTTACAGGAGAGGGGTTTTACTTCAAAAATATGCTGGAATATAAAATAGTAATATCCAGAAAAATACATATAGTGATATTTTTGTACAGTACTTAACCAGCTTTCTGTGCTGTCTTTGATGGTTTTCTCAATTTCTTTATTGGTTTAAGAAGCGTAGGCTGACTTAGTACTGTGCACTTAAGGAACCCTTGATATAGGGCATTAGAGTTTCAAGAAACTTTTTCAAAGTTCAACTCCTTTTGAAGGCCACTTACCCATTACACAGTGCTCCAGGGAAGATATGAAAAAAGAAGTCCTATTCACTATGTCCTTTAGATGTTTATTTAAAGATTCTCTACAGTATCTAGTGACTGAGATAATGTTAAGAGCTTACTGAAACCTCACCTTCCCAGACTAATCATGGTCCAAGAAAAAACAAGGCTTCTCACTGCTGGGAGTTACTACCAGTGCAACCCAAATTATCACTATGACCTCTGCTGGACACTTTTGGCCACCTTGTGTTTATTGGAAAGAAAGACAAAAATTGCATTTAAATTATATAGATAAATACAGTTGCTGAAATGGAAAGACGTTCTGGTAAATTTTTTTACAATTCACTATTACAGGTACTCTTGACATTTTGATTTTGCCTTTCAGCCTCTCTCAGAATAGTATCTGCTTAGAAAAAGGGTTTTCCTGAAATTAATTGAAGCATTCACAAAAGAAAGGCAAGAGGAAAAATGTTATTTTGTTGATACCATAACAATTTAGCAATTATTAATTTCCAGTCTTACAGTGTTCAGCATCAAGTCTTTTATTTTTTACAAACCACACCTGATAGACACAATTACCAAAACTTTCCTGCTTCTCTTGCATTTATAACAGCTGTATTTTCTGCATTTCAGGGAAGTGCGTGGCACCATCTAACATAAATGCTCATCAGATCACAAACCAGTTGATAATAAAGTGGGACCTGCCCACAACCCATACACCATATGAGCTGAGATACAGAGAGATGCTCGCAGAATCCACTCGGTGGACTGTGGTAAGTACTTACAAATGACAACCACATGGGAACATGAGGTGCCTTACTATCAGCTCAACAGCACATCCAGCAGGCCGTCAGTGCTCTGGTACTGAAGAGCACACAACATGGATAGCAAGGATGTGTGGCAAGCACCATTTGTTGCTGATGCCCATTGGGACTCTGAGCCATTGGCCACTACCCTTTGGATGTGATCATTCAACCAATTCCTAATCCAACTAACATTACATCCACTGAACTCATCATTCTCCAGTTTGGAGAGAAGGATGTTGTGGGATACAAGACCAGTTCCAGCTGCATTTTAGAACATGCAATATGGTGCAGCAATAGAGCAGTATCTAGAACTGAAGACACTAAGTATAAGTTGGACAAACAGTCATCATGACAGTAATATCTGCATGTAGTAGCAATAACTGCTTATCCTGTTCATTGCCATCCAGACTATCATGCAAAAGCTTTACCAGCAGGCAGGCACATATGCATGATTTGTATCACTGAGTCCCTGAAATTGTCTGTTTTTCAAGCTCTGTTATTTTTATTTGTATGAAGAATATGTGTTTACCAAGTAGAACCAGCAAGAAAAAAGTTTAAATAGCGACAGTTCTCACTTCCTGGGCATCTCTGCTCACCTAGGAGCCTTTTTACTTCTTCTTTACTACAAGAATCTCTCTCGTTCTTCCTTTTATTTCAGAAGACTGTTCCCATTTCTCTCATAGCTGACTGCCAGTTTGTTTGGCCACTTCAGATTTACTGTGAGAGGCCCATGTGAGACAGGTTTTACCGTGGTACACAGAACACGCAAGGGTCCCCTTATTCATTGGCATACAAGTCCTAGACCATTCTAGAACAGACAGTTACTCAAGTATAACCCACCCAGGAGTGCAATAGGTAGATAACTATATGCAGATGGTCTGCTATGTGACATGTGGAAGAACAGAGGGTTAAGAGCAGTACAAATGCCTGTCCTACAGGTTCTATAGACAGAGTAGATTAGGAGATTCATGTGTGTACTGTGAAGGACTTGTAGATAGAGCCACAGTGGGTGATTCGAATGACTAAACACTACAGGTCATAAATATTCATTATCTCCCATGTCCCAGCTGATCCTATGAATTTAGGCTGTAATCTCCTCCTAATCATGTGACCATAGGCTACACTTGCAGATGAGGCTGGAGGGAAAGGGTGAGGGTGAGCATAAAAACACAGAGGATATATAAAGCTAGATGAGAAATAGTGTTTATCAAGAGTAGGATTAATGTGCATATAATGCAATTTAACACTTGGATCTTAAATCCATTCCACTTCACTATTCTTCTGTAGGAGATTTGGATTCTTTCTGTAGTACTGTGTGTAGTGGGATATTTTTGTGACCAAGCTTGTTCTACAAGCAAAAGTATACGAAGTTGTCATGGGTGGAGTAATATACTTCACTCTTAAGAAAGAAGTAACAATATGTTTATTGATATAAAACAGAAATCTAGCCAAATTTCATAGTAAGTGTGACAGCACTTCAATAAGAGTAAATGGCAAGGAACACTTGATTACTGCATAGAGGATAGAGTCAGACAGAACTGTCAGGGAGACCCTTTAATTGGATCATGATGCTCAGAAAGGCTCCCCTAGCATTCTAAAATTATTCTCAGAGTCCCAGGAGTTTAGTTGCTTCAGGATCCAGACTTAGTCCCAGGTCTGGTCAACAGTTTATGTCTAAAGGATTATATGTGCACAATCAATTCTTTGTATCTTTTGAATGAGATTTCAAAGTTTCAGTGCACTCATTTCCAATTCACTTATCAAGTATCTGATGGGATAAGAACTTTCGCAGTCTTGAGGAGTAACCTTGAGAGGTGTCCCTACTCAAGAGATCCTGGTGTGCAGCCCACTGCTGTGCAGGAAAGCTCAACAGGCCCTTGGATGCCCACTCTTTAAGGGGTAAGATAATTCACTTGTAGACTTATTTATATGTTCACTTCAGATATTAGTTTCTTCCAAACTTGACTTGAGTCAAACCTTAACCAGCACTATGGTTAGGTGGACGAATTATTCAAATTAGCCTTGGCTGCTGTGTTGTTATCTGTCTCCCTCGAATCAACCTCAAGCTGAATGCAGCCATCACGACGAGGCACACCCGTTATGACTGCTGGTGGTGGTTATCACTTGAGCAGGGTTACAGGAAATAAAGATTAGGCTGGAGGTGGGGGTGAGCATACTGCCACTGACATTAATTAATTAACTTCAATAAAAAAACAAAGCACTGCAAAAATTTAAAGAAAAGAGCTAGTCACCATATACTGGGGCTTTGTTGGTTTTAGGTTTTTTTTGTTTGATTGGTTGGTGGGTTTTTTCGGTATTCTTTTAGGTAATATATATAATTAAGAAAACAAAACTTTACAGCAAACAAATGCTAACACAAATATTTCAATCTGCAATAGTATTTCTACAAAAAATGCAATGCCTAGAACTGACCAGACAAAAGGTCTATTAATGCAGGATACTGTGTTCTGATAGCAGCCACCAATGGACATCTGGTAAAGAGTGTAAAATAAGCATTTAAGAACAATTTTTCATCATATTTGCTCCTAGTTTCCAGCTCAGATATTTCCTTAGTCATAAGCTGTTTTCTTTGTTTCAAGAAAAATTCCAATCCCTGTACAGTTACCGGAGCACCAGTGCTATCATAGCTGTAGATGCACGTTACTTCTGTCATGCTAAGGCATAGGCAGCCACACATTCAGTCCAGTCATGATCTTTACCACATCAGTCACATGGATCTATTTAGACATACTGATACTTTTGAGAATAAGGGGATTTTTTAAATATATATTTAATTTTCCCTTGACATCTTGTTCTTGAGAATGCCAATGAGGCTCGGAGTTAAATAAATTGTTATTTTTCAGTATATAATCATGTTTAATTGATTTTTAAAACAGTATTTAGACCCATACAACTGCTTACTCTCCTGACTGAGCAGAACAAGTTCATGAAAAAGAGGGTATTGCTTTGAAAGAATGAAAACACCTTGGCTAAAATGTACAGTAATTCCTATTTTATGGCAGGAATACCTGCTTTCAGCTGCAGTCAGAAGGCTGGTCCTTGGCTGAGAAAATAATTAATATAAGATTATGTCTTATTGGTGCCACATAAAATAAATGTTTTTTTTCAGGTGCCTGTAGAAAGCAATGCTGTCAATATCACCATTTTGAATTTAAATGCTATGTCTTCATACATTGTTCAGCTCAGATGCATTGCCAACAGTGGTCTGAACTGTGTTTGCGTCTGGAGCAAAGAGATTTTGGTCCCTCACAGTAAGTGAAATACAGCTTTATCCTACTGAGAATAAGCATGAATGTAAAATCCTTTACAAATCTTGTGTCATATGAAATAGCATTTTCAGATACTGTTGAAAATATGAACATCAGACTGATTCATGTCTCCATCTTTTTCCACATTTACTAGAAATCATGAATAAACCAAGAATATCATATAATGTAACTACACAAATCTCTCCAGGAAGAAGAAGTGTTCTTCTGAAGTGGGAGGTAATGTTCACTCAGGTCTCAGTACCTCCTGTTGTGTACATGCTATTAATTTATTACCTTATAGGGAAAAACAGAATTCTTCATTCTATTGAGACTGCACTGTATATGCAAAAGGCATTGGATACTGTATACCTGCTTCCGAATTCCTCGCATTTGCATACTGATGATTTAGGTGCTAGATAATAACAAGACAAAAATACATCAAATTATAAAATTGAAAAATTATTAAATCTCCCATTCATGACTTGGGAAAAACATCTATTTTCACTTAAAGAGCTTACACCTTCATCAGAAATTCCTCTTAAGACATGTACCTTTTAAATTAATAAATGTCTTCCTGTCTATGTTACTCCAAAAGCACCCAATTATTTCATTAAGATAACCCAATTTCACAGCTTTGTGATATCTGCACACTATTAATTTTGTGCCAGAAAGAACAGACAAACTCTATGTCAGAAATAATTCTTGCAGAATTCACAGATCTTCATGTATTAAGTTTCTGTCTATATTGCAGTAATTTCAGTTTCTGTGCGCTCATTTTCCAATCTCTCATTAAGATCAGTACAGTAAAATATTGCACCACCACCAGAACTACCCAGAAATTGGATATTCAACATGATCCAAATTTGTAGTGTAATTACTAGCAATTTTCTTTAAAGAGACCAGATACCTAACCAAGCCCTAGTAGATGAAGATTCCCAGACGCATAAATTTCAATTAAACACCTCTCATTAACTTTCGCGTTCCTAATAATGAGGGATACGTTCCAGTGAGATGTAGAGAATGTTACAGCTGCTTCACTGTTGTTATTACTAATTGGATATACTAATTAAGGGAAATTTTTAATCCCGTGTTTCAATCCTCTCAATTTAAGAATGCTCTTAATTTTAAGGAAATGCTTTGCTTTATTGAATCCTAAAGACCTAATTAAAACAATATGATTTTATCCCCATCATTAGAAGTTATATTTTGTCTATACAATAAATTCCTCTTGATTTTCTGCATGGGACATAACAACATTTATAGAATAACAATCTTTTTCCTCTTGCTAGGTAACACAGAGTGAGAACATCCTTGGATATTTCATTAATGTGGAAAGAATACCCAACAGTTGCAGTGACTCACCAAATCGCATCTTTCTCAAGGACAGAAAAATTCTTCTAAATCTCTCCATGGCTTACTATAGAGTTAATATTTCTGCCTACAATGAAGCAGGAGAATCTCCACAAGCTGTCTACATTGTCCCAGAATTCTCGGCAACAGGCACTTTACCTTATCAATCTTTCACTAGAGTGGTGGAGAACTTTTATGAGCAATCTCTAAGGCTACTTTTCGACACACTTTGGGATAGGTTAAAACATTCTCTTGCATATTTGTTAGACCTATATTTTAGTGAGAGTCAGTATTGTTTCTTAAGAAAGGATTTCAATAGAAATTAACAGACTAAGCTATTTAATATTCAGTTAAGCACTTGTGCTTTCTCAAGCTACAGAAATTACCATGTGCTAGACTTGCCCAGCAAAATGCTTTATGAACTATCCTCAACATTAAATACATGCCAGTGGTTTAAAAAAAGTTCACATAACTATGTGTAAATCTAAGTTTTTGGAGTTAAGTATCTATTAGGACACCTGCTACTGTCCTTTATTTCAGTATTTCTCTAGCAGGTACACTGGACAAGAAACAGATGGGATCTACTCGTCATATTTTAACAAAGAGCAAGGTTTTATGATGCCTACATATACAGTTTCTTCATTTAAACAATAGAACTATTTAACAATGTTTTCCTTATAATTAAGCTAGTTTCACGTGTTATAGTTTTGAGCTATAGTTATTGCAATATTAATAAACCTCACTCTTCCACAGTAAGTTGTGGGAGTTTTTTAGTTAAACTATAGCGTTCACAAATTAAGATGTGTGTAAGTATCCTTGTTGATCTTCAGATAGCTGCAACTGATTGCTTTTCCAGAACTTTGTAACACACTCCCCTCAATCTGTTCTCCTTTTCCTGCGAAGAGGTAACAACTTGATCTTGCCCTTACATCTCAGTCCCTTAGCTCTCTGATGCAATATATACTACCACCTCAAGCGACCTTTTGACTGACAATCAATATCTGTATATCTCTGACATTAGCCCGTTCTCCTCCTCCCCTGCCCAAGCAAGAGCTACCTCATAGTTGCCCTATGTGTAGCACTTACTAGTGGCTCACAGGAGGTTATTTAGCAACACCAGGCTTCCTCTCCCTGAGGCTCGGAACAGCCATTTAATTTTTGAAAATTGGAAATAGGGAAAAGTCATGAACAGCAATCAACACTGGAGCCCCCAGACACTGTTGCAAAGTACTATATGCTAAGTTTCCTCTATTGACTTCTAGTAGAAACCTTACTATGATAGGTAAGTCACTTGCAACAAAACTACTTTGAATAATCTTCAAAGAAAAGCAATGGGACAAAGCAAGCAACAGAGGAGAAATCTGCTTTGCTCTTTATTGATCTCTAATTCTATGTTTGTTCACAGACTTACCTGGTCAAATCCATGTCAAACGCCAGCAAACTAATGCAGTTGTCACCTGGACTCCAGAATACAATCCAAAATGTTTTGTGGTTGACTGGGGCACTGGTAAAGAGGATATGCACATGAAAATAATAACTACAGCTATTGGAAATTTCACACTAGGTAACAACAACTAGTGCATCTCCTGTGGAGTCATCCTTTCATTTATTGATTATTTTTGGTTGGGAAGAGTAGGATTTTTCATTCTGTTTTCAAAGGCAAACTGAAGATCCATCTAGATAAGTGCAACTTTTAATCTTTGTCCAGTGCTGAGACATCATTTAATGTTTAACAACACCACAGCAGATAAAAAGCAGAGCTTTTGGTAGTGTTCTTCTGGTCACAGTTGGGCAAGGAATGCAGCCAAACTGTTACTGCTGGTACAATGTCTCTCCTTGCCCACATTCTAGGCAGACTTATACATCAGCGGCTTTAAAAAAAACTTCTGTCTTGGTAAACTAGGTAAGCCAATCTTTAAACATAAACTGTTCTGTTATTGTCTCCCTAAAATTAATTCCTTTTTTTTTATCCCTATGGCTATCCTTGTCAAAGCCTAAGTTCTCAACTCCAGTATTCTGCTTACCAAGCTTGGCATGATGGGCTGCAGTCAGGGATAACTTTTTGGGACAGACATTGAATATCTTGATTAAAGACATGTAGGTGACTCTTGCAAAGGCCATTCAAGACAGGTTTATTTGTACAACAGAGAACATTTATCTTCAGAGTTCTATAAATAAATGCACCTTTTCCTTGGTCTTTCTGCAACATCTACTTACTTTGCTTGGTTTTTTATATGCTACCTGAGTGGAAAATATCTGCCCTTGAACTAAGGTATCTATAACCATTTTAGTTCTCAATTCCTCCCTTGGCAGCTAAAGTCTCCCAGGGGGTAACTATAAACAGATCTGCCACCTTTTAAAAGAAAACCCATATTATGTGTTGTCCTGTTTTTGAAAAAAATTGCATTAAGCATCTAGAGACATTGAAGAAGGACGTATATATTTGTGCTCAGTGCAAAGCACTATAAACTTATACTATACTATGTCTCAGAAAGTAAGAACTATACAGAAAAACTGTAAAGTTATCCTTTCTCTCCTCTGTAATTTATAACTTTTGAGTAAACCCTGATGCACATTTATTTGTTTTCCAGATAATTTTCAGCCATATAAGTTATACAAAATAATGGTACATGCATCTGATGTGTGTCAGTGTGAAAGTTTCATAAGACATGAAAAAACGTTTGGAGTGACCCGCTTTTACTTCATGGAAGGAGGTATTTCTCCCCTTTGCATAACCTCATCCTTTGTATTTCTTCTCATTCCTATGTGCAGCCATAAACCAAAGGCTACACAAAATTTCTTTTCCAGGTAACTGAACAGCATTCTTAAGTTAGCATTGCCGTTGGTCTTAGCAGTTATATCCTGGGAGTGAATGACCTGAATGCTATTCCTTACTGACAAGTGCACAGAAATAGTTTTATTACACGTGACACTACCAAAAATAACAGAAAGCTACTCTGTGTAGCTCAGTTTTTAGCTGCAGTCAAAGTCAGACTTTCCAATCCCAGTTTGGTAGTGTCTCATATTGCAAGGTGAAATGAGTACAGCTGTGGCTACTGGAATAAAATCTTTGTCAGAGAGCCACAATTCCTACCTACTTTGGTATTTTTTAAGATGAGGTTTTTTACTCAATGGGATTTCTTCTTTCTCTGGCACCCTTTACAGTGCATTTATGGCGTCTTGAATCTGGCAAGGAACTCCCCAGGAAGTAGCTAGGTTTCAGTCTTTTATGTCTGCTCCAAAAGTATTGATGCAGAACTAAAATAATTCTCCGGATTTTTTTAAGTTCCCAGGACAGGTCCCACGAATGTGACAATTCTGAATATCACAAAGCATTCTGCACTTGTGAAGTGGAACGAAATAGCTGCTGAAGACCGTTTGGGCTTTCTCAGGGGATACAGACTCAGCTACACAGATTCATCAAGGAAAAAGTCTCTGGGTACGTCATCATTGCTTAGAACAAAGCCATGAAAGAAAAACTTCATTCAGACCATTAACTATGGCTACAGCACTTACCGAGTTACTTCAGATTTCTGTGCAAACTGAGCGCTCTCAAAGATCAGGTCCTGGTTAGACCTTTAATGATCTAGATGCTCCCATGAATACTTGGAATGTTCTAGATATTATCTCAAATTAGATATGGCTATTTCGTTAAAAATTACATTTCTAAGGCTACTGCAGAATTCTCTAGTAACACTTAAGGAAGACAAAACTTTCAGTGTTCCTGAAGTGTTAAGATTTCAGTCACAATACTTTTATATTTCATTGCAGTTCATCCAGGATTGAGTATAAGCTTTTTGTAGAACTTAAGACACTATATATTTAATTTTTCAACTCAATTAGCATTGAGTTGTATTTCTTACCCATTTCTAAAGACACCATTATTGATTTACTTTTAGAAACATTATCTTAAATTGATAGTTTTTGTGTTTAATTTTGGACTTGATGACCTTTTCCAACCTTAGCAAAGTACAAATTGTGAAACTTCTACACATTGAAATAAATGAATAATTTTGAATTCAAACCATTTGAGTTTTCAACAAAAAAGATCCCCATACTTCTTTTGATAAATATTTTCCTTCTGGTCTGTAGTGGAAAGCCTCCTTGCCATAATAATATATTAACTTTGCAAGTACTGACTTTCAAATAAAATTGTAGATGTGCTAGGGAAGACAAATAGCATCTAAGACCTGACAGACGAGGATAGCAAGGGTCCTATAATTCATGTTGGCCTATGCCTTTACAGAATGATAGAAAGTCTTCTGAGGGCTCTTTTCCACTCCAAATACCTATCAGAAAGCACAACAGGCCACAGAATGGGAGCATCCAGGATTGAACTTGTTTCTTTTTTCCTCTGCCCTAATTTGTCAATACAACTGTGACATGACACCCAATTGCCACGTTTTCCAGGAAGGAAGTACAGTCTTATTGGAGAATGTGGAGGAAGGAAGTTTGTAGGCTACAGTACCACATCCACTTTTGTGAAGATCTTAAATCTACAGTGGCAAACTCTAAAAATAATTTCTGCCCTACCAAAGGCACACTACAGCATTGTGGGCTGCACATTATTCTGGCCAGGGGACTGTCAGAAAAGAAAGGTTGATCTGAAAGCTCTGCAAAGCAGATGAAGCAGAATGCACAGCCCCTTTTCTGTACTGAATGATGAGGACTGGCACTGGTATAAGTCAAGGTGAACAGCTAGTGATTACTGAAGTGAGGGTAAAGCATGTGATAGGGCCTAGTCCTAATGTTCATTGTTACAGTCAACACAAAACGACTGTTCAGCATGTTGGATATATTTTCCTCTTGTGAAGTATACACAGCCTTCTGCATTCATCACCTGTGGTGATTTGACCCTGGCTGGATGTCAGGTGGCCCCAGATCCACTCAATCACACCCCTCCACAACTGGATAGGGGAGTGAAAATGTAATGAAAGGTTCATGACATGAGATAGGGACTGGAAGAGATCACAAATAGATTGCAGCTACAGACAAAACAAACTCAGCTGGGCAAACTGGTTGAATTTATTGCCAATTAAATTCAGAGCACGATAATGAGAAATAAAACACACCTTCAAAACACTTTCCCCCATCACTCCCTCTTTCTGAGATTCTACCTTCTTCCCCCCAGTGGTGCAGGGACATGGGGAATAGGGGTTACAGTCTGTTCATCGCAGGCTGTTTCTGCCACTGCTCAGGGAGAGGAGTCCTTCCCTTGCTCCAATGTCCCTGCCACAGGAGACAGTTCTCCATGAACTTCTGCAGTGTGAGTCCTTCCCACGGGCTACAGTTCTTCAGGAACTGCTCCAGTGTGGGTATCTTTCCACAGAGTGCAGTAGTTTCAAGAACAGGTTGCTCTGATGTGGGTCCCCACAGGGTCACAAGTTCTACCAGGAAATCAGCTCCAGTGTGGGCTCCTCTATCCACAGGTGTGTAGGTCCCTGCCAAGAGCCTGCTTCAGCACAGGCTTCCCACAGGGTAACAGCACCTTTTCAGGCATCTGCCTGCTCCAGCGTGATCCAGCAAAGGTCCACTTCCATGGGCTGCAGGTGGACCTTTGCACCCCCACTGACCTCCACGGCCTCCATAATCAGCACCACAGGTCGTAGGGGAATCTCAAGCCCAGTGATTACAGCACCTCCTCCTCCCTACTTTTCCACTGACCTTGGTGTTTGCAGAGCTCATTCCTCTCTTCTTTGAATGCAATTATACCTGTACAATAACATTTTTTTTCCTTATTAAATATGTTACCACAGAGGTGTTACTACCATTTCTGATTGGCTTGGCTTTGGCCAGTGGTTGGTCCCTCCTAGAGGACACCAGGGAACTTTCTGGAAGCTTTTCACAGAAGCTATCCCTGTAGCCCCCCTGGTACTAAACCCAATACATACTCATGATTTTTACCTATAAATTTAGAATGTACATAAATATTTTTGAGAAATCTTGTACTATCCAAACAGCATCTGCATCATGTGGATTCCTCCAGATGTGGATTAGGGCACTGAAATTTTGCCTTTTCACCAGTCACTGATACACACTCAGCCACTAGAGTTCATCTAATCATCTCCTTCTCCGATCCTTCTTGCATTTCAGCTGTTACTCTCAATTCTTCTACCACAAGTTACCATCTTACTGGACTGAAGGAAAAAACCATTTATCGTGTGCAGATTTCAGGATTTACTGATGCTGGAGAAGGACCTCTGACCCTTTCACAACCTTTCAGCACTCCAAAACATGGTACCGCATTACACAGCATGAATCTTTTCTTTATGCTCTCTATATGCCCTTGTTTTCTACCTCTTTCTGCTTTTCAAGTAGTCACAGACTGCTCACACACAAGAGTTATTATTCAATCCTTGATTACTGAGAGCAAACACACAAAATTCATTCTCTGTTAAAGGTAAACTATGCATCACAGAACAATTCTGCCTGTATTTTACCACCTAGCATACAGGGAAGACTTAGCTAGGGTTCTTCATCTCTGAAACCTTTTCTGATATTTTTATATGATACGTGCACATTTCTTTATTTATTGATGATTCCTGTCATAGATTTCAACAGTTTAGATTTCTGCCTGTGACTAGTAAAATTTACGTCTTTGCTTTTGGCAAAATCCTGAGAAATTGCATAAAACTGGCCTCCTGAGCCATTAACTGTAAAAATAAAAAATTAAGTACCTTTCATTTGCTCCTATTGTTGGTGACAGCCAATCAAAGTATCTTTTGTTTTCTAATAATTTAAGTATATTCTAAGTAACAGATCCTTTAGTTTGCTGGCAAAAGTTTGCTTTTCTCAAGGGTGTCTGGATAGGCTAAGAAGACCAATACAGTTACATTTCTAAAGCCTCAAATGCTGCAATTATATGGAGTTGGCCAAACATATTCTTTCAAACATTTTTAACACCCGATCAGTGAAACTAAAACTAACACTGCAGTAAACCCTTTTTTCTTTGTGTGACCACAACTTCGCTTAACTGAAGCTTTCTAAATAGAAAAGAACAGGCTAAGATTATATCAGTAACCTGTGAAATTCAGAGACAGAAGTACGCAAATGGTTTCTCCACACAGAAGTTTTTGTGTACAAAGTGGAGGACTTATAAGTACAAACAACTGAATAGTCAAAAGTGTGATGCAGAAAGAAAAATGAAAGAAATTTAAAATATTCCTTGAAGTCAACAGCATTTGCACCCCCTTCTCCCCCACACTGAAATACTTTCTCCTGTCAATGCAAAATATTATAGTTTCTCCCTGGATCTTTTCTGCAGGACTTTATTCCACTTATCCTACCAAATATATATTTGGAAAGGATTCAATTGTTCAGTAAAGTAAGAAAATGCAGAGTGAAATTAATGCAATATTTTAAAAGTTTAAGTAATTACATTGAATTTAAACATTACATTTAGTATTTCTGCTCTCCCCAGAGAGAGGTTACTTAATCCATTAGAAGAATCCCATGTTTCTTTGTTTTAAAAGCCTTTTTCAGCAACAAAGCTATTTGCAGATTTCAAAAAAACTTTTTAACAAAAATTAGGTAGCTCTTTGATTTAAAGGGAAAAAAAAAAAAAAAAAGAGACATTTTTGCTAGGGGATGGGTAAGAAAAGAAAAAGAAGGTGGCCTTCTTGCAAATATGGTTTGACAGTGTCAGCAACACAATCATGAACTGACCACACTTTCCGGGCACTATTTTTAAACTTTTGGTTTAGCCATTTATAAAGACCTCAGCACCAACCCTCTAACACCACACTGCTCTGGTTCCTGCATTAGCAGCACTACTCTCACTGCCTGAGTGCTTTATCAACCTTCATTAACCTTTCAAACACTTTGTTTTCTTCAGGCAGGTTGGGTATTGACGGGAAATATCTCAAGCAGGTATTAACATGGGCAATAAGAGACATAGATTTGCATCAAGGATTGACAAGTGGCTGAGAGAGATTACAGATGAAATGTTCTGAGCAGGAAATAAACAAATACACAAACCATATTATTATTGTCAGAACCAGGTGTGATCTCACGAAAAAAAAAAAAACAAACCCTACTAGTAAATCCTGAAACAGATGAAAAGCCACTTTCACTTGAATAGTTTCTTATTAAGTCAGATGTGCATGAGGGTTCTGACCTGTTAAATAAGCTAGAGCCCACGTAACAGCACAGGGTGTAAGAATACTTCTTTCATTGTATAGTGTTTATATTTGGATAGTAGATTTAAAGACTCAAAACATATCACCTCCATCCCTGGAAAGGTGATGGAACAACTCATCCTAGATGTCATCTCTAACTAAGCATGTGGAGGAAAAGATTATCAGGAGTAATCACTATGGATGCACCAAGGGGAAATCACGCTTGATCAATCTGAGAGTTTTTGGTGATGGCATAACTGCCTGGGTAGATGAGGGGGGAGTGGTAGATGTTGCCTACCTTAGCACCAGCAAGGTTTTTGGCACTGTCCCCCATAACATTCTCACAGGCAAACTCAAGAAATGTAGGTTGGATGAGTGGACAGTGAGGTGAATTGAGAACTCAGAAGGTCATGATCAGTGGCACAATCTAGTTAGAGGTCTGTTACTAATGGTGTCCCCTGAGGTTCTATATTGGACCCAGCATTGTTTAACTTGTTTATCCATGACTTGGATGAAAGGACAGAGACCTCCTCAGCAAGTTCACACAAAGCTGGGAGGAGTGGCAGATATCCCAGAGGGCTGCGCAGCCCTTCAGAAGGAGGTTAGAGAGATGGGGAGAGAACTGTCTGAAATTCAACAAGGATAAGGGCAGGTCCTGCACCTGGAGAGGAGTAACCCCTTGCACCAGCACAGAATTGGGCTGACCTGCCAGGAGGCAGCTCTATGGAAAAGGACCTGGGGATCTGGTGGCAAATAATGTGCCCATGAGCCAGTGGTGAGGCCTTATGGCCAGGAAGGCCAGTGGTGTCCTGGGGTGAATTACGAAGAGCACTGACAGCAGGTCAAGAGAGATCATCCTGCCTCTCTACCTCAGCCCTGGTGAGGCTTCGACAGGCTTCACCTGGAGTGCTGTGTCCAGTTCTGGACTCCTCAGGACAAGAGAGACATGAAACTCCTGGAGCGGGTCCAGCAGAGGGCTGTGAAGGTGATTGGAGGAGTAGAGCACCCCACTAATGAGGAAAGCGGTGAGAGCTGAGCCTCTTTATTCTGGAGAAGAGACAAAAGAGAGAGGATCTTTAATGTATAATTTAAAGGGACCTTAAATGTATAGAAATATCTTAAGGGCAAGTATCAAGAGGATGGGGCCAGACTATTTTCAGTGATGACCAGCAACAAAACAAGGGGCAATAGGTACAAAAGGAAAAACCAGGATTTCCACCTGACCATGAGGAAGAACTTCTTTATCATGAGGCTGACAAAGCACTGGAATGGGCTGCCCAGAGAGTTTAGGGAGTCTCCTTCCCTGGAGATATTCAAAACCTGCCTGGATGTAATCATGTGCAACTTACTGTAGGTAAACCTGCTTTAGCAGGAGGTTGGACTAGATGATCTTCAGAGGTCCCTTCCCATCCCAAGCATTCTGTAACTCTATGGTACCTAGATGCCTTAAAAATACAAATCTGAAAACCTCACACTCTCCCCCAGAATGCCAGGTCTAGTTTTTACAAGATTTTGCTTACAGGAATTCAAGAACGTGTAAAGTCTGCCTTGACTTCTGTTTGAAATATTTCTCTCATGGAGGTAATATGGCCTTTCTACACTTGACAGCTCAAGTCTGATTCAATCTTTCTGTTTCTCATCAGATGAAGGATTTGAAGGTTTTGTGACTGGCCTTTTCTTCAGCATGATATTCATTCTGGTTTTTGCACCTCTCACTTGTTCTCTGGTGCTTCAAAGGTAAGAAGGGAATATTGACTGAAGTTGTTAGCAGCACACTTATTTTGCTTAACTCTGAGTTTCATAGCACTGGGCCTTTTTTGTCATTGAAAGCAACACAACTCAAAAAGCACACAGCATAAAAGCCACCACACTCATTCCATAGCGAGAGCAATTACAAACCACTATCAGCTGCTTAAAATAGCTTGTAAAAAATACGTAATTTTTTGCTTTTGATACAGTTATCTGACTATTTTCTGTCTTAAAAACCATCAGAAATAGCCAGGATCATTTCTCACAGTGCAGAATAGACTATATATATTGAAAAAATATGCATTTGATTATTACCCTCTTTCCTTCCCAACTGATAATCATGTCTATTCTATGGAAATACAAAAGTAAATTCTAGCAGCCATCTAAGAAATTTTTTGAAAACACATTTGGATATTAGCTGTACACATTATGCACATAAGCATATAATGAGAAAGAGTAATAAATGCATGAGTAGGAAGAAGAGAAAATAACAAGGGGACCTTTAAGATATGGATTAGGTCTACTTTTTTCAGGACAAATTATATTCTGCAATAATAAAGTCTTTTCCCCAGAAATTAATTTGAGGTACAATGTCCGAGGCATATGCTACCACTAAAAGAAAATTACATGCATAGTAATGGGTTCTAATATTAACTTTCTGACAAACTGAATTGCATGCAACCACTCATATTGCTATTTTGATATCCTAGAACACTACCCTCCCTTTTTCTCCTTTCTACAAAGCAGCAGCCTCAGAAACTGAAAGCACAGCTGCTAAAAGACAGATGGTACAACCTGTGGCTTGAAAGCCATACAGCATGACATAGCCTGCTTCAGCTTAAACTCCTGTCCTTGCCACAGGGAAACAGATACCTCATGCCACATTAAGTCTCCTGTGCTCTTACCTTTTCAGACTGTACTTTAATTTACTATGTATCTCATCCAGCATTTTGGACAAGAACTTCTGAGACCTACACAGAAGTTCTGACCTAGAATAAACTTCATCGTGTTAAACATAAGATCACACTTCATTGCCTGGGACCAATAGGAAAAAATAGGAAAAAAACCCTCCGTACAACAATCAAGCAGCACACAGGAGCTGTACACATAGGTAGCACTACAAAACAGCAATTAAATTTGTAAATCTGCAGTAGTATTGGACACCGTGAACTGAGATAAAGCATCCCAGAGATCCCCTCATTTGCCTGTTTGATTTGTAAGAAATAACTCAACAGACAACCAAACACCCATCTTCACAGAAGTCAGCAAGAAGATTCAGTAACTCAACAGCCTCAGTCTTCACCTCAAACCACAGCTTAAACAAAGACAAAGTACTCTACAGCTAATGGAGTCTAGATTTAATTTCAAAACAGGAAAACACTGAAGTCAACACTAAGGCAGAGTTATAGTCTACTTAAACTCTCAGCCTCTCTCAGAGCTGTGTTGAGGCTTTTCTTTTTCTTATGGAGGGAAGATAGTTTATGTAATAGCTTCCAGAAAAAGCTAAACTCAAAACAATCAGGAAAGAGAAGGAGCTGTGTTGTCCCCTGTAGAGCCCTTGCAGGCTGCCAATGTCATTTCACAGGAGCTGAACACAGCAATAGCTTGGTCTTTATTTGAGTGAAAGCAAACCTCTAAGTAGAAGCCCAGGAGTAAATACTTACTAGAACAAACTTCCTTCTATGTGTCCCAAAGCCCTTAAGGAAGATGGAGGTTTTGTGGAAATGATAACAAATTAGGATTATACAATTGTTAATTGTATAGAAAGAAAAAACATTACCAGCACCTGTCACAATTCCTTTGTCATTAAACAAAAATGCTAATAATCACTAACTCAGCATTTCAGTGTAGACTACCAAGTTTGGTCTTCAGCTTTTAATTAGCATTATGTTTAAAAGTCTCTGCAAATGCCTTGCATTCATGGTCACAAAAATATGTGTTATGTATAAGTGGTAGTTAATACAAATGCATAGGAAATGCCAATTCTTTAATCTGACAATAAACTTAGACTATTTCGTTACAGACTGAAAATACCATGCTGGCCCAATGTACCAAGCCCAAGAAACAGCAGTGCACTCCAAGAAATGGCAAGTACTCTTCTGACGGTGTGAAAAAATACTCAGGGGAGATCTTTCCTACTAATCCTACTGATCTTTCCTGCTGAATAACTAGTAATGCTAGTTATTAGTCCTTTTACACTTCACCCTAGAAAACATCTAATATCAACAGTTGGCAAGGCAGGGTAATATTCAGTATATAGGGTGAGGGAAGGTTGTTGTTTAGGCAGAGGCCTAAATTTTTAATTTTTAAATTTTTAGTTTAATAAAGGTCTAGGACTTCTTTGAGTGCATTATAGAGCATTTTTAAAGTTATGGTCCTCAAAAGAACAAATCAAACCTGAGTGGGGGTGTATGGAATCTAAAGAGAGAAATTATATATTTTATTCAGTCAGTTTTCACCAGCTGCAACTAATTATTACTTAAGTACTTAAGTACAAGTTACTTAAAATACAAAGTAAACAACTGTGGCCTAATCCCGCAGAAGTTTCATGACAGAGATAATGTACATGGCCTGAAGTCTGCTCTTCTCCTCTCTACTTGCCTCCAGAGCAATCCAAGGGCTCTGCATGGTCAGCTGATAAATCTGTTTGAGCAGCATGCTCAAATCTTGCCCACAGCTTTCCCATATGTTTTGATAAGGATACCTGAATTTCAGCTCTAAAGAAGTGCCCAGAAATCAGCTGTTAGAAGAAATTACAGCTGTTAGAAGGAGCTGCTGGAGACAACATTTTTCATTTTTGCCTATAAGTGGATTTATTTGCATCTTCCCCTTCTTACCTTCCCCCTCTTAAATAAGTTTCTCCTCCAGTTTTACTGGCATTTGATACTCAAAGTCCTTCTTTTAGAAAAACCAGGTTTATCTCTTAAGTCTCAGATCAGCTATCATTATGTTTTTGGAGCAGGAACTTGTACTGTTTTCCTTTTTAAATCTCTATTTCTGGCAGAGCTGAACTTAATTTGGCACTTGTAAATCTCATTTCACAAGCCAGCTTGTGAGCTTTAACAAAGCAGGCTTCTGTCCAGTCAAATTTCAGGCATGAGCTAGTACGTATCTACAAGCCAGATACTGGCCAAAACTGGGACACAACATTAAGTAATCAAAGCCAAAATTTCAGAAGACCCTGATAGTCTGCTGATAACGAAAGGTTTTGCTGAACATCAGCACAGCTTCCTGCTATAGAGCAAGCATAGGCTTTCATATTCCAGATCACTTGCTTTCTTAATTTCTTCCACTTAAACATAGATTAAGAAGTGGAGGGCTCAAAGCCAGTATCAGATAGCAATTTTTTCAAAGCCAAGTAATACAGAACGAAAGAATTTCAAAAGCAGCGCTGTTCAAAAATTGCAGTTTCACCATTTTGTTCAGTTAAAGAAACTGTTCTCCTTATGAGCACCCAGCAACTTCTGTCTCACAGTGCTGGTATTCAGATACCCCTACTGACCACTCCAGTAAAAATAACTCCACCTAATCCTCTTGCTTCTCATCCACCATGCATTTAGAAAGTCAGAGATCTGCAAATTCAATATTTGTTTGAAGTTAGGCATCTAAAAGGAAAAAAAGAAACCTATCATATTCAGCATTTGTGGAATTCTTGCCTTAAAGAAAATGCAAGAACAGAAGCTGTTTTGATGTAATAAACAGTTTAGGTGGAGCTGAATCGCAGCATAGAATTTCAGCAAGAAACAAGTAAGAACCACCATCCAAAATAATCTAATAGGTTCAAAGAAAAATTTGCCATTGTGAAAAATTGCAAATGAAATACATAGAGGCTGCATGTTATAGAAAGGACAAATAGGTTTTATGAACCACAGGGCCACTGATATAAAATATTTTTTAAAATATATATTAATTTAAAATTTATTTAACTGTTCCTGCAGCAGCAAAGCAACTGTCAAAGAAAATAAAGTCTGTATTAGCCAAATCTGGTAGAGAAATATTGATAACATGTTGATAACATGGCAGGTGCAGAAATAACAGATATCAGATAATGGTTTGGGAAAAAAGTAGAAAACACACTATGTGAGGAGACAGTACAATAAAAGGTTACCACATATATTGTCTGGATGTAATTTGGTATTCTGAACACTAAATGAAC
This sequence comes from Lophotriccus pileatus, assembly GCA_035583135.1. Lineage (NCBI taxonomy): Eukaryota > Metazoa > Chordata > Aves > Passeriformes > Tyrannidae > Lophotriccus > Lophotriccus pileatus. Next base: position 50,523,057 of record JAWWES010000094.1, read on the forward strand.
TGTGCAGAAAGGTATTCCCAAATGGACACTGTGAAACAGAGGCAAGGAGCAAATCTTGCTATATTCTGTACATTTATTTGATTTGTGGTGGAAAAGTAGGGGAGAAAGGAAATACATAAATAAATAAAAGCTAATACCTATACCAGCCTGTCCATAATTTAAAAAATATTATGGCAAGAAGGGGCAAACCTAGAAGAACAATCTAAGTTGAAAATAAGAATGCTTGGCATTACCAATGGTTTTCCATTTAATCATCCAGAATTTGCAAAAACTTGTTACTCCAGATATACTTAGATCATAACATGGCATTAAGTTTAACAACAAACTGCTTGCAGCAGTTGACAGCTTAATCTTGTCTGGCTGCTGTTCAAGCTGCTGCCTTTTTACAGTAACATATTTGTTAAACTTTTTGAAAGCTGTGGGTGTTAGAACAGCACATCATGAGGCTTACATTTTATCACTAATACCTTTGATCCCAAGTACATATAAAAGAAAGAAAAATCGTGCTTAAATACTATGGGAGAGGAGAAGATGGTCCTCCAAATTAGGGAAATAAGTGTTTTCCTTCATGTTTCTAAACTGAAAGATGAGATGAAGTGGATTAATTAGCATATTATTCTTTCTCCTTGCTTTGTCTCACAGGCTAACTGGAAACTTGGTTCAACGTCACCACTTCAGGCCCTGTCAGACAATGATACCACCAGTCTTTTTGTTATAGAGCATGAGTCAAAGGCTCCTCTGAAGTTTGCCGTCTTTACAGATGGTGGAGAAAACAGCATGTGTGACACTTGCCAATCAGAAAAACCTAGCAATAACATAGACATAAGCCTGAGGCATGAAGGAATCTCTGTAGAAGCAGTTACAAGCAAAGAAGATATGATTTCCTTTACAGTACCACTCTTGAGTGACTACACCAGCATGGAGTTCAGTCAGAAAGCCCTGATGAGTCTGACAATGGAGCTTCCTGAAAGAGCTGCTCATCCTCATCTGGAAATGGAACTAAGCAGTAAGCCTGCACAAACTGTGCATAAGGTATTGTTTGCTCCCGAGGATTACCTCAAACAAAGCCAGGTAGTACTACTGCCATCTGGATCAACTTTCACGGGACACGTCAGTTTGAACTGAAGCCTCTTCATAATTTTCCACACCATAAAATCAAGTTCCAAAACTTCTGATACTTGACTGGGGTCATTAGGACCATATAGGACAGTGAGCTTGTGACAATAGTTATCTCTACTTCAGGAAGATTTCTTCTGAAATATATTGATTACACAATTAGATTAGCTATTTCACCACAGTCATTCTGTGGAAAGTCCTACCATCATACAGGGAACTATAGGAAAAGCCTTCCAGTACGGTACCTGTTGCTAGATATTTAGTCCCAGGGCACTCAGGAGCCATTCAAAGCTTCCACTTTAAGCACAGTGTTTTTGTTGCCTTCAGCAAAATTCTCTAACTAGTATGAGAAGTTTAAGATCTGCTTTTCAGGTCTCATAAGTTCTTCTTATGTAATTAATTACATCATAAATAAAAAAAATCAGCAAAGTATGTACACTCCAAAGAAGTTCTCCAGCTGGTCGAAGCTGGCCAAAGGAAACAGTGTAAAGCTTTTAAATTACTAATTGAAAATTATGTTTATCGATCTGTTAAGTGCTTTACAACTTAAGATTTATATTGTAGATAAATAGTGTTGTGTAAATGAAGATGCTGATAGGTTTCATTAATAGTTCTGGAGTTTGTACTTGCATTAAATTAAGGCTATTTCTTCCTACATTTATCTATACATACAGAGAAACCCATTCATGATGGGTTTGGAGATGTAGTTCCAGATATGATTTCACACTGCATGCAATCGTAGTATTTGTTGAACAGACTTAAGAGCTGAATAGATAGTTCAGTCTGTGATCCCTCCAAAGATCAAATGGAGGAGAATAAACAGGGAATAAAAGGATCTTTCTTAATATGCTTTCTCTGTGACTCCATCATGCATCTCCACAATGCAAGGAAGTTTGAACAATTTTTCTGCCTTACAAGAACTTCTCAATCATGAACTCTGTATGTATTAATGGTTTTCTGTTACTGAGGAAAGCTTAGCTTTTTGCTATCTCTATCTTAAGGAGTTTTTATTAAAATTGCTCTGTGGAGAAACAAACTGATTTAATTTACCATTAGCACCAGATGGTCCATAAATGGACATTTTTTAAAATTCTCTTTTTAAAAGTGAGGGACAATTCACATTCACACAAGTATTTCCATGCATACTTGGCAGTATGACTTACAGAATAGCCATGCTTGCAAAAAGCTCAAAAAAATTCCCTATCCCCCACTTCATTGATTTAGTGAAGCCCACTAACAAAACCTGTTTTATTCACTTCCCTTATTTAAATTCACTCTTTCTTTATTTATATATCTCTATATCTGTTAGGAGTGGCAGGAATTAACTGATCTTTCACTGTGGGTTATGCATGGGTTTTTTTTCTTAAAACTTAGAACTCATTGCTCTCCCACAAAGCAATGAACACCTCACTCGTGTTTGTTAAATCTGGTAATTTTAAAAATGGGTAATGGGAGCACTCCACAGAGACTGCAAAGGTTTGGGCAGTCTTTTAAATATCTTTCTTCTTTTCTTTAAACTTCAGTCTGGTGACTTTGTCTGATTTGAATTTAGGAGAATGCAGATGATCCTGCTACCAGTGGAGTTATTGTTACTTGTAATATCTAATAGTGGGGTTGAAATGAAAAGCTGTTAAGGACAGTGAAGTCCCAGTATACAATCATTATCGAGTAGTCATAATTTGTCCATTTCGCAAATATAAGAATTATCCATGGGCAGTCTGTACCAAGGCTTGAAAATCCTCTCTGTGATGAAAACTTTTCCAAACATTCAATCGAAACCACCTCTGGTGTAACTTGAGGCCATTTCCTCCCATCCTGTGACTTGTTGCCTGTGACAACATACCAAGACCCACCCCACTGCAACCTCCTTTCAGGTAGTTGTAAAGAGGTAGTTGTAAAGTCTCCCTTGAGCCTCCTTTTCTCCAGGCTAAACAACCCCAGCTCTCTCAGCTGCTCCTTGTAAGACCTGTGCTCTAACTTCCTTGCACAAAGCCTTCCCTGGGTGAAGGCTGAAACTTTACAGAAACAAATTAACCAAGGAAATAATCTGGATTTGTCAAACTGGTAGACACAGGCAGGCCAAAGAAAATCCTGAGGAATTATTGGTACAGCTACAGACTGGACTCTCAGGGAAACTGACATGGAATTGAATCAGGTCCTTACTGGAGACACTGGAGTCTAGGCAGGCTGGAGAGCAGTAGACATGCTACTTTACCTGAAAAATTACAGACTGAAGTCAGTTTTTGATAGATTGCTACCACAGAAATGGATAGCAGAACAATAAAGCTCTTATGGATATTCTCTGACCTTTTCCAAACAGTAATTACTACTGTTAACTTTGCTGGTAGTGGTTCAAGCTAAGGTACTCAGCAATCAGCAGTAATCACCTTTCTTGTGAATTGTAATTAAATAACCATTCTGGCACTGATTTCATTTGTGTTGTTACTGGGTATCACCAGAATTGGGATCATAAAACTCAGTAATGCCCTTTTGGCAAGATACCTATTGTAGCATGTTCAGTATCTGGAGATTTGATGTCTTTAAATGAACTCGGCCCTTGTGACTTCTGTCTGTTATATTCAAGATACATACTTTTGGAAAGGAGGCTACCTGTGTTTCTGCAATTTTTCATTATCATGGCTGTGTCCAACTAGCTGTAATTGCCAATGTCCATACAACATACACTTACGAGCTATCCATCTACGCAAGACTGTATTGTAGCTTCTCAACACATGGGTCACTACCTCATAGTTGAAAAAGCAATAGCACATAGTCACACTGAAGTTCTGACTGGTTACAATGGGTCATTGTGGTAGTTTGGACCTGGCTCCCTGACAAATGCCCAAACCCACAGTGACAACCTCTTTCCCCTTCCCTTTTTCCTTTAGGGCAAAGATAAAAAGCTATAAGAACTGAAGAACTCGAAATCAATCTAATTATATTAAAAAATATATATATTGACGTGACTTGGGGGCGTCAGGGGAAAAGTGAGACCAGCGGGTCCACGTCTAGCAGTGCCGAGCTATCTGCTGCTTACCCGGTGATGTTAGTAAGCCTCACCCTGAGAGGGGAGAGCTGGTGGTGCAGGAAAGAAACACAGAAACCACAGTTCTGCAAAAGCAGCACAGGACACAACTGAAGCTGAGCCTGGCATGTGTTGATCCAACTTTAATGAACAAAATGGAGGGTTTATAAAGGATAGGTAGGGAAGGTGCTGGAACGTGGGTGGAGTATGCAAAACCTTGGAAGGGGATAGGAGAGGCATCAGGATTGACAGTTAAAGGGAGGAGATACAAAACTGTTACATAACTGCAGGGAAACTGAGAAAACCTGATTGGCTAAAGGCAAACACTATCCCAGTAAATTGCCCAATAGGAAAATGTGTCCGACCCTAAAGGGACATCTGCAACTTAAAGCAACAAGAACAAGAAACACGAAATGGTGGACCCAACCTAATATAATAGGTTTGCCCAAGTTACAAACATATGCACAGTCTCTCAGGCAATCACCACTGCGGGGAGGTTCAGTCATGGTCTGGTGGTTTGCATGGTCCTCACAGATGTCGCCACACCACTTGGTGAATTCAGTCTCGGCCACCTGTCCATCTCCAACAATATATTTATGTATATTAGACTTACATACAATTAAAATATTATGTACACAGCGAAGGGAATCCAAACACCCCCAAAGGGAAAGAGAACACCCCCAAAGGGAAAGGGAAAGGGGAAAAAATACACAGAACAGATATACACAATCAAACCTGAGAACTAACAAAATCACTAGCAAAACAAATCTCACCATGTCCCTCAGAGAAGCAAGATCACAAGGCCAGCACTCTCCAACCTCCCACGTGGCAGACCAGTGGTCGCTGCAGGCCTCAGTCTCCTGAAAAGCGAGACCAACGCAAGGACACACTGCTCCCGAACCTCACGGGAAGAGGAGAGAGTGAGGCCTCTAATCTCTCTCTCTTATTTATACCCAGGTTTACGTAAAAATCATATGGAATACTGGGAACATGGTCACTTCCCTGGTTACAAGCTGGTTACCAGGAAGGCCTAGA
>JAWWES010000094.1:50559117-50580640 GCA_035583135.1 Lophotriccus pileatus
TACAACTACCTGAGAGGAGGTTGTAGCCAGGTGGGGGTTGGTCTCTTCTCCCAGGCAATTATCAGTAAGACAAGAGGACATGGTCTTAAGCTCTGCCAGGGGAGGTTTAGCTTGGATATTAGGAAGAAATTCTTTACAGAGAGGGTAATCAGGCATTGGAATGGGCTGCCCAGGGAAGTGGTGGATTCACGGTCCCTGGAGGTTTTTAAGATGAGACTGGATGTGGCACTGAGTGCCATGATCTAGTAACCATGGCAGAGTTGGATCAAGGGTTGGACTTGATGATCTTGGAAGTCTTTTTCAACCCAGTCAATTCTATGATTCTATAATCACGCAATTGGATACTCTACCATGAAGTTTAACTTATGAAAGACAGAAAGATCACATATATTTTATAATATATAAATCCTGAAGAACTGGGAGGTACAGAAAATACCAACTCCACCTGTCTTCTGCAGCTTAAGACACAGAGTAATATACACGAAGAGGAGGGGAAGCCATTGGTTACCCACAGCTTTGTTCTGCTTATCCAACACAGAAACAGAAACCAACACAAGGCCAATTAATGGCAATTGAATGAAAGCACAATCTTGAATAAATTTTAAGTCATAGAGATGAAAATTATGTGTTTTATAAAAGAGTAAACAGGGAAGCAGTACGGATAAATTATTGTTGCACTTCTAAGGCCTGTATTTGTATCATATTTATTTGACAGTATAACTGATGGTAACTCCTTCTGGCCAGCTTTTCTGTATGTAAAAGAATCCTAACTGCCTTGTTAAAAGACATGCATGAAAGGATGCAACAGAGCTATTGCTGAAATAAGGACAACATCTTTTTAAAAGTGTAAGGAATCGTTCCAAATTAATTATTTTTTTAATACCTAACAAAGCCAAATACCTTTAGATTGATTACCTAAATGCTAAGAAGACATTCCTGACATTGAAAGGAGATGGATCACTTCAGGAAGTGTTTGCAAGTCTCACATAAGTTTATTCTTGAAAAAAATTGGTATATTTCAAGGATGATCTAATAATTCTCTCTTATCCCATATTCCAAAGCCTGCAGTTCTTCAGATCTGAAGAAATTTAGGAATGCAAACAAAATCTGAAGAATTAAAAACTACCCCTAAAGTCTTTTTCCTATATTTTTAAAAACTACAGCTTTATACTTAGAGGATGGTAAATAAAACCAATGTATTTATTAACCCAGTTTTTAGAAGTTCAAGACAAGAAAAATTTTATACTAGCAAAAACAGCCAGCCTATCTGCTCAGGGTGTTACCAGTAAACTACATGCCCAATCCACCAAACACAAATTTCTTTTTAAAAGACAGGTCACAAAACAGTATTATGCTACATACCATAAAATGTACAAAGAAACCACAGAAATTGTTGTGTTACATAGCACAAAAAGTGTCTTCTAGTGTGTTTAACTGAAAGTAATCCTGAAAACACTTATTTAGATGGAAAGGGTATCTGTTCAGAGACGTTCCTGGTAACTCTAATCTGCTGAGTGCCAGATGGTCATCTCTCCAGTCTCTACTTGTCCTATAACTAAGAAACCTCAATAACCACCACCAAGCAAAAAAATCCCAATATGATCTTAATCTGAAACAAAAAACATACCTACCTGTGTTTTGAGTGTGATCTTTTCCTTCTAGATCGAGATTTTGAGCTAGACCTGGATTCTGAACGAGAATGGGAACGAGATCGACCGCCTTTTCTTTCACTGCTCTTTCCAGACTCTGAGAGGAAAAAACCACTTTGCAGTGTAAGCTCAGAACATTTAAAGATCCCAGTTAACAATCTGGCACAAGTGAAATGTACCACATATAGTGCAAGGGGCCTACTCTCTGCACATCTTCCTTCTTTGCACATATCCTTCAGAAACATCCAAGAAAGTCATTGCATATACTCGTTGAGTGCAGCCATCCTGCAGCAGTACACATAAACCAGATAATTATAAACAGCTAGCTCTACTAAGAATGGGATTTATGTTGCTGCCACAAAGCACAAGATCATAACATGTTCTCCTCTTGGTCTATTATTTAATATAATTTTTTTTTAAATAACCTAAGAAGAACAAATTTAGAGAGTGTAATTTCAGAAACCAACATAAAATATATTTGATAATTATTACTGTCTACACTTTTAGATATTTCAACCACTGCACAAAAGTTTTATTCCTCAAACACTGTTTCATAGGAGGATGGAATTAACAGAACAGGGTGAAAATTATCCAAAAACCAGGAAGTCAAGAGGAACCTTAACAATGATCTCACCATGGTTCAGACTACAGAAGACTCTTATGCTGTTGCTTAACAGTGAAAAAATGTTAGAGCTATTTTTATTCCATCTCTAAAACACAACAGAAAAACTCCTCCCCAAAAAGCCCTCAAGACTCCACCCCATCTAATCTACACAAGACAACATCTGGGTTTGCAAGTACAAAGACTGGCAAAAAGTTGCTAACGAAAAGAAGTAAGATCTCAACAGCAAGTTTAGGAAGTTGAGATTTTTTATGCTATGGTTTTGCAATCAGTTTAAGTCAGCACAAATCAGCATTGGAATGTCTATCTAACCCCTTAACACACAAACACCTTCCTCTCTGACTCTGCATCTGTGTCAACAGGGAACATGGAAACAATCTGAATGAAAACAAGTCTTCCACAGTATGTAAAGTTTTATCCCAGATTCATTCTCTGATACCATTTGCTATCAGGATGCATACAGTCTTGAGCCAGCATGCAAAAGAGACAAAATTGACCTGCTGCAGATAAGGAAGGCATAATATTACTGCCTTCAGAACAAATGCTGATCATTAAACTATGGCACTCATGTGTGCTAGAGGAAAACCAAAAAAAATATAAAGCATTTTCTTTTAAAAGTTTCCAAGTACTCTGAACTTAAAAAGTGTCAAAGTATCAATTTGTAAAAATTTGTATTTTTGAAAACATTAATTGAATATCTGAAAACAACACATGATGAAATAAAAAGCTTCATTCCACTACTTTGTTGCATGAACAGAATTTTCATTATTCTTCTATTTTTTACCAACACATACTGAATAACTTTGAGTACCCTTTTCCTGCACCTGAAAATGCTCTTAAAATGTGTGCCAAGGTACATAGAAACCATGTTTGTTAGCTAATGAATACAATACACCTACCTGGCTCAATAGCAGCAGATATGAAAGACTGGGCTTCCCTTACTCTCTTCATCACTTCTTCCAGCTCCTTAGCAGCAGCTTGTGGTGTCATTTCGGGAGGCTTCACTATTGCATTATTGGAGTGATTTATTCTACAGAAAAATAAAAACATTTAATTCTTAAACACTTCAAAAGAAAAAATGAAAAACAAGTAAAAAAGAAGAACATCTCATATTCCATGTATGACAAAAAACTTTTAAGTTCAGCTAAAACTACAGATTTGTGCTAATACTCATTTTTTCCAAGTATCTGAAATATCTTTTATTACTTTCAAATCCTACCACTTTTAGAAAGAGGCAGCACAGTATTTCTGTGTTACCGTATTTTTAGTAGAAGTCTAGGAGGCTAGACTCTTTTTCTCTATTTCATATAAAATTTCTATGCTAAAACCTACTAATTACATACACATCACACAGAAAACTTAGTATTAAGGACTTTGCAGATTCTTTCACTATTATAGCTTCCACTACCTCAAGATTAAGAGAAATATATTTTACCCAATGCTACCCATATTATCCTAAAGGAAATTTACGCTAAACCTTGAAATTGGAATTGGTAAGAATGTTCCAGTTTGTTAACATTAAGTTCTCATACTGAAAAACTAGTCACAGCATTTTCCTGTGTATCAGAATCCTATATGTATTTGTAATGATACAAAGAAATCTCTCATTCAGCAGTCATATGGATAACTAATTTCTTACTTCAGTGGCCTGTCTCCAAACATAACTCCATTAAAGGCAAGAGCTCGAGGTACAGAATTTTGGTCAGCAAATTCCACAAAAGCAAATCGTGTTGGTTGAGTCTCATCACCTGCCATTCGCACAAATTTCACTTCTCCAACTTGCTTGAAGAATTCAAGCAGCTGATCTGCTGTTGTAGTCTAGAAAGAGTCAAAAAGCAAAATTTATAACAAAAACAACTTATACAATATATCAGGTAGTCTAAGATCTACAGATTCTGGAATGATATCTCACCATTATTACACAGGTGGCATGAATTTAATAATGTCACACTGTAAAAAAGACGTGTTTTTTCTTCCATTAATCTAAATATTCTATGATTTAAAACAGTACAGCCACAAGCCCTTAGTTCTTCATCTAGATTAAAAAAAACCACATTTGCACAGGATTTTGCACTTTTCAGAAAACTCATCTGAAATAACTGATGAGGAATTTCCTTATACACTTGTATCCAAGCTGATTGTGACTTTTGATCAATTAAAACAAAAATATCCAAACAATATTAAAAGACTTAGCTTTATCAGGTTTTTTATTATTTTTCAGTTTGTTTTATTTTATTATGATCAGTAGTACTTTTACACTCAGTAGCTACTTCAGCAGTCAAAAAAACCCAAAATGTAATACTTATATTGCTATCAGTCAAAAGCAAGTATTTTTCAATTAATTCAATCAAATGCTGAAAAAACAATTGCTGACTAAAAGGTATTTATGCTAATTCTGCACTTTCCACTAGGACACATCACTGCATCTTACTAAGCAACTGCATAGTGCTGTGGAACACAGCTATCATGATCTCATGGCTTCTGAGAGCACTTCTGAGGCACTGCTAACCTAACACAAGTGGACATTTGATCAGCACACACAACTGTTAAGTATGTTTCTTGAATTCATCTACAGTGTGACTTCTTTGACAGAATGAATTCCAGAGCCTGGTTTGCTCTGACTGGCACAGAAGCATTCAAAATATCATGAATAGGCAACAAAACTGAGGGAGCTTTGTTTAAATTTGTGTTGATGTTAACTAATGTAAAATCTTAAACAGTTAAGATTAGAATTATAATTTACAATTTCACACCTTCCATTAGCATTTCCACAACACGAAAACCCAAAAACGCTACCTGGGAATTTAAGTTTCCAACATAGACCGTTCTCCTGATTTCATCAATTTTGGATGGATCCACATTTCCCATAATTGGTGGTTGTGGTATTTCTCCCAGTGCTGTAATGTTAGGGTCCAATGCTGCTGCTGGTATAGCCCCTAAAGTGCCAAGTGAAACACCAAGCTGGAAAACACAAAAACAGAATACACTTTGCAACCAGGCACTGGTGGGAGACAATTCACTTCTTAATAATTGCCTGCCTTGACCATTTGTGTAAAAATAGATCTAATAAAAATAGGCAGTACTTTAAGGTCACAGTACAGTAAGTTTTTCTACAGAACAAAAGTATACCCATAAATAACCTTCTATAGTTAAGATTTGCTGTGGGTTATCAGTTAACATCTTATCAAAGAGGTCTGGAAAGAGACCAGTGTATACATAGTGTATCAATCACAAAACATATAGGTTTGAATTAATAATGCTTAGATTGAGTAAGATACCTTCAGACAATGCTAATGCTCTTATTTTTTTGACATAACAAGTATTTGGGCTAGATGAGGAACGGCTGAGACCTTGCCCAGCAAGGAAAGAAGGGAATTTGCAATGCTCAGTGCCGACAGGTACCAGTCCATCCAAGGGAAACACAAGGCACCTTTTGGACAAATAAATTACATAAGTCAAGATTAATTACAGTCGAAATGCAAAGGATATTCAGTCTAAGTTCTTTCCCTCACTCCTAGAGGAAAATATATCTCTCATGTGTGGAACTGAAAATGTAAATCTCTCCTGGGAAATGTTAGAAGTTGGCCCACTGAGTTCCTGGTATGAATTTTGTTTTCTCTACCCAAAAAAGTTTACTATTCTGAAGAACGGTGTCAATATAACTATTATGTTTTAATGGATTTTTATGAGGCGGATAGCATTTCCACTTGACCAAATAAATGGTTCTAGGGCAGGACAAAAATTAAAATGGACAACAACTAAAACCAGTATTTACCCACTCTTTTGCAAAATAATTATCTGAAACAAAAACCCAGAAACGTTGTGCATGGACATCTGATGAATCCTCAGCAACCCTTTAGCACCACAGCTAAACCCTCACTGCAAAATCCATGGACTCGATAGCTCTTGTTCTCTGAACACAGGAAAGGCTACACAGTACAGAGGAAACCAAAAATTAAACAGCTACTGAATTTTACTTACTGTAGTCAAAGGGGTTGGTGTAGGTATAGGAAGTAACCCTGCACCAGGCATCAGACTTGTCATAGTAGGAGCAGGCGCCAATAGAGAGAGGGCTTTGGCTTCATCTGGGATTTTACCTGAAGAAGCAAATGAAAGCATTACACAGAGTTGAAACACTAGACAGACGTTACTCTTTCTATGATTTTACAATTACCCTTGCATTTAAAAATGTAATAAATAACAATGAATCTATCTACCAGATCCTTACAAAGAAACAAATAAGAACTTAAGTTTTTCCTTTACCCTGCTCTACTAGGAAAAACAAAAGTGAGAAAAATTTCAAAGACTAACAATCTCATTAATGGATTATTATTTTAAAAACTGAATAATGTATACAATTATTTAACACTTTGAGCTATGGGTCACCTGTACTGGAAACTTAACGTTCATGAACCAAACGATATCAAGCATGGACGCTTTCCCAGGGCGGTGTTTTCGCGGTGATCGAAAGTTGTTTTACACATGACAACCGTTCGTGTTGGCTGCATCACTAATAGCACACAGAACATCAGATACAGAAAAGAAGAACATTTTTTAAAGTTTAATCCCCAGAAATGGCAAATAACCAAATCAGCAAAAGAAAGAAAAACAAAAAAAGAAAAAAAAAACAAGTATGTGCTAACTGAAATTTGTGCTCTTCTTTATTCCTTTGGTGCTACCTACTTAGAATGTAAAAATAAGCAGAACATAAAATAAAAAAACTGCTGTGACTGCACACAATACATACTACAAGTGAACCTGAAGGTGGAGGAGGGAAGAGCAGAAAAAATTTAGATTTGTACTGTCCGACATTCTAGGTAACGTCAGTTTATGTGAAACTTTGATAAATTTACTTTAAATTTACTAAGACTGAAGAAAATCTTAACTGATCAGCTAAGTAAGCGCTATTTTCTCAGAAGATGTATTCCCTGTTATTTCAACCTGATTATAATCTTACTGCCATGCTAAAAGTAATAACTAATCTGAATTCAATGCAGGTTTCATTCAATGTTAGTCACAATTAGACTATTAAATGAACCCTCAAAATCAAGATTTAATAGCCAAACAATTAGGATCACAATTAAATGTACACTTTCAATTTGAAATGCAAAGGGATTTAAACTGGTACAAACATTAATCAGTAAAATAAAAATGTACCAAAAGAAGTTCTAATTGTACTAGATGTCTATGATCTGTTCAACATTACTGGCATAATTGTACATTTGCTAACCAGCTAAGCCCTTCAGTATTACCACATGGGCCATAATAAAGTAAATGTTCTTATTTAAACATTGTTCTAATGGTCAAGGAACACACAAGCTGTGCCAATGGCTTTTATTGCTTTGATTCAAACTGCGTATGTTTTAATTTACAAGACCTCTAAATTAAAAATTAAAAATATACAAATATTCTTATCAAAAAGTAAAACATGAGGTAAGTTTCAAAACACCATGCAGTTTTAGCTATGTGAGTTCCGACTGACCCCACAGAAACATACTACTTTTAAAAATTAAATGAAAAAATTTTTGCAACCCTGTTTTACAGATCTGCAGGAAAAACTAGGTTACAGTTGGATGTGACCAAAGGACAAAAAAAATCTAAATGAAACTGAACTTATATGTAGCATGGGTGGAACAGAAAAGATAAAGTAACAGTACCGATTTAACTTCATGCTTCCTATTTACATTTATTTTATTTATGTTAAATTTTGAGACACCTTCCTCCTTAACATGTAAGAAACCACTTGATTTTGCTATCTAAAGAAGAAAAATAGGAAAATTGTTAGCACTTAAGAATTAATTGTGCAATAATGAATTCCAGGGCTTTTTAAAAAAAACATGCATGAATCTAAGCCACCATCACAATGTTCAGCGCTCTTCACAGATCTCATTTTGAAGTCAGGCATGCAATGAGAGGTGTACCTAACTGTTCAAAAGTATCATGTACTTTGCTGCCTACCCTGCCTAACATGTTGCCAACTAAAAGACTTTTGAATACACAGTTCCAGCAGCTGTGCATGCAAATTAGGCATAGAATTATGTACCAGTTCTTCTGCAAAACTAAATACTTAAGTGTTTTCAAATGAACCAGAATTTATCCTGAACAGTGAATACCTTGCAATTCGTGCAGGTTTCTATGGATCGAGAGACACTGCACAAGTAAATCCCATGGCAGAAATGGCTCCTGAAGTGGTGTGTCTGCATGCTAACTGAGATCCTTCGTCAGTAACGTACATAAGCATATGCCTAATTCAAGTATGCACTTACATAGAGCCAATTCAACACACACTTAACCAGGTAAACTTACAATATGCTTAGGCACTTAGCCCTTTTAAACAGGAACTGAGTTAGGCACATAACTAAGGAGGACAGTAAGTCAAGACTTAAACAGAAGCCTAAACTTTAAGTATGTGTATCATGGCATTGAAATAATTGGAACTACTAATTTGCTCAAATGCTGTTAAAGGAATACACTGAACATTTCAGTTCCGTTCACCATTACAGCAGCTCATAGAATGAATAGCATGCATATGTAAACTGTAAAGTTTGCAGCATTATTCCCAAAATACTTTGGTCTTTAACAATGTAAAGTTTTAGAATAAAAAATCTCGTCCATCAGTTCAATACCACAAAAAAAAGATTATTTATTTTGTTTTCAAGAAAGAGAAAGGGTGTATGTCTACAGACACAACCCTGAAAATTTGCCTGTATATTCAAAGATACTGTCTTTTTAAAATATCTTTTCCAGTATTTAAGACCAGGCCAAAATTCCATGGAACACTGTTGTGGGGAAACAAAAATCTGCACTGCCTTGAGAATCCACTTTCCTGTTTTTTAAACTATTTTGAAAAACAAATTAATATGCGAGACCAAATACCCTCATGAGTTACAGGCTTTAAATTTTGGAGTTTTATCTCTGTGAATTTATTTATAAAATTAAATACAAGCTCACAAAAATACAACAAAATATGTCAGCTTTGACACAACAGATTAGTATAATTTAGTTTAAAAATAACACCTTCATTTTTAAAACATGGTATTTAAAAGCTGAATTTTCCATTCAGCTTTGAAATGAGGTGAAGATATTTACTTTCTAATGAGAGAAACAGACAATATAAATATGCCACATCTATACCCCATTTCTTAGAAGCATTTCTGCTTAGTAAATTACAGGTTCTATGATCAATTATTTGTTGATTCTTCACTTGGCAAAGGAATCTGGAAGCAAATGTAGATTAGCTCAGCACTGCCTACAGACAGTTGTGATTGCTACTTTTTTGTATCATCTAAGTCTTAAGAGCCCTAGTCAGCCTATTCCATACCAGAATCCATTTGGATGAAGGCTGAATAGAAGTACCTGCATTAAACAAGTACTAATTACAGTATTTGTTCCTCAAGTGCACAGAAAAAATTAATTTCCTACTCTTTGTAGTGAAACTACACAGTTCATGCTCACCCCCAAAAGAGCGTCTGCAATAAGTTTGCTTTGTTTTTTAAAAATACTGTTCACATCTACTCTAAACATAAGAGTACTTATTTTCCTTCTATTTTAAATCAATGGAACATGTACACTTACAAATAAGACACTTTATGTAATCCAACTCATGAATCTTAGTGGATTTAGCAGCAGCAAATAAAGAGATGACAGCTACTGGCAATTACCTCAACTGCCAAATCCAACACAGACCATCAAGCAAAGCTCTTTTCAGAGTGAAACCAACAGATCCCAATGCAGCTGGCTGGGACGAGCAATGCCTGAAGATTAGACACAGCACCTTGTCCACCAGTTCTGTTTCAGGGCTTCCATTTCACAGGAAGTAAAAACATCATTTAGGGATGAGAACCATCTCAATCACTCCAGCATGAACTGCCAGGGCTTCTGAGACTGTGTGATGATGGAGAAAACACTTTTTTTTCTGACTTTTTTTTTAAAACCTCTTCTTCAAATAATTACCGCTGCAGCATGTCAAAAATGCAATATATACACACATACACACACACACACACACAGAGAACTGATTCAATCTTCTCACAAATAACAGCGTTTAAAGACAATGTGTCTCACATAACACATTCCAACCAAAATTTCAGGCTGCATTTGTACTTATGAGTGGTAAACAGTCTTTTCTGAAAATTACAAAAACAAAAGAATGAAATCTTCCTGTCACTGACCTCACTGCAGCAAGGTTTCATCAAAAGTAAACAAATATTTCATGACGTTCAATATTCATAAAAATTGTTTCAGAAATAATTATTTTAAGCTCATCATATTAGAAATAAATAATCAGCCTTCTTTTAAATAGACACTGTTAAAATAAAACACTCTGCTGAGGAAAAATAGCAGAGAAATATCATGACTTTACTTTGTAAAGTTGGTTTCTCCAGAAGTATGAGTCTCAACTATCCTTTTCCAAGATGAACTCACGAAACTCAACATATGAAAGAATGTATCTCAAAACTGACATATTTTTCACTGTTCCTGCCTTCTGATATGATGTGCTCATCTGCTGAATTTAGAAGCTTAAATGTATTCTAAATCAAATTTATCCTTAATTCACAGCATTGAAAATTAATCATATTCTAAGTTCTCTGTATATCATCCACCATTCATAAGCAGCTTCAGGTCAATTTCAAGATCAAACACTGTGAACCCTTTACAAACATCATTTTTACAGAACTGAAGTACCAGTTCACAAGTACAAGGGAAAGAGATTTAACAGAACAAAACAAAAAAGGGACAAAATAAAATAAAAAGAAACAAAGGAAAGAAATCAAAATAAAATAAAAACAGAGACAGGGCGTCCATCTTCAGCAGGCCAGACTTCGATCTCATTTCCCCCATGAAGGTTTCACTTGACGGCAGGTTTAGTGGCATGGCAAACAATGCCTAACTCAGGCAAGTGTAACAGGTCTGCCTTGGCCAGTCTAGTCATCTAATAATGCACAAATATCACACAGAGAAAACATACAAAACCAAATTAATAGTCAAAATCCATCTACCAGATAATGTGGACATAAAATTTAGAATGATTAGGGTGGCATCTTTGTTTAGATTTCAGCCTTTGTGTTTTCAAAGTATATTTAAAGAAAAACCTACCAATACACACACATACAAAGTCATATTTTGACAGCTTAGTAATCTTACTTCACTTACAATTACCTTTCTGTTAAATTGTTCATTAAATGTCATATAATTAAGACTGATATAATACAGACTGATTTAATTCTAGTAGTGATTCCCTCCTCACACCCCCTTGATTTACCACTGTTTAAATACATTCCCAATTTCAGATTTTATTCTGCTTTTTTAAAACCAGGTTTTCAGAGCTCATTTTGCCTCTCTTCTATGTTCAACTTGGCGCATAAAAATGTTTTATTATTGACGCTGTTGGACAATTATATAATTTTACCTCCTAGCAGAATAAAGCCATCGCTACTTTTAAAGCCTGTGATCCACTTCACTGACTCCATTAACAGTGCATCATATGATACATATTGCATCAAAAACCTTGAGCTGTGGTCTCCAAAGTCATATTTATTCCACACAATAAACTCATCAGAAAGTTAAATCTTTATAATTCACATCTTTTTATGAGTGGTTATAATAAAAAGTTACATGAAAACAGCATTCTTACATTAAAAAAAGAAGTTACCTCAAAACCCAATCACTTGTTTACCTAATTATACATACATTTCTGTGGAGTTCAGAATGATTTTGAACAGTGACATTTTAATACAGTTTCTCAGAAGTGCCTAATAAGTCAGCTACAAATAGAGTCAGAACGTTTGTCAGAACTTTGATTTTTTTCTCCTTCCATTCATTGTCTACCACCAACAGACAGAAAAAAATGTAGCTTTACCTGCCTGGTGCCATATCATGTCAGGCAGTGACCTCATCAGAAGAAAAACACCAGGAGGTGTGTTCACTCATTAAGCAACAATCTTGCCTCTCTGGCAGTACTGAATCAGTGTTATCGTCTTTTTGACAAAATGTGAAACTAAGATCCTGAATAAACCTTAGTCAATGTATTTAGGGGCAATTTTCCAATTGGGGACTCTGATCCCCTTAGCCTACACACAGTTGCAAGTGGATACAGCCATATTCTCTTTGTGGTTTTAGAACAAGTTCAAAATATGAAACCAAAAAGGCCCCAAAACAAGGCACAAAAGCAACTAAAAATCTAGGCTTTGCAAAGACAAATGTGCCATATGCCCCTAATAAGAAGGCAGCAAGAACAGACAGGTCAATTGTAGGTTAATAGGGCCTTTAGTGAGAAGTACTTAGAGGGTTTGTGAAATTTTGAAGATTTGGCAGAGTTTACTAAGAACATCCCAGATGATTATTACAGCAGCACTTATGTCACACTATCTATATCATTATATGGCAAACATGCCAAATAAAGGTACTCTGGGACCATCATTAACAAACTCGAGGAAGTTAACAGTATTTTTCTGAACTTTTGCAGTTCGAGATGTTAATAAGAGGTATTTCTGGACTTGCTGCCGTTCATGGTTCAACCACTCTATATATTGTTCATGGCAAAACTACCAAGTTGAAAGTGAAGTCAGGTTCACTCCATCAGCTGGAATGATTCCACTCCAAAAAAGCAAAAAGGCCAGAGCTACTCAGTCAGATGTTCGATTCCACAATGATCCCAGTGAAGTCAATGGGGCTCTGCCTAACTCCAACAAAAAGGTCTACCATAGGACTACGCTTCGGTTAACTGTATTCAGATCTAGGATACTATACTAACAATATAAACTGTCTTGTATTCAATACATCCATAAAAGTGTGGCCTCACAGCTATATAAATGAACATTTGCTAATTTAGTATTCATCAAGTGTTTTCTTTTATTAAGAATTTTAAGAGCATTTTATGATGAAAGCATTCTGTACAGATAACAGCTTATTTAAGAAGTTATCTAAAACCAAAGAGAAGTATTGCTATAGATAAGAAAAGCTTTTCATGACACACAAACTAACATTTTCAACAGTAACAAGAAAGAAAAATTCCTTTTAAAAAATAAAGCTAACAGGTGAACATTCATATTCAACAATAAGTATCACCATGAATGCTAAATATTTTAGTTTAGATGACTCTAAATGGCCAAATCCATATATTGCACGTCTACAACAGAAAATTGGGATGCACTCTAAAACAATGCAAAATAATCAGTGTCTTAAAAAAAATAATCACAAGTCAACAAAAAATCCACTACACCAAAGGTGATACATTAAGATTCAAACTTCAATATTATTGTGTCAGGAAACTGTCTGATCTTTTCAGAGCTCCATTGACTTCAGTGACCACTCTGTGTAAGAATAACCTTGTCAACACAAACCATAGTGAATTATTTTACTTTTTCACCCCTCAAAATATGCATTAATTATGGAAAACTGAATTATCATGAATTAAACCAACTATCTTATTGCTAATGCTGAATTTCAATTAAATCTATATAATTGGGTTTTCTCATTCAATTTTCAATTTTGCTTTAAGACTTTTCTCTCAAAAAGCAATAAAATAAAATAAAATAACAACAGAGCACCACCTTTTTACATAGAAAGCTTAAAACACTGAACAGACACAACAAAGACCAACAGTACAGAAGAATGTCTAAAATACCAACCTTCTGCGCAGGGAACAACTATCAAAGCTCTGTCAATAAAAACCGTGTTAGTTAGATGCTGGGCCACACCAACACTCGATGCTTCGCGAAACTTAATATAACATACTTTGGAGGAAAAAGCAAGAGGTGCGTTGCTGCAAGATAAAAGGAAAAAAACCCAATCAGTCACATTAAAAAATTGCATGTATGTATTTTTAACTGTTACTCCTTAAAGAAAAAAAAAGGTTTTAGACTTCCTAGAAAAGTTAGTCATAAGAGAAGAGTATAGAAATCTACTAATTCACCTCCTTACTATGCCACTGAAAAAAAGCATAGTGAAGCACCTCCTTTTTAATGAAAATGTATGAAGCCAAAATCACTAATTCACAAGGCTAATTTTCTTTTATAATCTTGGCAAACAACACTGAATAGTAGTTCCAACTTACTGTTTTAAGCACCATATTTACTTGATGCATTTGTCAAGTGAATAACTTATAGTTTACCTTTTTTTCTCCAAATAAACCTTGTTGAGGAAAGTCAAACTACAAACCCTGCCATTTTTCGGTGGGTTCTTCAGACACTAGCCTGTAATAACTAATATTTTTTCTTTGGTTTTCATAAAAGCTGTTTTATTTATTCTTATAAAGATAAAAGCAGTTCTTGAGAATTCTTTCACATATTGGGTCTTAGTTGACTAATATAACAAAATTCCTTTTTATCATCTGCCTTAGTTTTAGTTTGGCATATTGTAGCCCCAGGTAGCATTGGATAAGATAGGAGCAATTCACCATTTGGCTACAAAAGGGAAGAAAATTTGTAATTTCCTTTTCCATTAGGCAGTATAGCAACCGAGAACATATAAACATTGTAATCTTGATCAAAACCATAGAAGTTTGCTTTAAAAATGGATTCCCTAGTCAAGGTTGTGACCTTTATCTGAGCAGCTTATTTCTTCAAATGAAGGAAGTACAGGTGAAATTTTTAAAGAGAGAATGCAATGGGATATTGCTGGAATATTAGCAATTTCTATTTGAAAAGACCATCTGCCTACTAGCAAAGCAGAAACTCATGGAAAATGCACTGCACAAACTGTTTCACCCTGGTCCTGCCTCAACACAAAATGGAAAACTTGTCAACTTTCTGGAAGTAGCAGCAGCAGTTCAAGTTTAACCCAACCCATTTTGTAGTCCCTTCAAATTCCAAAGCAGATACTTCCAAAGTTATTCTACGAAATTAATTAATTTCAATATTTAAATACAAGTTCAAAACTTTTAGACATCCTATTCCATCATATTAATTGCAAAGATAAACCAGGAACTTTAGAAGCATGCAGACTATATGTTTCACACAGAGTATGTTTCTGGTTACCAGCAGAGCTAGCACCTAGGTAAAATATCTAAAGAGATGATCAAATTCAGAATGGCATTCAGAAACACTTGAGATGGAAAATTCCGTAGGGACACTGAGGAGGAAAAACTAAACAGGGCATGAGAGAGACAAACAGGAAAGTCAGCCTCACACAATTTAGAAAAACATTACAAGATGACTACATTTCTTCTACACACTTTGTCTGTAGTGGCCAATGTTTTCACTGTTTCAAGTTTCCACATTCAGGATAGAAATAATTGCATAGAAGGGCTTCTGAGTCAGGTCCTGGTTCAGATCAGTTTCCAACATCAGAAATGACAGCAAGCTATGACTTTTTCAGCACTCAACAGAAACTCTATTGACCATAAAGACTTTTAATGATCACAGGGTTTTTTTTACTTGGTTGGGTTTGCTGGGGGAGGGGAACCCAAGGTGGGCAGTAGAAGGGGGTGTTTTGGGGTTTTCTGTTGTCATTGTTTGCTGTTTGTTTCTCTGTAAACACATGTCAGTGTTACAACTCAAATGGCTGAAGCCTTCACCAAAGGTTCTGTGGTACACACTGTTGAAGAACCATAGAATCAAATCAACTGGGTTGAAAAAGACCTCCGAGATCAAGTTCAACCCTTGATCCGTGGTTATTAGACCATGTCAGTAAGTGCCACATCCAGTCTTAAAAACCTCTAGGGACAGTGAATCCACCACCTCCCCGGGCAGCCCATTTCAATGTCTGATTACTCGCTCTGTAAAAATTTTTTTCCTAATACCCAACTTAAACCTCTCCTGGCAGAGCTTAAGAATTCTAATATCACCCCAGTTTTTCTCCTTTTTTGTTTTCATTGCCAACTCAAGAACATAATTCTATTCTAGACAGTTTCAGGCCCCATAATAATCGTTATAAATTTAAACATCTACAGAGCCAGCTCTGACAAGTGGGTTTTTTGTAACATTCGTCCTCCCGTTTTACTTGGATTTAAATCACAAAAGCTATGTGCAAAGTATGTTTAAAAATATTAATATCTGAACACTACTGCAAATGAGGCTCTACAAAGAAGTCTTGGTACCAAATCTTTTCTGAAGGTTAGGAAGGAGAAGTTCTCTATAAGGAAACCATCTCTGCTAAAAACACACTAGTGATGCATTTACGTCAAGGGGAACTATTAAGATCCAAAAGAGCTAAAACTCTAGAAGGTTCCCAGCGATTGAGTCCCTTTTAGGAAGTGAGCCTCTGAAATCTCCCCAGCAGGCTTCTTAAGAAGTCTTTCCTAAAACAGAAAAGTCCTATTCTGTTTTAATTCCTTTTGTTGCTTTTTTTCTGCTAACCTTTTCTGAGGCTGACTGAAGGAGTCATAGTCTTCTTCCTAGGGTTAAGCAGCACTGACACCAAATAGCAATTTTTACATCTCTGATTGAAGTTTACTAAAATCCAGCTTCTTTAGGAAAGTAAAAAAAAACGAAAAAAGGAAATAAATATCTAAATAGTACTCAGACATTTCTGATGTTCATCTTTTCCTTTGTGGGAAGATAGCAACATTCCTTCTCCCATTAACAATCAAGTGAAATATTTCCTGAGAATGACCTATTCAGAAATCTACAGGAAAAAAAAAAAAAAAAATCGAAAAAAAGGCTATAAAACTGTCCAAATTTTCTCCAGAGGGCTGGTGTGTGGAGGAGACAACAGAAATTAATAATTCATTAAAACAGAATGTTATGGTATAATTATGCAGAGGCTCCGTGTTTTGCCTCAAAGGCCTCATCTATATTGCTGTCACTGCATGAAGTAACAACGTCTATTGATTGGACCACAGAGGTGACAAACCTATGTCCCTTTCCTGAGTTAAGTGAAAGTGGCCAGTGAGGCACAAGTGAGAGTGACTCAGTCTGGTGGCACCCCTCAAAGCTAAACCAGGCTTTGCTCAGCTCCTAGGATTCATGGACAGTACACCATTAGGCTCTGAACTAGAAGAGGCCACAAAACCCATCGCCAAGCTCTGGTATGACATGTGTCTCCACCTCTCAACACCTGCTGGGTTGCAACCACAGCGGAGCTTCCTGGTGGCAGAACACAGAGGCCAATCCAGTCTTGCCCTTGACTAGGAAAGGGTTACGACCAACTAGCCCATTGTCCAATTTTTGGTTAAAACAAAAGTTTATTTTGAAACACTTGAGTGTTCTAGCTTCCAAGACCACTCCAGACTACGTAGAAGCAAACAGTGTTCACAGCAGGACTTTGCACACGTAATGGAGAGAGTCTGCGCCTCTCTACTTTCAAAGAACTCATACTGCAAACACCCAATTGTTGCTCAATAAAGTTGTTCAACATTTAACTGTACTGCAAACCAAAAGGGATCAATAAAACTTTTTGCTTGGGACACCTTTGCTTCCTGACCACTTGTCAATGAAATATTATTTCCTAAATTTATCATAGTTTTCAAATACATTTTCAGAAAATCAACAGGAGGCACCCCTTATTTTGTTTCAAAAAAGCGGCATTAAATAATTAATTTTCTTCCAAGGTAGTAATTTGAAAGTCAGGTCAAATGTCCATACCAATTAGGAACGGAAATCTATATTTCTAACAGCTATGCATAAAAACTGTACATAAACCAAAGGTAACATATGTAATGACAATCCTACATCCTGTCTCTGAAAACTGAATTAATCATGAAGAACCAAATTTTATAGCATTATAACCCTGACAGTCCCAAGCTAAATCCTACTATGATACTGGATTTTATTATTTTACATGTATTTAAGTACTCTGGCAAAACTGTACACATCAGCACAAACATTATTTATATATGAACGTCAAAAAAGTACCTATTTGCCTATAACCTAGTGAAAGATAAGAGCAACAGCTGTAACAAAACAAAATAAAACAAAAAATCGGTCAGGAGAAAACCGAAAGTATACAGAATCAGTTGTGGAACATCTACAAGGCAGAGCCCCAGAAAACTGCATAAAAATCCACCATATATCTAATAAAGTGTTTGAAAATCAGTAAGGTTGCTTTAAGCACATTACATACTATTTACATATTAAATAATTATTTTTTCTGAATAGCTGGCATTCAAACAGAGATGAAATGCCGCTAGATAAACGGTGATAAGCACCAACTTTTTGGCTATTCAGCTTTGTAACGCTAAATTTGGTCAGTCTTCACATCTTCTTATTAAATTTCGAGTATGTGGATGCAAATTACTCCCTCTCCTTTCTACTATTTAATTTTTGTAACAAAATACACATTTTAAAAGGATATGTCTGTTATTCACTTGCCAGCACAACTGCTGGCAAAAGAAAACAAAATATTTCTTTTCCTCCCCTTTTCTGCTGATTCCCACCTACTCAGGAGAAGAGGCACTGTTATACTGCGAGCCCCAGCATCTCCCACCTCAGCGCATACCTCGCGAACCGCTACAATTTAGGGAAAGGTGGAAGGTCCATGATTAATTTACTGCACAAATCTTATGAGGAGCAACTCCAAGCACAAGGCAGGGAAGGTTCCGTCCGTCTGCGAAAGCTCAGCTATTCTGGCTTCTGGTCGACCATCCCCATATTGGAGCAGAGCCCTTCTAACATAAGGGGGGAAAAAAAGGAGTAAGGCAGGCGGGCGGGGGTGGGCTGACGGCTCCCTGGCCCAGGTGCCCTGCACACAGCCCGACCGAGGAGAGGAGGGCCAGGTGAAGGGGGTTTCCAGCAGGGAAAAAGCCCGGCGCCGCCATCTTAAGTGTGGGCGCAGCTCCTTCGCCGCCGGCCCCGCCATACAAAGGGGGGGGGCACGTGACTCCCGCCCGGTGCCCGCGCTCAAGATGGCGGGCAGGGTCTTCTTCCTCTCCCCTCCCCGCCGCCCCCCGGCCCCTCTGCGCCTCCTTCTCCTCCCGAGTCTCCGTCGCTGCAGAGACCGGCGCGGGTCCCACTTACTCCGGGGGATAGAGGCGCAGCTCCTCTATGTCTCCCAGGAAGCCGAAGAGTGTCCGCATCTGCTCGCTGGTCACAGCCGAGGAGAGGTTGGTGACCTGGATGACGGACGTGGGGCCCAGGGGGAAGCCCAGCGGGACTCCGATCCCGCCGCTGTTCATCATGGCGGCGCCTGCTTGGCCGCTCCGCGCGCACCGAGGCGGGGGGGCCGCCCACCGGGAGGGGAGCGCGCCGTGGGCCGCGGCGGCCCCGCGGGCGGGCAGGCCCTCTAGCGGCACGCTCGGCTGCTCCCAGAGGAGCGCCCCGGGCGGAGGGCGGCCCCTGCCGGCTGGGCCTCCGGCTCGCACGGGGTGCAAAGAACCCTTGCTTCCCGAGGAGCCGCTTTTCCCGAGGAGCCGCTTCCCGCGGAGCCGGCTGGGCCACCGTGGGCAGGCCGGGGCCGGGGCAGGCTTCTGGCCCCGCCCAGGAAGGGGCGGGGGCTGCGAGGGCCCGCCCCCCCCCGCGCGGCCCTGCGCGCGCACGGCGGGTGCGGCGGCCCTGGCGAGGCCGGGCCCGGAGAGCGCGGTGTGGGGGCGCTGCGGGGGCGGCCGAGCCAACTTCCCATTTAAACGCTCTTTTGGTGGCCAAGTGCAATAAAAGACAGTTTCTCCTGTGGCTAAACACGATCGGGTTGTAATAAAATAGGTTGCTAATGCTTCTGTTATATCTTGACTGCAAATCTATCCCAACTAAATTGACTTTACCTGGAGTGGCAGTTGAAGTTCTCGTGAAAAATTAAATTGGCTGGGAAAAGGAGGCCGAGCCCTTCATGTGTCTGTGAGCACCATTAAGGATCAAACTGCAATCTTTCCTAGGTGGTACAGAGCTGTGCATCTTGGCACTGAAAGGTTTAACGTTTTAGACAGTTTGTAAGACTTTCCAAACCCCAACCCTGAACAGAAGGGACTAAAGCGTTTTTGAGGTTATATGGTCTGATAAACACTGTGCAAATTTGTGATACTTCCCTGAGCAAGTAGGTCAGTTGATACAGAATGTCCATAGGTAAGTCTAGGTAGTGTTTCCTTTATTCAGAGATTTCTTTTACGTAAAAATGCCTGTGAATGTATTTAATGTAGGACTTATTTCAAAATTAAAATTGGTGCACTCATATTCTTCTTCTTCCCATATTCAAACAGTAAAAGATTTAAAATCTAAGTTAAATCCTTTCAGCCGTTCTGGTAGCTTTTAATTAGCCCAAATTGAGAGAAGCTTAATGGGAGAATTCCAGATCTTTTGTTATATATTGTGCAAAATCAAACTCTAGTATGATTATTCTGTATAATTTTCTTATGTTTTCACTTTTGTCTCTTTCAAAGATGGTTAGCAGAGGTAGAGAAGCAATTACTGCTTTGAACATTCTTATGCTTTCTCTTTGCATCTCTCAGTGAAGGGTACAAAATAATTACCTCTAAAATTCACAAAGAAAAGGTCTGTGATGGCAGAACTGTCTAGGATACCATGCTTTATGTAAAGCCCTTAATACTACATATGAATTTTGGAGCTCCTGGTCTGCTTTTTGAAAGCAAAACAAGCAAAATGCTGTTTAAATTTTCTAATCGTCAGTCCCTGAATGTAAAATGCTGATGTCTTTAAATAAGCAACTACTAACCTTTTGTCTAAGATTGTATTTCATGATCTTCCCACCGGGACTAAAAAGCATTTACTAGGAAAAGTTAATTCCAAGTACCAGTTGAAAAATATTGGCAATTCAGAAGGAAGTTACAGTAAAAGTTGTTTTAGATGATCATGAGAAAAGTCTTTTTCCTTACAAGTCACCCTTAGGGCAGACAGTCTGATAGAGGTAGACACCTGTGTGGAACTTGCTGCACTTCCAGGGGTAGAGAATGGAAATCATATGTGGTAAAATAAAGACGTATACATTAGAAAGCTTTCTTTAGCCTTCTTTAAATGAAACCTTAAAGACTTCAGAAAGAGCTAACAATTATTTGATAAAAATAAAATAGTTCTAAGTAACTTATGAGAAGTAAAATTTAACTTCAGATTTAACTAATCCTGTAATATTGGTAAAATTTGCCTCTGGAAATCCAAAGTCCTTGAGACTACTGAGAAAGTCTGGAGCAAGGAAGAGGTCCCCATGGCCAAGGAGAATCAGGTTAAAGGAATTGTTCACATGGAAAACCACTGGACCTGATGGGATGTTCCTGTGAGTGTTGAGGAATCTAGTGAACATTACTGTGAGAGCACTGCTCATCATCATCATCATCATCATCATGGCTAGGCTTTGCGAACAAAGATTTGGGAAGGGCTCTACCCACGTTTCTTGCAAGCGCGTTGGTGGCTAAAAAGGCCAATACGAGAAA
>JAWWES010000094.1:50587379-50641966 GCA_035583135.1 Lophotriccus pileatus
GCAGCTGCCCCTGGCTTGGGGGAGAAGGTGATGCTCCCACCCTTTAGCTGGTGCTAGGGAGAGGCCAGTGTCAGAGCTTGTTGGATCAGAGGAAGTACCTGAGGCCTCTCCTGGACCTTTCCTGCAGGAGCTGTGTTGCTAAGCAGAGGAGTTATGGAAGTCAGCAACTTATGCAGCTCAGGGAGACACAGGATCTCCTCAGACCCTAAACCTTCAAGAGCCCTAGACCCACCCCAGTCACGATGCAGACCGGGGCAGTCTGTCACTAGCAGAACCACAAGTGGAATACCCGTGGAAGGCAACAGCTGGAATCTGGTGGCTTCCAGCACCACATGTAAGCCTGCTACTTATAGTGCACTGGTAACATTTGGTGTAGCAGATCCCAGTTTCAAGTTAGTCTCAGATGATGCAATAAAGTCTTCTGCACACATTCCATAACTGAATTTAATTTGAGGCAACAGAATATGACAACAAAAGTACACTTTTTCTTTGAAAAAGTGCCTTCAGTCATAAAAGCACAAGTTGGATCCAGCATTCTCAGGTGCTTGATGAAAAAATAAACTGTTAAGTTATGAGATAATGTCCAAGTAATGAGTAGATATAGAAAACCTAAGTAAAGAGGGGCCTAATACTCCAGGGTCATCAGGGCTGTAACTTGTTATAGTTAAAATCAGTTTTCTGCATAGAGAAGTAGGAAGTCAAGTATGATAGTGGTATGCCAGATACACATAAACATAGAAAAAAGACTAAACAATTTGTGTTACTACATTGTTGTGTGGTTTCCAAGAAAACTGGATGTAAAGCTGAATTTAGCTCTCCTGTGAAATTTTACCTAGCTCTTCAATTTCTTTACCACATAACCCTTGTACACCTCTTCAGGGCACTCCTAATTTTAACCCTACTCACTGACCTAGGCACTCCTCTCTGCTGTCAAAACTACTTAGCTTGCAACTGAAGTGCTCACTCTGCAACAGAAGCCACTCTGCCCTACCTGATTTCATTGCAAGACTGGGGTGTATTAGCTCTGGCTGAGCTGGAGTTCATTTCCCCACAGCAGGCCTCACAGTGCTGTGCTTTGCATTGGTAGCTAAAAAGGTGTTGATAACACACCAGTGTTTTGGCTACTGCTGAGCAGTGCTGGCACAGCATCAGCACTGTCTCTCCAACATTCCCCCAGCAGTAGACTGGGGGTGGGCAAGATCCTGGGAGGGAACACGGCGTGGGCAGCTGACCCAAAATGACCTAGGAGTGTTCCAGACCGTATCATGTCGGCTCAAATACAAGACCTAAGAAAAGGAGAAGGAAGGGGGGACATTTGTATGCAATGTTTGCCTTCCAGAGCAAACACTACGTATGCTGAAGCCCTGCTTCCCAGGAAGTGTTCAGACATCACTTGCTGATGGGAAGTACAGAATAAAATTATTATTTTCTCTTTGCCTGTACGTGCACAAACTTTTACTTTTGCTGTAATAAAACTGCCTTAATCTCAACCTATGAGTCATTTTCCATCTTCTTTTCTCTCCTGTGCACTGGGGGAAGGGGGAGTGATAGAACAGCTTGGCAGGAACCTAGTGTCCAGCCATGGTCAATCCACCATATGATATTATTCACAAAGTCTTTCTTTGTTGTGAATAACCCAGACTTGCAATGAACCCATCTAGAACAGAGGTGTGGGCACAGAGATGCACAGAGCCAGGAATACAAATAAGACTTTACTACTGTATACTGATAGAGTACATCTACAGACACTGTAGAAGGATAAAACACTGTTGTGGAGAATTTCCTAGGACTTAAATAAGTCAATTTCACACAGCTTTAAAGAGCATTAGTTTATTATCTATTCTCCATGTGTTACCTCAGAAACAGTCTAATTATATACAAAAATTTGGAATGTTGAGTAAATGCTGATCAATAGAAACATTACATAGCTGTTGACAAGGGAATAGTTCTAAACAAAACCAAAATAATCATAAATGTTTGAGTCTGTGTGTTGCTTATTGCTACGTTTGTGTTCATAGAATGCTTTCAAGTATATACACATTTTTTAGTTCCAATTGAAAAAAGAAACTAACAAATATTTACATAATAAATATGTGGGAGACTTCATTTTTTCATTACATCAGTTGAACTGATTCTTTAATGAACTATTAAGAATAGAAAGAATTAACAGAGTTTGCATGAACTCATTGTCATGCTGAGTAACTTAGGCTGCTGATGGACTTTATTCTATTCAAAATGTAGTTTATGATGCATTCAAAATGAAAAATGATGATATTGTCTCTCCTCCTGCTGAATCCTGGCTGGACGAGTTCAGGAGACATTTTTCTCCCACTCTCTGTAAAATCATTTAGTTTGACATGTTTACCTTCACACACTGACACTGACAAAAACACACTTCAATCCACTGAAAACTCAAACATATACTGAGTAAAATCAGCAAAATCCATGTTTTATTAGACGGTTAATTTGCTAACTGACGGAAGACAAGCTTTGGCCAAGTATTTTCACAGGAAGTACTAAACCTCTTGAGATAAATCTCTACTTACATAGTTCTACCACAGCCAAACAGTTTTTGGTAGAATTTTCCTGTGATACATAAACCTGAAAATTAAGTGACACAACAACATTTAAAACTTCTGTTACCATTAAAGCAAAATACAATACAGTATAATTTCTCAGTGGTATATTTAAATGTACTGCAAAATGTATACAAAGTCAGTCCAAGATCAGTAAAGAATCAGTTCTGCTTTTTGGACTTTTCCCTTCTCAAAGATACAGGTTTTGTAGAAGACCAAAGTAATTTAGGACTTGTCTGTATGTATCCCCATTAAAAGGCAGTGTGTGATAAAAATAACATGATTAAAAATAATGAACATGTGATGCAAACATTTTGCATTTTCAATAAAAAAATAGATACTAAACAACAACTAAACACATCTTAGAAGCGGAACACTGAAGCCTGCCATTATATAGCTATGTTTCTCATTCTTTTCTTTGAAGATTACCAGCACACAGAAAATAAGTGAATTTTATCAAAATACAGCACATTTCTACTAATATATCCAGAAAACCGTTTTCTATGTAAATATTACTGAAAATCAAATAAAAAGAATTAAAATATACAAAGAGTTGTTAAAGGGTTTCAATTAAAATTATTAGAACTATACACAGTACAATAAGCAATAGTTAACATCTTTGAAAGAAGTGCAATAATATTGAACTTAACTTATTAAAAAAGTACTGCCTGTTGATTACCGCTAGCTATGTATAATTTCTCTCTCTTCCAGCTCATTGTCCCAAAAGTAAAGGAAGCTGGTGTTTTTGCTAGCTTTATTAAAAGCATTTACTTTTTGGGTTGAAAAAAGCGCTTATACCTGTCTCAAACTACCAACTTTTATGTAATTAAAAATGAACTGCAATAACTGAAAATTGCTCCAATGATAGGCTAATCATTAGCCCTGGTTAAAAACAGTTATCGGTCTTCTATGGCACTTTTCCCTGGTCCATAACAACCGTATGAATTATCACTGCAGGTTATGCAGTCTCTATTCAATTACAAAGGAGAAAGATAATGTTTCTGGTAAACAAAATTAATAGAAGCATAATTGAACATTTTATACAGTAATAAGGAACAAAGGCAGCCTGTGGTAAATCACTATTACACTAATGTAGTTAGAAACCCTTTAATGACTCTGAAGTGTCTAGTTCACATTTAATGTTACCTGTAGGAACAGCCCTTTAAGAAACTTCATTACCAACTGGTGGGTTGTAAGTAGATCCTCCCTTTGCTTTCCATTTCACCACAGCAATTCTCCACCACTGCTCAAAGTTTCACAAACTTGCTTTGGTTGCCTAGCTCCATGCGTATGGTTTCCTTTTTGATTAACAAAGCAATGCAAAGACCAAACAAAAATCAAGATGTCTTTCATAATCCTTCCTGCACCATTTGCTTTTGTGTCTGTTTAAATATATATTATAGGCAACAACCTTAAAAACTGGCCATTTCAGTTTCATTTTTAAAATCTGTATGCTTAAAATGGAGTCCTGTTTATAAAGATAAAAGTATCGCCATTTCCACAAAATTCAGGATTTCTATGGCAGAGAAAAACCTCTGGGCACATTTCCACAGTACTGTTGAAAAAATTATGTATGCAAGAAAACTCAACTAAACATAAATCACATGTGACAAATGAATATTTTTTGACTACATTAAGAACAAATCCTGTATAATATCACAAATTTGTAGTTATAGTCTTCCTAAAAAAACACCATAAGCTTTTATTGCATTATCTATTGGTAGATGTACACTCCAGAACTAAACACTTTTTCTTCTTTCCTGATTCCAGATTTAGATAGCAGATAATTATTCCACCTGACCTTTATTCTGTCCAATCAGCACCACCTTCCATCTACCCATTCATCTATACAATGTGCACATAGCAAAGCCAACACTTCATATCCCCATTCATATCTACAGAAGTGGTTCAGCGTAACACATTAATATCTGGTGAATAAAAATAAAGGCAATAAACAGCTACAAGACAGACAGCCCTGCCATCTGTCCATTGGCTACAACTGAGGCTTCGCAAAGCCTTGCACAAAGTTTAGTAATGTGTATGAATTATCCAAAAATAAACCTACCATTTGTACAAAAAAACAACACAGATTTGTTCTTGGAGAAGTGATCCTTAAGATTGCAATAATGCTTAAAAACAAGTTCATTCACCATACACATTTCTAAAATTATTTCTTGTACGTTCTATACAGTGGTTTTTCCCTCTTTAACCACGATCTCAGTATTTCCTGTACAAATTTTGATCATAATTCGAGTTCTTTTAATGTATAAAAATATGCAAAATATTGTTTCTCCTAAGTCCTTCCATGAATCCTGTTGGCTTATCCCCACAATCAAAGGTACTTATGAAGAAACTTCTCGTACAATGATGAGTTCCACTGCATTCTGAAAAGTCTTTAGCAAAGACACAGCTTGTCCATGATCAATATTGATGAAGCTGTAGCCATTAGCCTAAAAAGAAATATTTAAAACTCAAAATGACAGTCTCATATGCCGTGTTAGTGAAACAAAACTCATACTTTGTGTTAGTTTATTTAAGCTTTAAGGTTTAAAATAACCAAATTCTATACAAATGCAGAGAATAAAACATTGCAGATTTGCAGAACAGTTGAACATGTACCTGTATGCTGCAAAAAAACTGAACTACTGTGTCAGCCTTGCAAGAATTTTGCAAATAACCAAAGAAAAATCAAGCTTTGAACCATTAACACCGCAGATCTAATTTATCAGTCTTTCTACAGCCACACCGAAAAAGCCCTAAACCTAGTACAATTTACACATCCCATTTTAAGTATCAGAATATTAGAAACGGCATTTGTGATAAATTAAAACTATTGAAGCCCGTAACAAAAAACACGAATAGCACTGGGAGCCATTTTAGGGTGTGAGACCTCTGGAGGTCATCCCCAACTTGAATGGGCCTATGACTCTAAACAACATTGTTAGTGTTGGACAAGTTTGTCTTGGCAAACACAGGCAGGCCTAAGTGGCCTTAAAAAACCAGGAAAATACGGCTACGGCTCAACTTCTCAGAGTACTACTACAAATTCACATTCAGTTTGGGCAGCAAAATCTTATAGGACAGATTTATCCAGTTTAAACTGTTATTGCTTCTAGCTGTGCATCCCACCTTTCTCCCTGAGCTGCTTATATGATGACAGAGTGAACCTGCCATGCTCTCTGTGCATTAGCTGTGCCACTTTGAAAACTGCAGTTCCTTATCCCATCACCGCACACTTGCTGTTGTTACCAGCTAAATCCTTGGTTATGAAACCAGTGCTTTTCAAATCTTTAGGGATGCAGAGGAAGATTTAAATAGACTATTCAGAAGGCAAAAGCGGCAACAACCATTCCAAATCATCATTTGTACAGAAGGTCCTAGCCCTAGTCTTAAGTGTTACTTGCAATTATGTAGTCACTAGTCGTGTAGAATATTTTTATTACACATATGGATTAGACATGCATTGTAATATGCATGCCTATTCCAAGTTTTACAGAGAATGTTGCAAAATCAAGCATAGCAAAGGCATTTTGGAAGAGATGATATTCAGTAAAAAACTTCACAAATTGTCTGAGGGGTAACAAGAGAGAGTGGAGCTGTCATGACTTCATCACAGGTATAAAGAACATGCTGATACACAAAAAAATACTCTTGGTTATGAGAAAGGAAGCAGCCTCTAATTGTCTAAGCAAGACAATGCAACTTTGCCTTTAGCTCTTTTTCAAACTATGAATTCCTCATTAAACAAAAATCTTTAATTTGAAAAATTAGACTAAGTTTTCAATTCGGCTTTGTTTTAGAAAACTGTTCACAGGATGTTGTGGTTTCATCAAGATATAGCGGGGAGGGTGGTGTTTGGTTTGGGTTTTTTTGTTCTGTTTTTAGAAAACTGAAATGCATCACAGTCAACTCCACCAACATTCTCAAATCACTAATGCGGTGAATAATTATTTTTAACAAGTTTTGCAACTTTAAGGGTGGCTACAACAACGTTCAAATGTCCCCCTAGCCCGTTTCCTTAAGAAACTGTTCATTTCATTGACATCTCCCCAAATAGCTTAATGAGTTCACTAGACAAATTCAAACAAATCTAACACAGAAAAGGTCTGAAAGGTACAGACACAGATTACAGAATGGCACAGCTTGCAACCCAGAAGCCATGACACCTGAATGGCCAACCTGGTTCGCTGGCAGCAGACAGCGCAGCCAGGAGGTCCTGGGACCAGGTGGGACCAGCCAGCTGAGAGGCAGCTCCAGCATGTCCAGAATGCCAGTGGGGGAGAGACAGCAAGGGCTGGCAGGAACTGCAGGATGGAGAGGGATTAACAGCAAGGTGCAGCTGTGGAGAGGGGCTGTGAGAGGCAACTGAATGTGTTCAGACAACACATTATTCAGAACACTGCACGTGAATGACCATAAAATGAATAACTGAATGACAGTAAAGCCTAATGAAGTGCTCATGTTCCACCTCAAATGACGTGTTTTGTAATTCTTTTTTGTTGTTTTGTTTTTAGAAGTGTAAAAAATGGTAATCTATCTAAAAATTAAACATTCTGCTCTTAGGTGCAAATTAAGAATCAACTGGTATATTACATATGCTAGTTAATTAGGTGATTACAGTACCTGAATTATTTTATCCCCAGGCTGCAGCAACTTAGATGCCGGTCCATCTGGCTGCACTCTTGTTACAAATATTCCCTTGAAAAATAGAGGTGGAAAACAATTTGACAACTTATTTATGAATAGCAGGACAGCATCAAACAGATGTAATTCAAAACATTTTTTCAATTTTTCACCCTAAGTAGGAGAGAATGCAATTTTAATCTACAGGTCTACTGTCTTTTAAGACTGCCTTCCTTTTCTGATTTTAAATCCAGAAGAATTATCTTTAAAAGAGTTCTGACTTGCTTTGGCTTAATTTGGCAGATGTATATGTCAAAATATATATGTCAGATGTGTATTTCAAAATTCATTATCAATCACCAGAAATACAGCTGTAAGCTGTGGTCTCTTAATAGGATTCATAATTGTACCCTCCGTAATTCCCTATCTCAAATCTGTTGAGTGATTATGAGAACTGTGCAAGAACCACTCTGCTAGAATAATCCTCTCTGTTGTCATGTGACCACTGCAGTCACCTAAAACTTTGATTTTCCACATCATTTGCCCCTAGTTTTCTCCCTTCCAATCCAGGAGGTTAGTGGTTTGAGAAATACATATACTTTCTTTTCTCCCTTTGCTAAACACAAGAAACATTATAAATCAGAATGCTCTTAAAAAGCATTAGTATAAAATACTTACATCATCTTCTGGTCTGAATGGATTTCCTCTACCACCAACTCCTCCTGATATACTAAATCCAAGTTCTGGATCCTTGTCAATTCTCACTCGAATCTAAAGTAGTTATAACTACAGTTAGATAAACTGGTTGAAAATATGCATTCAAAGCTACTATCATGAAATTATTACTAAGGAACTCAGGTGAACAAAAGCTTCACAAAGAAAAAAAAACCAAACCAACAACCCGTCTGTTCAAGAGAGTATTACATCTCATTATTTTACTGCAGAACAAGATTACAATACAACAGCATCATGTGCCTAAGTTTTACTCCAATATCACTATTATTATAATCATAATTCACTTGGGCTTTAAATTCAAATATATTTTGATATTATGTAAATTATTTTAATGCTCCTAGCAAATATATATGCTCCTATGAAAGAACCTATTCCTTCTATTTCAGCTACCTTAGCTGAATATTAAAAATCAAATTATCATTCCTACTTTCACTCTAAGTAGCCAACACTGTCTTCTTTCTCTTGCTAGAAGAGTTGACTAGAAAACTTAGTTTACACAGTAAGTGGACATTCTCATCCTAGCAAAGAATTTAAATGTGCTTCTCAGTATTTTCTCAGAAACCCCAAAACAATACAGAAAAAAGGTTGCCACAATGAAAGAGCCATTAAATGGTATAAGAATTTCTTATATGTACTACATCTGTCTACTATAAATAAAATTGATAATTATCAGGCATGCATAAGATTGCTCACACTTTTTTTTAGGGACTTCTGTTTGTGAATGCACAAGGGTTTTGAACCATTGCATTTTGGGGTTTTGAACCATTCTAGATGCAAAGTGCTAAAAGTTGTACAGGTACTTTGTATTTTTTTCAGTTACTAGCTAAATAATGAGTTAGGAAACAACAAATATTGATGAGAAATAAATTTCTAGCTCAGTAAAAAGATGTAAGTTTAAGTTCCTGGTACATTCTATTAAAAATCTACCACATTTCTCTCAAAATGGGAAGGAACATGTGATTTGAGTAGAATTGCACTGAGATAACATTGTCTTCTGCTGGAGATAAATCCCTGTGTGATTTCTGTCACCATTTACAGAGAAACTGTAATAAAAGAAAACAATTCAGTGCCCTTTACTGACAGATGTCATACCTTATTAGATTTTATTCTTACCTCTTGCTTTGCCAACTCATGGCTTTGTCTGGGAGAACACTGGGACTGGGTATAGAGAGGCTGATGGGCAACTTTCAACATCAGATAATCAATTAATTGCTCTCTAGATGGATGTCTCGCTACTGATGATTGAGGAGGGAGATGATGAACTTGGCTGTAGTTTGCCTGAAGTCTTTGAGGCTGGCACATTTGTCCATTTGTCAAAGGCATCTGAATAAAGTATGAATACTCAGTGTCATACATTTTATAAGCAGCAATCCTCAATTCCTCTTTTATTATTTCAATACTTCTCACACTTGACTGTTCTTAGTTTTTAGTAACATTACTAAAATTCTTCTGGATCACACACAATTATACTCCATTTTCTTCGAAGTTATCAACTCTGACATATCGAGAACAAATACGACAAACAAAAGCTTTCTTTGAGTGCTAATCTACTAGAAGAGACTAGACAATCTTTGCTTTTAGCACTTGTTTTGCTGAGTCTTCCCAAACATTATTTTCTAGCAGTGCAAGTAACAGTATTGACACTTGGTTGATATCATTATAGTTTGCACTTTCCTCGCATAAAATTCAAAGATTTTGTAATGATTTCTGGTAGATCAAACAAAAATAAAAATCCTTCCTAGCTACCAGACAAGCTATGTGCTCTCCAAGCATCCTAAAGTGGCCACTTCACAAGAAAACCTTCTGAGCAAGTTTGTATCCAAGCTCATAATTTTACTATCAAAATTGCAGTATTTCCAACAGATGTTATTCCTGTGTTAACATACGTCAATGATTTGATAATGCAGTGACAAGCAGCAGTAAGGTGCACAACTGTTAAGACATACGGTGCATTCAAACTATGTCACCATGAATGATGCTGGAAGTGACAATGTTTCTTACTAAAGTCTCAGAGTTACTGCTCAGCTCTGCAGCTCTGTGTTGAGATGGGCAGTGTTTTCCCTCCTTACCCATGCTCTTATCCACCCAAATTAGTCACTCATTTGTTTGTATGATTTAATCAGATTCAGATTGCTTTTCTGAAATCATCTGCCATATTTCAATTTCCACTTGCAAGTACTTGTTTGGCTGCAGATTTCTTCTTTCAAAGCACCTACTGAGGAAAACTAAAAACTGTCTCCCTTGATATAGTTAACTACGTTTTGTCTTCTAAAAAGAAGATATTATTTCATTTATACTAGCTTCAAAGCCTGGGTATTAAATTTCAAAGAAGCCCTAGTTCCAACTACTATCCCAACATAAATTTCTAGTATTAATAAAAAATACATTCTTGCAAATAATAGCAAATAATATCCTATCCATGGTGTCATGCACATAATTACCTGCAGAGCTATTTTCTTCATGCTGTCTGGAGGAAGATCTTTGAGATTAAGCGTGGCAGATGAGTAATTCTGCTGTCCTGAAACAAATACTTCATCCTGGCATTGATCTCCTGGACTAGATGCCTGGGGATGCTTTAAGCAGAACAGAGCAGTAAAGACAGCTGTCTTCATATAATTCAAATTAAAAAATTCTGATAAAATATGTTAAGGGCTTTATCATTCTTTATCTTCTTTGATTAACTAGTACATTGTTTATGTAGAAAATCTCACTAGCCAAGCCACCATAAACTCATAAAATACTGATGAATATTTACAAAAACTCTCAACTGCAGAGGTGTCTTTAATCACCAGTAAGTTGATGAGAAAAGTCAACAAATGCTAAGGACTAACTTATTCAAGGATTAAACTTCTGCTGACTTTATCCTTCTCACTATGGATACCATAACATCACTCACGATGCTAAGAGTTAGAAACTAATTTCCTCCCATTTTCTTGGGATTTCTTACTATTAATTTTCTTGAATGCCCACAGTATCTTACAGTACAGTTCATATCATCAGAATTTGGTCTGGGGGAGGAAAAAGCATTGTAAGATTTTGTTCAAACTTTTATCAACTTAGATTAAATTCAGAAGGGTAATCTCTTGTTCCCAAAGATACAACAAAACCAGACAATTTTACATGTGTTCAGCCATCTACAAAAGCCAGTTAAAAAACTCAACTTCATGACAGTTGAAAAGCCTTGCAGTAAGCTTAAGGCATATGAAGTGAAGGCAAAGTATTTAATGCCTAAAAAAAAAAAACTCCAGCACATAAATTATATTCTTTTCATTTCAGCATTGGGCATATGTGAAAGGATAACTCTATGAACTTAAGGACCCCCTCAGTGTTTATTCTTTCCCCCTCTACATATTGCAATAACTTCTTGTAGGTACTCACTCGAACAAT
This sequence comes from Lophotriccus pileatus, assembly GCA_035583135.1. Classification (NCBI taxonomy): domain Eukaryota; kingdom Metazoa; phylum Chordata; class Aves; order Passeriformes; family Tyrannidae; genus Lophotriccus; species Lophotriccus pileatus. Next base: position 50,598,701 of record JAWWES010000094.1, read on the forward strand.
GTGCACACCAGAACCTCTTCCGTCTGCAACACTCAAGGCAACACTACCCTGGCTGCCATGCAGATCCCTAGAGCTGCCATAGTGAAAGCTGCTAACTGCAGCATAATTGGAATTAAAGGACCGAGACAGCATGCTCTGAGTAAAGAGGGGACAGATTTAACACAGAGATTAGTGCAGCATGCATAAACCACAAAGACATGTTATACATGTAATACAAACATATTCCACTGTCATGCAAGATAAAAACCATGCAAGAACAGTATGCCTGTGATGTATAAAACACAACTCAGTGACCCTATTTACCTTTATTTACTGTAAATCAGCATGCAATCAGCAGTTAACATGCAGAATTACATGTAAATAAAGTCATTCAAATATTCGTGTGTCTGAAAAAAACAACAAAGGTGGTCATCAAAATTTTCAGGTTTTCCATAAATTTCAACATATGCAGTATGTTGTAGGAAGAGAAGTTGCCAGTCAAGAAAAACACCTATGGAAAACTATCTAATTACCAGTTATTATTTTGTCTCATCCCCCCACATACACTACTGTTAAAGTACAAATAAAAACTTACATAGAGATCTGACTGACTGGATTTTCTTGCTATAGCCACCCTGTCAACATCAGCAATTTCAGTAACACTTCATTCAAGAATGTGAACAAGCCTCATTTAAAGGAGAAGAGGCTTGAAGGAAACTGAGACCACCCCTGTGCTTCTGCAGGCAATCAAACAGGTAACATGACCTCGAAGACAGAAGTGATAGTGGTTCGGTTTTAAACCTCCTTATCTTGCAAACTGACCCCTCCAATATTGTCAAGGCAAACCAAAAAAGCAGGAGACATTACTATCTTGCCACCATGGACTTTTGTAGCTGTAAGAACAAAACAGACTAGGCAAGGGAAGAAATAGAAAATCCCCCACATTCCATCTGATAAACGAAACAAACCTATCTTGAAAATATGACAAAGCCATGAAAAAATATGATTCTAGGAAAAGATATACCACAAAGCATCAAACCTCAACAAATTCAAAGTTGTCTAATTTTTCCAAGTTAAAGAAAGAAATATTCAGAACAGGTATAATTTGACTAAGATACCGCAAACATTTATTACATGAATAAATATATTTTGTCATTTGCCTACTAACTATGTATAGTAATGTGATTTTGAAAATAGTCACTAGTCCTCAGGCAGACAGCTGCTTTTTCATACAAGTTTCATCTTGTGAAAAAACTGGTTTAATAATCAAAGTCATATGCCTCTGCATACTCATATTCCCCAGATGCTCTGGTAGCAGAGTCTTTCGAAACTCCCTTGGAAAAGAGTATTTACTGACAATACTTGGGTTTTATTGGCCATGGCTCTTGGATAATTTCAATGGAATATTCAGTATTCTTTTGAGAATATTTTGGGAATTGAAGTGCTGTAATATATTTACTTACGTAAATTTAGTGGAATTTATTTAGGAGAATTTCTATTAGGCAATATTGTTGTAATTTTAAGACTCGTCAGAATCTGTCATGACAATCCATGCAATTTTGCTGTTGAAGAGAAACTAATAAAATTTGAAGTATCTGCAGGGAACAAGACTCTATATTCTACTCATCTTGGAATAGCCTTAACTGGTAATTTACCTGCTGAGCCTAGGTATTATTCCTTTTATTTATTTGTTTGCTTACTCATTTAACAATACTTAGCACCAACTGCAGGCTAAAGGTGGGCATAAGTTTCCCTTTGAGATTATATTAAATGTCTAGAAATCCCTTCAGTTTTCATTCACAATGACCATCTAAGACTTTTCAGAGAAAGTTTGCACAAGGTATTCTCGAAATGCCTAAAATTACTGGTCTAAGCCTTTTGGAGTAAAAGCCCACAGGCAGGGGAAAAAAACATCTGACAGAATTTTAGCAAGATACCAGTTAATCTCAAAGAAAAGGTTAAATATCATAAAACTGTTCTTCAGTCACAAGAGGAAAAAAAGGCATGAATTTAGGTCTCTTCCATAAATAATAGCATTCCTATTGAATAGTGGAAAATTATGTGTAATTTAAATTCTACTGTCATAAAATGTTTGCAGGGTCTGAACTTTTGGTGTTTACATACCAAATACACAAGAATTTTAACCCTTTTAAAGTGTGATGGTTTGACTTCTGAACTCAACAAAATGTCACTATAACACATTGATGGTTCAGTAGTTCATTCAAAATAGAGAAAATACAAGTAAGACTGAAGTCAAAATTTAAAATTAGCAACTACTGAATGAAGAACATTCCTGTAATTTATCAGTGTCAAAATATTCTTCAGGTTATGATCTTACAAACACTTAAGCACCTAATTTTATGTATTCACAGACCCACTGAAGTTACTGTCCTTGACACACTGAAGCAAGATTAATTTGGAGAAAATCTGAGATCATATCAACTAAAATATTTTTGCATGAGAGGTATACGGTGTAAAAAAATGTGGTCAAGAAAAACTTTGATTAAAACTGTAATTCTGTATCAAAACGAAAACATTTAGATGTTTTTCTTTTAATAAGGCACTTCTTTTAATAAGTACACTGACAACTCTGAGGAAGAAAATAACTATTCTGATTTCCAAACTTGAAAGTAGAATTAAACGTTATGATCTCTCCTCTGAAAGGTCTGCATTTTAAATACTACATAAAGTAGATAAAAAACAGAGGACTTCATTGAAGATGAAATTAGAATTGAAAGCAAGCACACAGCTGATGAACTCCCAAGAAATCCACAGCAAAAAAAAGATAATATACATATGTAAAGGAAGGACAGGCAGGCTCACTATTTTTGTACATTCAGCATGGAAATGTAATAGATATTTACAGATAACTGTTGCAGATTTTTTTTATTGCAGGTTATGGATAAGATATTCCTCCTCCACATCCTAGTGTGACACCAGTTCTTCTATACAGGCAGTATTTTAGTTTAAAATCCTAAATAAAAACCAACAAGATGACTATAGGAGACTACTGAACCATACCAGGTAGTAAAATTGGCATGTTACACTCAAAAAGGAAAATATGCTGAAAAATATTACTGTTTCTAAAACTCACCTGTGCACTATATTTATGAGGTTGGGGGTGAGGCAGAATTGACTGTCTGCTTTCAAACAGCTTATATATATAACCACTAGAGAGCAGCTTGACATTTAAGTAAGCTCCTTTCTCCCACAACAAGACATGCTTTGAATCAGGTAAGCCAGCTGTTTCTTTCAATATAGGCATGATTTCTATTTACAAATGGTCTCATGAACCATTTTCACCTTAATTCAGCTAGATAGATAATTTCAGTCAGTCTCTGTGTTTCACAGAATCATGGAATATTCTGAGTTGGAAGGTACCCACAAGGATCATTGAGTCCAGCTCCTAAGTGAATAACCCGTACTGGGATCACTAATCAGTGTATGCCACTTAGATCTTGTTAAAGGTATTACAAATGCTGGTTACTTGGCTGAAACCCATTGTTAATTGTTTTGCTAGACTTAAAACTATTCTGTATCTCTCCTCATGCAAATTAAACTCTTGAAAGTTTTTTTTCCCTACCTATATCAGGTAAAAAGGGATAATAGATAAAGAATTAGCTTCTCTAGTTTGTCTAACAAGCAGGCACTGTTTCTTTAAGTGGGTTCATTCTTCCCTCTCTCTCCAGTTACCAAATTTTATTAAAAAAACAAAACAAAACAAAAAAACACAGGTCTTTGAGGGGCTTAGGAAAATTAAAAAAACAAACCCACAACAAAATCAACCCCCAAGAGTCTGCTACATCCTCTCTTCCTAATAAGCACAAGGTAGAAACAATAAACAAAATTAAATTCAATAACAATGAGAATCACAGCAAAAATTACTGAGGTTTTTTCAGACTTCAAGACTTTCAGAAGTCTTTTTATAGACTGAGAACCCCCATCACTCAGCTCATTTTTAATTACAAACAGAAATACTGAAACCATTATTTTAAAAGAACAAAGAAATATCCAGTAAATTCCTAGAATTTTCTCATTATCATATTTGCCAGCTGCCAAATATGATCATATCTACATTTTTCACAGTTCAGATTCTTCTTTTTAAGTCAATTATATCCTTGAGAATATAACGTTGACAATTATATACGCATTCACTTTTAAACCCACAAATATGTCTCAGACTGTTAAGTAAAAGCTACATTGAAACAATTCAAGGCCAGAACAAAAGAAACACACACATACAAAACAGACTTAAAATATCTGTTAAGATCTCAATAACAGCTATTCCATATCAGTTTAGTAGGAAAAATTACAGTTTACATATAAAGCATAATAGAAAGTATGGACAGATTAAAAGGGAATCAAGTCAGGCAATCAATGTCATTTCAGTGAAGGTTATTACTCTTCTATATATCTGAACAGGTATCACTTCTGTATTAAACGTTGTTCTTAGCATGCAGATGAACAAGCAATAAATGTACTGCATTAGCAGTACACTGAAGTTCTGTTTCCATCTCTATCAGCGAGTGCTGGGATTTTTGCTTCCCTTGTCATTTCATGTAAGATTTGATATAACCATCCAGAAGAATTGAAAATGAGGGAATGCATATTTTATTAGAGTTGGAACATGGTGAGGCTTGTGACCCTCTTGTGGGATAAAGGGTCCCCCACACTACAGCACAGTGCTGTGAAAGCCTTAAAACATATTCTGTTGTAGGTGACAATCCGGACCAGAACAGGCACAGCTGTTGTGCAGGCTTCTTTAAAAAAAAACAAAACCCACCCCTTTCTGTCACCAGAAGTTATACAACTTAAAAAAAAAACAAATCCAAACCAAAACAACAAAAGTAAACCTATTCCTCCAAACACTGGGATTTCTAAAGAAAAATTATAGTTAAGAGTAATTTTCCCCACCATCTCCAATTAAATTTCTCTATCACAGATATTCAAGTATTTAGCATAATAATTATAGAACAAAGTATGTTCTTAGAAAAGAAACTTAAAAACAAAATCCATGTAGCTGGCATAATCAAAATGTATTTTGGCCACTTTACTTACTTCCCCTTTCAAAGAAACATGGTCAGGCTAATTACATTCTATCCATTTTTTAGTGATGATTTTTTTCAATTGGCTAACTGGGCAGCATAGTTACAACATACACTCTTCCAGGGTCTACTCAAATTCTTAAGATACATAATTGTTCAGCTCTACATATAAGCTCAAGTTCTTGATGGCATTTACAGTATATAAGGAATCCTCATCTCTAGTTCTATCAAAAGCTACTGTGATTTTCTGAAACAAACAAGATTAAGTGTTCTCATCTCACAGCAATAAATGTTCATTCAACAATCTGTCAGATACCCAACTTCAAAAGATAACTGGCTTGAAGGCAAATACATGGTAGTTATGGCTATTGAATTCTTCAGCAACTAAAGCTGTAGACCTATACTTCCAAATAGATTTCACTGATTTTCTTTGCCTTGTTCTTAAAGAGAAGAAATAGGGGAAAAAAGACAGAAAAGAAAGATCAAGAAGTGCAAGGGAATATTTTAGTATAATGTGAATACGATGCTACAATAGTTACCTGGTTTTCAAGAGCTGGCCTTGCAGTCCAGCAGGTCAGTGTGACATATTTAATGTATTCAACAGTAATTTGGCTAAACTGGCAAGCATGATGTAAAAACAACAGCAACTTTTTTTAATTTTGGGGAAAAGTTCACTTACAGTCTACCATCTGAGAGTTTCTCAGATATTCATCACAAGCACGTTTATCCTTTTTAGAGCACGGTCAAAAGTAGATTTTCACTAGTAACTAAAAGAAGTTCAAAACACAATATTTATCTTATTCCACACCCAGGCAACAGAGAATTAGGGAAGAAAATTATTATTTTTACCTTTTCTAGCTTCTTAGCCTCAATATGTCGCAGCACCTGTTCCCTCCAGTCATGAGGGACTTTACTTTTTCCTGCAGGGTCTAACAGCGAGTGCTCGGAGTTAACCCTTGGGTTTGACCTCTTCGAAGGGCTAGTCCGTGAGTAATTGAAGTCGCTGACTGACATAGTTCTTTCTGGTATTTCATTCACTGAGGGCCGAGCACTCTGTGGCCGAGTTACATTTGGGCCATCGATGCTGTATGTTCGGGCAGAAAGAGGTCTCTGCTGCCCCGACACTACTGGTGGACCTCTTCCCATCGAATGCAAATCTTTGTATGTTAAATAGTCCCCTTCAGTAACCTGGGCCCGCCTGGAAGGTCCACTATCCCCAACATTTATGGAAGCTGTAGAAGATACACTGCTCTGCCTTTGGAGAGTGTGTCTGGTTGCTCCTGGGAGCAGTCTGTCATTAGGTGGGACAGCCCACATATCCATATGTCTCCCAGCCATCCGCTGGTGAGTATTGTACACAGCGCTGGCTCTGACATTGTTATGATTGGAGAAATTCATGTTGGCAGAATGCTTTACGTAGCTGGGAGTTTCTGTACTGTCAGACCTAAGCAGACGTGAAGGAGGTAAGCTGCTTTGTTCTACTTGGGAGTTTTGTTTCTGGGGCCACAGGGCATCTTTTGCTGCTGCACTGCTGCTGTACTGAATATTATACTGGGGAGGAGTACAGAGCATCTGTGTACCACCTGTCGCTGATCCTCTCACTACATTAGCACCTTCAGGATTGTGATTTGAGTCAAACTTGAACACAGTTTTTGAAGAAGATACTAAATCAGATGATGACGATGACGCAGGAAAAACCTGCAAAGGTTGATCATACAGAAGAGTAGCAGATTTACTTCGGACTATGTTTTTTCCATCTGCAGTGTCAGATGTTGATTTTACGACTGAGTTTGACTGTTGAGATCCATTCTCATTTACAATATCATAGATTTTCAGACTACCACTGTCCATACTCGTGATGCTGTGAGATTTCATCACAGGATCGCTTCTCTGTGGGGACAAATCTTCAGTGCTTCTTGAAACTGAGAGCTCAGCAGTATCACCATCAACTGTAGTGCTTTTCACTAATTTGTCTTTACTGGGAGACTCCATTGTTTCCTCAGGATATCCATTTATTTTATTTATAGGATATTTATTTCCATTTTCCAAGTGCTCACTTTCTTCTTTTGTGTTGTTATTCAAAAAGCCCATTACTGAAACCATTTTCTGTGACTCTAACCTGTCTACAGGAACTGGAACTGCCTCTTCACTAACCAGTTTATTGATATTCATGTTTATTTGGTCTAATTTGTGAGACTCCTCCACCGGAGTGCTTAGATCAACACTTTTTCCTATCAGGCCTAATCTTTCTCCAATGCTTAATTCATATTCAGACAAATTTGTAACCTTCTCTTGCACATTTAGTTTTTCTTTTCCAGTAATGCTCAATTCTCCTCCATTTTGCAAAAGATTCAAATTTTCATCTTCTCGTCTGGAAAAAAAAAAAAAAGAAGGCTCTTGAAAAAAATGCCAAACAGAACCAAGATATTTCTCTAAGAACTGATTTAGAAAAAAACTATCATTAACATGTAACACAGCCACATTGTGCATACAAAACAGGACCAAAAACCAGATTTACCATTTGCTATATTACCATTGCAGAAATATGTTACATAGAGGACTCATTTTGGCAACATTTGTCTCATCTGATTTCAGAAGTTCGTTTAAAACCAACAGGAATTATTAAAAACAGTTTAGAAGTGTCAAGAAGTACGAAGTGACAAGAAGTCAGATTTTTTTATCAAATTCTTTTAATTTCCACCACAATACTGGACAATTGGCAATCTTTTAAAAATGGCATTTTCTGACCAACACCTCTAAAAGAGCGACAACCTGTAATTACGTTCTTTGTAAGTTTCTAAAAGCCTTTAATAGTTATATTAGCAATCAAACTGATCTACAAAATTAAGCAGATAAAACCATAGGGCTTTTAAAATGGTATATTGAAGTATTTTGCAGGGATAAAAATTTAAAAAGATAAAATTATTACACTCTATTATTAAAAAGATGTGAACCATTATTAAAAGATGTGAACCATTATTAAAAGATGCGAACCACTATTAGAAGATGGGAATCATTATTAAAAGATGGGAACCATGTATTGTATACTAAAGTTAGTCTCTGAATTTTTTTTTTAGGAGACCCTTATTAACCTTAACATTATCAACCTTATTTTAAAATATTAAAATTTAAATTCCTTCATGAGTGATAAATGAATAAATTACAGGAATGATATGAAATATTTGAGTAAAAATTTTCTGTTGTATTTCCTTAGTGCTGTATAGTATCTTACAAACCTGATCTTGGATAAAACAGCAGCACATGTTTCTTTGTCAGGAGAACAGAGAGAAATATCTTGGCTGCTGTCAGTGTTTAAGGAAACAGAATCTGACATTCGAGAAGGAGAGGAACAGTTGCTGTTATTCTGATTGCTATTGTGGGTAACTTCATCTGATAAAGAATCAGTATCTTTTGCATCATCTGAAATAAAAATTTACCAATTTAGTTAGACGCATACATCTTACTTAGACACATACATAAGGTGTTAGTCAGAATTACTGAAAAGTAAGCTATCAGAAACTAAAATGTAAGCTAACACCTTTGCAAAGTTAACCTCAACTGTTGGCGATTGTTCCTATTTTTTAAATATTTGGCTAAATGTAAACAGCTCTTACCTGTTAATTAAATATAAGTTGCTGCTTTATTCCCAGTTTCCTTGGCATAGGATGGTGCTACATTATTGAATACTTCCTCAGAATATATATCAAATTACATTTCTGTTTTTACAATGATTTCAAAGTTCTGAATTACATGAGCCCCTAAGAAAATGAAATACACTGCAGAATTTTGAAAGTGTACACAGTTCCTGATTTTGAACATTGTATCATTGTCAAATTGCTATTTATTAGATTAAGTACTCTGGAACTATTAAATCATCAGATAAGCTCTAAATTTCTTTCATAAATGTTAAAAACCAGGAATGGAAAATGTTCTTCTGCCAATTTGGAATTCAATGCATCCCCGAGCTTTGCAGATCACTTAGGACAACATTTTCTGACTAATTTACCCCTGTGTACATTGATTCTTGCATAAGGTGTGCATACTTACATATTACATCCATATAAAAATAATTCCTTTGGGGGAATTCAAGCCAGCTGTGATTCTGACATGAGTGTAGAAACAAATAAGTTTAAATTTTTGCTTCAAGACGCAGCTATAGGTGCCAAAGGCATGAATTTTGCAGAACTAATGTCTATCTTCAGAGACAAGAAAGAAGTTTTGACCTGGTTCTTTAGTCAGACATAAAAACCCAAAGACAGCATTGATGAACATCAACTTCTTCATCTGTGTGTGATCCTCAGCAGAAAAACCCTGCTGTCTCCATGTGGTTTTTCCTCACTAAATCTCACCTTTTCACATTTAATGGGGAGAAAAGCGTTTTGTCCTGGAAAGTACTGGACTAGTACATCATGCAAAGTAAGATACTATTTGTTTTCATGTTTTCTCTGAATCCTAGGCCATTCCTTAGTCTTAAATAAATGGTTACCCAGAACAAAATTATATTTCAGAGAATATAAAACAGTTAATGAAAGAAAATATTCTGAAGTTTCGTATTAGAGAAAAAAAGAAAAATAAAAGATTAAAATAACTTTGGAGAAAGAGTTGCCATAAAACAAGTTTAAGAATAAACCTTACGAAGAGAGAACAGCTTCTCTGAGAAATTTAAACAAGCACTGCTGCCTATAGCAGCTGTCTATAACAGCAACAATTCACAAAATCTGGGAAGAGCAGGAAAGATAGAATATTTCCAATATAAATACTACTTTCTGCAATCTTTTCTTAAGCACTTCCAGATTGTGTTCAAGCTCACAGTCTTCCAAAACACATACATCTCCTCTTCCTCTCTGCTTTTAAACTGGTAACAAGAATCAAGAAAATTAGGATGTCAACACAAGTTCTCTATCATACACTTGAGCATAAGATACTGCAGATATTTTTCCTGCTTTCACTGTTTAAATAGAGAATTAATCATCTTTCTTTTAAAACATACAAATTAAGCCTACCTTTGCATAATTTCATTGAAAAATTAGCCACTTTGAGTCAAGAAATTATCAGAAGCACACAACACTTCCAGTGCTTTTTATGGTATTTTACCTTTTTTGTTATTGCTAAGAGCTACCACTTTTGGTTGGTTTATGGAGGTTTCTATCAGTGGTGGTCGCATTTCCGCCATTTTCATCTCTTCATCAGAGGAGAGTTCTGACTCCTGATAAAGGAAAAAGAGCTTTATGCTATGCATTTTGAAGAGCAGCTTAAAGGTGAAGTAAATGCTATGTAAACTATCTCCCAATGAACAGTAAAGGGGAAAAAGATAAACAAGTCACACAGCATAGGCATAACATAGCTTTGTGGCATATCTGTAGTGCAAATCAACTGAATTATCTTTAAGTAGTAGCACACAGAGACTTCCAATGTCACTGCTAAACTCCATAGGATGACAATCAAACAGGTAACTTTAGCTGCAAAAACTACTGTGAGCAAGCAGATGCAGCCTTCATTCCACCATTAGAGAGATCATCCAGTTGAGTCCAAGTCACAAAGTGATCACTGAACCAGCAAACAATGCAGACTGACTAGCTGTGGATTGGTCTTGCAAAAAAGATCTCAAACTGAAACAGCGATAGAGTAGCGTGACCAAGACAATTTTAGGAATGAAGAGCTATGGTGTCAGAAAAGACAATGAGCTTGATTTGCCTAGTCTTGCAAAAAAAAGAGCCAGGGTAGCTTGCTAGGGGTAAATTCCAAAAGGAAAAAAGATATTTAACTTCAAGAACAACAGCAGAGGAACAAAGCAATGCTGAATACATTTAAGCTAGAAATCACTAGTCCTGAACCATGAGATGGAGGTCAGTGCACTTATGAAACAGATTAACAGACAAAGCTGCCACAAAAGCAGCCATGAAAACTGGTTCAGTACCCTACTGCCGGACTTATATTTGATCATCTTCAAATACCAACTGTTTCCAGTAACATTTTGAAGAAAAGCCCCAACAAACGTTTTTTCCCTGAAGTGGAAATTTCTTTTTAGTAAACATGCTTCCTACTACAAACACTACAAAATCCATGTTGCAAGTTCCAGTCTGCCAATATTCACTTTTTCTTACTGTTTTATAACATTTAATGCATGGAACCTATTGGACCACCACTTTCCTATGATACTAATTACCTGGCCAGTTCTTGGGACTGCAGGGAGGACAAACCCAACTGAGATGTATCAAACAAGCTATGGCAGTCTTCATTAAAAATACAAACTAAAATCCATCTGCTTTTATTTGCAATTGGAACAACCAATCTTTCACTGCATCTACCACATTGCCCTTCCTCTTGGATGTGACATACTACAAGTATAATCAGTATTGAAATGGGAAACTTACACACATGCAAAGTTAGATAACTGGATTCTGCAACAGAGTTACCAGCAGGTTAGTACAGGGAAGTAAGGAATTCACTATCTCTGCCTCATTTACTTACTGGCATACAGTCATCTACAAAGAATTGCTGTCACTGTCATTAGACAAACAACCTAATCTTCTGAAATTATGTTTTTAAATTAAAGAAAATGTCAAACCCAGTATTTTCAGGAAGTAAGTAGAAGCAGGAACATGCTAATGCAGAAGCAGGCAGCAACTGCCTGTCACTAAGTCTCTTCAGCAAAAATATAATATATGCGAGTTCCACTGCTTACACAACACAGGCAAAAAAATAATCTGACTGTGAAACTATGAAAAAGTATTTTACAGGCTGGGAACTGACTAAATGACAAGTTCCAAAATTTGTCATCAATCTCAAGCTTTCTAAATAAATGAATACACAATGTTTGTGACAGACATATACAGAATTCCTAAGTTTGAAATCTCTCACTATAGGAAGTAAATACATTCCAAGTAATCTTGTCAGCTCACTAATAAACACAGAGAAATAAATATTTTTCAACCCACATTCCACATTTCTCTTAAAATGCATGTGCCTTGTCATTTGGACATAAAAGTTTTTTTACTGCTCCCACTAATAGAGTATTTTCTCTTTTCAGTGACAGTTAAAACTGATTAGTTAATGAAGTACTGACAATCAAGCAGTAACTGAAGAATTCTATCGAAGTATGAGTCTTTTCACAGATTAGATTAAGTTTTAATTGAGTTTGCGTTCTTTTTCTTTAAATGCATATATCTTTCATTATGAACTTTTGAATGCTATAATGCTCACTGCAATGCCATACCTCAAGCATGTCTTCATGGTTGACAATTTTTTTCGTGTTCTGCAAGGTTTTAACAAGTGAATTTGCAGTGCTGTGCTCAGTTTCTGGTTCACTAGGCTTCTGCACAGAGCTTCCTGCTGAATATTGTTTTCTCTCATCTACTTTGTTCTTTATTGAACCGATTTCTGAAGTCTACAGAATTAAGAACATTAGCAGAAAAAAACATCCTGAAAGGTTTTCAGTAACATATATTTAGAATCAACATTATGTATTTTGGGAAAATACGGAAAATGTAAAAAAATCTGAGCTCTGAAATTATTAAGTATGGAATGCACCAGATATGAAAACGTGGAGAAATCTCCACAGACTACCACGGCAGTTTCCACTACCCTACCCTTTGTCAATCAGTTTGAACTCTTCTCCTTACTTCTGTCCATTTGTACCATTAAATTTCCAGTTAAACAAAAAAAACCCAAAACGCCAATATCAATGATTCTATGTCAGCACCAAACAGTAGTCCTACCACACTGCATCAACCTGTTAAACAACTTTGCCACCTTGCTGTTATTGCCTACCCAACTTATTGTATAAAACCTTCAGTCATGAGAGCAGCAGCAAGATCTTTAGAAATTATCCTAAATTTCACTGTAAAGTCCAGCAGAAGAAAGAGGATCAGAGAACGACAAAGATGTCATTCTTCCAGAAACTGAAGAAGTCAGTTCCTTAATATATCCATAGTTTGTATTTGCCTGAGAATCAAGTCACTTTCATTTTCTTAGTGTAGGAGGAAAATTGCTACTGCAAACCAGACGATTATTACAGACTTCCTTAGGTGAGGAAGAGGTAAATTGTGTTCTGCAATCTGACAATTTTTCTTGCTAAAGTATTAGAGGGGAGGGAGAAGAGGATTAAAAGGAATCAATAGTATCTTTGCAAGTTCTTGCAAAACCAGAAAATAGTACTGTCTCCAACCTTTACTCCCACATCTTTTACAGAAACTGTCTGGCCTTCTCGTTTTGACTCCTTGGCAATATCTTCAGTAGATTCTTCATCCTTTAATCTGTGTACAATTGTCTGGACTGTTTTGACCATATTCTTCAGTTCATCGGGATATGGAGTTGGGTATCTCTTCAGATTGCCCTCCTGCGCAGCAAAGGGCAATTATGTTCTACATTTAATTAAATGCCGTAATAAAAACATAAACTTTAAATCAAATAATTACCTAGGATGAACCACTGAACAATCCAGGATCTCCACTTTGCTATTCAAGTCTATCTGCAGTCTAAGGCTTATAAAACCCAGCAAGATTATGAATTACTTTCATTCCCCGTTCCCTCACTGTGTCCATTGATTACAACAACTGTAACTCACTTTTACAAAAAATCAGGATTAATCACTGTCTCCCCACTATCGTTCTCCACAGCACCCCTAGTCAGGTAGCCTTCCAGTTAGGTCATACATTGGCAGATATCAGCTGAGAGCTCTTCCCTTATGCCCTGCTTAAAATGATCTGTCCAAGAAACATCCAAAACAAAAAGCAAACAAAAAGAAAGTCCAGAGTATGATGTTTCATCCTGCTAGGTACTCTTAACTTATAACTAATGATTTGATTTATTCAGCAGAGTTAAACCCACATCCAAAGTAAGGAAAAGGATGAGATTAAGGGGTGAAAGTAAGAGGGAGGGAAATAACAAGTACGCAAAAATAAATTTAATACTAACCCGGGGTGGTGCCTCTCTCTCATCTTTGTCTTCATCACACTCAAATGCCACCTGAGCACGCTGTTTCCGCTGTTCCTCCCACAGAGATGGATTGAAACTTTCATTATCAGATATGAACATAACTAAAAAAAGACACAAAGAAGCTCTTATAAGAATAGGATATACTATGCAAAATAATAAAGTTGTCTTTTCTTTCTCTTGGATGGATTGGTGTGCTTTTGTACGTATTCTTTAAAGACTAGCAGCACCACTAATTGAAGACTAACTGCACTACCACCGCTTTATGAACTGGGCTGCACTTTTACAGTAGTAAAATCCCTATCTGAAAAAAAAAAAATTATATACACAGCTGCATACCAGTCTTAATACTCATACTTCCAGAACTCTGCTGAAAAGTATTTTTATTCTGTATACAAATATGAAGTTATGTGTATGCGTATATATCTAAAAATGTAAATTATACTTGTATAGATTTATATAGCCTACCTTCAGTGAATTGGTCTCATTAAGCACATGTAAGAACATTCACTTCATTTCATTTAATGACAATTTAAAAATGAACAGTAGGAATGACTTAGTGACAAAAACCTTCATTATTACTAACCCTAAAAAAAAAAATCTAAGCAACTATGACTTAAGGTAAAGGCACGATTTTGCAGAAATTATACAACTGCCAGGGCATTTACAAACAAGTATTTCTTGCTTAATTTTACAAGAGATGAAAAAAATCTTTTAGGTACCCACTGCCTCTTATTCTAACGTGTCTGTGTGTTACATCAATCACGTTCCACTATGGCATGCAAAAAAATCTAATAAATCTGCCACTACCACCCCAGCACGTGTACATCCTTCAACAGCAATACCAAGACTGTTCATATTAATGATTTTATATCTGACATGGAAAAATATGTCATTTTAGAGCTTAGTGAGTGCAACGGAATATTTGCTATTCTGCATTTATTGGGCAAAGTTGCAATTTTAACACATCTGAAAATATTCGAATAGACTTCATTATCACTAAAGCTTGCTGACCAAATCAAACGAAACTGATAGAGAATTTTACAAAAACTGAATTTTTAAACTTTGAAAAACCATCTAGTGAACTTTTAAACCATCCATTTGAAACAACAACCTCAGAGGCAGATACTCTGTCACCTTAAGCCAAACAAGCAGCCTTGTCTACAGAAAGACATACTGGCACCTGAGGAAAAAAGATTCAAATGGAGTAAATGCTTTCAGGAAAGATCTTGAATTTCACTGAATCTCCAAATTTATAATTCTTATATTCTATCACAGGTACTGCACATGCATTAGAAGGTACTAAGAGGGTATTTCTGAAATCCTTACCATCCTCAGTCCTTGGTTGCTGAGGGAACATGTAATTAGTAAGCACTGTTTTCTGTGTGTCAGGGTCAGTTTCTTTTTGAAGAGGGATAAGTGGTTTAGACTAGAAAGTAAAGGAAAGAAGCATATATTACAAGAATATATACAAAAAAGTAGATATGATCTACATATCATGCCTGTCCCATGACTTTGAAGACTAATCTTTTATTAAAGACTACTACTTTTATTAAATCATTTCTCCTCTGAATAATTTTCACGAAACGAAGCTATTAACATGTCTGTCTTTGACCGATGATTGGCTCTGACTGAGGACTGAAACTCAGTAACAGCTTTAGTGAAAAGTAAACACTGGATATTTAAAAAGTAACCTAGTTTCTTATTGGGATGTGCTACTACCCCAAAGCCATCTGATCTGGAATGCACAGATATATTTGGCCATTTAAACCTGCAGACAATCATATAAAAAGAAAAATTTTGTACTTGTTTTTTCCTACTAATACTAGATGAAACATCCTCCACCCCTTACAAAAAAGGGCAGAGGGTTCCTGAAATTACTATACTAGTAAAAGCGCACATCTGAAGCTTGAAGATTTCTGACAGCCCTGTACACCTTGGTGCCATTCAAAAAATCAGCACAGCACAGAAGCCTTTAACACAAAGGAAGAATACAAGCTACAAGTGCATGCTCAATAGCTCGAAACTTTGATAGCCACAGTGTTCAAAGGTGTGGCAAGAAACCTAACTCCACAATAAAGGCATGCTGAATTTACCCACAGGGAGAGCTGCGAAAGCAGCAGCATGTACACGTTCAAGTATGAGCTTATTATCACTAAATCTTCTGTGTAAACAAGCCTGAATTAAGAAAAACCAAAATGAACAAACTCGCCCCCCAACATCTGTTAAATTGCATTTCCTCAGAGCACAGAACTTCGCCATAAGTATGAGTCTCCAGAGACAGGTAGGCTCAGTGTTGTTTACTTCAGCAGAACTGACACAGTAATGTCAAGAAAGTATTGTTCCATATACACAGTACTGTCTCGTTATTTAACAGATGGCTCTGTACTTGTCAATTCCATTAGGAATGAAGTCAACAATCATCTATTTTTAATTTAAAAAAATTTTACCTGGTTGTCTGATAGCCACATAGCAGTGAGCTGTTGCAGTTTTGTAAAGGTAAATGGTAAATTCTTCAGTCTGTAAATTACAACCAGAATTTATGTAAGTACATTTAGCCATACTGTTAAGACTGTTAAACAATCCTGCATCAGCTTGCAAAATGTTTTAAAAGGACATTTACATAAAAAGTTAAATTATTAACTATTGAGAGTTGAAAGGCTACAGCATGTAGTTCAGATTCAAAGCTATGACTTAAAAAAAATTTTAAAAATCACAAGCAAATGAGAAAAATTTATTTCTACCCAGTTAAAAAAAAAAAGCCTTTTTTTAGCTTAAAAAAAAGGTGACGTAACTTGAATTCAACTCAGCTGAGTGTCTTAAATACAATTTAAGACATTTAATGTGAATTAATAAATCTGAATCCTCAGCATTTTATCTGCCAATATTCATGCATGCTAATGAAGGAAAGAAGTACTACAGCTGAAAATAAGTTTTTCTCCAAGGCACATGTGTTGGGAAGGAGCCGCCCTGGATAATGGAAGCTCTAGCATTAATGGATAATCAAGCTCCATATGGAGTACAGAGAAACTGGGTTGACAAAGCAGGTGCGAGAGCTCCCTGATATTTCTCTCTCCCAGTATATTTTAATTCCTATATAATATAATCCAATAAATTAGCCATTCCCTGAAGCTAAACATTTTGTCCATTTTTGATGATCAGCTCTAATGAAACACAACTCTTTTCCCCCTTCCCCAAAAAAGCGAAGTGTCTTAATGCTATACTGTGATACTGTTGGGTGTTCCATTTGCAATAGAGGAAGCTACTGAATTTTAAGAATCAAGAGCTTTATATGAAAATAACGAAACTTATTCCCCAGAAAAATACATGCTAACAATCAGGAATGAACTGAACCTGCACTTCAATGCATATGTCAAGTCATTAAATAAAGAGAGCTTAATAGCTTAATATCATGGAACTGCAAGATCCAGAACAGAACAATAATACATTAAATATCTAAACTGTGTGTGAGTTAAGGAAAAGACAGCATAATGTATTTCTAACAATCCCTTTATATTACTACCGCATTTTATATAAATTCTACTTGAATAAAAGCATTTGCAAACCTATTATCACTCAAATTGATGACTTTTAATTTCTGCATATCACCCATTTCTTCAGGGAGAAATTCAAGCTTATTAGAATGCAGAAACAACACTGTTACATGCTTCCAGTTTCCAATCTGAAAAAAAAAAAAAAAGCCACGAAGAATTAATTCCTCTTCACAACATAAATATACAAATTTTTACTGTTTTAAAACAATTAGTTTTTAGCTATTTGGCCTGTAATATATAATTATTTTATTCTTACATATTAAAGCTTTCCATTAAATATACAAGCAATGAATTTGTTTGTTTACAAAACAGAATCAGAATTTCATTATTTGAAAACTTGTACATTTGTATACATCCCTTTTTAAAAACATGCACAAAGAAAATCTGTTCAAGAACTATTTTCACTTGTTTTCCACAAGTTGTACAGACTATATAGTTTAAAATACATTAAAATAGTCATTTTACAGTTTTCTAATTACATACATACCTCTGATGGCAGCTGTGTTAAAAAGTTATGATCCGCAGCAAATGTTCTTATATTAGAGAGATGCCCAACAGATGAAGGCAGTGTTTCAATCTCATTGAAACTACAATCCAGTTCTTCTACTGATATTAACCTAAAAAAAAAAAAAATTACTCCTCTATACAGATTAATTAAACTAACATTAATTGAATGCTTAAAATTTACAGGAAGGTAACATCACTATTAATTATTAATCTCAAACACAGTTAAAATAAGCCGAAGGGAGTTAAAAGCCAAGAAAAATCCTTTACTGGTTGCCTAAAGTGTGTTTTGGGGTAGTTTTTTTTGTTTGTTGGTTTATTGTGTGTTTTTCAGTTTTGTTTTGGGTTTGTCTGGTTTTTTTTAAAATCTTCTTTACACTGCCCTCAATAGACACCATTCAATGAAAACAACATCAAATGTTTGTGTGCTACATGACAATGTGCTGGTATAGGGCACTGAAACATTCAGAATGGGACAGACCACAGTCAAACTGGAGCTCAGTGCAGTTTCTGAACAAGTAAAGAATTTCAAGAGTTAGAGAGAGTGAACCTAATAATCTGGTAATGATGCAATATTTTGTAAACTCTGGCAACAAAACCTACATTAATTATAATAGTTGAAAAGAAATTGGAACAAATTGTACATTTATACAGCACTTAATTCTGAACCAATTATTTCTGTTATTATTTCCAAGTTTTTAATTTCATTTCTGGACACCAAAATATATATTAAAAAAAACCGCTGCTGACTAACAGGTGAAAATTCTCCTATGTGTTCAGATTTACTTTTTACAAGATTTTCGACAGTGGTTCAATCATTTGCAATATCTACTACAACCATGTTACTGTCAATATACAGTTTCAGGCAGCTGACTGCCTCTTAAGGTATCTTGTATTCTTTCATATTCAATTTTTCTTTTATAGATTGGTGGCTGCATTACATGAAGAGCATACATCTTTTGGTATTAAATAATAAAAACATACAGGCTTCAAAGTAGAACTAAGACATGAAAGCACTTGCCTTCAATTTTGTTAAGACATAATAGGTAGAAGAAATAAAATCAAGTAGTTATAGAAAAAGAGGGGCCACTGTGACAGAATAGTCTTCATAAAGGCAATTCAACATTTTATTTTGGCAAAATACCTACCCTCCTATGGAGTCTGGCAAGTAAATCAACTGATTTTCATCAATTTTAAGTGTTGTCACCTTCTTCAGGGAACCTGTTATAATAGGAACAAATAAATCAAAAAGGACATTTGAGTTCATTAAGCTGAGTTTTAATTACTACTTAATGAGGGAAAAAAATGAACTATGGGCCAAGCAACCCCATTCCCTGGCATGCCTATAGTGTTGCACCTAAGGGAAAAAAGGGGATGAGCTTACAAAACTAGTTTGTCACTTTTCAGTGTGTTGGCCATCGGGGTGTGTGAGGAAGGAGGGGTGAGGGCTGGCAAGAAGGAATAAATATTGGTTTTCTTCTGATACAGACAGACGTTTCTCATCCATTTACAAACTACTGGGAAAAGTCAAGAATGCTCCAAAACAATTACAAGCTATTATTCAGCCACACATTACAGCTTTATCAAAAACTGGCACTTTTCATAATTTGAAACAGATCTAAAATGTCACTTTTCTCGTCTGAAATGCTCTGTTCTGAACTGTAAGCTTTTAAGAACGTGAATTAACTGAAAATACAAACCGATAGACTCTGGCAGTTGCTGAAGTGAATTACTGGATAACAGTAGGTCTTGCAGGCTTTCACAACCTGAAATACCTTCTTCAACTACTTCAATGTTGTTTTTAGAAACATCCAAGTATGTCAATTGTTTCAAAGTGCCAACGAACTAAAACAAGAGAAAATAATTCATTCTATAAAGCACACATTCAAAACAAAAAATCCATCAGATCTGACAAACTGTCCCTACTGGTAGAGGAAAAAGTCTTATTTATAGTGCTGAAATATGATTTTATGCAAAATATCCAAGATTTATAATGAAGTAGTTTCTGCAGAGAAGCACAGCTGTTTTTACACACACACCACAGTAACATTGCATGCCTGTAACCTGAATCAAGTAACTATGAAGCTTCAGAACAGACTTCAGAGACAGATAATGTAAAGACATCATTATGCTTCAGTACAGACTCCTAATGTTTATTTGTCTTTTGTGTAAAATTGCATCCTACTTAACCTCAAGACCAAAAATTATGAATCCCTAATTGTACTAAACTGAAAGAAACAAGCCAAAATACCAGCTTGTTTCCGTATGAACCAAGCATAAGCTTAAAGATCTGGGTACACTGCTCTACTAAATTATTCACAGGGAAGATGAAATCAGCTTTCGGAAATAGAGTTTTATTTTACCATAGAATACAAATGTTCACTTTGTGTTCTACAATCAAACCACTCAACTCAAAAATGAGTTCGCTTAAGTAAGGAAAAGCCACAGAGAAGACTACTGATGAGGCAACAAGGCTGCACATCTCAAGACTGCTGTTGATTTTAGGGCTGAAAACAAGCCTTTTTCAAATACTCATTTACCAGTTAACTACACATAAGCAAAGGTTCTCAAGTACTGTAATGATAGGTCAGCCTGAACCACATGTAATCCTGAGAGACATCAGAAACCCAGAAAAAGTCAACAGAACATCTTCTCAGAATGGCAATGCTTCCTGTTTACAAGGCACCAAAATTGCTTGCTTTAAACTCATGACCATTAAAAATTCACTCAACATATTTATCAAGTAAATTCCTGATAGCTGACATCAAATAATCCCTTTTTGGAATGACCAGTCAACCCTAAATTTGATCTGAGATTTTTACCCTTTTCCTTAATTGGAACATAATTTTTAGATGGGAAGTATGTAATTTTCAATGAATTAAAAAAAAAAAAAAGCCATGAACCCAGCCCTCACAATCAGTTATAATTTCTAAGTGGACTAAGTTAAGCATTTAAGTGTCATTTTGCCTTTTGGCTTTAAGTAACATTAAAACTGCATAGCAACTTCAATATATATATGATCACTGACAAAGCAAATACCACTGTAATTGGAAATAGTAAATATTTAATATAGGAAAAGAACTTACCCCTGGAATAAGTGTTAGTCTATTACCGTCCATCCAAAATTCCTTTAACCCACTCAGTTGTTCAAGTACTTCAGGCTGTAAAGGGAAGTAATTTCTTAAAAAACGTACCAAAAAAAATTGTGAACAGCAAAACCAACTCCAATAATTCATCTCTTGCTAGTTTAATAATGTCTTACTATAGCTGTCATAAACACTTCTTTCAACGGGTCAAAGAAAACCCAGATAATGCACTTTTTATATGCAAATACATATCAGATATACAAAAAACTCTGAAGAACTAGATCATAGCACTAAATAATCTTTACAGCAAGGGTTGATGTTGTGGGGTTTTTCTCTTTTTTTCTCTCTCTTTTTTTTGGTCATAAAGTATTATTTTTCAATAGAGACAACAATAAGTACATATTATGTGTATCATTTCTTCCTTTGTGCAGGAGGTCTAAAAACCCTTAAGTTCCATTAACTCAGAAAATCTGGTTTTCAAAAATCCCAGTGATTTTTTTCATTTGGGGGAAAAATGGGAAAAACTTTCATTTTTCCATCAAAAAAGGGTACATCTCCATGATATAAGTAAACCACTCCATTCATAAAGTGAAGTGCAGGATTGTGTTTCCATTACAACTGCGCCTTAGGAACTACACCCAAGTTCAGCTATATGATAACCACATTTTGTTATATGACCAGTCCACAAGATTCCTGCATAAGTTGGAGTCCTGACTCCTATTAACTCATTTTCCAAGAGAAATGCCTAACTAAAGACTACCATTCAGGGAGATGTTTATCCAAAACAACCCTATGATAAGTTAAAACAAAAAAGGCCACTATTAAATCACAGTAACCAACAATCTTTTAGTGCTTTTACCGTAAGATCTTAGTGAAGTAAGTTACCAGCAGTCGGCTCTTGTAGCTAAAAGGCTAGCAGATACAAAGCAAACAGCCAAAAATACAGTCAAACAGGTAACTTTACAGCCTATGCTTAGTTCCTGGCTGTTATGGCTTAATGTGGGCCTTGTACACACTAGCTTAAGTCTCCCAAACACACATCTACCCTGTGATAAGAATATGGCAGTAATGGTAATGGCTGGAAGTATAACAATACTAATGAATAACTCCTTAAATACACCCCCCTATCTCCCAGACCATACCATACCACTAGGCAAGTGTTCAGCTTTACATGTTCTACTAGTGGCCCACAAAGACTTGACTTTATTGTATTGCAGGTCAGCACATTTCACAATACTTCTATTTCAATTTCTTTACCCAGGGAAGCAGAAGCAGATGTTAAGTAACTCTAAATACAAGACATATTTGTCTGTGAGATCAAGAATAGGAAACAAGTCAATCCATGCTGAAAGAAGAATCTAAACACCTCAACTGTAAATCCTGCTTTGAACAGTATTCAAACTTGAAATTAATACAGTGTCCCTTGGGTCTAAATAGTCTGCACAATAATAAAAGCGAGTTATGCACAGAACTTGTAACGTTAAATACACGATAACCAGTAAGTGTTTAGAACTCATTATAAGGCAAACAATTATGTTTATACTTCAAACACACTAATTATTTATCAGTACTGTAACCACAATATATGACAGACTCTTATTTTAAAATGGAAATATGTATTCATATTTATAATTGTATAACAGGCTACATAAAGTAGCATAAAGTATACATAATACTTGCTCAGTAGCAGAACTCTTACATTGATGTTTACATTTTCATATTTATTAAAAACAGACCAAAGGATAAAGAGATTTGTAAAAGATGCAAAGCTCTGTTACTAATGAAAAACTCACCACTTCTGTGAATTCATTACTTCCTAAGTCCAGTCTCTCCAACTGAGTCAGTCTGGACATGGTTCTGTACAAGAAGGGGATTAAAAAAGAATTAGATCTAAGAAAATATCAGTTACATCAAGTCCTCCAGTATCGAAAACATGTATTATTTTAATCTGTATTACATAGCGATGTTATTTTTAACTGAAATGATGCCTGAATAAGGTCAGTTTTTCACACACTATTGAACGAGGCACATACTAATGATTGTGGAAACTGTTGATTGTCACACAAACTGTTCACTGCAACTCACCTACAGATCAGTTTATAACAACTAAAGACCAATAGAGTAATCTTTATGACAAAGAGTAACATAATGAAGCATCTCTTTTGAGGGGTTCAGCTTTTCATCTACAGTCTCAATACATCCTTTCAGCAGCCAAAGGCTGGTTAAGGATATGTTTTCACCTCAAAGACAGACTACTGCCTAATGATTAGTTAAAACATAAAAGGCCACTACTGAATCACAGTAACCAACAACATCCTTGTCCCTTTCTAGGCTGCTGACACATTGCTTCCACGTGATATGGTCTGGAACCCTACTTATTTCTCTTGTCATACATTAAATCAAATTACTAAATTGAATTTTGTGACACATCAACACTCTTTAAGCTAACTGATGAGAGACACTAAATCAATGACTGAAATAAAAGTAAAATCCATTATTTCAAGTCATGTTTTTGAAACATTTTTCCTCCATTTAAGCTGATTTTGGGGACCCCCTAGAGATTACTGATCACTGCACACAACATATTCCACAGTCAACAGCAGTTCTACCTAAAAGTATTTTCAAAGGGGCTATGAATCCCTCATAGGACATTATGTTCTGTATTTATTTAATTACAGATTTCCATAGAACATTAAGTAATATCTAAAACTTTATGTATAAACTGCAACTGGGTGAATACTACAAAAATCTGCAAAAATTAAATGAAAGAGCTTCTAAACGGTAGAGTCTTTTATATTACCAGAATATATCTATCAACACTAGTATCTATAAGAAACAACTGCATGAGCACAAGATGCTCCGTGCAACTATGCAGAGCTTCAGTTCTTCAAATACAGTAAGATCTACAGCTAATCTGAGTATACAATTCAAAAATATTATATTGAAAAATGCCTTATTTATTGAAACTAAGGTAATGTGATTATTAATACTACTTATGAAATAATCTCCAAGAAGGAGACTCAACATTAGGCTATAAATTTGATTTTCATTACAATATAATAATTACACTGGGAACAAAGTAGGTAAACACAATACCAAGAGAAAAGCAGAAGCCATTTTTTGTACATTTTTTGCACAGTGCACACAGGATTTAACGGAAAGCCTTTAACTCACATTCCTACTGTCTTAGAGAAGGAAAGAACAAAAACATGAAAGGCTCCTTCCAGAAGAATCTGGGAAACAGTTTTCCCATTTCTTGAAGCTAATGAATAGGATGAATGCTGTCAGCCAACTGCTAACATTCTTTCTCCAATTCTAACAAAAATTATAAAAGTCCCTCTGAAATACTGCGTAAGCTGAATCTCTCAAAGCTTTATGAGCCCATGCCAATATCAATTTTACTACTGTATGTTCCTAACAAATCTGAGTCTTACAGAAGCACTGCTGAAGACTCCTTTAAAGTATTAAACACAGCATTTCTGCAGCTTTCAAAACTTTATAGACCACGCCATGCAAACCAATGTTATGTAACACTGACAGGATAACAAATTTTTGATCTGGGGCCCCTTTTTTCCTTGCCAAAATGTCTGTAATCTGGCAAACTCATCCATTCAACAATAAAACATACAGAAATGTGTTTGCAGGATGACGGTCTCGGTAATATTCCTCCCTTTCTCCACTGCCTGCAGAATCTACAGCACTTCCACCTATTCTTTTACTAGTATCTCCTTGCTTTTCTGTATTGTTTATAGACCAACTATGCCTTCAGACAAAGGGCAAACAAGGCTTCAAATAATGTTAAGGCAGCAGGAAAATTCCATGCCAAAGGAAGTGGAAACAAACATTTACTACATCACTGAGTTATACCCATTTCTTTCTTTGACACAGTGCTTACGTAATCTCTCCCATAAACTGGAAGTCTCTTTCATAATTCATGTTATTGAACTTGGTGTCAAAACAACCCAACATTAATGGATCTAGTACTCTAAATTATGCCTCAATTTTGAGAATGCAGCTTCCCTAAGATTAACACTACAGCTTACTTCAAGGGGCATACAATTCAAGAGGTATGTGTGATAGCAGGATTGGGCCCTGAATCATTGTGGTTACACTCCCAAATAACTACTTCTTTCTAAAATGCTTACTCTTTTTATTGAATATTAGGTCACAGAAGCTTAAAAAAAAATGTAAGATACACTTATTATATTTCCACTGGATCATTTTCCCAACTTAGCTACCAGAGAAATGTCCCTAAAATAGTCTTTGTGTGTTTTTGCTCTCCTTTCAGTAGAAATATTTTCATCTATCTGGTTAGCATTATAATACTGCCAGTTTTGTAGTCTCCAGCTGTAGATCAGCTCCACGCAAAATGATGCATTTGGCATAAAGTAAGGTTGATTTAGTATGTTGGCATTAATTACCCATTTTGATTAACACTTTTTCAAGTGCTTTAAGCTTTAGAGGCAAAAATTATGTGCATGTCTTACTCAGCAAGATGACTAGTTTGATTTTGTAGAAATTTATCCAAATACATTTCTCATTACAAATAGGAAAGAATTTGCTGCAAGAATGAAAATATTAAAAAGGTGAAAGCCATAAGAAAACATGAAAAGACAGTGGTATTCTGTAGCAAAAATATCAGCATGTATTGCTACATCTTATTAGACCAAAAAAACTCCTTTGGATTTTTTACACTGTATAAAGCTCTATTGCGTGTTCCACTAGAGTACCAGAACAGAATAATAAAGGTGGCAGCTCAGCATGTACTGTAGATCATTATAGGGGTGAAGTAAAGGACATCTTCATTATAGCTGCTGATTAGTTTTCCAGCAAGGATGAAACTTTGAAAACACTGAAGTCAACAAAAAAAAAAAAAAATCCCAGCAGCTTCAAGAGAAAGTATGTTTGGCTTAAATACATTTGTTTAAATCTCTCTTATCACTACAAGAGTACACTACACTTTCATCATACTGCATGTAATTCATGCTGTTAGTGTTAATTAGGGCAGTTAATGTCATAGTGATCTTATACACAAAATCTGTATTAGCTGTAAGCTTTAATTATAGCTACTGTTTCTCAATTGGGAGTAACTTCATTTACAGAGCTACCGTCCCAAATTACACATCCTCTAATTTTTTTCAACTGAAAATTAGTGATAGTAGAAAGAGCCAAAGAGGATTGAGAATAGGAATGGCCAGAATGCTTCACTCTTCAAAGATGTAAATTCACACTTTCTGATGCTGGACATGTCATTTCAGATACAAGTTTTGGCATCTTTATGTAGCAGACTCCACTGTGTAGTATCTAGGCACACAAAAAGGGAATCCCAAGAAAACATACACCTTGGTGATGTTTACAGCGTATGAAAACTGGCTGTTTTACTTGAAGGGCTGGCAATTCACAGTTCAGCCTACTATATTTAAGTCTCTCCTAGCATATGAGTTGGAGAGAGTGAAAATTCAATTGTTAGGTCCTTGTCTTCTTCACCAAAACTTATTACATCCACCAAAACCAACACCTACCAATTTCTGTTGCCAGAGGAAGACCCTTCTTCTAGTACACCACAAAAATTCATGATTCTACAGCTGCTTATTCACATCCCATCTTTGGGATATATTTCTCTTTTCATTGACCTTTTATATCTTTGTTAAACTGCACAGAGCTCCACAGTCACAAGTCGAAAATTCAGAGTATTGCTCTTGCTTACAGAAACAGCAGGAACTGCATCACCATCAGCCTGGGCTTGTTTGATGAAATAAGTGAGAATTGCAAGGCATGGATTAGAAAGGTATCAGATTTTAAGAGAGAGGTACAACTGGATTTAATGTTAAATCAAATGCTGTAAGAATTCCTAGAACTATACTATACTTACTTTGGCAATATTTTTAACTGGTTTTCTCTAAGTTCCAATATCTGGAGTTTAGTTAATCTGTAACAGAAAGAGATAAGGACTTATCATGATAATCTGTATTTTATGACAAAAGCAGTCTCTGAACTTATTCATATTACTGAAATAAAAAAAAAACTACAAGTTTAATATTTTTTTCTCTAACATTAGACATACATTTTGTGCAAAAATTTGCATGTTATTTGAAACTCATTTATTTGCTGGGGTTTGGTTCTGATAAAGCAACAAACAAACTAGATCTTGCCTGCTTTTCTTAGCACATTTGAACACATTTGTTTTCCTCCATCCCAAAGATTTTGAAGCACTTCACTGGATTAATTACAGGTATACGTTATCATATATAGAAGTACACAGGAAGCATCAGAAAGGTAGGATTCTCTGCACAATTTAAGATGTTCAGTTTCTAATACCGGAAATGTATCAAACACTTCAATATAAAAGGTCTCGTCAGAAGAATATCTGTGGTCTTCCATCTGATTAAAAACAATCTTGACATTTATTTTGGATTTCCTTCCACATTCTCTTTCTAGTCAGCTTCTTAATCCATTTTGATATTTCTGTTAAAGGCGGTTTGACCTTTCTTTCAGTAAATCCTTGACTGCAAGATAAATAATCTCTAAATCCCAAACTCAACTACTTGGCCAAGGTAAGTTCAAAGAAGTCTTGACATACAAGCAATGTACCATTCCCAGTGAAATTTTTTTTAATCAGGACAGAAGTGACAAGACTATACTAGTTAAACAAAACACAGAAACTGAGTTTGGTTTAAATACAGAGAGGATTGTAATGACAATTGTAATGAGTTCCACATGTGACCAAAAATGACAGCCCTCATACAACACAAAATAGGGCATTAAGCTCCCTGACTCAGAAAAGAGCTTAGTGAACAGACCAGTCTTTCCTTAACTAGTGCATTGAAAGGACAGAGAAAAACCCCTTAATTTTTAGTAAGTGGTAAAACTTATATCTAAAGTAGAAATAAAAGGCTATAAACAGTATCTGTTTTTCCTCTAGACATTCATTCATTTTTCTATTAGATTGAAAGTAGCTGTGAGCACAAATAACCTAAGATGAAGAATCACCTTGAAACAGAGCAGAGGTCAGCATACCCCAGCATTGCAAGCAGTACTTGCCATTTGGCAGCAATTGCTGGAGGGCAACTGCCTCCCTCCAATTTCTACAAAGAGCCCCCAACAATCATCCTAACAGTGCTGAAGGAATACCCTAATAAAAATCCCATTCATGGTAATACCATCCCTGTTCATCCAGGACATAAGTGGGAAGGACTTCCTCGCCCTCTTACCTTACCTGCACCCTAAGATAGCCATCTGATACAAAACAGAAGAATCTCCAGATGTGAATGGTCATTTTCGGCTCTGATTTCTGAACCAAACACTGCATTAGGCTTCAGATGGTGTTTTCTTGGATGACAGTGAAAACAGCTACAGAGTTGGTAGTTCTTCTTCACAACATTTGTATGCAGTCAAATTTCTCTTGAAGGCAGTGGAAGCAAACCTCCATTCATATGTAAACTATAAATATGCATACCCACACTGACTTCAGCCAGAACTGACAGAACAGCAGAACTGACTGTACTACACTTGTAATAAACTACTTCTGTGAAGCGAAAGACTGCCTTTGGTGACAGAAAGGTTCATAGTTTTGTCACCTTGTTTCATGTGCTAATCATTCTTCAGCTAACCCTAAGAAACAAATTGTGAATTTCTTACCTGTAGAACTACACAGAAGTTACTAGGGAAACATTCTCAACCTTCCCTGGCTAGGAGATACAGGCTGTGTCTAAACTAGTAATTTTCTTGCTGATAAGAAATACTGGACTGAAGTAGTTTTTACTTCTTCCATTATGACTGGAAAGGCTAATTCAAGTCTAAAATAATAATGCACATCAAACACTTAGTCTAGCCAGCCCTTATACTGCTGGTGCTAAGCATCCAAAATCAATCATAGAATCATAGAATTAACTGGATTGGAAGAGACCTCCGAGATCATCAAGTCCAACCCTTGATCCAACCCCACTGTGATTACTAGATCATGTCACTCAGTGCCACATCCAGCCTCATCCATGCTAAACACCTGAACTACGATAACAGACTTGAAAAATTGTGGTTTAATTTGGAAAAGAAATACAGAGAACTAGTTCACCTATACTAAAGGGAAAAATGGAACTCATAATAGCAGAATATATATTACCTGTGCCATTTTGTCACAAAGATTTGTCACAGTTCTACAGAAATATTTAACTTCTGAACTTGAAAAACCCATCACCACAGAAATATTTGCATCTAAGCAGAAAGCTGCAACAGGTATTACTGTTAGTAACTGAAAATATACCTTTGGTCTAAAGATTATTTTTTCAGTACTGTTCTTTAATTGAAATCAACTTATCCCACTTATAAATTGCAGCTCAAGTTTTCAAAAAAATTAAATCTCTATGTGAACAGGTTGTCAGAAGATCAACATCCTCCCTAAATCTGATCTCTTAGAACTATATTATCCGTAAAACATATAAAAGAAACATACAGCAGGTAAACTCAGAAACTTGCTGCTCAACAAGCAGTCATCCTTTGGAAAGCTAAAAATATTTCATAGAGATATGTTCCTTATTTTTCATCTCCTTTGCACTTCTCCTGAAGTGGAATATTTTTATTTTAAATTGTAACTAAAATATAAAGACAAAAGGACTGAAATGTAGTGATCCTGTAGCAGGTTGCATGTGCGAAACTTTCAGCAAAAGATCTACACACACATATGTAACTAAATTAAGTCCCTAATTTGATTATCACTGTACATTTATGTAAAAAATATCTCAAAGTAGATACTACTAAAAACATCTACTACTGCAAGTACTACTGCCAAATTGTTGAGAAAGAAGATTTAAAGTAAATTAACGGCAACATCACAGTCAAAGGCCCCTGGAAGCAATATCCCATTATAGACAACATTCTCAGAGTTTTTAGAATGACACTGAAGATAAAATCCTTGCTTATCTTAAACAGTCATCAGTAAATTATGTTTCCCTTTTAAAAGCCTGTCTCAAAAATGAGGATGCAGTAAGTTTCAAGTTTAGAGTGCTCTGCTTATATACTTGTGTATTTAAATGTAAATATACATGATGCATTTTGAAACAACAGGTATGGTTTCCTTAGGTAAGAATAGTCATTCTCAGATTTCTGTGCACTGGTAAAAAGGAGGATGTGATCTGTGCCAATACCAATGCATTCCAATTAGAATTTGGAAGTGGAAGAAAAAAACCCTCTTTATTACCTGAGAATTCAAAAGGAACAGTCTGATGCTTTTTAGTAACATTAAGAAGCTGGACCAGCACAACATCACTGAAGGACAGCAAGTATGTAATACTCATAAAAAGGGGAAAAAATATTAGATAATATTGACTTTAAAAGTATGCAAGGCTTTAGCACCAATTTTGAAGGTGAGAATAAAATATAAAGGTAAATGTAATAAAATGTTGCACTGATACATATTCTGCATTATAAAAAGTTTTCTTTCCCAAGCTTCAGGCTGAATGTTACCAACAGAGGTGTTCAAAGAAGCATTGTGGGACAATCCTCTTCAATACTTATAATAGCAATCTTATAGGATTGGAAAAATGTTTGAGTTGCCTGTTGTCACAGATTATAGAAGTGATATAACAGGACACTGTAGGGGAAAAAAAAATGTACAAGCTTAAGTACTAAACCAAAATAGAAAAAGGACAAAATGACATAGCACCAACTCAAGTACTTATGATTTCCTTGTAGGCATCAGCCATTTCTAGCTGAACTGTCCAATACATCAGTCAATCATGTGGGAAATGGTATTAGGCAGCTGCAAAAAAGGATAATTGGAACACTAGAGCATAACCACAGACATTTCCAAGAGAAACAAGAAGATAATCATGACATTGTACAAGCCATGAAGAGATCTCAATTTGAATTCTAAATATAGCTATATAGGTCATCATTCTATGTCAAAAAAAAGATGAATTAAAACTGAAACTTATTCCAAGATATATTAATATAATCAGACACACAGGAAAACCTACCACAGCAGAGTCTAATAGGATTCTGTTTAGTCTAACAAACTGAGGGATATGCAAACACGAGAAAAACAGCAGGCAAGAGAATTGGGGGACAACACTTAAGAGAAATAGCAACAATTAAACTGTTGAACCAATGAATAAGAACAGTCAGAGAGAAAGCATTGTGGAAACCAGGTTTCTAACCTGAAACAGAGCGCAAAAATTTTGTTAGCTGTATTCTGTGTATGCATTGGCTTAGTTTTTCAGAGGCATTATTAATGCAAATAGCTGCCAGCAAGAGTGGGCAACAGAACTCAGTTACTTCACGTGTTCCCAAATAATGAAAGGAATAGCTATAAGGCCATATACCAAAAAATTAATGCACCAAACTGGAAGCTGAAGTTTTGTCCTTTATGGGAATAAATATCCCAAAAGCTTCTACCAGAGCTTTTTTTTATTATTTGTTTTTTATAGGAAGTATTCCCATGTTCTAAAGTACAAGTTAAAAGATGGCCCTAGGAAGTGTTTATACCTAGTTGTAAAGTTGTGGGGTAGCAGAGCAGTCTCATCACTTACAGAAGACAGTACACAATGTCAAAGGGGTCTGAACCTTACTTTGAAATGGTATTTTACTGATTCATTGTCTTCTAATTTATTGATTCTAAACATTTTTTTCTTATAGAATAGTATGTATTCTGTACAATACCATTATTGGCAGGTAAACTTGCATACATCCATAGTCTGAATTCCTTTAAAAACAGATTATGAGAGAAGTCTTAATTTCAGATTCAGTCTTCTAGTTAAAAGCTAGGATGCTAAAAGTCACTGGATTTTAAAAACCAAGGCAGAATTCTTCATCATTTTGAAGAGAAACACTATATTGGAAGAACGGGCTTTCAAACTGTCTTCAGTAACCAATTTATTCTTATACTGCTACGAATTAACTTCACCATTTCATTAGCCATTAAACATTGCAGAAGCTGACAGTCATGAAGAAAAAATTATAACAAGTTTTTTTAAACTATATGTACGATTAACTACTTAAAGGATCAACTGTGTCAATATTGAAGTCTTAAATTTCATCTTAGTTCCTGTTTTTTAGTAAGAAAATATTGCAATTTCTATAAACTATTAAAAATACAACAGAAAAAAAGTACAGGCAACCAAGATTATGTACATTCCAGATATTTCTTCTTCAATCTTAATGAGGACTTTCGAAATGCAAACTTTGTGTTCTAGAAACAAGCGCAATAATTAATCCTGCATAATAAACAGCTTTTTTGTTAGCTGAGTGTGTAACAGATCTAGTGTTTTTAGTTGTTCATGAGGGAATGACTAATAACCGGATAGCCAACAGCTCTGATTACAGATAATAAACTAATGGTCACTAGTGGAGAGCACCTCTGCTCATCTTTCACAGTACATCTCTGACAAACCGCTGCAGCACTGT
Organism: Lophotriccus pileatus; assembly: GCA_035583135.1. Lineage (NCBI taxonomy): Eukaryota > Metazoa > Chordata > Aves > Passeriformes > Tyrannidae > Lophotriccus > Lophotriccus pileatus. The sequence continues at coordinate 50,631,200 of JAWWES010000094.1, forward strand.
GTCTGGGGGCCTTGCCAGTCTCTTGTAAATGGTGCTGACCCAAATATAACAGCCTAAGGCAAATGTTTTCACACAGCAATATGACTGCTTAACTAATAGATGCTTGCTGGACATGGAGAGAGATGGCAATCTAGGAAAAGAGAGCAAAAAATAAGAGCAAAGAGGGGGAAACAGCAGAAATTGCTAAAATAAGCATGATGAGAAGAACATGAACTATGCTCATCTAGGAGTTTTCCTCTGAAGAGCATTACGCTTTCACTTTTGCTTCCAAGATTTAATCTGTTTTCAGAGGTAGGAGTTTAGTGTTTATCTTGTATTCAAGCTGTACATGCAACAGTTTTGCATAGTTAGCACACCATAGATATGACAATTTTTTCAGAAATTTTCCTGACAATAAGGGACTTGAAAATTATAGTTGTGCATGAGATAATTTGTGCATCCAGTAAAAAAAAGTAGAATAACAGTTGTTATTACTTGCTTTGCTCCAATTATTACATGATAAACAACCCAAATTTCAAAAATATTAAGTTTCTCATGCTTACCAGACTTGTGTTGTAAAAGAAGCAAATATGTGAATGAGTTTTATTTCTTGACTCTTCTATCATGCAGATATTAAGTTTCATATTCCACCTACCTGCCAAAATTGGCTGGCAAAAACTCAAGGAAAGCATCATTCAGGTACAGCTGTGTTAGGTTTAACAGTTGAGAAAATCCATCTGGAAGCCTATATAGAAGTAAAAAAATGTAGTATCTTAGTTTCAATTACAATCAAGGCATTAAATCATATTTTCTTAAGCAGCGGTAAAGTACTGAAGTCCTACATACTGATAACACTAAAATTAAGGAGGTGAATTTCTACAAAATCACACTAGACTCTTGTTCTCTGTAAGATTAGTTTCATAATTATTTAAGTATTGAGAACAAAGCCTACAGGCAATAAAAACTAGAAATAAATGTAGTCTTGCTATATATTTATTATATCCTCACACTTAATGTGGAGGAGTCATTCATTAGAGACAACAGGATAGATTAAAACATACACAAACACCTTTTCTCCTCAGAACAGTTACGTTGGGCAAGGTTTGTGTCTCTGGCAGTGCTACTTCTGAACAACTAATTCTATCACTACAGAAAGAGAAATGGAAACTTATACAAGCGAAGTTTGAAAAAACAGTGGTAAAAGCTTTAAGGCAAAATTAATTTTTGTTACTAGGAAAGAAAACTCTTCAGATATTTCTCTACATTCACAGAGAAGTGACTGATTTTAACCACCTGAGAAAGCTACATAGTACAATGCAGGATTGTCCACACAGCCTAATAACTTGCGCAAAATACTTTACTGAGATAGTCATACTGGATCACAGTCCAAGACGTCAATGAAGATACTTCTCAGGTAACTCTGTCCCTTGCCTCCAAGGGCTGGGACAAGTTCAAGACTCAGCAGTATTTGCACAAAATATAAAATACCAAAAAAAATGACAAACTTACTTTGAAATGGGATTTACGCTTGCCTCAACAACTGTCAAGACTTTACAGTTTTTTATATTTTCTGGAAACTCCTGTATGCCTGCAAGATACAGAAAGAGGTAGACAAACAGTTTGAAATTATTAGACTCCATTGCATGCATAAAAATTATGTATATAAAATCACTAGCCATAAAAACTTTGATATGTTTAGCAACCAGTGGACTAGTTCTCTGATGTTTCATTTTACATACAGTTTTCATTAAAGAAATACTCTTGTGCAATATCAATTCTTTTATTATTCTATTCCTAAAGTTTTTCATGTTGCAGTTTAGCAGGCCAGAGACACACAGTACACTAATAATTCTCACTGCTCACTGGAAGGTACTTAAGATCCAAACCTCAGTTCCACTATTAAAAAAAAGGCATTTATACACATAGTAGAATGAAGTTTCCAACAGGATGTTTATCAAGTGTATGGCTTGTTTCCCATGAAACGGTAAGGCTAGAAGTCTTAAAGTATGTTTACAGCTTCATGGTTCTGAACAGATATCCCAAAATATTCCCAAACAAGAAACCTCTTCTTTTCCCAAGGTTATCTTCAGAAATGCCAGAATGAAATTGCAATCCCCAGATCTGCCAAATTTATATTTATATTTATCAGAAACTGATAAAGCAGGCTTTGAATACAGAAGACAGGTATCCACCATGTCAGAAGGAAATCAGTATTGAATCATTCTACTATTCCAGACTTTTACCTCCATCTTACTACACCACAAAAACAAAACAAAAACAAACAAATAAACAAAACCCACATACAAAAACATACAAGTAAAACCACTGTTGCCACAACTGCAGTTCCTTTTCCAATGTATAACTACATTGTTCTTATATGCTGGTACACGTGTTTTTATTTTAAATAAATTTGGCTTAAGTGCAATAACCATTAATAATGACATCCTTTCACTGGGATTAAGAATACACTGTTGTTTTCAGGAGAAACCCATATGCTAAAGTTTAAAACAACTTTTTGTCAGGTAACAAATCTTAGGTCTTCATCTTTCCGTTAACAGAGTAATTGTGTCTGTGAGTGCTTTATCAGGTACATGGGAAGGGCAATCTGAACCCAGGGAACAGGACCATCGAGAAGGAATTATACTCTGGATGCTTGCATTTGGACCAGAGGGAGGATGAAATTTCATGCTGCTTTAAGTGACAAAAACAGTCCAGCTGCAGAGAGAAAACAAGGACAGTGTCACTTCTCACTCAGACTGGGAGATGGGACTTGGTTATGTCTCTCCATGTATCTGTTTTGAGAACATGTGGTAAAGCATCAACTGCTAAGTGTATTTTCACTTACATAAGAAATCGCACAATTATCTGATGTTAGCTCAGAGTTTGGTTCTTTCTGTTTGTGCAGAAACAAGACTGACCTGGTATATTAGGACTTAAGAAATGGCAATACCCTCAACAAGAAAACTAGTGACAAAACACATACTTTTACCAAGTCAGTCAGTTGGTGATGCTGAGTGGCAAAGTCACCATGTTGACTCTTTCACAAATTCTACCAAAGCAGTAATATAATTTCTTTTAAAGTAGACTTTTAGGTCTCTCTTGACAGGAACTTGGTTGTCATACTAACTAACTGAAACTATTATTTTTGACTCATAGCAGTATTGTACTCTGTTACTGGGAGGTGAAAGGCATGAAAAGCACACTAAGGCATCCAGTTAAGCCAGGTATTTAAACACATCTAAGTATCATGGATCTTTCTGAGAAACAGCTTTCTGGACTCAATAACAATAATATACAGAAGCAGAGGGAACCAGGAAGAACTGAGCCATCAATGGTAATATAGGCCAAGATTCCTGATACTTCTGGTTTACAACCACACATCTTCATGCATATGCACATATGTGTAAATAAAAATCTAACTTTTGTGTGTATATATATGTGTGTTTACACACACACAAACACGAGTTCAACCACGTGAAGTTTACTGGGGCTGCAAGTGGAGTCAAAGCAGAAGATGGCAACAGTAGATACTGATTCAATTCACTTCATCATTCAATACAAAATCAAAACTAAAAAGCAATATTCATAATGTAATAAAAGTTTCATTTCTGGAAAGCAGTAATGATATTTTAAAGTCCAAAAAAGATTAGGAAACTACCACAGAAAGGCTATAACTGCATCTTACCTACTGCTGTCATATAGTCTTTGTACTAAGAGAAACACAATTCCAAGAACATTAACTCAATTCCGGTTGTAGCAAGAAACCTCTTTCAGCAAACAAGAATATCCATACAGATGGAAACCATTTAACATAACGCAATATCCTGAATCTGTAGAGGTGAAGTTATGAATGATTTGTATGAAGTGGCCTTCTAGTGTCTAAGAAGTATATCAAGATTCTTTATTGCTGATGATACAGCTTCACCTTCTTAAAACAAGAATCTACATTAATCAGAGTAAACCACTGCTAAGCTCTTCCTTGGAGGCAGAGTTGTCTCAGACTTAATTTGAGCCTTCAGTTTTGCTATTTGAATCATGGTGAGAGATTCTCTAAACTTAGTTCTTCTGAAAGATTGTCATACTACAGGCCTTGGCTTGGTCTTTGGATGAAAGACTCCTCTAGCTCAACACCTTAATATTTTAGTATTAATAGTAGTTTCCACTGCCTATGTCAAGAACTCATAGAAGCACAGAGGGCTTAAATTTGTGATAACTACCTAGAAAACAAAAAACACAGCACATCTGGTAGAGAGGAGGATGTCAATGTAAACTTACTCTCAAAAGAACAGCCAAATAAAATATTAGCTATCCAAACACAGACATGTTAAATCAGCAAGCTTTTGTACATAGTAGGCAGACCCTGTGGTAGTCTCATGTTTGACGATGCCTTGGGCAAGAGGCAACAACAGTTTTAACAACAAATTAACAAAAGAAATTCAACTGACATGAGAAACCTAACAATGAAGGAGACTGGAAATTTAATTTTGCTTCCTCCTCAAGCCAGGATTATTAAGGTACAGACCATCTTAACCAACCTCAATCAATAGTTCGGTATTGATAAATGGCCATCATTCAAAGGAGCAGCCTATCAGGAATGACAGCACAAAATACACCTAATATTTGCAATACACATTCAGAAGACAGGGGAAAAAAAAAATCAGTAGACTACTACTCTCTACAATGTGATAAGAACTGGCATTTACTAACCAGCTATATGACAACCTTCTGACAACTTGTCCTCAGTTATACCCCTGTGTGCTAGAAACACACAGTTACTGTTGAATTAGTATTCTTTTGTTTCTCCCACCAAGAAAGCAAATTGAAAACAAATAAGAAAGAAGAGTAAGTAAGAAGGCGAAGAGACACTGGAAAAATATGAGGGAAGAAAAAAGGGTTGTAGAAAACACCTCAGAAGAGGATCTGTTCCTCATTACTCTGTTTTCCATCTATCCTCAGTGTTCTGAATATTCCCCACTAAGGAAAGTGAGCAGATCTCAAGGAACTCTGTGACCACATCTTTCTGGAATCCTTTTGTAATGCTGTGCTAATTATAATCTATTTGATAGCCACTTCAATCTTTCCATGAGCATCTGATTAAATGAGTATTGTGAATTAAGATCCACATTCTTTTTTAAATCCCATTTTTCTTCTGCTTTCTTACTGCTTTCTTTATACATTGATACTCATGGATTTTAGAAGACAATGTTAACAGACAGCTAGTCTGTTTAATCGTTATCCCACTTCCATTGAAAGCAGCATATAGACAGGTTCTTCATCCCATTATTTCCTACTTTACATTATAACCACTGCCCCCAATCAGTACTCCAACTGATTTACAGATCACGCTTACTGTTTCCCAAAACAAAAACCAAAATACACTTGTGGACTATGACCATTTGCAGAGCACAACAGCAGAAAACATAATTTACTTATTACCTTTAACCACCAAATCCAAACTCAATGCAGAGCAAAATACTTTTTGTAGCGTGGTTTCCCCACAGAAGTTAGATTTCTGTAATAGCTTTAAAAATTTATTTGTTTGTTCCTTTCTCCCTATCTTCACAAATTTCAGGCACCTTTAAACTCACTGGCCAGTTTCTACCAAAACCAACACTTTTAAAAAAAAGAAAAAAAAAAAAAAAAAAAAAAAAAAAAAAAACGGGGGGAGGCAAGAACCGGAAGATTGTTAAAGAAAATTTGGCAGTAAGGTAAGGGAGAAGAATTTAAAACTCTTGTCTGCACAAAGGCAAAAGCAGAAAGCACTCATCATTCAGAACTCCACTTGGCAAAAACCAGCCAGCTAACCAGCCTAACCTAGAAAGTAGTATTCAATCATGATCCAAGACCAGCTGTGGCACATGCCCAAAGGACACACCAAAAAGGTCACACAAGGATTTCAGGTCAACGGCCACAAATCTGGAAGTAATCAGCCTCAGTTCTGGATCATGTAACATGGCTGAAATATGGAATTCCACCTGATTCCTAACTCCCTGGAGAACAATGATTGTTTTAGAACAGTCTGTCAGAGCAAGTGTGCACAAATGTCCTTCTACCTGGATTAAGGCAATTCTAAATATAACTGGGTTCCCCCCACCATTTGGAGTTATACTCATCTCCTCCTCTACATGGCACAATCCTTGCCTATCACAAGGGTCAGTGTAACTTGCAGAGTAGGACAGAAAATGGGGACAGTTTTTTCTCTCCATCAGATAAGATTTTTTTCACTCAATTCTGTATTTATAGAAAATTGTGCAAGTCACATCCACAGAGAGGAGAATCCTTTACTACAATGGATTCCAGAGCTGACAGCCCCATATACTACTGTTTCAGCCCTACTGCAGATGGGGGCTTGCTCTGCTGCTTATACTATACTTATGTAGTTATATTTTTCTTCAGAAACAAATGCTAAAACCAGTATGCCCACGCTTGAAAAAGAAAAAAACATTCATTCAATTCCTAAAAAAGTACAAAGAAAATCACTAACACGTGAGACACCTGTGGAAGCCATATGGCTGATGTCCACAAAGGAAAGAGTCTGCAGCTTGATCTTTCAGTTTGTGGACAAAGTAAGGAAAAAAATTTCTCTTCAAGTAACAGGCACACTAAAAAGCTCTCTCTAGCAAAATAAATGAAACTACAGTCTGCTGCGCATCCATTCCATTCTGTAAGTGGAAATATACTTACAAGTATAGAGGACACAGAGTCAGACATATAGGATCATTTTGCATGAATACAAATGTAAACTTAATTACCTACTTTCTTCTCTCCGCTAGTCTACTCATTCTGGTTCCAACTTCCGGGCAATCAGCTCCTCAATAAAAGGAGAAGCTTTTGTTTTCCTTCCCCTCGGGCCCCTGCTACAACTGTGCTCCCAGCCAGTATGGATCAAAAGAGCATTCAAAATATTTTCAAGAATACATGCCACAACTCGCCCAAAAATTATGAAAAAATCTGTGCGCAAGAGCTGAAATTTTAAAGTGAAAACTTAAAGTACCAGTCACAGTCTATATTCTTATATATTTATGTAATTTACTTTAATTTGGGATTTATACCTAATTTCTAAACTGAAACCAGCACTTTTCATTATTCAGAGTAAGCAGTGTATTAGAGCCCAAACAATTCAATGCACGCCTTTCTTTTTGAACATTCATTCCACTTCCCAAAATTCTTAAGGGGATTCCTTGAAGCAGTTGTTTTCAGATCAATCAGCATCTCAGGTCCATAAGGTACAAGGCTCATCTGTAGGACAGCAGTAACACCTTTTGGCTTAGACTTTTGTGGCTTTGGGGTTTTTTTGCTTTTATACATGTATACTGGCACAGTTAAGATAGTGCAGCAAACCCATAAGAATCTTCCAAGCATTTGTCCTCAAACCTTTTGGAAGAGCTTCGTTTTTCAGACTAAGGTATCTCTAAGTCTGTTCTAGCCTTTACGCAGTGTAACGGCAAAGGACTGTGAGTAGCAAGACAAGCTCCTGAATGCCTTTTCTGTGGGACAAAAAAAAAAGAATAGCCAATAATTCTGCTTCTTGAAGGCATGCCTAACATACCAATTTACATAAAAATAACATGCCAGGGCACGGTAAAATTCCAAAATGTGGAACACTAGAAGGGTTGTGGGCAGCAGTTGTGTTCATAACGCTGTCTTTGACAACTACCAAGGTTCATGTGGTTTTCACTATGTCTAATTCACGGATGGAGCACTGTTGACTACCCAGAGTAGCACAAAACTGAAAGTGTAACGTAAACATTTAAAGCTTCTTTGCTTTGCACACCTCTGGCCCCTATTCTGGGCTGCAAATTCACTGTTGTATGTCCAGTCACTTTTAGTTGCTACATGAGGACTGTCACTCAAAGCACATCCTGTTACAAAAATAAAGATACAAGCCTCTCCTTTGGTCAGCTGGTAAGGCGAGCGGTGACAGCAGTGACAGCACCAGTGACTATGCTAAGTTCTGGGTGGGCTAAGCACTCGTTTGAGGTGGGCAGGGGGTTCCTGAGTCAGGGGAAAAACGAGTAACAGCTGAGACACTTGTCAGGAACCAGCCAGGTCCCAACAGCTCTTACAAGTGAAGTTGGCAGGGAGAGAGCCACAGGCAGGGGCAATCACAGGGGATCTAAATGGCTCCAATGAGTGTGAGTGACCTGGAGCCTGACACCAGGGCGCAGCAGAAGGATGTGGCAGTTCAGAAGGGCGGGCATGGAGCAGCACCCTTTTTTTGGCAACAAAACAAGTTTTGCAACTGCCGGGGCTGGGGATGAAACCCAGACAGAGATCGCAGCCTTCCCAGGTAGACGTCTACACCCCAACAGACTTCCCAAAACCTCAGAGAGCTACCCAAACCCTGAGCTGCAGGGAACTCCAGAATCTGCAAGTCCTCCTGGAGCCCGCAGGCAAAAATGAGTGCCACAGGTCCAAGTGTGCCCAGATAGACAACGTTTTGCAGGAGGTTCCACATTGCACGAAGAGCTCACCAGGCAACATACTATCTGGGAATCTGAGCAGGAGATTGATGCCTCATATTATGCTCTCACACAGGCAGGGTGATAGTCCTGCCTTAAGTCCTGGGAAGCTGAAGGTCAGCTAGCATCCAACCCTGAGCCAGCAGGCTCAGCTAATTCACATGACAAGGGAGACTGGACTCTCAGCTCAGCTCAGAGAAGGAGGAAGAGTGTTCTCTGGGCTACTAATGTGCTCCTAAAAAGGAGATATAATGCTCTGGAGCTGGAAGGAGAAGAATTCATGAGACGTAGTCAAGATCAAGAAGAAAATTCTAAGTTTGTACAATCGGCTTCAGGGTGACCTAAGCTTTCCAGTACCTGAAGGGTACAAGAAAGGTGAAGACGGACATTTTACAAAAAAGCGTGGTGACAGGACGAGGGGGAATGGCTTCAAATAGAGAGTAAGTTTACATTAGATGTTAGGAAGAAATTTTTTACTGTGAGGGTGGTGAAACACTGGCTGCCCAGGGAAGCTGTGGATGCCCCATCCCTGAAAGCATTCAAGGTCAGGCTCGATGGAGCTCTGAGCAACTTGGTCCAGTGGAAGGTTTCCCTGTCCACAGAGGCAACTTGAAACTAAATGATCTTTATGGTCCCTTCCAACACAAATCATTCTATTCTATTATCCTATTCTACGCTGTCATTGTAAGTAAATGCACATCTAAAAAGCCCCTAATTACCTCTACAATATCTTTTTGGTGTTACAAAAATTTATTTTGAATACAGAAAGATTTTTATTAAACTTTTTTTCAGAATTTCAGATATGTACACTCAAATTCCACATTTAAAACCTTAACTGCACTGAAATTCCATTTTATTAGCATCCTCTTTTACACAGAGATCTTTTTATTCTGAACAGACAGATCCTTTTCAGTACCTTCAATATGACAATGTATTTAAGAAAAAATATTATGAACACTTAAATAAAAAACTTTAAATAGAATGGCTGCCTACATTTGGGATAAACTTTATAACCTCTATATAAAGATCCACTATAGTAGAGCTACAGACTCAGAAGTCTGCAGGAAATCAATTATCTTTTATTTCACTTTCATGGATGATATAAAACCCCTGCTTCTGTCTGTTCCTCTCACCTTCCATTAGTATAAGCAGAGAAACAGCAAATTTACAGTAAGTTATTTCTGTATTCAGGATCTTGCCCTCTTACTTGCCTACAGAAAGTAAAACTTGGATCTGTATCTATTAACTATGAATAATTCTCAATTCCTTAAAAGAAACATATTCCTAAGTGTACCAGCATAAGACTATCTAGTTTCCTGAATTCTCATTCTTCAACTTCCCAACCTCTGGCACTCAGTCTGCTAAAGATAGTTTGCCAAATCAACAGATTATTTTAGAATAGTGAAGAAAACATATTTGATCTACATTTGCATCTGTTAACAAAATTCTTTAAAATTGCCTGGAGGCAGAGGGGTGAGGGGAGTGTTTCCTTGGGCTTAGTTTGTGTATTTTTCCATGAAGAGTCCTTGCAATACAGAGTGACAAACTGACATGTTTAAATTTGCTGTAACATCACTGTAAAAGAAAACACACCTAAGCATCAAGAGACTTTTGAAGGTACCAAAGCCCCATGTTACTTTTGGTCTTGCTAATTATTTTCTGATTGTGCTGTTTAATCTTCCAAAGACCTGAATAATGTGGAACTAAAAATTCAATATTTTTCTTTCACCACCAGCATGTAGGGAAAAGTAGATCATCTCACTGTTTCCCACTAGACTAACTCCACAGACACAAGCAATTTCAAGTGCATTTCCCAGGCTTCCAGAAAAGTTTGATTTTCCTGGCAGTCACCTCATCCTAGATTTCAGTCCTTCAAATCACTTTTCAGAAGTTAACTCTTCTGTACGTTTACATACACCATCATACACTGTATATAAATGCAGAGGTAGTCAAAAGTATTTCCTCAAAAGTCTTCCATATTGCCCTAGATGCGTGCTAAGGCTGGCATTCCAGAGTCACAAGGAAAGGACTGTCCCCTGAAGGCTAACAAACCCTGAAAGATACTGATTTAGGGGTAAAGAGTGGGTTGCGGGGGTTTTTTAGTGGGTGGTTGTAGTTTAGTCTCGTGCGGTCCCAAATGGAAGTCTCACATCACATCAATATGATAAATGGAGAAGCTCCAACTTTATTGAATATTACACTGGTTTTTATACAGTTCAGTAACTGCTGAATATTCAAATACTTAATCCGCTATTGGTTACATATACAAAACACACACCGTTCACACAACTATCACTGGTTAATTACATCATCTTATTTTCTACAT
>JAWWES010000094.1:50642066-50655140 GCA_035583135.1 Lophotriccus pileatus
AACACTCTATCCGTGAGACTCCTTACATTCCCACGAGCCGATCCACTCCGGCCTAAACCCAAAAGGTTTCTATTTCTCCCTACAGGTGGTGGGGTTTTTTTCCTGTACAGTTGTCAATATATAAATAAGTTTGCTATACGGAATTAGAAATGTTTTGATTTTACTTTAGCTTCATAAATAAAACACTTCTTTTATGCTGGTCTTACGTTCTGGATGCTGCCACTTCTTTTTAGGATGTAACACATCAGGTTACAGTACTGGGAGAAAAGGGATCTCTCAATGCTTTCTACAAAGCAGGATGTAATTTCTGGTGTAGAAACACATGTTATTTATTGTATCATTTGTACAAGTTCCATTTCATCTTTGTGACTATAACAGCATTCAGCTTCAGCTAAAAATTTCAAAGCTGAAGTATACCTGGAAAGAAGCAGTGGGATACCTTTGATATTAAGAGTTCACAATAGCCTTGGGAATTAGGTTAAAATGCCATAAAAGGATAGCAGAAACACTCACAACCAAAACTGCAGTATTGACTAAAACAAATAAACTACAAATGCAGAGTTAAATCTAACTCTAGTCTATGCTTGCTGCACATACACATCTTTTTAGGCTATCCTTGTGCCATGACTGCTTCAGAAGCCATGAAAAATACATTCCAAACCACACTCTTGTACAAAGATTTCTGTGTGCTCCATAACACACAACCATTAGAGACTTGTACTCCATAACTCAGCATGTCTCGAAGCATACATCACTAAACTGAGAGAGTAGTCAAATGAAGACTACCCCATCTGTCTGGCTCAAGGAGGCCACACAAGAGAAGGTGTTGGACACCAGTAGCATACAGGGAAACATGCATGTCTCCTGGCTTCCTGTATTTTAATAAATTTTCCCCTATGCTTCTGTGTTTGGGCACTGTTGTAGATGAATCTTTGGTCTGATTAAATATTATTAGATATTCTTAAGTATCCACATGTGCACATCTGCTGTGTCTCTGTTACAAAGTTTTATATATTGTGTGTACAAAACCAGATACACTTAAATCAGAAATTAAAGGGACAAGATTTTTCATGAGCTACTAAAGCACATAAGGATTGCTTTCATGGACTAATACCTTTATGTAACAAATGTGGTACCTTGAAAAATCTCTGCAGTTTTGATCTTTCATCTAAACATCAAATATTATGCACACACACATATATATTAATGTAGTTCCACCTAGAGAACTGGACACTCTCCTGTGCAACAGGTATCACTCTGAGACAGACTGCAATTCATGAGGTAATCTGAAACCATTTTAAAACTGAAGCTTTGTTTTTCATTTTTCAATCAGCTCTAGAAAATTAAATACTTCAGTCAACACATTTGATTAGGCCTATGTCACAAATGGTTCAAATATCTTACATGAAAATCCTATTATATTTCATGTATGCTAGTACTTGAAAACCAAATACGACCCTTCTAAAACTGCAACCTTTAAAACTAAATGCACATTTGATCTAAAGGCATCTGCTCTTAAATTTAGCTCCATCCACATCAGATGAAAATACTTTATAGTATATCAATACTACAAGAACAATAGAGGAATCTTTCACTTGCCACAACACAGGAATCTGAAAAACATACTGAATTATTTTTTAATTCAGCATCTCTCATTATCCTACATTACTGAAGACTAATCTCCATTAATTGTTTTTTTTTTCTAAATTAGAGGAAAGCAATTCCTGTGCTTCCCACAAAGGCCGCACTCTATTCTTTTGATACGCAACAAAGAAAAAGGAAGAATTGAAGACTTTGACAAATTTTGCTATTCTCAGAAAACTAGTAAACCCCCTTCTATTAGGCTCTACTACAGACATACATCAGAACAATCACAGACAGTGGGTACTTGAGTAGTACATTCTTACAAAGAGAAATGGAGACACAAGGGAGGAGAATAGGCTTGAAGTTGTCAAGATGTCAAATCTTCCGTGGTTGCAACAGTGGAGAGGAACAGAGAAAGGGAAAGACATTGGAGCCAACAAACTGAAATCTCAAATAATAACAGATTTATTACAATAAACATCACTATTTCTTAGTTCACCCAACGGGAACAAATAGATACCCTGATTTAGTTGGTTTGAGTTTTACAGAGGTTTCAGGACTACTGAGAGACAACATGTCCCCAGTAAACAAGCCTGTGACCTCAGGACTGCTTTTTATGCGCAAGACTGGTCAGAGAAGCTATTCAAAGTGTGATAAGACTTAGAACAGGCACATGATAATAGTTTAAATAAGCTTCTACCCTGTCATTTCTCTGATGGGTGTTAAAAAAATCCCCAACCTCTAGTTAACAGAGCTTCACAGTGTACTGGGATACTGTGTCATATGCCTCAGAGAACAAGTGCTCTTTCAGCAGCTCTCTGAAGGCTTAAAGGCCATTCCATTTTGGACGGACAAGCAGCTCCCTAGCTCCAGCTGCCTATTTAAGTACATGAGCTATGGAATTTGCCAGCACTGGCACTTAAATTCCCCTTTGCTGCTTTTAGGTCTTCTGCACTGAGAACATGTGTTGCAAACAGTTAATACTTTCAACACTTTAGTCTTGACAAAAAGGACAAAAAGATGATTCTTTCCCTATTGCATGTTACTATGACAGTTTAAGGCCTATCTAGGCCTATCTATCGATCTACTTGTATCAGGAACAGAGCAGTGACAACCAGGTCAATTTATCACACTAACTGCTGTGTTCATTAGGCAGAAATAATAAAAGTAACAGTTTAAGTACAGATTGGGCTACAACATACAATCAAGAAGAATGCCAATGCTTCAACAATTGGAATGTTTTCTTAATTAAGTAGAATTTACTTCACTTTGTGGAGTCACCATTAGCTAGCAGCCCAAATAAAACAATTCATTGAATATGACAAAATCTTTGGAATACTTATGTAATTATTTTCAAATATTATTTCAATGAGAGGTCCTCTTTCACCTTGAATTAGTAAGAGAAAACTATCTCATCCTCTTCAATTATCATAACAACTTTTCTCTCAAATAAGTCTCACACCTAAGTCTGATGACAATATAAGTTACTTCAATGTCCTCGTTGTTGCATACATCTGCCAGCTTGCAAAAGTAGCACAATCAGTAAAACCCCACATATAATGTTGGCTGACGACATTTAATTTTTAAAAGGCTGACTCACACAGAATAAGATTTTTAACAGACAGACAAGTGAAGCAGCTCATGTCTGTGGACGTGACTTTTTCTCCCACAACAACGGTTACATTCCCAGAGCATGATAGCAAAGCAGCCAAGCCCTACTACAATTTTTGACAGCTTTTTTTAAACAAAAAAAAAAAAAAATCAAATCAATTTCTATATGAAACAAAATACAACAGTGGATATCAGTAAACTTTTACAAATTCTTGTGCAATTGTTCTTCAGTATGGTGACAGATGGCAAAAGTTACTAAAACCAACTCATTTGAGCTTATACACTTTGAGAGATAAACTACTTGACAGTATTGGTTTTTGATAATGAATCTCAAAGTACAAACCAACCAGTTCAAGAGATACAACTAAGTATCACAACCAGATCATAAAAAGCATCATTTATTGTAAGCAGGGATTTAGAACAGTAATTTTAAAATTACTACTTGTGTAGCTTCGAGAAATCATACTTTCACTGGTATCTTTGTACAGGCAATGGTGATTTGCCTTTTAGTTACCCCAATATAATAAGCAAAGTGACTTACCATTCTTGCTGACATCCAGTTCCCTGAGATTAATGAGATTTGCAATGGATGCTGGCAATGTGGTCAGATCATTGTCTGGCAAACTCAGCTTGTGTAGAGACTGACAGTTAAAAAGTTGCTATTGAAACAAAGAAAAAAGTGCATGTGATTTTCTGTTTCCTCTATATAGCTTTTTTTTTAATCCCTTTAAACTTCTGACCTCACAGCCTGAAGGCCAAATTATTTAGGGTTTTTTACTACAAAAACTTCATTTAACTAGTTTCATTGAAAACTGACTAAGTTTACAATGCTTAAGAAAGCAAAAAACTGCAAAAGGTCACAAGGCAGAAGCTATGTTTAACCCTTCCTTACAAACTCCTTCCAGTATCTCAGAAATTCTAACCTGTAGTTACACACAGACCTGCAAACATTGCAAAATATTTTCCTTAATAGACATGCCATGTAATATGCCAGAGGTAAACAGAGTTTATTAAAAAAATAAATTAAAAAAATTGATAGACATATCTTTTAAAGTCAAATAGTTCTGGAACACAGAATTTCAGTAGGTATAGATCTCCTCTAAAAGTTCAAATTTCATTTTGTTATATCTTACAATATTTTCTCCCTTCATGCTTCCTACTTCATATACAAAAAAATCCAACAAAATTATCATGAAAACTAGTGAAGTTTGAGCTATGGATATAGAAAACTGTTTAATCTCTTCTGTATACCTTCTGTATCTCTTCTGTAATACTTCTATATTACCACCTTTATCAAATACTTGCTCAGAGCCAGATCTCTTCTTATATGCAAGGTAACTAGAGACTCTTACCCAAAACCTTTACAAATTGACAAAATAGGGTAAGTAAGATTAATGTAAGGGAAGAAAAATCCTCAAATGATACGCAGGAGACTTACAGATGGTACAAAACAAGTAACTCTAAGAGCTGCTGAAAAGATTCACCTAAACAATTTATGAATTCCTTTCCCGACAATTTTTGGATAAGATTATTCATAAATACCCTGACTTAGTATTCTTCTCTTTTGGAATTCCAAAAAAAGATCATAAAAAGCCAGGAAGTGTTCAGTGACTAAAAAATAATTAATCCCAATCACCATCACAGCAATGGGCTTACTTTGACCAAAGTTTTTTACCTCTCTCTCAACTATGAGCCCATTAGTTCAACTAGAAACTGTTGAACAAGCCCCATTCATGTAATATTTGCATATACCACCTCAGAACAAAAGTAAACATAAATTAGCAAGATGGACAGTTAAAGGAATGAGCTTTAACCTGTCTACTGCTGTTTCCAATTCCTCATAAATGTGTCTCTGTTAGAACTAGTTAATATCATTAAGGCTTTGAAGAGTTACAAGTTACTTGGGATATATATGGGAAAGACAACTTTGATGAGCTCGTGTTTCGGAGCCAATCCTTTATTTCAAGAATATATTAAAGCTCTTCCTTGAAAACAATAATCCAGACTCTTGGAATCATTAGAACTTTCCCTGATTAATCAGGTCAAAGCACATGCAGCACAAGAAATTGCAAGATCCCTAAAGGAAAATGGGAAGGAGGGGAGCTTCGGATGGTGTTGACTTTGTAGTTATTACTTTTGTTGTTGTTCTTTTTTAGTGTTTACATATTCATAATTACTGCTAGTAAACCATGGAAGTCATATAATTAAAGACTATTTTACTACAGAATTTCAATTTCTTCCAAACAGCAAAGTAAAAGAGAAAAGTAAAACTGTTACAGTTTGACCTTTTTAGCTCAAATGCACACTATAGCACTTGGTATAAACAGGGTACCTTTTCAGACATTTCAAATGCCCAGTCAATTCTGGAACAGAATATACACCAGCCTTTCATGTAAAGTCAACTCCTTCTCTACCACCATCTTTCTCTCCACTGCAGTTTGCTCCTGCTGTGCCCTCAGGCAGTCAGCTAAATGAAGGAGCTATACTGTAAGAACTGAGTTTTGAAGTAAGCTGGAATTCTGAAAAGATTCAGGGCAGTTAAAAAAAACCAAATGCACAATGATGGGTCAATTTCAGTGATCAGGCTGATAAGCAGCTCCAAGCCAGCTGTGCTGTGACATACAAAGGCTAGCAGATGACAAAGCACCACCGGGGCAAAGAGATAAGGTGAGTGGGAATGTCTTAACCAGGCTTCAGAAAGCTAGGGCCTTCAGAAAGAGTGGTGTAATAAGTACTGCACCCTTCATATTTGAAATGGCTTAATTAAAAGCCTTTTTCAGAGTTAAAAGACTAAATATGAAAGTTTAAAGACTAAAAGGGAAAACAAACACACAGCTTGAAATTCTGGCTCTAAATTGGCTAGGATCATTTCAAATATTACAGGCCTTCCCTTACAGTTTTTCTATGGATAATTTTAATATCAGAATTTCTGCCAAATTAATAAATAAAACATTTCTACTATGTCTTCACTATCCCTTAATCTCTCTGTTTGTATTCTTTACAGTATTCAAATTTATATGTGGGGGTGTTTTCTTCTAAAAATTGAAAGGGTAGCAAAACACAATGACCAAAATTACTTAAAAACTGGGGAGGAAAAAAAAAAGTTTAGCTTTCCAGAAATAAACCTGTAAGTATGACTTATTCAAATGTACAAACACATTAGCTCGAAGCAAGTATGGGCTATTACATGTCCCTGCAGTTAAGATAATAGAACAAAAAGGAACAAAACATAAATGTTCAAGCAGTCTTTCTAATCGCAGGGATAATGAAACCTTAGACTAAACCAAGGAAAGCGGTAAAACTGCCCACTTCTCAATGCACAAGCTGACACAACCACAGAAATAAATTTATTAGCCAGTCTCTTCTAGTGTGTACCTCTCTTAGGCTAGTTCAGTTCCTTAAGCGGTTTCATTCCAAGTCATGAAGCAAAGCAATCGGGATGGAATGCATAAACTTCCACTCCACCAGGGTTGCTTCACACAATCTACAGCCTAAAAGCTGGAGTGGGAAGCCAGACACTCACTATCAGCTTCTACAATGCTGGTGAAGTAAAGAGTAAGTGTATCTAATAGGAAAACCATCCAACATACCTTTGGAAGCTCTTCAATTTGATTAGCATCTAAATACAGTTCTTCCAAGGTCTTTTCAAAAGTAAAAATCTCCTTAGGCACCTGTTCCAGGCTACAGTGAGAATAATCAAGGGTAGTCACAGTTTCCTCCTCTCCACGCAGACAGCGGCACGGCACCAGCCGCAAAAACAAATTCCGCTTCGTTGTCATTTTCAGGCACTGTAAAACAGAAATTGGTCGATTTAAAAACCAAGACAACTTCAAAAATTCTCGTATGTGCAGGTTCTCAAACTTCAACTGGCTGCTAAATACTAAAAAAACATGGAAGTTTTGTGTGTGTGTGCATATGCATATGAGAGACAATGGGAAGAGGGTTATTTTTTTAAATACCATAGATTAGTAATGACATTACATGGGGTTAAACACGCAGCATTTCTGAACTCTCAGTTTTGTCTTTGCAACGTATCTTACCTCTACCTTTACAAAGGCTAATGGGATATTTTTGTTCAGTATAATAAAATTCAAAAATGTTTCAGTTTAAATGAGACACGAGTGTTTTGCTGGGAATAAATTATGAGGAAGACTCAAAACTCCTCCCTCTAAGCAATTATAAATCCGAAATTAATAGACTCCAATTGAGTAACAGTGTGGGAAATCGAACATAAAATTATAACAAGGTAGGAATAACAGCCTTTTATTAAAACGTGTATATATATTGGCAGAAACAACAAAAGAACACAAGTAAAACACCCAAACAATAATCCTGCTCCCAGAAACAATCCCCTTCAAGACAAAAGAATAAACCCAACAGTGAAAAACCAGTTCAATTTTTTGCACCCTTTGGATCAATTATAACTACAGTCAGCAGGAGGCGCTGTTGAACCGCTGGAGATGTGGAGCCTGCAATTGTTTGAGTCAGTCAGCAGGGGGCACTGTTGGATCACCGGCAGTCATCACGTGGGGTCTCCCAAGGGCTGGAGAGAGTTGGACAATGGATGCGCTCCCCCCTTACCAAATGGGAGAGAGAAGGAGAAGGGAAGACAGTTCCTGACAGTGGGGAACCCACCCATTCCCGCTGGCTGAGATGCAGGCGGTGTGGATCCGTCCCTCTCCAATGGAAAAATCCAAGCAAACAGCTCCAAACTGCAGCACGTACACAAAAGCGGCAGCCCCAACCACTGAGGCAGCCGCAGTCTCAGAGCCCGATAGCTCACCTTACCTCCAACCCCGTTCCCAGGTTCCAACTCAGCCCTCCCAGTCTCCTCCCATGTTTCCCTGGAGACAAGGTGAGGCAATTCCCATGGGAATGCAGCCTAACTAGCTCTTTTCTTCTGTATCACTTAGTTGTCTAGATACAGCCCTTGACCAATCCCCATGCCCCCACACAGGGGCAGGGGAAAGGGAAAATTCCAGCCTAGCTCGAAGAACACACAAAACCATGACAGTCCTCTACAGATAATTAAAATATAGCTGTAGGAAATCTAATGGTTTTTTTTTCTGCATGTAAACTCATGTATCTTAATTTCAAATCCCTCACGTAACAACGTAACACAATAAAAAGAACCAGCATGGCCACTACCAACTGTTCTATCTACAGCTTAAAGGGAAGGTTTCCAAGTGCACAGACAAAAAAGCAACCTCTTTTTGCCATTTTATTCCCTTTGGAAAACTTCAACACATCTTGCTGTGCACAGTGGAACTAAGGAAACTTCACCTTGCTATGGAAATGTGTCTTTCCTCCTTTAAACTCAGTCTCTGTTACAACAGTACCTTCTGTTTCTACGAGATGGCAAACCTAAATGGTGCTATGATGACTGACAGCACACACCAGCCATGTTCCTGCCTCTTTCCTCTGCAACAAGAGCCCAAGTTTAGGTCTCTTTCTCTAATTAGCAATGTATTTTCACAAAATCTTCAGAATGTCACCCCTCAAGCTTCAAGCTTGTCTGAAATCAGACAACAGACTCAATTCTTCAGGAAGGACCAACATATGCAGACCAACAACATGATCATGTAAGCTTCATTTCCTCAGGAAATTGGCCTAAAAATACATACTTCTCCAAAATGGCACTGAGTATTTATTTTCTCAATCAACTGTCAACACTCCAAATGAAAATATGCTTTTTTTATCTTTTTTTTTTTTTTTTGGAATTGCAGAAATTATATTTCAATTTCTGGACTGGTGACAGGAAACTTTCTTCTCCAAGCATCAAAAAAGTCTTTCAGACACATTTAGCAGACTGCGCTTCAACATTCAGACGCTGTATTAGTAACACTGCAAGAAAGTAAAGTACCACGACCACTGCACTATGTAAAGTCACAGGCTGCAAGCCCCCTTTTTTTACTAAGACACAAAGAAACTAATGCACTTGGATTTTCTTCTACATGCAGCTTAGCTTGCCAAGTACATCACAGTATGTATAATTCATATGACAACAGATCAAGGGACTGCAATACTTTAGTGTTTTCATTAACTAGAACTTATCACTTGGGCTGTGAACAGTCAGAATCTATACTGATCCATAAAAAGATGGAAGAAACCTCTTCATTAGAATAGTGAGATATCAAAACTTCTTTTTTTAACAATGCTTCAAAGTTGCTAAGATTCAGCCGAAGTGTTATCATCAGAAGACAACACTTCCCATAAAATTACCACCATGTTATTTAAATACAAAGTGATCTAAAAAGAAAAATATATAACCATATTGCTATACAAAGAGTTTGGAGACTGCAAATACCATAGTGGGGATTTCCATAGAATGGGAAAGTCAGCAAAACAGACAGTATAACCTCCTCCCACTTCTTCCAGAAGGCTCAAGCATGACATCCTCCAGCCACCCACAGACAGATGTCAATGATGCTATAGAAACTTGTGTGCTCAACTTAGTCAAAGCTACCCATGCCTTCTACAAGCCTCTGATGTGAAGACACAAGTTGAACTGGAAAGCAGAGATAGTACTTATGAACTGATCACCAGGTTCTGGCAGGGGAAGGCACACCTGTATCGCACCAGCTGCAGCCATCTACAAGTTGACTTTTTCCAGTCATTTCAACTTCTGAGACTTATATTTTGGAAACAGAATACTAAGAAGTTTACTACATGCTTCATATAAATAACAAAATACGATACTATTTTTCATGCAAATCCCTCAAAATGACCATACATTACACTGTTTGCCCTCTCTTCTTCAGTGGTTGTTCTCTTCCCATGTAATCTTACTTGCCCATGTCTCAAAAGTTTCTGAACCAACAAAACTCATAAGGCCTAACAATGCATAACACACGTACCTAGTTTTTCTAACTTAATCCTTTATTTACTAAGAGAAATCTTGAGCTTTGGAAGGGCTGGGGAGGAAGGATTTTTTTAAAGATCACATGCATCCACAGCAACGTAAACATGGATTTGTAAACAAATTCCTGCACAATATCACAGTGCTGGGTCATCTCCACACAACTCACATCTTAAACCAAAATAGCCAAAACTCACATTTAAGTATCAAATAACAGTCTCCCCAAAGCACTGCTTTGACCAACCTGAGCGTATATCTAATTATAACTCTTCAAATCCCAGAACAACCAAGAAAGCTTTATTTCAGTAAGCGCAGGAAACTATGTAATTGATATAGTTCAAATGTATGTTTGTTCAAATTTTACTTCTACACATACATGAAGATTTATGTTCTACAGCAGATGGCTGCCAACACCACAAAATTGGCATGTCAGGATAGTCGCAGGAAGTATTCCACACCACCACTCTTCTGCAATATATATTTAATAAACCAACAGTCAGACAAATACCCTCTTCCTATCTGTCTCAGTTGCTCAAGCAGAAAAACTGTAATGGATGCCAGGAATCACAAACTAGAGAAGAGAATTCACTGGTAGAAATATAGAAGACAGGAAAATGTCATTTCATGCAAAATGTGTGCCTTACTTACACTGCTCCAAATACTAACTTGTCCATGGATAGTTTGGGTAAATACAGAAGAGAAAACAAAGTATAGCATTTTTTTTCTTCCCACAAAACAGGCAAGTTTAGCAGGCAGAAGAATCTTTGTTTCCTAATACACACAATGTCAGACCACCTTAAGGTCATAAATCCAACAATGTACAATTGTTCTGCAAATACACAACACTGTGATGGCTAGTCTCCACCATTAACAACTCTAAATTTTTATGAGGCATATATAAGAAAGAACTCAAAGGAGGGGGAAAAAAAAAACAAAAAAACTATAACTCCCTTGTTCCCTAAACCATTAGAGCCTTGACACAAGTTTACTTGAGATTCAATGTTCACACCAACAAGAAAAATTAGGATCTTCAATACAGTTGTTGAGGGTTTTTTTAACTTCTTGAAGGAATAGGAAGCAAAAAACACCACTCTATAATCAGAAGCTTTTCTTGGGAATCATTAAAATCCCAAAAGCTGGAAGGCATAAGGGAGAAAACGCTATATTCTGCCTGTGAAGACTTAATCTACCAGCCCCCCCAAAAAAACATAAAAAACCCACCCTAACTTAAATAGGTATGTTAACTATAATAAGTTACCAGATTTTTCTTTTTTTTTTCCTCCATGAATCATTTTTAGCATTTATTTCATACCTCTTTCAAGCTTATTCCAAGGATCACAGAAGGAAACTCAAAAATGGATAGCTTAAATTACAGAGATACATGCATTTCAGTGAAGTATAGTCTTCACTCATTCTTATACATTAACTGTGACAGTAATAGAAAGCAAATCCCATAATAACTACACCAAATGAAACAAAGGAAAATGTTATTGTCCTGCCTATATTGTGAAGAGACCAATGATTACGCAAACAGGTTTTCCTTTAGGTGTTCAGTAGTAGTTAATTATTTTGCAAAGTCTCAAATTCAAGAGAAAAATTAAAGTGTTTTCTGATTTAAGTAAGGAGTGCATGTAAGTCTGGTATAAAAGTGGTGCTTAAGCAGTATAATCAAAAAGAGAGAGAGGGAAGAATTTACAACTGAAAGATGCTTTGCTGTGAAACTCTAAGTCAGAAACACATTTTTTCTGCCTTTTACCTATATAACTAGATAGATAGACCTAGTTCATAAAGCCCATCCCATTTGAGTCCATGAATGACTATGAGCACTTCAGAGTTTTAGAACTGATAAAGAAGGCCAAATTGACCAACAGATGTTAGGGCACTTGTTCACAATTTTCAATGGAAAAAAGTTACAAATAAATTCCTCCCTTTTGAAATTGAGGATTCTCTACTTCCAGATATGATTTTACCTTCCCAACTGATTAAACAGCAAAGAATCTACTACCAGCCTCTGATTTTACTATGGGTATCAGCCTTCCACCGTAACAAGCAGCAGTTGACATTCACTAAAAACCAGTAACATAACAAGTACAGAATACTGTGCATTAAACAATATCCAGAAAAAAAAGTTACCTGGCAAAACAAATACTGTAATACTATCAGATCAACTGTAACAACAGTGGACTATATCTGTGTGGTGGGTTGACCTTGACTGGCTGCCAGGTGCCCACCGAGCCTCTCTAACTCCTGATTTCAGAAGTGCAGAGGGGCAGGGAACGGCGGTTCCAACCAGCTCATCAGATGTTGTCTCTTCTCCTTCCTCCTCTCATTCTTCCCCTGCTCCAGCGTGGGGTCTTCCCCACAGAAGACTGTCCATCATGGACAGTCCGAAGTCAGTCCTTCCAATGGGTTACAGTTCTTTACAAACTGCTCCAGCACAGGTCCCTCCCACTGGGTGCAGCCCTTCAGGCACAGGCTGCTCCAGCATGGATCCCACATGGGGTCACAAGTCTTGCCAGCAAACCTGCTCCAGCAGAGACTCCCATCTCCACAGGGCCACTAGGGGCCTGCTCCAGCACAAGCTTCCCACACAGTCACAGCCTCCTTTGGACATCCACCTGCTCCAGCATGGGGTTCTCCATCGTCTGCAGGGGAATCTCCGCCCTGGTGCCTGGAGCACCTTTTCCCCATCCTTTGCTGACCTTGGTGACTGCAAGGGTATCTCACGCGTATTGTCACCTTTCTCCCCTGGCTCTTGTGCAGCTGATTTCTATGCTTCCTTATATGTTATCACAGAGGGACTACCAAGACTGCTGACTGACTCCACTGTGGCCAGTAGTGGGTCTATCTTGGAGCCAACTAGAATTAGTTACATCCAGCATGGCGGCAGCTTTAGGAAGCTTTTGCATTTGGTGCAGTCACACCTGCAGTCCCCTTGTAGAAGTCTAGCAGATCAGGGGCTAATGTGTTTGTCCCAAACACCAATAGCAGGATAGCCATGGAGCCAACTAAGGACTGTT
>JAWWES010000094.1:50665408-50688367 GCA_035583135.1 Lophotriccus pileatus
AGGCCAAAGGAACAGGAATGACCACTAGAACAACACCCCAAAAGGAAGCCTCTGCCTAGACTCCACCCAGACTCCACCTGTTATGAATATTATAATTCAACATTGCAAGAACATGAATATGCATGTAAAAATGATGTAATTTCTCACAAAAATTGTATAAATAGTCTCACTGTTCACTGATTACTTCAGAACTCTTTGTCCAGTGTGAACTGGGAGTTCTCCAACGTTGCTTAATAAATACCTTGCTGCTAATAGACTAAAACTCTGTCTCTGAGCAGTTCCATATATGCCTTTTGGGTCAAAATTCGGCATCAGGAGGGTGCAAGCAAGGACAGGTAGCCTGGGAGAAACAGAAACTGTCCAAGAAGACAATGTTTGGAAAGCTAAAGTGCCAATAAAATTAAATCTGGCCAGGGGTGATAAGGACAACAAGAAAAGCCTCTATAAGATGGCTTCTTTGCCACCAATATGGAGCTTGACAAACTTGAGAAGTGGGTCCATGTGAACTTCATGAAGTTCAAAAAGGCCAAATGCAAGGTGCTATATACTTAGTGTAATCCCAGACATGAATACAGACCGGGAGAAGAACTCAGTGAGAGCAGTCCTATTGAGAAAGACTTCAGGGTTCTTGTGAATAAAAGCTGGATATGAGCCAAGAGTGGGCACTTAGAGCCCACAAAGTCAAATGCATCCTGAGCTGTATCTGGCCAGCAGGTCAAGTGAGGTGATTCTGCCCCTTTTCTCTGCCCTTGTGACACCCCACAAATAGTACTGCATCCAGATCAAGAAGAAATTTTTTACTATGAAGGTGATGAGGCACTGGAACAGATTGCCCAAAGAAGTTGTGGATGCCCCATACTTGGAAGTGTTCAAGGCCTGGTTGGACAAGGCTCTGAGCCACCTGAACTAGTGCCTGGCAGTCCATGGAATGGGGTTGGAACCTGATGATCTTTAAGGTCCATTCTAGCCCAAGTCTTTCTATAACTTCTATGATTTCTATAGGTATTGGGTGATAAAAGGAAGACTGGAGAAAATGTGGGCCCTCTCCAGAGGAAATGGGAGACAAGGTTACCTGTGACATTGAGAAGGCTGAGACAATGAAGAACTACCTGCTGTAGGCAAAAATCAGGTTAGAGACCATCCAAGGAGCCTGAAAGTGCCCAAGTTCATGGCACCTGATGAGGTTCTGAGGGAAGTGGCATAGGAAATAGCTAAGCCACTATACTTGAGAAGTTGTGGAAGTTAGAAAAGGGTTACAACCACCATTTCTAAAAAGGGAAATGAAGACTCAGGACGGGTCAATCAGTTGCACCTCAATGCCCAGCAAGATCATGTAGCAGATCCTTCCAGAAGCAATGCTACAACACACAGAAAGTAAGGAGATGATTTGTGACAGCCAACATGGCTTCACAAAGTGCAAATCAGGCCTGACAAATCTGGTGGACTTCCACAATGGGGTTACATTTCATCCTCATCATTCTTCCAATTGGTTTTTGGAAGAATGCGTACTGATGTACCCAGAACATTAGAGGCCAAGTTTAACGCAACAGATCAGGGAATAGGGTTATACTTCAGCACACTGGATGAGAGAGAGTAACACCCAAGCAGTTTTTACTTTCTCTCAGCTGTTTAAGGAAAAAAAAATAAGATTAAAAAAAAGAAGGGCAGGTAAACCGCAACAAGCTCTTCATTTCAGGAAGGGCTGGAAATAAGTATCTTAAACATTCCTTGTTTCAGAGACATTTCAAGCAGCCTTCGGCCCATGAAAACCATCCTCCATTCTGAATACCGAAAACAGTAAAAACTGCAAATTATTTCTTTTAATAATTCCAGAAGAGTACTGCAGAACCCAGATTATCTGTGCTTGTCCCTAAACATCCATTAATGTTCAGTAAGAAAGTATGTTTAGCTGAAAAGACTTCAGATCAATCAAGATTATCCAAATAAGACAGTCACATTAAGCAGAAATAGATCCCCTACTGCACCACTAAAATCTAAAACCAAGAACAATTTTAGGGCAAGGAAATCAGTTATATTTTTTCCTTTTGGAACTGGGATCAGGAAGAGGAGTGGTTCCGAAGCCAACTGAGGAAGTGCAACTGTGTGCACAATCAGTATCACTGTTCTCACTGAAGCAGGATTTGCTTGCACAAGGATACCCACAATCAGAATTTTGTATCAGGGGAGTATACACAGATGTGCATAATCATCTCATACACAATGATAAGAAATAAATTTTACTGTCAGTGGTTACTGGCAAGATTCTGATTCAATCACAACCTGCTACACTGGTAAGAAATGCATGGCTTACAGTGAGCTAGATCTGAGCAAACAAAATAACATATGAAACAAAAGATAAACACAGCTGAGAAAATATTTATCTCTAGACAGTATAGCTTTTGAAACTAAACAAATATTTTGCACAAAGTAGAAAGGTCTGCAGACCACAGACACTTTAGTTAATCTCAGATTCCCAGACAATGGAACAGGGAGGACTGAGAGGGAAGGACCAAGAAGTCACAAAGAATTCTCAAAAAGTTAATCTTGCTTTTCCTGGAAGCAGATGCTGTCATCAGGTCTCACTGTTTCCAGCATCTGACCAAAGCCAAATATTTAGAGTGAAGCAAAGGAACAATGTCTCATTGACAAAAAAATCTGACAAGTTTCAGGAGCAGTACTATCTTTTTACTGACCTTAGGTGGACAAATCTAAGATGTTAACAATGAAGCATTATTTTAAGTGGCATGAGACTGACACACTTGAGGATTTATTACCTCCTAGGACCAATGCTGTCACAGCTGCTGACCACCAGAATCCTTTAATGCAGCAACAGGACAGCTGCTGGTCCATTCTAAGCAAGCACACAGAGATGCACATTTGCTTCCAGCATGCCCCAAAATAACCTGCTGGTATACCACAGAAGACACGCAGTGGAAAAGTGTTCTGCCAAGGGATACGGGTATGCTTACCAACATATGGAACGGAAAACGCACTTTGATAGTTTCCTGGACTAGCTAACTTCCTCTATGAATTATATTTTAATATTAAGAGTTACACTGTTCTGCCAAAATATCTACAGTTCTACTACAGATACTTTTAAGTATCTTAAAACTCAATGGAATGCCTAGTGTAACAAAATTAAATTTTGTTTACTATTTACAATACCATAACAACACTTTTGTATAAGACAGTTGGACACATACAGATAAAAGAGATCTGGTGGATTTTAGGGTTGATTATTTTCCCTTGCAGAAGCTGGTCAAAGAAGAGTCTGGTCTCCAAGGCATAAAAGAAGACTGTACCTGTGACTTCAATTTTTTTAAGAAGCCATTTCCAAATTATTTACCTCACCTGTGTGCATATAGCTTCAAAAACTCTTACTGTCTAAGCATTCTGAGAGCAAATTGTGATTTTGCAACAAAAGAGACATACCTAGACTTAGAAAAACTTCTTGAGATTCAAAACTCAATTTTACAGTAGTGGAACTAGTGGAGAAATGACCAGTATGTCTGCATTTGATCTCACCAGTGAAAAACTGCTGAAATGTACATGCACCAGACTGGACAAGTTTCAGAAGTCAAACAGCAAAGGAATCGTTTATGAATCACAATGCCTGTTTCCCAAAGCATAAGCCTCAGCACAGACACTCTGAAAAGTTATTCTATAACAACAAAATACCATTTTGATACTAAGCATAAACAATTATATCTACAATACCATCTGGAGGCATAGGTGTTGCAGATAAGAATCCCATTGTGACTTTTAATTACCTTTAAACCCCGTATTCTCCACAAAACCAATAAGATACAGCACTATTTTACTTCACTTCCCCAAGTATTCGGAACTGCAGAATGATGGTGGTTGTTGGGGTCTCTCCAGGTCATGTGGTCCAACCCACCACCAACACTACTGCATTAGAGCAAACTTCAACTTTAAATGAAACAAAGTAAAACTCTACTTTCCAGTTAAGGTCAATGTCAGCTTGTCAGAGGAAGCAGATCAGTTGGCTTATTTAGAAACATTTCCAGGCAAGAAAGTTGAGACTCTGTATTTTTTGTGAACCACGGAGATACATCTTTACATGCCTCCACTCTAACAGAATCGTCCAGTCCATGTAATTACTTTTACGTACTAATTTTCAAAGTGAAAAAAAGCAACAGAATAAGGACACATTGATTCAATAATTCATTAATTCATAATATACAATGCTCCATCTCACATTAAAGGTATTAGAAAAATTTCTTTACAGAACCAAGATGTCTTTTATCAATATATTCTACTTTACAGAAAATAACATATATTCACCAAAGTAGATTCAGAGTTCACAGACTTGCAATTATTAAATTCTATAAAGTAGGGTTGCTTTCCAGAATGGTAGACGTGAAGGGGATTAAATTATTGCTGTATGCTGTTGCTAATCATTCTGCTTAAGGCTTTACTGATATTTACTGTCTGTTACTCTGATGCCATTGCATTAGCTCAAATAACCAGAAACCGAGCAAGGAATAAAAACAGAGTCACAACACTGATTTTCCACTCCAAACTTAATGCTATAAAATCAAGAATTTTAGGAAGGCTTTAAAATATTAATATTCCTGGCATCCTTAAATGTTGTGTTCATTTAATACACATTTTTTACAACACAAAAATAAGCAGGTTTAGTGATTTCTTTTCAAAACAACTTGATTCTTGTCTTTAATGTACACAAGCTGCATGTACATTCAGCTGAACCTGAATGTAATAAAAGACAAGAACAAGCACAACAGAAGACTATCCAGGGTCTTCAGTCAAGAAGACATAACTTGCTAGACCACTTATCTTGACCTCACAGATCATTTGTAGGGACCACTAAACCAACACATTTCAGAATGGCATGTACCCCTTGCACTATCACAACTCTTTGCCGAGCTGTTTCTTCAAGTGACACTTGTGCCTATTCACTGACTAAAACTGAGTAGCCATTCCAATTTACACACTGAGGTCTGGTTAACCCTGAGGAAACATTGTTAGTGGTAACACAGAGAATCCAACTTGAAAAAAAAAAACAAAAAAACAACCAAACAAACAAAAAAAAAACCCAAACAAAAAAACAACAAAGCCATCCTTTGTAAGTTATGACAACTTTCACTGAAGGTTCTTCCATTCCAAAGATTTCCACTGCTGCTACAGAACTGACAACAACTTTTGGCAGAACTGACCATAATATCTCTTGTCACATGAGGAGGCCTATTAACACCACAAACAATGTGACATGAGAACTCAGGATAACAAGAGAGACTACAAATCCAAGAGAAAACTATTTAGATCTGGTGCACTCACCCTTTCTTTCTATGTGACCCTCTTCACCCTTTCCCCCCCACTCAATTTTCTACTTTTCCATCAGCACATGCATCCCAGACAATGACTACATCAAAAGGTCAGAACTCCTTCAGTCCTATTATTGTTAGCTGTAGCAAATGTGCTCAGACCTCAGCCTTCTTTCACAGCAGCACAAGAGACTGACGATGCGAAAGCAGAGGAATGTGGAAAATTCAGAAAACAAATGACAAAGAGAGTAAGAATACTTAAGAGACAGAATATACTAACAGAATCAGTAGTAAGATTAATAACTAAAAACATGAAACTGAGTCAAACACACTAAACAACACCAGAATGTACAGCACTGTTCCTAGAAAGGACACATTTATCTAAATTAAATAACATAACACAAGTTTAACCAACTATTATCATAACCCTTATTTCTTTTTGCCTACTGCCATTCATCAGATAAACCTTTTCAACTCCTCTGCTTCATCAAGTCCACACCCTTTATCAGATACTGAAATACTTTATTTGTGCGGCACTTCAGAAATATGGCACCATGTCTTATAACAAAACAACCATATATATATGGGCATATATAAAATACTGGTGGCAGCCAACACCCACCCTTCTGTGTTCAAGGAGTGCTTGTCTAAACATTGCATTAAGTAGATGATGATTTACTAATAGATAATACATTAAGTACTTAATATGAGGGAAAAGGTAGTGATTTAGAAACTCAAATTGGTACGACTACCAAGCACGAGAGAAAATACATGGAATAAGAATCTTTGGCAATGATTTTGGGCACAATATTTAACTGCCTACTAAATTCTCCAATGGCAAACTTAAACAAATCCCAGGATGAGTCACTCACCCAAATGACCCCAAGATTGTCATAGATTGCGCATTCCTGTCTTTAACCACAAGTGATCCAAGGTTCAAGTCTTCTCGGACAACATTTAAGTACAGGCATCCAACATCCCACAGCTGCACAATCTATTGCTTACACACCAAGAATAAGACTAAATAAAGATGGTATATTTCTCTCCATTTAAAACCTAGGCAGGCACACATACTCTCAATACACCTGATGGATCAGGCAGATACTTTGCCAGTTATGCCACAGCTTTGTGTGCCACAGCACAAAATCAGACCCCAGAGCTGTTTCAGACTATCAAAATACAGAAGGCTGTGACAGAATTCAGCCTACAAGTTTTACCAAATCTGTGAACGTTGGTGGCCTCAAATGCATGAATTCATCTTGTGCCTGTGGCCTTTTATTGCTAATGGCTAGTTCAGGAGATTCTGCAACACAGTTTGTGCTCTTAATCAGCTGAGGCTTTATATTTGAATTTATCAAAATGTTAGAACCCATAACCACCTAGTAGTTGTCTGAAATACATTATAAAATAGATACTATTCCTATATTGATAGGAACTGGATGAATCTTCCACATTTCACGTATTTCAGAAACACAATTTTATAGCATAAGGGATATTTCAAATTTAAATTGTTTCAAAAAGAAAAGAAGCTAACAGCAAACAGTTGCTATAATTGTATACTTAATAATAGATCTCACATTACCAGCCAAGTCATTGTTAGGGCATGTAAATTCCTGAGTTCTCTTTCCTTCCAGGGCAGAGGTGAGCAGCGCTAGTCAAGCAACACTTAAATCTATTTTTAGACATCATTTCCACACCCCACATGTGTAGAAGCATAACTTTCCAATTAACAATTGCTATTATGAACCATTTACTTCCTTCTGCATTTATTTTGTTCTTCACTGATTTACAAAATTGAATTAGGAGACATTGCTGACCAGTTTGATTACAGATGCAATTAGCAATCTGAGATTGTGCTTTCAAAATTGTTAAATATTCATAGCCATGAAGGAAATTAACCTCAGCTGTGATCTTAACATACAAACTGATACAAAAATACTTGGGTGTTAATACTTGTCTGAGTGGGTTTAAATAAAAATAGAACTACAAGATATTTCTTATAGCTTCAACTGTCAACTATTGCGCACACCAACTCACTGTCATGACAGTGTATCATTAACTCACCCTACACACACATTATGAAAAGCAATTCTTGAATGTCAGTGTTCTCTATAAACAGTAACAAAGGAAGATACCACCAGGAGGAATAATACACTTCTATGTTCAGAACAGGAATTAGACAATGGAATCAGAACAATGTAGAATCAGAGATATGAATTCTTAAAAACACACTGATCTGAAGAAGGGCTATAATCCCAAGGCAAATGTCTGTTATTAAAACTTTTTTTTTAAGTTGTGGACAATTGAACAGGTGTTTCACTGGAAGCTGATACTTCCTGTTCAAATTAATATTAAATTTGTAACTAACTGCAACAGCTACTGGCTGTGACTAGACATATAAAACATCTAACCAAAAAGTATTTTTACCCTACTACGCTTCACACAGGCATGCATCATCTGTGACCGAGGTATGATCTATCACTCTGTGACATTATCACATTACTCTTGAAAAGACTAATGCTGCTGCTTAATCTCACGGTTTGAGCCAATTTCTAAACACTAAGCTTTGGCTTGCTGTCAGATCTCCTCACTGCCTGCCTGAGAATCAATGATGGAATACAACTGTCACTTTTTACCATATAATTTAAAGCCACTAAAACCTTGCGTTGCAAGCTAATTTATATCCTCAAATACTGTTCAAGAAGTGATTTGTTTTGCAGATGAAAAGGAGCTATAAATCCCCCCTTGACTTTTACAGTGTAACAGCATAACAATCCTCCTGTAACATACAAAACAACCCAGGACAACAAGCCACCTGAACTAAAACACAAACAGCTTATTAAGGTAGTAAAGAATTTCTATCACTTGAAATTGCAAAGCTGCAAGGTAATTAACCCTCAGCTCATAAGAAAATTTTAGGAAATTAATATGCTAAATTCAACTGATAGGGAAATAGTTTTAGTTTTTCCTGTCTAAAAAAAAAACCAACCCTCTGCTGATTGAACTTGCAGTAACCAATAGAGAGATAGCTTCTGAATCTGGAACTAACAAAACAATTGTTATTTAAAACGCTGTGTAGATGGCAGTGTCTGGAAAAGAACAGGATAGAAGTTTGTGATGTTCCCTCTGACAATGAGGTTACAGTGAGGGTTGTTTTACCTCAATTCTTAATGGCTTTTTACTAAACTTAATCTAAACCAACACAGCATAATACACAGAAATGGCTGTTTGTGTGTAGCCTGCAAATCACCAATATGTTTCTCCTCATTCCCCATTTCTCACTCTTTGAAGGGTCATCTTGGAAAGATACATTGCCTGGAGGAATGTGCCCTTCACATACTGACAGAAGCACTACAAAACTGCATGCCCTAAAATGCATTTTGAAGATATATTCATGCATCTTCCAACAATCCTTTTTATTGTAGTTGCCCATTACAGTTCAAAGTATCTTCCAGTAATAACTGAATTGCATTATTAGATTTGAAAGCCAAATAGCAGAGATTTATAGGGGTTTCTGGATACAGCTCCATTCTCACTCCTGAGTAAAGACAAATGCAACTAGACGTTAGCTCTAAAAACAACCTGACATCTGTTTGATCTAATCTAAAAATCAATTTTTCTGAATCTTTTACATCTTTTCCAACAAGATAATACAAGATTTGGAAAAAACAATTAAGTATGTATTTAAAGCTTTCATAGCAATAAAACAAGTCACTTGTATACATGCAGATTACTGGATTCTAATTTCTTAGAGAAAAGAAACTGTGTTAGATGACACCTCTGTGCAATATTCTGTCTAGCACTGTAACACTAACTAAAAAAAGAAAATAAAATCAACCTTTTCCAATACGTTTATTATTAACATGCCAGTTATCTTTGTTAACTGCCGAAAAAAACACTAGAAATTTTTTCTAGTATGGCAAAAATCTCAGTTGTACAGATCAGTAGTGAGATGAATGGACTAAATCCATTCTAGATACCAGCTTTCATTTTAATACTATTAAGGGATCAGAACTAAGACAGAGATTTAAAATGATGGATAAAATCATTCAACACAGTTTTAATGCATGCGCCTTCTGAAACACACACAGCTCAGCTTTCCCACAGAACTATACAAATCTAAAAAATACCTTTGAAGTTAACAGTTGTCCAGTGTTTACCTCAGTAGGAGACTGGGCTGAGAATAAATGCTAACACCATGACATATAAAAATAGAGACCAGAATGAGTGCTAGCAGTCAGATAGCAGTAGTGCTATTAGCAACTCATTTAAAAAGAAAGAAACGTTCTCAACAGCTTTGATTAGATCGGCAGGCCAGTATCCAAACCTGAAATAACAAACACCGAGACAGAGCTTAACCAATTTATCTAACACCCACTCACTAGTTTAAGACTAATGAGTCTTAAACTTAGATCTTGCTACATGTAAAAATGCCTGGGTAATCGCTCCCTACAGAAACCCGATCTTTATCTTATATCAGTTATTGTTTGCTTTAAATGCACATAATAAGAAAACTACAGTTGACATGCTTCAAAATCAGGGAAATTTAAAAGAGGAGTCTTGACTCTCAGTCAAAATTTGACTCTCTATGAGGTATGGGAGTAAAAAGGGAAACAAGGAAAATGAAAATATCAAAATATAGAAACAGGAAAAGAAAAACTTGGTTGGGTTACTAACATCTATCAGTCCAAGGTTTCTCATAGAACTAGTATGCTCTACAGGTGATTCTTGCAACAACAAAGTCCTCAATAATGTGAGTCCCTGAAGAGTCACCTCTGTTGCTTCCTCATCTACTCCATTGTGATTTCTTGTTGGTTAGCCCATTCCTCTCCACTACTGTACTGTTTCTTCTTTTTCAACTTTTTTTTTTTTTTTCACACCCCAAGTTCCTTCCCCTGCCTGTATCTTCCCATCTCAGAGGAATGCTCCACATCATAAGAATGTCTGGGATTGCCTACTTAAATTCAATGCATAAAACCCAGAACATTATCTCAACCACAAGCAAAAACGTTCTTGTCACATGCTTTGATTACCCTATCCATTACTGACCAACAACGATCCCTGTTTCTTTATCCATTGAGTTCCTGTAGTCACACTTGTCCCCTGCCCCAAACACCCAAAACAAAATCTTAAGCCCACGAATTTGCACCATTGATTAAAAAATCATTTCTAGGATGCTGCTTGACCGTAAGGCTGGTTGAAGTACCTCTATTCTCCCCCTTTTCCATCAGAGATAAGAAGCTTATTTTCACTTATTTTTTCAAACTATTTTCTCATTCAAATCAAAAGGAAGACTTGTTCTTAGTCAATAACGTGAGCTTGGGGGGAGAGAAATGGAACACAAGAGTAAAACATTATTTCATATGGTATATGAATCGCCTAACCCAAAACCAGATTGAACAAAGTTAATTATAGGACTACAATCCAATAATTTTCTGACAAACAAATCAAAAAATTTAAAAAATAATCCAATTGTCTGTTGAACAAGCCTAACAAGTAATTGGAATCAGCCTGGTCATCAAGTTCTTCTCAGTTTTCTCAATTAAAAAAGTTTCCTATTTTGCCAAGCAAATGAAACATATTTGTAACATTTATAAAAATCAAAGCATTGGTATATTTTAACTCATTCTCACTTAAGTGGTCCCAACATTAGCATTCTATATATTTTAGGTGGACTCCCTTCATCCTTCACTTTGTAAAGCCTTCAGTTTCATACACAAAATTCACTGCTATAACTTTTTTCTCTTCACTTAATTAACAGATGGACACTTCTCACTACTATGACAATAGCCCTTCTTAGATTTGATGTTTTCTAAGCATCTACTAAAACATCCCTTAACTGATTTCCTTTTAAAATTGAGTAGAAAAGGAGCTTATATACAGATAATTTGGCTGAATGGTTTTGAAGCGCTCTTTATAAAAAGGAACAAATACATGCTGGTGATTAAACTTTGTATTTATTACATACAATCAAGATCAATTCATAGTAATTTATAATTTATCAAAACCAAGGAGGTTTTAAATATGCAATTGTTACTTATTGCCTTTCAGTGACCGGTGTGACTACAAATCCTTCTATAATGACTTCTAAGACTATTGCATCCATCATTTTTAATGAACATGCTAGTATTAAACCACCTGCACATAAAAATTAAGTTTCCTGCATTTAGGGAGTTAGTCATCCTGTGCATAACTGCAATTTGATGGTCCATAGCAAGCTATTTCTGCTTACCAGAGTGGTTTATTTTTTTTCGGTTCTCAAAAGTCAAAAAGAGGTAAAACTAACAATCAGAACAGTCCTTTTCCTTCACTTCATCATTTCTAAACTATAGGGAGCTGGTTTAACCATCAAACACATCACTCTTCCTACCAAGGGCCAGCAATTACACAGATCCACCATAAGCTTTCTCTTTTTCCTCCATACTGTGTACACAACACTTCTTTCTTTATAAAGATTCTTAGAATTATTTTTCAGTCCTTGGTGAGCAGTGTTTCCAATATTTTCATTTTGTATTAGAATAAAGCTGTGTTTTTTCTTTCTGCACATTTTTTAATAGTTATTCTATTTGCCTCTTCCTTGTAACTGATGGTCACTTCAAGTCATTCCTTTTCAGGAAAATCTATCATCTCTCTTTACGCTAAAACCAAGCTACTGCTTCATAACAGGAAAACCCGCTCCTTTTGTACCACTTAACTATCAGCTAGCTCACTTTTACCATCATCTGAATTGTCCTTATTGGCTTATCAGCAGGAGAAATGTCAGAAGACCACCTGGACCTCCAGAAACAGTGCACCTGCCTTTTGTCCAAGTCTGTCTGTCTTGGATGGCTAAAAATCTTTAAGGACATGAAAGCTGCAGTATAACAATTTCATGGTAATAGGGTACTTCAAAATAGACAGCACTGCCCATGCTACTTCCTTCTCTACAAATCAAAACCAACTCATTCTTTTTGCTTTCTGTGTACAAGGCTTCTCTGTACTGAACTTGATGCAGATTGGGTAGCTTCAAAGTTCCGTGGTTCATTTCTGTTCCTATTTAGTGATAGCCAAATTCCGTATTTCTCATACTGATGGGGCGTCTTTTAGCATGTCAATCTGTACAGCTTTCCACACCACTGTTTTATGATCCTCCAGACATAGCAGCAGTACAGGATATAAACCTGTGCAATTAAAATTGTAAACACGTTCAATTTGTACTTGATATAAAAGGAAGTATTTTGTCAGAAGAGCAAACTACAGCACATCCATTAGAACTCCCCACAACTGCTTAAGAGAACATGGAAAGTAAAGCATTTTATGAGGCATTTCTCTCTCACCATTATTTCTTCCCACTAGCAGGAAAATATACTTTTATATTGTCACAGATACAACTGTATCACTAAGGAACAAAAAAAAATTGGGAGCCCAGGGGGAAGCAACAAACCAAAGGGTCAGAGGAAACTGTCAGTGAGGTCTGTGAATCGCACAGAAGCCATACAGGCATATCTTAATTCAAGAAATAGGCACTGACATTCAAAGGCAACTGTCAGAAGGAAGTCCACTTGCATACATTAGCTAGCACTTGATTCTATCTCCACAGAGCAAGGTAGATGGAAAAGGAGAGAGGGAAGAAGAAGCCAGAATGCGCCATGCTGTTTAAATACATTAGCATACTTTTCCTCTGACATCACCACATATGTTTATGGCAGTGTACACGAAGTTTTTATTTGCTAGTTGCTAATTGACAAATAAGATTCGAGAACTGCTTATGTAATGTAAGCATGACTTTCCCCACATGTAGACTTTGCATACAATTAAACAAATTTGCCTAGACGGAGACAGGATGTTTTCCTTAGAATACCCATTTCTGGCCATGTGACAGTTTATCATTCAAGCCAACACTCTGATAACCTAATCTTGTGTAGACTCTGTTAGAAATGCATGTATTTTAAGGGACAAAGTAACTACCATTCTTCCTGAGTCCTTAAACTAAAATAACCATTCAACAAAGCAGTGTAAGATATGTTAATGTTGAAATGCCCATGGGCCTAAGAATTATTTCACCTATTGAGACAACTTGTCCCTACCTCTTCTGCACTACAGGGACACCAGGCTGACAGAACAATGAGTTCCCCAAGTGCACTGCCAAGATAAAACACATACCATGATAACTCATAGCTGAACCACCTAAGATATGTTTTAGCAGGTGATTCATGCCAGAACTCATCAAATAGAACTAGGAGGGGGCAGATTTGGGGCAGCATTTATTGCTCCAAGGAAAAATGAATCAGCAAGTCAGGAAGGCTCATAGATTAAATATGCAAACCACAGCTTATATAAGAATCTTGGATCATGTCCTAAACCTAATGAAATAAAGAAGCCACAAGAATACTAAAGGGATGGGATACAGGAGGTCTTCTTTAGTCAATACTGCTTTCTTTATTCAGGTGAAAATCTTGATGGCAAGACTATGAAATAAGGCTTTTCTTAACTGACTGTAATTTGCTTCAAAACCGTGTCCTTACATAAAGCATTGTCAGACGATCAAATATAGTCTGTACAAGTGAAGATTTCCAGGTCTTGTCAAATTTACCTATCAGGCACAGGCAAGGTATAGGTTACAGAAAGTAAAAAAAAAAAAACAAAAAACAAAAACAAAACCCTAAACCAAAAACAAACAAATAAAACACCCACCACTCTGACAGATTATAGTTTCTTTCCTGTACTTTGGCTATACACAGGTAGAAACTTACTTATGGTCTGTACTGTAAGTACACGTTGATACATTTTCTTCACATTGCACCTAAGCATTTAGCATTGTGCTCACTATGAACTTTGCAGCTTGACAAATTATAGCAACTTTACCAGAAACCTATTCATTACAAAAAACTTTGAGAAGCTGGAGAACATGAACATGACTGGCATTAAGAAGCCTCTATCCAAGATGATCACAAAACATCTGGAACACTTACTAGGTATCTTGTAACGCCCACAGTAAATATTTCATAACACTATGCTTTACAATTAAAGATATGCGTGCAGCCACAAGCCTATTGCAAAGCCAGTATTTGCTTCCCAATCCTGTTCTTTTTACCCAGTGGAGACTTTTTCCCCTAATAGAGGCTCATTAATCAAGTGTGCTAATTAATCAACGTTGAGGAGTGAAAAAGGGACTATATTTAAGAGCGAACTACGCAAAGCAAAAAGAAAAACCTCTAGATTAACCACAGCATTTGAATTACCCCAATAAGACATAAGTGTTTCAAAGTGAAAACAAGCAGATGCATAATGAGACTGGGATTATAAAACAATATTCTAATTTAACATAGAATTGTTAGCAACATTCAAATATTTGCATATTATCTTATACATATTCAATGTTATTGAACAATATTAGTAGCATAACAAAGGAAAGAACTGCCTCTAAATTCAAGCTGTGCATGGCTGCCTGTTCTCTCCACTTTGTTATTGTTAGCTTGGCAGTAAATTGGACGGTAATAGCTTGTTAGATGCCTTAGTCTATCTAAATGATAAAACTGTTTCTCTTTTATGACAGTTTTTTCACAGCATCACTCACTAGTCAGAGAACTGTGAAAGAAACCTCAAAAGTTTAACAGAAAAAAAGGCTCTTTATCCAATTCTCTGTAAACAAGGATTTACAGAAACAATAATTCAAGACCTCACACAATATATCAAGTGCTTTTAATAGATATAATTAGGATTTTCCTCTCAAAAAAGAATATGCTCCTCCAGATAAAAATTCTTGCCTTTCTTTATTTCTAATCTTTTTTATTAAAACATACCCACAAACCCATTTTCAAGCAAAAGTTCCAACATGTACTATCTTTTCATGATTTTTCCTAATTTAAATACCGTAAGATTCCTGCATTTCCAAGCACACCATTTCTACAATACTATTAATTATTTTAAAAAGTATTTTTGCCATTAAAATATTTCCCCTCTAAACATCAAATATTTTCTGTGGCTCGTTTGTGAGTGTATTCTTACTACATTCTTGAATCAGAGCAAGGGAAGGCAAGAACAGAATAAAAAATGTGTTTGCTCAATGGACCTTATTCTGACTAGGACAGTATATTATCCCGCTCCAGTATACTTTGATCAGAATATACTGTGATCTATTAAAGATTTTTGTGGCACTTCAATTAGGCATACACATTAATAAGAAAAGCCACATCATTCAAGTTGTTTTGTCCTTGTCCCCTTTCTGAGAAGCTACCAACTATATCTTCTATCCAACTATGCCATGAAAAAAAAGTTTTAAAAAAATCCCCTGGTTACATTACTAACAATGTAACAAATATACAGAACCAAAACAGTATATGCATGCAACTGGAAACAATAAAAACAAGCCAACCTCCCTCCAAAACAAAACAGACCCAAATCCTTACTCTAGATAGGAAAACAGCATCTAAATTAGCTTATCCAGGGCAGAAATATTTGTTTGAAACTGCTTTTATTTTTTGCACATAGCTACCCAATTGACAAATGAATTATTAACTTGCGTATATTATGTTGCATTCAAGGTAAACAAATAATGCAGAAGAATATACCAGAAGCAATGGAAGTCAGGTTGCCTCTACACAAGTGCTAACAGAGCCGCATCAACTGTAAAATGTAGATATTATTAGCACCCTTATAGCGTAAGGGAAACAGTCAGTGTGCCCAAATCATTTCTCTCCCCTTATCTTCTTTAACACGTCTGGACAGTCACCTACCCAAATCACTCCAACACTGCCAATTTAGACCATAGGAGCCTGAATCAGTTTCTCAACTGGGACCACAGATTCACCAGGACGCCGAACAGTTTATTAAACCATCCACATGGATCTGTGAAAGAGAATTAAGAAGTGTTTTCAAGATCATGGTGTAAGGGGCCTTGCACAAAAACCAACACAGTTTCAAATCCACATATTTACTTACACCAGAACCAAACACAAGACAACAAAGAAGCGGTAATGTGTAGCTTACCACCACAACCATCATCCTACCAACATTCATTTTTAATTTTGTCAAATCTGAAGGTAATGCAAACAGAGAAAGCGGTGTGCCAAAACACAGAAAAGGTAGTACCGATTACTGTCTCCTCCTTCTATGGCAGCCAAAACTGAAACGTATGCATTGCTAGCAAACTAGAGAGCAAAACAGCTCCCTTTCTGTTACTTTTATGAATGGAGTTCTAATGAAATTATCAGGTTAACAAAACGTGACCAAAAACAGCAAGAAGTTAGGTTCAGAACCTCAGCTGAATTATTTCCTCTTAAAGCACTACTGTTCTGGTGACTTTCAAGCACATTCTCTGAAAGAAAAATCTCTACCATGCACACTGTCACAAATACTCCCACAGCCCTCATGGGTAAATACAACTCCTTGCAACAGATGAGCTTTTAAAAATAGCTGCAATTATTTTAATTGGACCTGACAGCTGCCTTTCATATAGTTTATAATAAGGTTTTCTTGAAAGTCTGGATCCATAACCATTGGCAAGAGTGGAAACCGTTGCTTACAAGTGGTTGGATCTATTTCTGAGCAGCTTACTCGGCCTGGTGAGCTTTTGTGAAGTACTGCCATACACTCTGTATGCTGAGGATACAAAGTTTTAAAATGTGGCCCTGGCTAATACATCAGAATAATGCAGTAAGTCTAAGATGCATGTGGAACACACCCATAGCCTCATCTTGACGACATTTGTTGAAGCCAGTTCAAATGAAGTTCCAAAATACAGAAGAGAGGATGACAAATTACAGAAGAATAGTTTTGTCATCTGTTTTTAAAACAGCCACATCCCATCCAAAAGAAAAAAGAATTAATACATCTACGTTTCTAAGTTGACAAATGGTATCTTTACCGAAAGAAATTATTCTTCAGGAGATCAGATCCTGATTAGCATTCAATATACAGCAATGAAAATGAGTTTCATGATTCCTGGAAATTTGTATTCCTAAAGTTTCTAAGACAAACAGGAGCAACAGAATTGTTGTTAAAAGAACTGTTTCTGCCACTTCCAGAACACTCTGAGATTTAACAAGCCCTAAACCCTCCATACTAATACAACTGTTTAACACATCTTAGGTACCTTTTCCTAAATAGTGCTGGTGCTATCAAGCACTTCAGACTCTGAAAAAACATATCCAAGAGCCCATGCTTAAATGACAGGAGTATCACGTTATAAACATAGGCCATCTATCACTTTGACTAGGCTTACTGGAGAAAGATGCCAGATGGAACATTGCAATGGATGCTGCTCTCATTTCCACCCAGAGCCAAGAAGCATCATGACACCACTATCTCAGCAATGTAAGTAAAACTACTGATAGCAATGAGCAAAAGAAAAGATCACTTAGAGTAATTTAGAAAAATTTTATTAACCAAGTTCTAATAATGTTAAAAAGACTGAGATATTTGTTAGTCAGTTCTGTTGCATCAGTAGATCTATGCATAAAATCTAATATTTTGCTTTCACAATGAACAGGGGAAAAAATCATTTAGTACTACAAGATTCTTCTCTTTCCATTTTCATCTACCAGCATGAAGTAAAATAGGCTATTTAGCCTTTTTTCAAGAACAGTTTAGCTGAATCTGAAGTCTCAAATATAAGAAACATAAGAACCTATGAATTCATGAGCATAATTACTAGGAGTTTGCATATAAAATCAATAATTTAGCAGCTACATTAATGCAGAATAATGTAGGGTGCAAACAATAAAAAAAAATGAAATGCTCTCCACAACTACTTTTTAAAAGCAAGTAAATATTTTGTGTAGCTGATTCTTTTCCATTAAGTGGGTCAAAGAATGCATATCATTACAGATAACACACAAAAATAATTAGCCTATATTAGAAGAAGTTGTTTTGATACATATTTATTCTGCTATTAAAAAAACAGTAGTGAGTGCTTAAACACACTTGACTATTATCCTTCAAAGTGTTAACAGATAATCTGGTTACTGGAAGCTAGGTGACTGGTAGGAGATGGTATCAACCTACAGGTACTTTGTGAGCTGAAGTACTTGATGATGAGTAGCTGGACTGATTTGTACACAACCTAAACACATGAATTTGACACTGGATCCTAAATTCTTCTCTAGATGAATGACTCAAGCAGAAGGGAGGAAAGGAACCCTCTTCAGCAGTATGTGTTAACCTCACTAAGCTCTGCTTCACTACTGGCTATTACTCCAGCATACAAGACTCATAGTTCATATCCAAGTATCAGGACTGATACCAGAAAATGCATGATCTTAGGAGAGGGAGTCAATTTTATTTTGGATCTTAAAATACCCATTTTCCCTTTTTATTTCAAGACACCATGATACAAATATATGCACATACACTTAAGAAGCAGTGTCCAACTTGTATTCTAATCACACAGCAGAATAAATGTAAATATATATACACAGTTATCTTTCCCAGACCTTTTCTGCCCAGCATTTGAAGACATGGCAGCTGCATTGAAACTAGACTCCAGTCCCTCAAAGTCTCTGACTCCTCCCACAAAACCACAGCAGCAAAAAAACCCCTCAAAAACCACTTAGTGTTTTAAGCTGAAAAATCCAGCAGAGAGATAACTTAACAAGCAGAAACAGTGAATACAGTTGATAATATTTCAGTCACATATTCACTTGGAGGGGGAAGAATTAGTATAAACATGACACCAAAAAGACCAAAAAACACACTTGCCCTCAGGTTCAAAATCAATTCCAGATTATCACATTCTAGATTCTTATTACAGATGGACTCTCCCAAAGGAAGAAGACATATGAAGGGAACATGAAAAAATGTGCAATTGTTTCATGCTCATTTGCAAGGTGAACAGACACTTCAAGTTTTTTAATTCTTAATGAGACTGAGAATGCAGAAAAAATCATAGTATATTTTCAGTCTGGGGGTTGAGGAAGGAAAATAAATCCTCTGCACCACATTTGCAAAATTTCAGTCCCACAGAACTTAGTATCATTACAGTAGTTCCTCTCAAACATACAGAAGATCATAACTTGGAAACTACCTTTAGGAAAGAATTCACTATCTCTAAATCCAACATAGCTTAATCCTTGTACTACATAATTTGAAAGAAACAGCCTAGTAAATAAGTTATCGTCTCAAATATAATACTCAAGATAATTTGGGACATAATATATTCTGCTGAGCTTTTTTTCCATCTTTGAACCCTAGGAAGAGAAATTATCTTCCAGCAATCACTATTTCTCCTCATGTGCTACATCAAATACTTATCAATCAACTAGAAGATAAGCAGTTATTTTGCAGATTAAAGAGCATAACATACAAATAGACAGCTACTGTCATGACAAATAGTGTAAAGCTTAAGACTGTATTCAGAACCATGATACCTTACTATTTCAGTAGGCAGGCAATGTCCAGCTAAGCCCTCTTGCAGAAGTAATTGATGCTAAAACACTGGTGTGCCTGAAGAAGGAAAAAGTCTACACAACTCAATTTAAAGGTTTCTCATGTAGTGGCTCTAAGAAATGCACTGCAGGGAGAGATTTAAACTCAGATAACAAGAAATGTATTTTAAATTCACTAGTGCTTTTATACATCACTGCACTCTAGTCTCCTCAGAGAAGCAGAGATAAGCACAGTATCAGAGAGTCTTAAAAAACGGGCAACACCACAGGCACCAGCTATTGCTGTTTACCTCATCGTCAGCTCCTCTGCACTGTATGGGCTTGGCCCTTCTGCAAAGGGGAGGGAAAGATCAGAAGTTTTGCCACCTGCATTTCATTAGGGCAGCCCAGCCAAGCAAGGCTACCATGCATGGCCCCACAATAGAGCCACACAGCACCTGTATGTCCAAGAGGCAAATTTCCCAGAAGATTTTAGAATGGTGAAGCTAAATGTCTTTTATTCTTCCATTTCCTGCCTCTAAATTACAATGAACTTTTAATTTCTCCATGAATGAAGGTGATTCTACACTGCCCATCTGAAATGAAACAGTAAATACTGTAATGGCATCCCACACTGTGACAGATATTTGTGAGTCCATCATTCTACCTGTGATAATACAAAACTTGTTTACTAATCTATACCAACTGCTAGTTAACCATTTACAACAGCCTTAAGGTCTAATCTGAAGCCAGAGCATGCCACATTCAAACACTCTTGTCCTTACACATTTCAATCAAAAGATCCCTCTAGACAATT
This sequence comes from Lophotriccus pileatus, assembly GCA_035583135.1. Classification (NCBI taxonomy): domain Eukaryota; kingdom Metazoa; phylum Chordata; class Aves; order Passeriformes; family Tyrannidae; genus Lophotriccus; species Lophotriccus pileatus. The sequence goes on from JAWWES010000094.1 coordinate 50,685,874, forward strand.
AAAAATGCAAAGCCACCAGAAATCCCTAGGAACTAAAAAGACTAGGTACGTAAGTCTCAAAAGCAAGTGCTCTGCAAGAGAGCTTTTAAGGGAAAACGACTTCGTCGTTTCTTCTCCTTATCCAACTTGGGTTCTTAAAGGTGAGTTATTTCCCACTCCTGCAGCAACTAAAAAACATTTTACAGACATGAAATTCCCAGCCTACTGCCTCAAGTCTAGAAGTCAACCTGCCATGGCAAGAAAAAGTAGGAAAGCGATCTACCCAAAAAGTGATACAGCTGAGTACGTATCCCAGGTTTTAACTGCACTTTTGACTTTTATGGATATATTATCAAGGATCAAATCACTGATGATGAGCAGCAACATTTACATCTACCATGCCTAAGTGAAAGACTATTCCAAACCAGCAACTGTTGGAACTCAAAACACAAGTCAATCTTCACTATGCTAAATTCAAACTAGAGCCTGCTGAAGAAAGAATACTCCCTGCTTTCCACTCACACCTGCCTTTTATTAAATCTAGGGTTTGCACAACTACACCACAGGTCCAATCAATAACTGATTCGAAACCCCCAACCTTGCAAGACGTCAGGGAAGAACTTTTTTCTATTTAGATCAGTTTGATAGTTTTGGTGGAGGTTGCAAGGACAAGTAATTGAAACAAGCAAACAAAAAAAGATTAACCATGCTAAATATCTACAGGCAACCAAGAAGAAGCAAAGATGCTAAGTCAGTTCAGTAAATAGTTATGGTCCAGACACTGACTGTATCAGCAGGTTGCGTTCTACAGAACTGAAACAAATATTTACAGGATGTGGTCTTAACTGCAAGACAACCTTACCCAGAAAGTGTTGTGTGTGTTCTTGCAACAAAAAGTCAATTACTTGCCTGCATAGCAATGCTTTGAATTTATAAAAGGCTTGAGAGAATGAGACTGAAGTGCAACAGAAGTATACAGACCATCATCCCCAGCACAGTAAGTTCAAAAACCTACATATGCTTCCTTTCTTTTAACAAAAAAAAAAAAAAAACAACACCCTTCTAAATTCCAAAGTGACTAATACAAGAAGGTGCCCTGTCAAGATGTAGTGTTGATAAAAAGTGTCAATTGTTCACTTTGACCTAATTGTAATATTAAGGTTAAAAACATTAGAAAAATATTCAGTGAATATCAACCATATCCATGAATTCAAACCATTAAGAACATATTTGTAAAAATAAAAATTTGTATTTATATACGTAACAGTGCCACTGACCTAGATGTATCTGTCCCACTGCTCTTAAAATCTACCTGAAGATGAACAAAATGCACCTCAAGCTTCTTACAGAATCAGAAACTGCCACTTTATTTAAAATATATGCCCCTTTATTTAGAAGATGCCCATTACTTACAGCAGAATGAAGCCTACTTTCAATCTTAATGGTAAAGATGATTTTTCCTATAAGAAATCCATGAAATAAGACAATTCCTGTTAACCTTTAGGTGTTCGGATGTAAAGCAAGACTATTAATTGCTATGGACAAGACAAGGTACCCAAGCTTCTTATCCAAATTCCTCTTCTACAGCTACTCCTACTAATTCATTAACTAAGAGTTACCCATACCACGCACCTGAAAAACACACTCAACAGCAAACCCTGATAGGAAGAAACACCTTCTTTTTAATTAAGAAAAAATAATAATTCCTCCAGGATGTTGTCTTTGTCTGCTCCCATGTCAACACTATCAAGGTCTTGGAGAGCCTAAGAAGGGACACACTCACGAAGAAACCAAGAAAAAATGAAACAGACTATAACAGTCAATATGTTTTTAAAAGTCACAACAATTATATGTCATGGTTAATTAAGTCACAGTAAAATTAAATTTAAAAGTACCTTAAAAAACACCAACCAAAAAAATAAAATAAAACAACACAACTGTTTAATGGAGAGGTATAAAAGAGATATTTACAATGACATCAACAGCACAGGAAGATCTTAGGAAAAAAAATTGGAACAGTCCCAAGGAGGAGAAAAAAAGCCTCTAGATACTTGTCTATAAAAACTAGACATGACAAGTGCTTTGATGAGAGTTTAGGTTGGTCAAAGAGTGAGAAGAGACAACATATTATAACTGTTGCAAATATATGGCAATTTGCAACATTTACAGGTTCCAAACAGCAAAAAGCATATTTGTGTTAAGATCAGGCTTTGTGGAATTGCATTAACACTAAGATAGTAGCAAGTGCAACTTAAACACATATGCATGAACTAATTTCCAAGTCCATTTGAAAATTAATTCCAGTTACTAGTGATGACAAGGGCTGAAGTGCAAGTCTTTAACTTGATATTTCATACTGAAAACATCAGCAAACCAGGCCAGACTCAACAGAAAGAACAGACAGACCTAAGGTGGGGGGAGAATGGGGACACGCACAGGTACTTGCCATGGTACACTGAAAGTAGATGTCAGATACATGAAAGGACAGAAGGAAAACAGAGGCCTGATAGAACAT
>JAWWES010000094.1:50688467-50699720 GCA_035583135.1 Lophotriccus pileatus
TTCTTTGTGCGACTTCTGCTACTTCCTACAATTCTGCTGCACAACACTGCTGCAGCCACCGACACTGTGTGACAAGCAGAAACACTGGAATTAACTGTGCTTGACCAGGTCAGGCCGCTCTTTGGTTAGCAGGACCACTACTCCTTTAAGAAACACAAAACTTGGTGACTGCAATGAAGATAAACACCACACTTCACAGGAGAATGAAGGCTGAGGAGGAGGAAACTTCTTGTATACCTGAACGCTTTCCTATAGATTTTCTCATAACTATCCCAAAGAAGGCTGAGACCAGTCAAACTAACACAGATCACAATGAGGGAGGACTGGTGGACTGCCACAACCAAATACAAAAGCATATGATAATTCAGCTGACTCAAAGAGGCAGTCCAGAAGTTGCTTCATCTCTCAGCAGACTAGCACCTCTTTAAAAGGGACAGCCAAAAATCTCAGGGAGTAGAATTTAAAATTTAAAAAAAAAAAAAAAAAAAAAAAAAAAAAAAAAAAAAAAAAAAAAAAAAAAAAAAAAAACACCAGCATCTCCCCTTTTAATCCAGAAGGCAGGAGCATACCAAGCTTCCAATCATGCTTCACAACTGAGCTCTTAAGATCCCACAAAAAAGCACAGAAATTATAGTAATTATGGTCTCTGCTTCACATGAAGTTACTTCATTATTAAATGCTTGATTTAAATAAATCCATGCCTTCCATAGCTATGGAAATAAAGCAGTTGCCCTCACTCTCTTCTCTTTCAGGGACCTCTCACTTCTTACACAAGACAGAACAAGAATAAGGACATGATGCAAGTTAATTCACTGAAGTTAATTTTTAACTCTATGTCTAATCATAGTGACTGAAAGGAAAGAAAACATTCAGAAAGGACAAGAAAAAATTGCTTTAAAAAGATACGTATTTCATTCCTGCAGATTTAAGACAGCCATAAAATTAAGGCTATAAAATTATTTCAGATAAGAAAAATGTACACAAAATATTAGTTTGAAACTGATCAGACGAATTACAGCTTCTAGAGAGACAAGTATTTTTCTCTCAATGCAATTTATAATATCTTTGCCTTCCAAACAGGAGAAATCAATGTGACTACCATCTCCTTTGCAAACAAGGAACAATATGCAGCAAAATGCTTGGCATTGGGCTTGTTTCTTTATAATAATAAAATCCTGCAATATTTGCAGCTATTAGTTGTAAATGTTCTTACTCCCTGTCTTGCGAACTTGTGGGAATTAGATATTGGACAAAAGAAAAATTCTTTACTGATCATTTTTTATTTTCATAAACCCTGGTTTACCTGCAGTATCAAGCAATTACATACATCTCCTCACAGTGCCCTAAGGGGAAAAAAAAAAATCCCTCCTCAACCAACCAAAAAAACCCAAACCACCTATCAAAACTGTATGCTGTGCACAGGCCTAGATATCCAAGGAGGAATACATAATTCTCTTTTTCCTATACAGCATCCCTATTGATAGACTGCTTGTTTCAATTTCCATCTACGGCATATGTTAATCAAAAGTAAAAATAGGGGATGGGGAAACGAGCAGTAGCAAAAATGCTTAAAGTCAGCAATCAGTATTTAATACTATCCTCAATACAGGAAGTCCTTTTTAACTCCTTAATTCAGGAAATAAAATAGGTTTGAAAAACATAACTACCGTATTCTGTTTCAAATGAGTATGATATTTTTATTCCTTTGACATATGTTACTGCCTGAATGGATTTATCGTAATTTGGCAGTCCAGAACAAAACTGCTCTCAGCGTTTGGCACTTCATGTACAATGCAGCCAGGAAGCCACTCCTTAAAGACTATGCAGCCATCTGCAGCAGACATCAAACTTTTTGATAAGCAAGCTGCACTGCTGTACATTTGCATTATTTCAATACACAAGAAAAGTTCTCATCTGTTAACTAAACCCTCCTCATAATTGCCTGAAGATAACTTCAGATAATCTGCAACACATAACAGTTCAGCACAAATAAAAACTGAAAAGGGAAAAAAATAATAATAAAACAAGGAGACCACCTTATCATAACATTTCCCATTACTTAATTTTCTATTTTGCTTGCTAAACTGTGTAGTCTACATACAAAAACAAAACAGCCCCTGCTGCCCTGCCTTACATGCACTTCCCCCCAAAAAAGTAATTGCCAGAATTCCTAAAGCTAGGATGGATCAAACAACAGAGGTCAGAAGAACACAGTGGGCCCCAAACAATATAATACCTGGAGATACAAAGTAAGCAGATGTTGGGTACACAGGAGGGGAAGAAGGAACCACACTCAAAACCCTCTGATTACCAAGTGCCCAGAAACACTACTGTACCAAATCCAGATAGGTTACACAGACTCTATGGTAACAGGAACGCATATGGAAACACATTCAGAGATCAGAGTGCAAAAGAGGATAAGTATATGCAGATATGTATATTCTCTGATTTGAATTTGGCAGGTTGCAAAAAAATACATCCTACCAAAAAACCACAAATAAATACACACTCTGACACTTAAAATACTATGCAGTGCTCTAATGGAAATTACTACTTTAGAGAAATAGTATATAGAACCAGACTCCCATTTTACTTTATAAGCCTTCCCTCTTTAATGAAACACTTCTGTCTCTGTCTTCTAAGTGTCATTTACCTCAAGCCAGTTTGGTTTTCGTTTACACATTATTCTCAGCAGTTTTAAGACTTCCTGTCCTGGACATACAAAGGAACCCCTGAACTGTATCTCTGCCTATTGTTTTTTCTCTGCGTTAGTTTTACAACTGATACACAGATCCTGATACTTTCCAGTAAGTTGTTCATTACTGTGATGCACCAGAATTACTCCTCTCTGCACTGGCTGTGGTTCGAACTACAACACTCTTCAAATTTCCATGTGGCTTAGCACCGTTATTCTAGTCCTCTATTTACTCAGCTTTTCTCTCACAATGCACATTTGATTTTTGCCAATTTATAATCTCTTTTCACTCCCAACACAGTGATGAAACATTTAAGCTAGTATTTTTGTACTAAATTATTTTTCTCTTTACTTGGTGCTGCGTTCCTCTACATCAATGGATGATGATTAAAGAAAAAAGAGCTGCTATTTTTATTTTACTACATCAGGCATTCTGGAGATCAGATAAGCAACTGATAAATCCAAACTAACAGAAGGCTATTCTTGAATGGTTTCCAAAGTATTTTTGCCTCTTTAGACAGGGAAGAACAATAGTTTACTGCTTACAATAAAAATTTTAAGAATAACTTGGAATTTAGATAATTATATCATTTTCTCTATAAGTGCTGCTTTCAACATAATTCAAGATAATAATTCACTATCTGAGTCAAAAACAAGTTTTTCACCTGACAGGAGTTTTAAGTAGAATTAAGGGTCTTTCTTCTCACTACAATGCTAATTATAGCCTCAAAACTGCATTCAAGGTTGATTTAATAATAACTCAAAGTGTTATTTGATTTCTGATATCCTGTGCTTTCAAGCAAGAGAAAAAAATAGAGGTACAATACTCCTTTGACACCACTGAAGTAAAAAGTGCGACAGTGCCATGCTGATTTGCTATTAACATGTTACCCTCTTTTTCTCAGAAAAGGAAAAAGTGACTAAAGGAATTTCAGAGAATTTCACAGCTGTGATTTCAAATAATGTGAATTGCCCAATGTGTTCTTCTCTTCAGACTTCTCAAAGATTAAAATCAAGTTAATACAAGATTGGGGAAAATTAGTAACATTCTGATTTTGAGAGAAGGTTATTCCTCTTCAGATATTTCATACTCTGAAGCTGAAACTTAAAGCTTGGTCAGTACTGAACACCAATGGAATGATGGGTGAACTATGAACCTAAAAGGAGAAATATATATTTAAGTTTGTGGAAATAAGCAGGGACTCGCTCCACAGATGAGAGAATGCACTGTGTTTAAAAGTTAAAGGAATAATTTGTTGGTTCTTCATTGGCTGGTTTATGTAAAGGGAGAAGCAAAGTAAGACAGAGGATGAGGAAAACAAATATTGATTAAAGACGTGTTTCTTGCCCATCCCGTAACATTTTCTTCTAACCTGCTCTATTGTCAAGGCCATAACATTTCCCTTGATGTGTCACCACCTGCTGCTGCAAAACCAACTCAGTAACACTGATGTCATGAAAGACTACCAGGACATTTGTAATCTTTACAACACCTCTCCCACAGATCCCACAGATTTCCCACAGGAAAATTCCAGATATGTTTGCCTGCTCTACAGCCTTTCCCTAGTAAGAGCTGCATTGCAAAAGCATATAGTAATGCCCTGATCCTCAGTATTTCCTTTGCTGTTTCCGTAAACCAAGAGAAAATAAATGCTCTCTGAAAAACTGACAAACTCACCCAAATAAATACAAGTAAAAGAATACATTATTCCCATCTCAGCCTACTAAAATCCATTTTAAGTACATCTTGCTTTTCTAGTACTTGTATTGTTCATATTTTCATCTAGTTGGATGAAATTTCTTGTACCAGACCCAAAGCCTTAACATGCACTTTAAAGATAACACACTGGAAGAACAGGACTGTCTAAGAGCCACAGAAAGCTGACTCCCTCACAAAATATTGTTCAGGGGGAAAAAAAAAAAAAAAATCTCTCCTAAGATGCACTACAGTGAAACAATACTACAGTAGAATAATTAAGCTCTGGGCATTTTTCCTTCCCCCATATCAATGTTTCTAATCTTATCCACCAGGATCATAGCCAGATGGATTGATAAATTTTAAGTTCCATTTGATTTTCCCTTTCTGTCCCATTAAGAGAAAGGATGGAAACAGACATGCTTAACCACCTTTCTCACCTCCTCTTACTTAAGAGCTGAATCCCTAATATTTGGTACCTTGTTTTTAATAGTTTCCCAAAACCCATATATGAACCAACAAAAGTGACCTGACAGAAGTCATAAGTAAAACTGTAGGTTTGTTCCAAATATCATTTTCTAGCACTCTACAAACAATTCTATCTGTAACTCCAAGGAAATCTACTAAATAACTAATTAATTACTTAAAATAAATCACCCTGTGTAAGTTTACCAAAGCACAACAGAAATAAACGTTATAAAGACTGAATAGCAATGAATCAGAAAGATGTGAACTTTTCATTTTTCTCCCTCAGTGACAAACTTTATTGCCAATCCCCCACAAATACATAGCACCTCAGAAATTAAATGACCCGCAGCTCCAAGGTTAGCACCATATATGATTATGTGACCAGAAGAAACCCAAAATGAGTATGTTCTCCTACAAGGAGTTAACTACCAAGCTCACATTCCAGGTCACCACAGACTAACATCCCACAGCAAGCAAGCGTACCAGCAGCAAGGCATCAGCAAACATTACCTGCTGTATGCACATTCACCTCCTCTTTCAGGTACACCTATCTCACAGGCCAAAGTGGAAACTAAGTAAATTCAATACCTACATATTATACTCAATAGCATGAGCCTGGAAAGTGAACATTTACAAAGTATTTAAGTCACAAAACATTTAGACTGCTATGTTGACATACTTTTCAGTTCAGTTTCATTGAAAACACAGGCCTCAACCTTGTAAATATTACTGTTGTTTTAACCAGAAGTGTGCAAAAGCACTTACAGATTATTAAGCATAATGTTTCCACAGGGAAAACAAACAAGCAAACAAAAAAACCCCAAATAAACTGCAATTTGCATTAGTAAATATTCTTCAATATCCAGTTTCAAATATAAAAATCCATCCTATCTTCAGGGTTACCTGTAAGTAAAAGACAGGAGACCTGCAGCAATTTGACCAAACTGTTGACGATAAAGTTGATACTCTAAAATATCATTTCTTCCCTCTGAGAGATAATGCCAGGAAGACTACAGTCACATGCTGGGGAAAAAGCAGCAGCTATCAAATTCAGCAGTCTACCAGAAGTCTTCCAGACAAGTTTGGAAACACTTTCCACCATTCAAACACTTACAGTGACATCCATAGTCATTTTAGATGACCAAAACTGGGACTGACATTCACAGGCATCTGGCATTGCATTTCAGATGTTTGTGTAGAGCACTGATGTAGCTCAAAACATCTATGCCCTCTCCTCTGCTTCTTAGAACTTGGAAGTTTTGGAAGATATGTGGTGAAAAACTCCAAGATTAAGGAGGGCAAAGAAGACTGAAGAAATAAATTCTGCAAATCACAGACCTTTCATCATGTGGGAGGATACTAAGGAAGAACACAAAATTGTCAGGGAAGATGGAGCCTCTTACGCAGCTGCTACAGGAAGTTCTCATGCCAACCAGAGTTGAAAAACTGGTGAGGAGGCTCCAAAGGCAGCAGTAAAACTCAAAGCAAAGTACTTTAAAAACCAAGACCATCCTTCCGTAGCTACTTTTAACATACTAACAGAACTCTGAATACTTTAAGTAGTACCACTGGAGCTTTCCCCAGGAAAGAGAATAGGCCCTTGGCCATTTCACAGGAAAATACCATCCATTCCAAATTAAGACTTAAATTCTAAGCTTTTCAAGTATTTGTATCTTTTACTAACACTTCAAACCACCGCAGAGCTGCTTCTATTCCTCAGGCTAGCCCCAGACAATTGACACAAGAAGCAGCCATTGAGCACTAGGAGCTCCCCATTATACTCCAGCCATCTATTTCAGAAGTGTAATTTTAAGCTCAAGAGAACTCAACACTCCTAAAACAACTATTAACACTCCTAAAACAACTATTTCTGTCTTACCTGTTTCTTCCTAGAAAGGAAATTCTACTCAAAACAGCTGCAGTCTCTCCCACCGGAAGCACGTGATAGTCCGGAATAGACCGTGTATTCACTACTTGGACCATGTCTATATATATATCTGTTCATTCCACCCCAGCCAACTTCATGACAGGGCCTACAAGACATGAATCACAGCACCGTACATACTGAACTACACAAACTCAGAGACTTCAGTGTGCTAAGAAGACTTTGCTTGGAAAGAAGCTCATGCACCCAGTGAATTCCAAACTGATTTAGTCTGTGCCTAATCATTGAAGAGATACAGAAAAGAGGATGGCATAAGGCATTTCTCCTTAATCAAAGCTGTGTAAGAGACTTGTTACCTAATGTTTTCTTGGCCATGCCAAAAATACAATAGAAGAATTCGATCATCCCATTCACTACCTACTCAAGTGGATAAAGGTGGAAGGAGAGTACACAGCATCTTATCTAACAAGATTGAGACTTCAAACGCTTGGTTACCTTCTGATATTATTACAACTACAGGGACAGCCACAGCTGCCAGGATTGTTCACATTGTCCTCAGATTCCACTTAATCATCACTGCTTTTTTCTACATATAATGATTGCTTAGTATCAAGTATCTACAAATTAGTTTCAGTTACAGAAAGAACCAACCTACTTTTCAACTTAAACTACCCTAGGGATGACAGCTGCAATGCTGATGTTCTCCAACATTAAGTACACTTCAGTTTGGCTTCATTTAGACCAAATTAAGAGATTTGTTGGGCTTTATTCTTCCCTATTATGGAAACTGACAATGTATTTTTAAGGGTAGAAGGTGCAACCTAGTGCTGAAATATCATGCTTCTGTATTCCCTCTAGGGAACATGAAGAGAGTAATAATTCAAATACCTATACTGAAATTTAAGCATCAGAGAAACAAGTATCTTAAAAAGCACTGGTAACTCATAACAGCGAACAGTAGAAAAGCCTAATTATCCTGAGATTACTACGTAAGAAAAATACTATCGATTCCACCTTAGCAATAATCACTTTTTCCATTTTTTTTTTTTTTAGGAGGAAGATGAGATACATAAATCTCCTCTAAATCAATAACCTTACTTACTCATCTTAACATTTTACTCACAATACCTGAACATTGTATTCCTAGTTCAACATAAAAGCTGTATTTCAGTAATATTTTTACAACAAAAAAATCCTTAAAAAAGGATATATACATAGTTATCTATGGACTATTTACTACTCAAGCTGATATATGTTACCTTCAATGTTTTCATTCTGATATGAAAACTGCTGTCTGACTCATTGTTTTACTTACTTAGAAGCTGACAAGGTAAAACAGCAATGTTTATAAATCTTCATTTTCCAGGTAATTTTCATTTAACTATCTATATCAGCCATCACCATCAACATCTCCATGCTCACTAAGAATACAGTCTATTATTTTCATATCCAGAAGAGTAGCTCTTCCGTCAACTGAACGAGTTACTCATATGGAAAAGGTTAGATTTCTAATTCCTCCATGTGGATTAAATGTCAGGCACTCCTTCAGCAGATCACATTACTCCATAGGGAGAATCTGCTGAAGATGTGACATATCAACCATTTGATCTTTACATAACATTATCCCTAAAAGATTTTCCTTTTTGCTTGGGAGCAGAAAAGAAAAACAAAACAAGAATGCAAAGCAGACAGCCAATGATTCATTATACCACTACAGGAAAGCCAAGTTGAAGAATTTGCGCCCATTCCCTTCTATTTCCAGAACCTACTGCTAACATACTACATATAATGTACATTACATACGATCATGCCTTTCCTTAGCTTTGGTCTTCCAAGCGTGGCTCTTTATGCCTGGGACTATAGGCTCTCAACAAACTCCATTGAGAACAAATCATAACAGTGTTTTCTTAGACCACCAGTTTAATACACTATGCAACTATTAGTGATTAATATTTTCTCCATGGAGCACCCTTGTCAACTCTATATGAATATGATGTGCAAATTGATACTCTACAGAGCTCTATGTTTACATTCAACATTACCTGCTGCGCAGCTTATCCGTAAGACAGATTTATTCATATTTTTACTAATATGATAATCATCCAAATGATAATCACATTCCATGGTATGCCACATGCAGTAACTTCCAGCTCTATGATTGCAAGCATACCTTCTTAAAATTAGCAATGTTCACTTGAGCTTAATTTAATTCTCAAGCAAGAACCACCAGGTCAAAAGAACATCTCCCCAAGCCATCAACACATAGTGATCAAGTGCTGTTTCAAGCACGAGCTACCATGTGTCAACTTAAATAATTTTGTTTGCAGGATGAATATCAAGGTCAGACTGATTTTCAGTTGAGATCGTTCATCTCAAGAAAGAATACATCCCTTCATAACTTCTAAACTATGTTAGTGACATGATGGCATTCTATGATATAACTATTAGCTGTAAGCAGTACTGAATTACACTTTCAACACTAAAAAGGGCCTTATCCATAGCTACCATGGTGACAAAACACAAGCATAAAAAGTTGTGCCTCCACTACAAGGAACTATTCTTCTCCATGGCATTGAAAAATATCAAGTGCATCATGAGAAACACAAAAGGTCTGAAAAGAAACAAAATTGCCTTCATTACTAACATAGTGGTTTACAACTAAATTTGTCATGCACTGCTACAATTCCTCAACCTCCCCTCAAGAATCTCAAGTCATTACTGGGACTGAAACACTGCTCTGGAAAGGGATCATTCTTTGTAAAAGGATTACTCTATTTAGACTGTATTGCTTTTCTGCCAAGCATCAACCATATAAGGAAATCAAAGTTCCCTACCACTTATTTTGTGCAGACCTTTCTGAAGCCTAAGAATAACCCTTATTGCTGCCTGGAAAGGTAAGTCAATAAATTGGAAGTCAAATTATTTATTTGTTATCAGCCATTGAAACCACTTTCAGCAATTAAATGTTAACATTTTTCCTCACAGTATATCAAAGAGATGGACTTGGATTACAAATTTTTTCTTCAAACACTAAATTATTCGATGCTGTTAAAGAACTACATACATAGGAATGTTAAAATTTTGTATAGAAATTACTTTGTCCAAGCCTCGAAAGTACCAATACGCTTACAAGACCAAAGCACACACGTCCTATCTCACATGTTGCTTTTGAGTTTGACTAATAGGAACAAACATTCAAACAAGCTAACACAGAGCTATGGCTTCTAGCTCATTTTGAACGTTGACAATATGAGAAATTCCTTGCCTTCATGAAAACTAACCGATAACTGGCTCTTTGAGGCACGGGAAATAAACCTGTGGTGAGCAATATGGCCTTCACTAAATGCAACTACTTAGTCGGCACAAAAAGCACAACCAGTATAATACCTTACACCAAAACTTCATATTTAGTTTCCACTTCAACAGCTTCAAAATAAAGTTCTTTCAAGAATTAAAAAGGGGAAAGTGGTCATCAAAACAAAAAAAAGCTACATTAACTTACAAGTTCAACTGCATGTACTAAGGAAGTCGGACAACTAGCTAGCTGTACATACCTCTGCTAGACAAGCTGAAAAATATGCAGTCCAACTCGTCACCTTGAGAACAGAGAGGGGGCAAAGAGGAAAAAGTGGTGGCAGCATGCGAGGGGAAAAACTTCGTCATTTACAGAGGAGTAAGGGGGCATATTTTTATAAAGAAACCTAACAGCAATCTTGAAGAAGTGCGGCCAGACACTCAGAGATATTCAAGAAAACAAGGCAGACACAGGGAGCACGAAGGCTCAAGATCATTCGATTAAATAAAAGATATCACCTCCTGCTTTAGGACTTTCTCATTTTCCGATAAGTTAATTATATTTGCAAGGTTACCAAACGTTTTGGAAGGGAAGGAGCTGAAGTAGCAGTCACGGAGTCCAGCAGTTTCAGCTCAGTACCTTCTTGGACCGAACAAAGAAACTTCTGTGTCCTAGAAGATTAAAAACTTTCAGTCTCCCCAAACTCCTTCCTAAACCTCCATGAAACCAGGGACTACGTTCACAAAGGCAGGTTTCGACGAGAGGGGGAGAAACACAAAGAGCAGCTAAAGTACGCAAGGCAGAAAACAGAGAAAAATAAAGGCCAAACCCAGGGTATCAAAATGAAGCGTGAACTCCTTTCTTTTTCCCCACCCCCTTCACAGAGGAAGGATTTTTCTGTTCTTTTTGTTGCCGCTGCTCCCCGAGCCTTCTCTATTTACCTTTTCTGTCGGGGCGTCTAAACCAGATCTAGCAGGCAGGAGTTTCTTCTGACCCCACGGAAATGCATTACATCCAGTGGAGTTTTCTTCTCATAAAGGAGGAAAAAGGCGGAGGGGGGGGGAAGGAATGTTACAGCTTTCGGCGACGACGAGGGAGTTCGCGGAGCGTGTGCGAGGGCGGTAGCGCAGCCAGGCTCCTCCCGGCCCCCGCCGGGGTCTGCCCCGCAGGCGGCCCCGCGTCGCGCCGGCCCCGAAACCGCCCGGCGACGACAC
>JAWWES010000094.1:50699820-50751335 GCA_035583135.1 Lophotriccus pileatus
AACCCAACAGTGAAAAACCAGTTCAATTTTTTGCACCCTTTGGGGCAATTATAACCACAGTCAGCAGGAGGCGCTGTAGAACCACGGGAGATGTGGCGCCTGGAGCTGTTTGAGTCAGTCAGCAGGGGGCACTGGTGGATCACCGGCAGTCGCCATGTGTGGTCTCCCGAGTGCTGGAGTGAGCTGGACAGTGGATGTCCTCTCCCCTCACCAAAGGGAGAGAGAAGGGGAAGGGAAAGCACAGCTCCCAGTACTGGCGAACTCACTTGTTCCTGCTGGCTGAGGTGCACAATGATGTCACTCTGTCCCTCTCCGATGGAGATCCAAGCAAACAGCAGCACGTTCACAGACATGGCAGCCCCAACAGCAGTCCAGGCAGCAGTCCGGGGCAGCAGTCCGACTGTTCTGACAGCTCCGGTTACCTCCTGCAGCTCCCGCAGCTCCCGAGCAGCACTGCCACCAACCACGGCAGTCCTGAATAGCTCAGATTACCTCTCAACCCTCCTCACCGTTTCCAGTCCAGACCTCCCAGTCTCCTCCCCCGTTTCCCTGGAGACAAGGTCAGGCAATTAACATGGGAATGCAGCCTTGCTAGCTTTTCTTCTGGGCCATTAGTTGCCTAGATACAGTTACCATGCCCAATTCCCCCTCCCCCCCAACACAGTGGGCAGGGGAAAAGGGAAATTCCTGCATAGCTCCAAGGACAAACAAAACCATGACAATCACTTAAATAACTAGCCTTGGATTCTGTATTTTAACATGTAAAATTGCAGCTATGAAATGCTGTTAATACAGGTTACACATAGAGGAGTTATACTTTGTCTTTGGGGAGAAATCAAGTGGTTATTTATATTCACTCCTTCCTTTTCTGCCAGCAGAATAAAAAAAATGTACTCACAAACATAAAACATTTCAAGGTGGAAGTGGCCACAACACAGGTAAAGAGGGTTCACAGAGGCAAAAGTGCTACTAGAGCACAAGGCATAGCCAGGATTTATGAAAAGACATGAGGGGAACCTGTAACCTTCACGTTCAACCTGTATGTACAATGTAAGATGGCTCAGGCTCTCTAATGACAATCTTATTAAAAGTGAGCACAGAAACATTATTACCTACTAAAGACATATCAAAAGAATCATATATTATGTGACAAGGTGCACTGTTGCTTACATTGAGGTACCAATTTGCAAGTCACATATGGGAAGTTTTCAAACGCTCTCAGAACCATTTCAGAATTCACTAGCCTGAACTCACAATATTATCCAATTATTAATAAAATGGTGCAACAGCCAAATCTAATTAAATATCAAGAAGAAAATTATATTCTCTTGTCCTTTCTTTTAAACTAAGGAAATTCTTTTTCATCAAGTCTTCAAGAGAAAATTGTCTTGTTTTCTAAGATATCTTGTTGATTTATGACATACAACAATATTTCACAAATAATTATTTGTTTTATACAACAAACTGAACAACCTTCCTTAGACAAAATTTCTCCTCTAAGGATACTTAGCACATATCAGAAGAGAAAAAGCCACTATAAAATATGAAATCCCTCAAAATTAGGTAATATCATACCAGTTAGATGCTAAGTTCTGCAATAAAATTCTTAGTGAAACACTCAGCACTAGAAATGATTGAGAGATTTAATCTTTTACATCTAAAATTTTAATTCTGAAATTTCCAATTCTGCTGCTGCCTAAATTTAATATCTTCCATGTTAAATTCTATCTTATCATAGTGCTTCTGCACAAACCAAAACTGCCTTCTTATTAATGAAGTCAGCAGTAATCTTTGATGCAACTTTCCATTTTAATTAATGTTGTATAAAACTTTCCACTTTAATTAATGTTGTATAAAATTAAATAAAGGAAAATTATATCAGCAACTGAAAAATCTTTGTTATCATGGGAAAGTAATCTAGAGATGCATAATTTTCGTTACAGATGTGGGCCAGCAACAATAAAAAATGTTTCAATAAATATTTTTTATATTTTGGGAACTTTGTTGATAACTAAACAAATGCTACTTTAATACACACACTGGGGATTTATTTAGCAAATTATTCTATAGTGGCATAAGAAATCACACCTGTACAGCTTCCCAAACAGCGTGATGTTAGAGAACTGACCCCAAATTAATCAAATACGCGTATCAGGCAAGTAGTATTTCTAGTCTCTGAGGTTTCTCCAGCCCAGGGAGCAATTAAAGAGGCTTGATTTTCTCTTTTCCTCTTTTTGTTTTGACATAGTAATTTGCAGTCTCTGCTTTGGGTGTGGAATGTCCAAAGCTAAAAGAATTGAAAGCACAAAGCTACTCTGTCAGCTTTTCAAAACCAGAAGACCCCATCACGTTTGGACACCAAGAAGAAATGGCACCCTTCTGCTGCAGAAACAGTCTGTATCTTGGATCTTTGTCAGTTATCTTCCAATTTCAAGATGCTTAGGAATCATAGAATACAAGGCTGTAAGAGGACATCAAATATCATCTGTGTAGATGCAAAAGCATGGTCTACACAAGATGGCCTAGAATCCTCTCCAGGTGGATCTTAATAGTGTTGCAGAATCCACCACTTCCCTGGGGAGATATTTCAGTGGCCAATTGTTGTCAGTTAAAATTTTTCCTCTTGCACCCAATTGCAATCTCACCAGCAGTAACTTGTACCCATTACCCCTCTTCTTCTCCATCTGACTCATCCTTAAAAGAGAATGTCCATCTTTTCTGTAGCCAGCCTTTAAATACTGTAACAGAGGGATAAGGTATCCCCTGTGCCTTCAAACCTTCAAGGCCGAACAACCCCAGTTCCCTCAGCCTTGCTTCACACGGCAAGCTTCCCAGGCCTTTGATTTGCATGCCTTCTCTGGACCCTCTCCAACCTGTCCACGTCTGTTTTGTACACGAGGGACCAAAACTCAACACAGTGTTCCAGCTGAGGCCTCACAAGCAGCGAGTAGGGTGGGATGACGACTTCTGACAAGCACTGAGCAAAGTGGGATAATTCTTCACCTCTGCTGGCAAAGTCCTTGTTGGAGCCACTTATCACCCTGTTGCCTTTCTTTGCTGCAGGAGCTCCCTGGTCACTCATACTGAGCTGCCTGTCCACCAGGATCCCCAGCCCCCTTCCCACACAGCTGCTCCCAAGTCGGGTAGATCCCAGCCTGTGCTGCACTCCTGGATTATGTTTTCCTGGATGCAAGACCTTACACTTGTCTTTGTTGAGCTTAACACTTCTCATTGGCCCACTCTTCCATCTTATCCAGATCTTTCTGTAGGGTAGCATTCCCTTTCCCAAGCATCCACTTCCTCATGTAGTTTGTTATTATTGGAAAACTTCATCAGGATACCCTTGATCCCATCTTCCAGATCACTTATGAAGGTATTAAATAGCGCTGAGCCCAGTATCAATCCCTGGAGGACCCCACTTGTTGCTGGTTTAAGCAGGAGCGATTTCCCACAACACTTTGGGTGCCACGGGTCAGCCAGGCCGCTACCCACTTGTCTAGACTGTAATGCAACAGTTTCTCCAGAGGCAGCTGTGGAAAGCAGTACCAAGAGCCATATCCAAAGCCTTGTTACAATCCAGGTAAACAATGTCCACCACTCACCCCACATTAGTGAGGAGGTTACTGTGTTGTAGAGGGTGACCAGGTTTGTCAAGCACAATTTGCCCTTGGTGAAACCATGCTGCCTTTTCCCAGTCATGCACTTCATCTGACATTTGATAGCCCCCAGGAGGATTAGTTCTGTAACTTTCCCAGGGACAGCAATAAGACCGATGGATCTGTATATTCCTGGACCCTCCTTTAAGTCTTTCTTGTAGACAGGGTGACAATAACCTTCCCCCAGTCTTCTGGAACATTCTTTGACCTCTGCAACTTGTAAAAGATTATGGAGAGTGGCCTCACAATGACATCAGCCAGCTCTCTTGACAGCCTTGAGGGGATATTGTCAGGGCTCATCAAATTGTAGGGTCAAGCTCCTGCTACAGCTCACACATAACTCTACTACAGCTACACAGTAGCTCTGTGTTTGCATCAGCCTGGATTTTTGTTCCTAATACCAGTGCTGGTAAAGACAGAGGTGAAGAAAGTGTTGAGAACTTCTGCCTTTTCAGCACTGTTGGTGACTGATTCACCTTTCCTGCTCAATAGCAGGCCAGTATTTTCTTTCTGTTTCTGCTTGTTGTTTATTTACCTGAAGAACCCTGCTTGTGGTTTTTGACATTTCTGCCCAATTTCAATTAAAGCTGTGCTTTTTTGCTTTTCAAACCGGATCTATGCACACCCTGAGAATGCCCTTGTAGTTCACGGTGGGTATTCACCCATGAAGAAGATATGTGATTCGCCAAAATACCTACTGCCATTCCAGCCTGGGCAACTGTTGTAATTTGAGAATTTACAATGCCCGGGCTTTAGACATGCTTTTGAAGAACCTAGGTAGGACTTTCCACTTGAGATTGACTTTTTTGCCATGAAACCTAGGAATGGTTTCGTAGTATATCTCGTTCCGTCCAGGGGATAGTCTGCGAGACACAATTATATAACTAAACTGACTGGATTTTTCGCTGGTGTGCAGATAAATCTTCCCCTGTAATGAAGACTTATTTTCCTGTGATCCTAGATAAATCTTGCAATTCATTACCCAGTTCTCTGTGTTTTCGCAGTGATCACCGTTAGTTTTCTGTAACAACTGAGGGTGGGTTTTGGTTGTTGGTTTTTTTTCTTCTTCACACAATGCGTCTCTCATAAAGGGTCTGGAATTCTATTTTCACATACCTTTGGGGGAAAACCCACCTTTTTAACATGTCATTTCTTCACCACACCAAGCTTACCCTTGCACACTAAATTTATGGTTTACCTAGGTGAGAATATCACACCCTTCTCCTTTTCTCCTAAAAAAAACAGATCCACTGCATTCCAACTCATATATCACATTATCTTTCTATTCAGATTGAACAGATCATTTAGGAAGCCCTCTTCTCTTTTTCTGTTCATGGCAGAGAGGTTCCTAGGTACAGCTCTACTAAGAGGTTATTGCACTGGATAGCTGGTGGCTAAAATTAAACCAATTTGTGATTTATGCAATTTCCATAAGAAGTCCACCAAACCTAATGTCATTCCTAGGGAAAGAGAGAGAAGGCGGCCAGCCATCTTAGACTTAATCCACACTTTTACCAAGGATTCACATGGTTAAGTTCTTAAGAGACAACCTAGACCAGAATTTCCTTCTTCAGGTTAATGTCTCCAGCAGAGTAAAGTGCATACAGAAAAAAACATGAAGGAAAAAGCAATTGATTTCCCAGTAAATCAGAAGGTCTTCAGATGTGGTTTATATCTTTTTGCAGATTCACGCTTGTTCAATCCTTCCCTTGCTCATTATCTTCCAGCAGAAATGGTGGAGGTGCCTGTGGCTGGGCTTATCCAGGGTTTAACATGCTTGACAGGAAAGAGAATGACCCTGTTCCTGTAGAAATAGATAAGGCATAAACACACTTGGGCAGAAACATATTCATAATGTGTATACAGACAACATAGCTGTAACACCTTTCAACTTCTGATGGTTTTCCTTTTCTGTAGAGAATGTGATCTTACTTGTATAAAAATAACATTTCATTCTTAAAGAAAAATGCTATTAAGTTTAATCGCACTATATTAACTTATATTTTACAGATAGCTGGTTCAAACCCTGTCATCTCTGTGGGTCTTAACTCTGAATTTTCAATAGGATAAAATTCTCTTACTTCTTGACAACGTTTGAAATACAAAACTACATTTAAAAAAACTTAACGAAGTGAATAAAATGTGTTTCTTTTGGTGCATCGTCTCAAAACACAGTGTGCAATATATCTCAGAATACGCTGAGTTGGAAGGGACTCACAAAGATCAGAGTCCAGCTCTTAGCTCTGCACAGGACCATCCCCAAGTGTGCTTTCAGACATTGCTCATTAATGTTTTAGGGCAAAACTCTTTCATGTTTATAGATTCATGTCCTTCTAAACGCTTCTATTACTTCTATTACTAAGAATATTCATAGTATCTTATACATTATTTGGCTGTAAAAACCCAACTAGATTTCTGATCTTTTGCCAGATTTCGGTAGTAACATGGATGTTGTGCCATGACTGGTTTTTAGCAAATAAAACGACAAATACAAATTGCTCATTTCTTTACCACGTGCTTTTCCCAAGTTTAAAGTATACATCTCAGCTAATGTGTTGACTAAATTCCAGATGAAAGCAACACGTTAATGTGTGGGAGAAGGAAGGGGAGACAATAAGTTTTGTGCCTTACAGTGAGACCAATCAGAAAATAACAGCTCTGAAAAAGAAGTCATCCATTAAAACCTAACTGAAATCTGGAAATCCAGAGGAGATAATCCAATGAAGTAAAAATAACCTTGTCTAGTCAAAAATCTCATTTGTAACAATAACTTGGGGATATTACTCAGTTTCTACTTTTTATAGAGAAAAACAATGCCTTCTTCAATAAGAAATCAAAGGATGAATTTATCTTCTGTCACATGGAAAAACATCTGTCTGCTCAGTTTTTTATAAAAGTTTGTAAATCCCACAGTTATGCAGTTAAAGACAACTACTACGTAAGGTTAAAATGTTTGCTTAATTTAAAACTGCATTTTCCATTTGCTTTTGCTTTCCATTAGTGGTTTAGAGGGCAAGAAGTCCCTGGCAATGAATTACATTTGGCAGTTTTACACCTCTTCCTGAATAAATATGCAACAAACTTTTTTTGCTAAGATTTGATTTACAGAATTGTGGTTTCAAAAGGAAAGAGGCCCAGGAAGTCAATCTGATTCCATTTCATCCAGTTACTCTGAATAAAATCTAAACCATTGTGTTTGGTGAACATGTATCTGCTGAAAGAGCTTTCACTTGTCTTGATTTGAAGACACTGAGAACTGACAACCCTAACTATTTGGACAAACTGCTTAGCCAGTTGCTTGTCTTCCTCGCTCTTAAAAATGCTGTTATTTTGTCTTTGAAATGACTGGCCTCAGATTCTGGCTGACATTCTCCTACTAAGGACTAAAGAGCCTTTACTATGTAATGGCAATACCTAGAGACCTAAAGACTCTGTTCTTTCTCCAGTTTCCATACTGGATAAAACAGCAGGTTGATTTGATACAATATCCTATCTCTAGCAGTGGCTAAAAGCAGATGCTTAACAGAAGTATGAATAAGGCTGCAATATATGATATTTTCTTTGATATTCTTTGGACTTCCACCCCCTACTTTGTAGGGTCTTCCCGAGGATGAAAAGGGTTTTATGTGTTTAAATACTCTCCACTGGCTTCTCTTGTAAGACTAGAACATGTTGAGTCTTATTTTGAACTCATATAGATGTATCGCTTCTATAATGTTCTCGGCAAGGAGTTCCACTACTTAATTTTATTCTACATAAGCAACCACCTGTGTTCACTTGGAATAATAAGACCTACTAGCCCCAGTTAAAAACTGGGATACCAAAATTGCATACAATTGCTGATATGGTATACAGAAGTAGCATCAGTAACTTATTCTTAAGCAATATTCTTACACTTATCCTTCATGAGATTGCCTAACCATTTTTTGCTATAATCTCCTAGCAATTCAGATTGAACAGTCTACTGTAACTAGCCTCTAGATACTTTCAGAGGTCAGTGTTTTACAGAATACAGTCCTCCAAGCTGTAGTTTTAAGCTACATTTTTAGTTGCTAAAGGCATGTTACAGGTTCCTTTGCTCATGGTATAGAATTTTTCCATTTGAATACCCAAAGCTTTCTAACAAATCAAGGAATTCCCTGTGACTGCCTTTTTTTGGTTGATTGCTTACGAGTTCTATCACCAAGGATTTTATATTACAGTCCTGTGTGATGCCTGAACACTTAGATCACTGTTCAGTGGTAATGTAATTCTATACCATTAGGTACTCTAAACAGCTGTTCTTAAGCCATTTTATATATCCTCTATTGATACCATGTAGTGTTATTTTAAATGAAAATATGTGCACTGTGTCAAATACCCCTTACATAAATCTCTTTACAATCACCTTCATCAGGCTTGTAATGGCCACAAACAATTACATCAGGCTTGTCTGGCAAAGCTCTTTCTTCCTAAAATTGCTCACATTCTATGAATTATATTCATTGTTTAATTTTTCAGCAACAGAATCATATTTATTCTTTCCCACTGTTTTGCTGAAGTTGGATTTCAAGCTATGTGACCAATAGTTACCTATTTGGTTTTTGCAGAACTCATTAGCACTGTGCTATTACAATGGCATATGCTCAGTTAGCCTAAGATAACCAGCACTGGGAAAAAATCCCTCAACACTAAATTTTGTTTGTTTATAAAGCACAAGTTATTCAACCCTACTCAGGCCAAAATGTTTTTTCTTAGTAGGTATTGCTCAATATACTCCTCTTTTAATGGACTGGAAAGTACCCCATTGTTCTCACATGATATGATTACACCACATTCCTTCTCTGTAAATGCAGAAGAGAAAACAAATTAAAAATTCTCTTTGTTATCATTTGCAATATTAGCTATTCATTCACTGAAGGCTCTGTAACACAAATGGGATTTATTTGTTCTTAATACACTGAGTTATACATATTATTTGCTATAACACTTTCATCTATGTTTCTTTTCATTGACAGTCTTAGCCTTCTTTATAATTTTTATCACTTTACAATTCCTCATTTTATAACTATTTCCTACTCCTGACAGCCCACTTCTGTTTTTTCTTTATTTTTAATTGCTGTTTTTACTGGTGAACAGATTGGTTCTTAGTAAGAATTGTTCACAAATATTTTTAAGTTGTGAAATTGTGGGATTTGGGCCAATTGAATTTCAAAGACATACCACTTCTCATTCACACTTTTTTCCAGTGATTTTACTCATTGATTCTCTTAACAATGATATTTTTAACCTGTTTAATTCATCAGGAGTATACCTCAATCAAGTATTGGTTAAGTCTATCCTCTGCTAATCAATACTGAACAAAATCAGGTCATACTTCTTGGTTTCTAGGCAACTGCTAACTCCCAATTCATTTACTTAATTTGTCTTTATCCTAATTAGGTCTAAAATAGATTGACTGCTCTTTGGAACCACATCTTTAGTATCATCTGCACTTTTACAAAGGCCAATGATGATTAGCTCTACAGGATTTCCAGGACAGGCCCCACAAAATGAATTTCGCCCATAACTTTTTTCCTTCCACTATGAAAAACTATTATTTAAATATATTAATGAAGAAAATAGTGGTGAAATAAAAAATTAATATTCAGAAGTCAGGAAGAAGTAACAACTGGTGTATAATCTCATGTTCTTTCACCTGCAAATAAGAATAGAAATCTATTCACAGAAAAGCACACCTTTTTTCCTAATTCATAAAGCCATGAAAAACATTGAAGTAGCCTTTCATAAATCAGTATGCATTATCAGTCTTTCCCCCCTATCTACCTCTTACATCCACTTCAACCCTTCTACAACTATTGTCAAAGCACCCTTCTCCAGCTTCATCCTTCTGCTTTCCTCCCTTTTCCTTTGGCTTGTACCACATAACCTGCTGATGTCTAGCCTCTCTAATCCCTATCAGTAATCACTTACCGTGCCAACAGCTCTGTGCTTCCAGGAAACCCCCCAGGAATCTGTATTTCACTCAGATACCCTGCACTACCTCCAAAGGTACCTGGAAATTGTTTCATTTTTTTCAGAGAGAAGCTGAGACCTTGATATTGTAATTCACTTGTTGCACTACCATAATTTTACCTCTCCCATACTAAATGACTACAGCCATTAGAATTAGTTGCTGTCTGATCATTTGTTATAACAGGGTTTAATTAAGTTGTTTATCAAAGTCAGCAGCAGACTAATCCAGATAACTGACTAAAATGAGGAAGAGCTTTTTTTTTCTGCAATGCTGTGATAATAAAATACAGCAGAGAACTACAATGCTCTACTTACCTCTACAAACATTAACTCTCTAGGTCTTAAATGCTCTCTTTATTAAGTCAGCATAACAGCCAACAGCCATCACATCTCAGAGATTAAAGTTTAAACCTTCAGACTGTTTCTACCATTTAGGTTTGACCACATGACTTGCAAGCAACCCAGAAAGAGCCTACATGCTGGACCTATGTCAGACAACTAGCAGCAGGGGCTGCTGAGACCATCATCTTGTGACCCAGGCACATGCTCAAACTATTCTGTTGCAGTGGATCTATAGTATATAAGAAGCTAATGTTGTTTAAATGAACATTTCTCAAGATGGCCTTTTGTAGGTTTTTTTGCTGGCTCACTGTTCTTCAGTGAGGGACCTCCTCGACAAATGTTATCTCTATTCAGGAATGCTCTGGGAAGATATCGGGAAGTTTTCTTATTGGCTTTGTTAAGTCTTTTCTATTGGTTGTTAACCCTTGCCTGCGATTGGTGGTTCTGAGACTCCTAATTGGTGATTTTGTAATCCGTCCAAAACCTATATAAGCCCCTACCCCTAACAACAAACCCTCTCTCTTGCTCGTCTCTCTCCTGTGGTCTCTGTGTGAGACTCATTCTGGGCTCCATGGGGATCACATGGCAGGGGGCAGGGAGGGAGCATCTCCCCTCCAGGTAATGGGTTAAACCCCAGGACCTGGAGCCCCCCTCCCAATCAGCTGTTGCACTATTCTGTCCTTTACAGTGAAGCAACAGAAACCATTGCCTACTACCTACTTATTCAGTGGATAGTAGGCACTCTCTCCTTGAGTCTCCTGTTTTACACTTGAAAATAATCCTAAACACAGTGAAATTCTAAAAAGATACGATACTAAACTTGAAAAGGTATCATTTTGTTACAGACAAAAATTACAACTTACTTTTTATTTATTAGAGTGAATATTTGAAGTTAAATATTTAAACTCAGGCTTTCGCAGTTTTGAAACTTAATTCAGTGGAAGAACAGGCTGGACTTACTGGCACGGTTTCATGTATGTGATTGTTTCTGGCAGTGACAATTCAATTAACTCATGTTTCTTGGAGGACTCTATCTTACTGCCTTAGAATAGTGTCAGAATAAGTTGTTTCCTATACAGACAAAAGTTTCGTGCCTATGATGGACAGCTGCAAAAACAGAAAAGATGTCTTTCTCCAAGTCATCTTTTCCATGCCAGGATCTAGTATTTACAATAAAAAAAGTGTGAACATGAATTTCAAAGAACAACTCTGGTTGGAAGGAAAAGAGTCATTTAGTCCAACCCTGATTTAATTCAGAACGCTTCATGAAGTCAATATAAAACTTAGCAGCCAAGTTTGCTATGTTACCACATTAAGATGTTTCATAAGCACTGTTGAACCCACTAGTCTTCTGTGTTTAGTGCAGTTTTAGCTATAGGATGATCTGACTTAACTCTGATGCAGGCTTGCAGGCTGAAGGAACTGGCTTCTACAAAAACAAATCACAAAAAATCCTATTTTTTTTGGAACAGGAGTAGAATATAACACTTTCATTTGTAGTTACAAAGTGGTTTAGTTTTTTTCTCCTTCCTATACACATGGATATTCACCTGATGCTATTGTAACCATACAGCCATGTCTGTAAATTTTCATTTACACGTAAAAGCAGACATTCTCCTGCACTTCAGTATCTTATTTACTCTATAATGTACAATCAACCAGCACACATACTCAAAAGCAGGAAAATAAAAAAGTTAATTGTCATTATTTGCATCAATACTGTTCTAAATCTAACTTTTAAATCACCACATGACTTTTTATCGTCACATATTTTTGTTTATAACGACTATATTTGCAATTATCCACCTTGATCCAAGACTGCTGATTTATACAGAGAAAGATCTCCCTCAAGTGGAAAACTGCATACTGCCTGTAAAATAAAAACTGAATTTTGCTTCTTAATAGAGGTCCCATTGCATAGATTTGCAGATTTGTTTAGGGGAAGTATTTTAGTTCTCCAGAGCTATATTACAGCGTGAAAGGAAAAAAATTTGTTGGTAAGACAGAATCACAAGAATTTTAAACACGTATAAAAAGACAGGCAAAATACTTGCAAATCCAGTCAGAACACAAGGGAAATTAGTCCAGGCAAAATTCACAGGTTTTGGGATAATCCTGCATCCATCAATTTCCTCAGTTTTCCTTTTTGGCTGTGCTGAATACCATTCAAGGTGTTCTCACATACGTGATTTTCATGTACTGCCTTCTCAGGACACAGAACTGTGGCCTAAAACTGTAAGTGTCTATGAGAACTAAAAATGAGTTAATTACGTGGGCTGGTAAGACTGCAGAGTTAATCTGGTTTGGCTACAAATATTTATGATTTCTCACATCTAACTGCTGTGGTTAAAAAATAAGGCCTGTCACATTTTCCATTTCAGAAACTAATTAATCTCACTTTTTCTTCCCCAGTTTAAATGCTTTAAAAGAAAAGAAAGAAATAAAGTTTCACCTGAGCATTCACAGGGGGCTTTTTCCCCCTAAAACAAATTGACAGCTTTGACCCAAAGTGAGTGTTTTCAGTTTTCTTTTGCTAGAAAAAGAGGAAGTCTTTTGAGCTGACCAGGCACATTTTCTTACTTCACTATTGAACAAAAAAGTAAAAACGCCAACCATGTTTACAGCTGTTGTTCAAATGTCTAATATGTATTAGATAGTAAACAAAATTAAAGCTTGTTCATGTACATGCTGTAATACGAAAACCAAAGTAAGACAAGATATCCAAAATCAAGAAAAATGCACTTGCGATTACAGCTTTATTTGGTGAAATATGCTGAAAGTTGCCTTGTCAAACTCATTTTTCCTGATCTTGCAGAAAAACTGCAAAATAATTCCTCAATTACTTTCACAGTCCCACTGCTGAAATCATTAAATCTATTGCACTTTTTTGTAGCACCTCTGCATTACACACTGGAAAGGAATAGGAAAATTTTCAATTTACTTTTATCATTCCCACCAGGGAGATCTTATTTTGTTCCTTCTTTATTTGCATCTCAAAATACTTCACAAACCAATTGAAACCATTATAATTGCTCAAGTACAACATTTCAATGCCAGTGTTGATATAATTTGGAAACCAAAGACCTGACTTGTGATCATCAACAAAAACAAAGAAGTGGTGGAAGAACTGTTAAGATCATAGATTTTAGCTGTTTTGTTTTCTTTTTTTAATTATACTATGTAAGTATATAAATGATGTAAGAATTTAACATGCATCAGAATGAAGTCTAAAAGTATCACACAAACATTTCTGGTGTAAAACTTTTTGGGGCAGGTTCTGAGTCTTGAAATTTGTCAGGAAGTAGACTGAACCCAAACAGTAACAAAAACCAACACACTTCCTCTCCATCAGAGACACAGATGATCAGTCAATACAACAGAGAATACAGAATAAGAATGAATCTGTTTCTTTTATTGCTGGTAGTGTCCTTTTTATCCCCTCCAGATTTAAAATTCACTCACAAGACACAATTTAAGTACATCTATTAAAAAAGAACCATGGTATCAAATCCCCATATTGATTAGTATTATTTCATAACAATTAAAAAGAATTACCATCCAAATCCGCAGCTTCTACACATCTCAATTTTTTCCCTGATGTGTTGAACTTTGTAGTCCTATGAAATTTCTTTTAAAAATCATATTTTTATTTTTACAATTAAAAAAATCATCAAAAAATGACACAATTTGCCTAGAGTGACACATTGTTAAGATGTGAAATACACTGACATTTCCAGCTATTCCATACTTATATGGCATTACAAAAGAATCATCATTTTACTGAACACATAATCCCTTACTCAATAAGAAAGCTCTCTGGCTTGGTTTACGCCCCAAGAAATTTTGTAGCATATCCATTCCATCCAAAGATCCTCCAGGTTTCAAAATGAGGTTTCTGTATTTCATCCCAGCCTGAGGGAAGGTAAAGCAGAATGTTAATACTTCTTATCATGCCAGCTGCCTCTTTTTCTGTATTTTGTGCATATTTAAAAATCTACTCCTGATAAAACAACTTTTCTCCTTCCAGATTTCCTTAATACAAACTCAGGATACACCACAAGTATAATTTAGATCTGCTGGAAGAACTCAAGAGAGCAAAAATTCAATCAATTCTTGAAGAAATTATTTTTCTTGTGGTTTTACTCTGGTTTGGAAGCTACAATTATAACTTGTCTGGACGACATTCTATATAGCATAACAAACATACAATCTCCTCAAAAATCTTCACTGATGGATTATCCCTGTGACTGACTGGCAGGAAAAAAAACCATAACATCTTTTCTCTCTTAACTGATGATTTCTCTTTCTTTAATCTCTGTTTGGAGAACAGAGATGATACTCCAGAGATAGAAGCTACAGTATTGTAGAATGACATGAACATATATTATATGCATTTAATATACATAAAACATGTAATGAGATTTAACTCAGGTTTTACTTTCAGGAACAAACATTACTGTTTCAGAAGGAATGCATTCCTTTTAAAAAAAAGAAGTTTCTGAGACAACAGGAAGTAATAAGGAGTTTCTTAATAAGAAGCTGTATTTTAAAGAACATATATCTAGAGAATTTTGGGTTTCTGAGACATGACTATAGATGAGAAAATGTTGCATACAGATGTGCCAGATGCTTCTGATACTGAAGAAGACACTGTTTTTCCTTTTAGTCAGTATATATATGTGTATACACTTCCCCCACAACTCAAAGCCATGGGATTATAGGACCACATTGCTTCCTGATAACTGTACTGTAAAAACAAACATGGGTCTTTTCAAGTGATGGACTTCCAAGACTTAATGGAACTACCATTTGCAGTCTGAATTATATTAGTCATTTACAATTGTCTGAATTACTGCTGCAAAAACCTAAAAAATTCACTGAAAAAAACACATCACTGAAGCACTGCTTACAGTATTTGGGTTAGTTTCCTGAACATCAGCAGCAAACAAAGACACTGTTCTTTGTAGATTAAAAGTATTATTTGAGCAGACTTGAGTCTTTGCTGTTGTCCCTTCACAGCCACAACACCGCTCAGTTCTAGGGAGACCAAAGGTTATTTAAGATAGTGTGTAAGAACTGAGGAGTGTGGTAACTGATTAAGTTAGTTAAGTGGTTGCTGAAGAATTTTTATAGATCCAGTCTCTCAGACTAGACTGTATAACTGTTGTTCAAAACAGGAAGAGAGGTTTTATTCTAAGAGAAAGAGGTAAGACAAATTTCTAAAAGCCCTAGTCATAACACCATAACCATCTTCTTTTCCTGCTATTCTGAAGACTAACTCTAGATATAATGAAGTATGAGTACTACAAAAATCAAACAGTTAACTAGTATTTGTTTATAAAACATTGATGCATCTTGTGGATGCACTATTGCACTCAGATGGAATGCTTCTCTGAGTTGAAGAGAACTAATATGAGAAGATATGGGGGAGATGAAAAGGGAGAGAAAAAAAATCTTCGCTGTTACACCTGAAGTTATATTAGCAATCAAGAAATTGTGTGCACACATACAGTAGAGTAGAAAGCAAGTAATATAATCAGTAAATAATCAGTTTTCTTCCTAACTTAGCCTGGATAGCAGGCTTCCCATTAAAAGAGCACTAGTTGTCTTTCAGCTGTACCATAGCAAGTATTCATGCTTATCATACTTAATTTATTCTCAAAGCCTCCCATACACAGGCAAAGAAAACAAAAATTCTCACAAAAAATCAGAATAAAAGGCATTCCTCACAAAAAGTAAAGGTAACAGTGCAATTCTGGCAAACTACGGCTTAGGGTTTGACTACACAATCACTCAAAGTTTTGAGACTGCAAAGTAAAGCAGAATGAAAGGTCTGTGATGACACTGGAGGGGCACGTCTGTGTCAGAACAGAAAATTGACACAAAGTCCCACAGCTTTGGCACCAGCACCCTTAAACCATCTCTCCCAAACGATAACATTTATAAAAACCCAGCAAGTCTGACCTCTCCTGAAATGCCATTTTTAGGATCCACATGAACAACATTTTATAAAAAGTTAATTTATTCTTTCATTTAGCTTGACACACCCTCTCTGCTGCTCTTATTTATGAGTGACAAGATTGCCAATGACAAACAAGTGTGCTTATTCTCACATGTACCTCATGAATCCCTATCCCTACAGTATCAGTCTTGACCTCCAAACTCTATGTTACTTCTGTAAAACTGTTAAGTTGGCTGCTTTTCTCCATAAAACCCATTTTGGTTTTACTAGCCTAACCACTGCCTCCATCCCATCTGCTCTTTGGACTCCTTTCTTTGTTCAGATCAAAATCTAATCTTGTTTACTGTCACCATCCTCTAGACTGATGGGCAGTTCTAGAAGTGATAAGGTTGCTGTGATAAGGAAGGGGAGGAAAGGGGGCAAAAGAGGACAAATTCCAGGAGAGAAAAAGGACGATCATGCATTTTTCTATTCTTTCCCTTATTTCTCTCTTGTGTACCTCTACTGAAAGGAAGAACTAGAGCTGGCAGCTGAATCAAGAACACAGTTAAGAGGATCAAGACCAAAAGGTCTTTCTCATGACAGAACTCATCTATCTCATCTGCAGCATCTCCACTCAAATGTCTAATACTGTAATCTCTAAAAAACTTTGCCAGAATTAGCAGGACTACTACCCACATATCACTAACTATCCTTTCTTTCTGCTGAAGGCAGAACAGATTGGAGAGTTACACATGAAAAAAAAAGGCCTAGTAAATCTAGAACCTCTTAATGATTCGGACTTTAAAAGGGACTTGGGAGTAAAACTAAAACAATTTGTGCGTTATGCTGTGCTGTGACAGAGAAAGCTCTAAATAAATTCAGTTTTCTACGTAGTAATTACATAAAAGAACCACACAGTTGAGTTACACAAAATGTACTGGAAAGATAAATAGAAACAGAGCACTATTATCATACAGGTTTCAGAGCAAATGAATATGCATCTGCCCCTGCAACGGAGAAATGTTTTTTCAGTCTACAATTATAGAGGAAGGCATTAGACAAGGCAACACGATTTCTTAAGTCTTATAATATTAAATGTATAATAAGGTAAGAATTGTATTAAAACCCAAGTGCTCTTGAAAATTTTAAGATTATTTTCTAAAGTTACTTATACACCTTTTTTTGTTGTTGATCTGAACTTGACAGGTACAGAAGTACTTGAGATGTTATATCTATGGATCAAGATGGCAATAAATGTTGTTTCAGAGGCAAAGTGCAACAGAAATGTTTATTAAAAAGTATTCATTACCTACCTTTGGATTCATTATTCCTTCTTGCTTAAAGCAGCTATAAAAGATATCCATGGAAAACACTTCACTCCACAGGTATCCATAGTACTGACCATCGTAACCACCTGCCAGATGTCCAAAAGTAGCTGGCATGTTTGTTCCTTGAAAAATAGATTAATATTAAGGTATTTAAATAAAATACAGTTATTTCTCTGATGTATACAGTACTCAAAGAATAAATTAATAAGAAATTTATATCAACTACTTTGAAACCTTTAACATAAAGTGTCTGAGTATGCCTCAAAAGAACCTACTCTGCTGACTACAAAGGAAGCTCAATTTCCTGTTTTAGGTTACTTGTGCCTCCAACACAGATGTGACAGACCATCTAAAGTAGAATTCACATCATGTCACTCTAAAATATACCCTGCAAAAGGTTAACTTTTATATTTACCTTAAATTTGCCTTCAGAAAAGATCATTCAGATAATCTTAAGTTTCAAAATACCTATTTTAGCTTCATAAAGTAGACTATTTTGTAAACAACTCCAGGGGGTTTGTATGCCAAGCATTACTGGGAAAAAATGGCATGTTAAATTGAACCATTTGGACATACTGTATAAAAGCTTCATAGTGACATACCTGGAGTGGCAGGAATTCCTAGAATCTCCATACAGTATTTAGCATATTCATCTGCTGGGTCAACAGATGTCTTTGTATGCAGTGCCTGGTCAACTTTGCTCAAAACAATCTGACGGAGGGTTAAAAGACCTAAGTGGGTAAGAACATTTAATTAACCAGCATCAAAATAGCTGGAGTTTCATTTGCATCTTTCCTTCAAATATCTCAACATACACATTAAATTATTAGAATTTTAACCCTGGAAAAAACTTGGAGTTGCACTGTCCCCATCTGAATTGCTCCAGTTACAGAGAGTTGAGAGGCATAATTTTAATAAAGGAATTGTCATTATAAGTTCCATCTTTCCAAATGTTATTTTCCTCACAGATCAAAACTAAAATAAAGGCTATATTTTAAAAGCACATCTTAATATTTAAAATAATGTTTTCAGCTGCCATTGCTTCCCATAAACCATTTCACTCAGGGCTTCAGTAGATGGTAGTTAGTATATCTACTCTAAGACACTTCAAAAAACACCAAGAACTGCTGCAGCAGCTGCTGTAAGCTTTTTTTAAGAAGCTACAAGGTATGAACCTTTACCCAGACAAAATGTTTTGCAGCTACAGAGTCTGTACAAGCCACAGGGACAAAGATTTCTTGTTCAGGATAGGAAAGCAGTATGAAATAAACAGCAATGTCTAATGACAAATTGTACTATAAATCAGAAGCCCTGATTAGAGGAACAAAAGGGTGGGAGTGATAGAATAATAATGGTAGGTAATGACAGGAGACTACAATCTCAATTTGGAGATATATGTAAGGTAGTACAAGATGGGGCAGAAGAAGAAAATTAGAACCTTAGTTCTGCTGGAAAAGTAGAGAATATGGATTTAAGGTTCTGGATTTAGAAGTTAAAGAGACTGTTTGAACAATACACAGCTACAACACTTCTGCCTGGGATATGTTATCTACATTCAGTAAATTTGAAAACAGCTTCCATGTCTGTCAAGTGTCATGTGCAAATCAAATGTAGACAATACATACAGAAAATCTGACAGTGTATTCACTGTATGCACAGTGCCTGCTCTGGACTACAAATAAAATAAAAACCAGAAAACCCAAAACAGACCCCTCTTCCCCCATCACACACACCACCCCATCTACCCCCCTTCCCCACCCCATCTACCCCCCTTCCCCAATTTTAAATGAACAATACTGGTAGGTAAAAAAGTCACTTGGAGAGGAAAAGTATTTTAGTACTGTGGGTGACCTGAAAAATCAGAGCTGCTACTGTCCAGGCAAAGAGCGGTACTGTCATCATAGTCTTTATTAACAGGGGTATCCAGACAAATAAACCCAGAAAGACAGTGATAAGTGTACACACAGAAGAAATTGAATGAGCTTGCTATGTTTATCAGTTTTTTAAATTATGTATTTTTGTACATATATTGTGGGGAGAAAAGGCAGAAAGATACCTGTATTAGCCAGCCTAGAGGCAGCAAGTTTCTCAAGGAGAGTGTCTTCAACATGGGTCTTATCTTTATAATGTCTTGACATTTGCTGTAGTGGCTCTTTTTGCCACACCCAGTTCTCAAACATTTGTGAAGGTACCTCTACAAAATCTGTTTCCACATTAGTTCCACTAAACCTAGCAAAATCAGTCTAAAAGAAAAAAGCCATGGAATGAAATTAAAATAGAAGCCATGCTTTCTAGTAGAATACAAACTTTCATATGTCAAAATTTCAGTTTTAACTGCAGGAAAAGGAATCATTTGAACAGCATAATAATGGCTTAAAATTAAATTTAAAGAAAGGAGAATAATTAAAAAAAATCAGACAAAGACTATTACCACGGAATGAACTAAATTTCTCATTGGTTAATTACTGCATTATCTACTGGTATGGAGCAGTACTTCCATTTTCTTAATACTATTGATTTTTATCTTTTAGGTTATGACAGCAATATAAATGTTTCCATGCTGTCTTGTCACAAGGATATAATTTGTCAATGATTATAAAAGTTTGTTATATCAAAGTAAAATAATAAACTCCAACTATACAACTTAATATTTAATTACTGTAATAACTTCATATTTAAGAAGCTCCCACAATACTAATTTTGAGAAAAAGTTTGTACAGTTAAAAATCTTTATTAAAATATATTCAACCCCCAAAATATTTCTAAAAAGTCACTTCTAAAAGACAGCTGTTCAAATGCACAGAAATTATTTGGTCTTATAGAATCACTGAATAATTAAGGTTGGAAAATACTTTTAAGATCATCAAGTCCAACCGCCAACCCAGCACCACCACCATTAAGCATTAATTCATGTCCTCATGTGCCACATCCATGTTTTTTTGAACACTTCCGGGGATGGTGACTCCACTACTCCCCTGGGCAGCCTTTTCAAATGTTTTACAATGCTTTTCTTTCAGTGAAAAAATACTTCCTTTCCAAAAATATCCAATCTAAACCTCTTCTGATGTAACTTGAAGACATGTCCTCTCATCCTGTCACTTTTTACCTGGGAGAAGAGACTGCCCCCCACCTGGCTACAACCTCCTTTCAGGTATTTATAGAGAGCAACAAGGTCCCCCCTGAGCCTCTTTTCCTCCAGGCTAAACATCCCCAGATCCCTCAGGATCCCACCACTCACAGGACTTGTATTCCATACCCTTCCCCAGCTCTGTTGCCCTTTCCTGGACACACTCCAGCACCTCAATGCCCTTCCTGTAGTGAGGGGCCCAAAACTGGACACAGGACTCAAGGTGTGGCCTCACCAGTGCCGAGTACAGCGGGACCATCACTGCCCTGGTCCTGCTGGCCACACTGTTTCTAATATAGGCCAGGATGCCATTGGCCTTCCTGGCCACCTGGGCACTGCTGGCTCATGTTCAACCACTGTCAAACAACACTCCCAGGTCCTTTTCCCCTGGGCAGCTTTCCAGCCACTCTTACCACAGCCTGGAGTGCTGCCTGGTTGTTGTGACACAAGTGCAGGACCCAGCGTTTGGCCTTGTTGAACCTCATACCATTGTTCAGATCCCTCTGTAGAGACTTCCTTCCACCCTTGTCTTGTAATAAGGTCTACCTGCTCTTGCCAGACCGATTTTATGGGGTTTTTTCCCTTCTCACCAACATACTAACAAAACAGATATCCTCATTTATCACATTATCCATGCATCACACTAACATAAAACACTAAACCTGATCACGTTACTTCAAGAGCTCTCCTTCCCTAACAGAATAAACAAATCCCCATCCCTGCCCTGATCTCACTTTCCAGCAGTATCTCTCTCTTTTCCAGTGTATTACACAGAGTATCAGACCTTTACCAGCAGCTCACAGATTCCCTCCCATATGCAGCATTTAAATGTCAAGTCTTAACATGCTTAAACAAATAACCATATGAAGCAAGACACTGTTTTGTACACACTAATTCCAGAGACAGGATGTTCTTACGTGGGATTAGCAAGTCTGCACACATGCAAGTAACAATTTACATACAATACAGTAGCACTAAGCATGGTAGCTATGCACATAGAGCAGTGTGAGAGACAACTGGAAAGCAGGCCTCCCTGACCTGTGTGCAATTCCATAGCAACCAAAGTAAATATGCCATGGAATTGTTGGCTTGGGCTGCCCCAACTGGACTTGGCAACAACCAGGCACACTCTCACTGGTTATGTTGCAGTCAGTTTTGTACAGTTTCTTATCAGTGCTGAACGTGTTTCGTTTATAAACACCTTCTATATAGTCTAGGTTTTATTTCTCAATTTGTGGTATGAGAAACACCTGTGATAGTGTGAAGATGATAAAATAATCATTATAATTTTACTTTCAACATGATTCAAAAATATCTAAGCGAATCTAGTTTCTTATTAACTCTGGATTTAATACATGGATTTGTATGACTTTATTTCTTTATTCTGCAGTCCCAATCTCTAGGATAATGGTCAAGAATCTCATATGGTCATACTTCTTTGATTTTATTATTTGGTACTTGTTTATACAGAAGATGAATGAAGTGCTACATGAAGTCTGGATTTGTAGGCAATTATGTGAATTCTTTGGTGAGTGAATACTGACATCTCTCTCTGAAATACAAGATTTTCATTAGACTAATAATAAATTTATCGTCTGGCAGAATTAATTTTAGATATAGGTAAAAATGAAACCAGAAATATTACAACTTTATTGGCAACTGAAACTAACTTCAGTTCTTTCTGGTCACCATGAGAAACCTATGCTATCAGGTAACAGAGCAGACAAAACAATGGCTCAGGCATTTACGCTTTTGCTATCAAGAGTGACAGCACTCAACAGTACTAAATGCCAAAATGTTGGAGGTCATCTGGATTCAAAAATTATTTTCATTCCTAGGTACATGACCCTTTTTTACTTCTAATATTTAGAAGTGCTACTTGATGTAATAAAAGGCCCTCTGACAGAAACTACAATGGAGCACCTTCCTCACCTTACATATCATCAGTGATGACTGAATAGATGCCTGCACGATGCAAATGCAAAAGCATATGTTTCTATGAAAATGTTTTTCCTAAAGAGGTACATTTATTGCTTCAGTTTTAAATAAAAATTAAAACAAAAACCCAACGTCACTGTCAATAATAACCAAAACATCACTAACCTGTGCACATATCTGATGCATTACGTGACCAAATTCATGGAAGTAAGTCTTTACTTCATCGTGTCGCAGTAATGACGGACGATCCAGTGCCGGTTTTGTGAAGTTGGTTACCAGAGCAGCTACAGACATCAATCTGCTACCATCAGAAAGAAGACAGCCGGGCTGTAGACCAAAGCACGCTGCATGCCCATACTTTCCCTCTCTGTATAAGAAAATAAATCACATGCTATTTTCAAACCTGCTTACCAACTGACATGATACATAAAGGTGGAAGCAGGCAAACAGGTGAAGAAGGGACATTACCCTAAAAAGAACAATTTATGTTCTATTGTATTGACTAACCTAATTTTCTTAGGCCAGAAAAGCCTTAAATCAACTTACATTAAAAAAATAATATCAGCCAATCTGCTGATATATATTGCTATATATAAATTGCTAAATACTAATTTAAGAAAACCTACACCAAAGCAAATAAAAACCCAGTGACAGTCAAAAAGGACTAGCTCAGAATAAATTCAGTCAAATCAGTCTAGTTTCATAATCTCTGACAAAACACAGATGATGCTTTAGATAGCTATAAAGAGAGCTGGAGAGATAGAGATCAACATGGAAGTAAATTTCAATGTGTGTTCTACAGGAATCTATTCTTGGCACCGATCTATTTGATAATTTCTTTAGCAGTCTGGCTAACAGGTTAAAAATACACATACAAAACAACAGAGTACAAAATACACATATAAGGCGTAAAGAACTGAGAGAAACTAGGAACACTCAGCAGACAGAAATGTAATTGTTCAACAAAAATGAAAATTAAAACAGTATTAAGGTAGGAAGGAGGAAAGTTCATTGATTACGGATATTATGGATAACTGACTAAATAGCAGTACTACAAAAGAAAAATGAACAAAGTAGCAATGCTTCATAAATAGCATAGAATAGCATAAATAGAAGCAAGAAGTATGGTAGAACTAAACAAAAAAAAAAAAGTGTAAACAATCTGAATGCAGTCCAGAGCACAACTTAATGCACGTGAATACAGTAATAGCCTTGTTAGTGGGACAAATATTTACTTCTAAATGCATTTAATTTTAACCACACCAGCAGCAACTCACTAAAACAAATTCCATTTTAAACACATAAGTAAAACTTATGTGTTTAAAGTCATAATTACCTGGGGTAAAGATCCAAATAGAACTGCCCTAACATTTCTCCTGTTGATTTATCCTTTACTGCATAAAGAGTAACACTGTCATGCCAAACATGAGCACTTTCTACTTGCTCAAATACAAGTCCCAGCAGCTTCTGGTAAATATTCAGTAAGCCTTCTGTAACAGCCTCAATTGGAAAGTACTCCTTCAGTTTTTCTTGATCTATAGAGTACTTCAGCTCTTCTGTTTTATTCATATAATAATGAAGATCCCATGCATTGATTCTTCCATCATAATCAAAGTTTCTTTCTTTACACTCCTTTTTCTTCAAACTTAGAATGAATTCTCTTTCTTCTTCAACCAGTGGCTTTAGCTTCTTACTCAAATCATCTGAAAAAAAGATTGCCTTGGAGTAAACTTCTTCATTAATATAATGTATATTCCTAAAAAATACACTCAAAACTTCAAGCATATGCTACAGAAGTGGAAGCTAGAGTTTTCCATGTATTGACCAATTGTCTGTTTTCTTGTCCTAGTGAGTCTTAACTGCAGGCATGCTATAAGCAATGCAGTACTCCAGGTAGGCCTAGGAGAGCTGTGAAGAGTTTTGGTAAATTTAGATTTTTTCAAAGATATCAGGAATGGAAAGTAATCTACAATACACCCTTTTGCTTGAATCCTTTGATTTTATCTCATGTAATCTCAGTTTTCTTAATCTATTTCTGCAGCAGCAACAAAAGACTGCAACTAATATTAGTTCCTACAAAGGCATCACAAAATTCTAATTAAAGTCCTATAAAAGAGCAAGAGACTCAAGAGTTCTTGCTTTTAGACTAGCATTAATCTGTATGGTCCAAAATTTTTCCAATATACTTTTCTTGGACAAGAAAGCATATGTTTTGCTTGGACAAGAAAGCATCACAGCACTATGAAGCATACATATTGAATATAAAATATTTAACTTTACTGAAACTTCCATAAAATACATACTGTACTTATTCTCTTGTAAGTATTTCTGGACTATCAGACACTTTTTTCTTTCTTAAGAATTCAGATTAGTGTTCATTGTTGATACCTAGAGTGTTACATCTAGGAATTGCCACCCTTTTTTCTAGGTAGTCTGTAAGGTACTATATACATTTACATGACTGAAAAACTGTTTGAAGCTTGTACTGTGCTAAATTCAGAATATGTCATAGGAAAGAATGTTCTTCTTCTTAGCTGTAAGATCAGCTTATGAACATTGATTTAGAACATGAATAGATAGGAACAAAGTAGAGCAAAATATACTGTCATGCTTGTAGCTGAGGATTTATCAAAAGAACTAAATTAAAGGTGACAACTAATTCAATTAATATTCTCCCTCCGTGAGAATTACCATGAGGCATGATATCTATGAACAAAAAAGTATATGATCTCATATGTTTCTATTCCGTAAAAACAACTGCTAGATTTTGAATGTAGCTTCAAAACAAATGAAAAAACACAGTATTACAATAAAATAACGAATATAAAAAAAGTCCAAAATACTTTAGGTACACTTAAAAAACACCAGGTAATTCAAACATTTAATAACTCAAAATTACCTGTGAGTTCATTGTCAAATAAATGGATAACTGGTATTGCTAAATATAGATCTGATCTGCTAAGGGAGCATTTCAGAAGTAATGCAACAGAATTACAGGTGAAGGAAGAGAAGTGTTTGAACCTCTTTATTGATACATAAACACAAAACCCCCACTAACAAGAAACATACCTTATTTTTATACTGAATTATTTGGGGGGGGTGTGGTATTTGTATGATATATCAATATACACTCCTAAGTGGTGTTAGGACACATTAATAAAGGAACACGTGCTACTCCGTGGAACTACATAATTCCAGAGAGCAGAGGTTAATTCCATGCACAAGAGTGGGCCCACTAACGTCAACAGGATGACTATAAATTTATAAAATGCTCAGTTTGAAATTTTCAAGATACCTCTGTTTTCAGATCAAATTCCATTACATGGCTTTTGAATTCCAGATTTAATCCATCATTCCAGATTTAATTTTTTAATTCACATCATGAAAGTTGCATCATCCCATACTGTAATCTTTCACTACACTTAATGCAATTGAATCAGAAAAAGACGCTAAGGCTATGAATGCACAAAAAATTGTGCCAAAATGGGAATGAAAAGCTGCAACTTCGATGCAGTCTCTTGAATGGATAAAACTGGCTAGGCTGCATATATTACTTTGGTTCTAAATTAGGATAACTGCATTTTGGGGCAGAGAAAGACACAAACACTCGCTTATACTGGCTGTCACAAAGCAGCTATTTTCAGATTTTCGCCTTGTGCTTCCCTGATTTCAGCAACTGCATTTGTACAGCTACAGTCTAAAAAACATATGTGCCAGAACGGAGGCAGCAGAGAGTTCCTTTCCCAGCTAAACATGATGGGTACTGTGACCCAGTTATGTATTTAAAGTCATCTTGGCTGAGTCGTCATGTTGCCACACCAAATATAAAAGTGTTGCTTATAAATGAGAACAAACCTAAGAAGGTTGTTACATTATCTGTGGTCTTTGCAGTGTTTACCTCCAGGACAAAGTTGGCATGCGTATTATAACCAAGAAGCTCTGCTACTTTTGCCCTTAGTGGAAGCAATTGCTGAAGAATTTTTGTGTTCTCCTAAAAAAGAAAGTAGGGAAATTTGTAAAGTGAAACCAGAAAACACGTTATTAAAATATCTGAATAATATCTGAAATCCTATGAAACAGTAAACATTTTGAATGAAACACTTTAAGATATAAAAAAGTTTTGCTAGATTCTTGGAATTTTTTTTTCACAGCATTTGATTGCAGGGGGCTAGTATTCTAGTTGATCGCAGTCATTACGCTCCCTATTATAATTTACATTTTTATTAATCAAAATGGATACCATTTCCTTTTAGGATACTAACAAATCTTTGACATTTGTGAAGAGTTTATTTTCTTTATCAATCACTTAACTGTGAAAGGTAACAGTGAAACTGCTGACAGAAGGCTTAATTGCTTGTTAGTGATGAAGACAGATTGTAAATCTATTGCGCCAACATTCAAAGCTTGTTTGCAAATTTCCCTCTTTTGCCCCTCTGACAATAGCAGTCGGAGAAAGATCTGAAACACAAAACCCTAGGTCCTGACCTAAATGTGCTGAAGGATCCTTGAGAAGCTGAAAATATAACTGTGTAAACCTCTAGTGCTGGAAAAGTGAGATTTCTCGGTGGGGGGGGTGGAATTCAAACACTAGATTCAAAGATTGCTCCACAGTCTCACCATCAAGTACCTTTATGTGTGTTGACTTGCAAAGTGTTCAGTTCTGGGTGCCACTTTATCTTCTCTTGTACTCATCACATTTCCCAGCACCTCAAGCACAGAAGTTCAACTCTGCCACTTTTGTCTAATAAATGGTTGGTACAGTTGTCTGAATGACATATTCTCTATTCTTTTCTATTTTTGTACCTATCTAGTTGTGTGGTCTCATCAGTATAAAATTAAATTAACTGTGAAATGATTTCTTCCTTTTATAAAGCATGTTTCCAAATACTTTTCAGATCATTAAATACATCTTTTATAAAAACCAGGAGGGCTTTTTTACATCTAATTAAAAATCTCATCAATATGCAATGTGTTAATTTCACATTTAATCACCTGTATTTTATAATTAAAACCTGTGCTTAAATAACACCTCTCATTCTGAAGAATCCCAAAATACTATAGAAGCCACAATCAGATGTCCTTTTCTGTGAGCAAAGTGTCAGTAAATATCTACAGAACACCACAGGGAAATGTGATAAAAGTTCAAAGCCCCACTTCTATTAACAGCACCACTTGAACGTTAAGATATGTACACA
Source organism: Lophotriccus pileatus (assembly GCA_035583135.1). Lineage (NCBI taxonomy): Eukaryota > Metazoa > Chordata > Aves > Passeriformes > Tyrannidae > Lophotriccus > Lophotriccus pileatus. The sequence goes on from JAWWES010000094.1 coordinate 50,727,345, forward strand.
CACACACACAGAGGCAGATCATTGACTTCTAAGGTCTCTGGACATCTGAATAAATTGGAGCAAGGAACTGTTAGAGACCACACTGACAAGTTTTGATTTAATAATACTATGTAATATGCAGAACTCAAATATAACATTCGAATGTCTAGCTCCATTTTTCAATTCTGTCATTGCACTGCAGAACAATCAATACACAACATACCTCTTTGCATCTTGAGTTAAAGGCAGATTCCATTTTTCTCCTTGTTTCTGAAATGCAGCACTTCTTCATAACAGGAAAATAGTGGGGATATTTCAAGGTTACTTTATATTTGTCTTCCTCAGTCTTCTCTAAGCTATTAATAAAGTCATCAGGAAGGCCATCTATGGAATACAATTTAATAAGCAGTGATTACCAGAACTGCCTACTCCCCCGTTTTTGTGAGACTCTTGTATTTGTTTTGCTGCAATCTATTTTGACGTTAGAAACCTCCCCAGAAATAACACCTCTCCTTTTGCAATTTGTTATAATTTTATACTCTTTTCTTTTTTCCTAGTGAATTTTCCCATAGCAACAGTCTCTTGCTACTAAGCTAAGCCTTCGTTGTTGGGCTAGCCCGGGCCTTACCGACTGCCATATTGAAACGCTGAACGACCTCGGCACACGAGGTAAGTATCGTGTCAGCGGAACTCCGTTCCCCCGGTAGCCACTGTTGGAGGGGGAAGGGAGGCCTAATTTTTTTCCTCTGGGGATGGCACTTTACTTCTTCCGTGACTAAGGGAGCGGTGGGGGGGGGGGGGGGGGGGTGTCATTTTTGGTCAGGGTCACTGGCTTCTTCTGGCCCCGAGGAAGGGCCCGGTTCGCCTCCGATTCCTCACGTCCTGCTCTGCCTGGATTTGCCTCGGATTCATCGGAAAGGGGGCGCCACCCGCGGAACAACCTTCGAGGGGAAAAGCTGCCTTCCCCCTCACCCTTTCCCGTGTCGGCAGTTTGCACCCATTACCGCGGAAGGGGATCCCGGCCACAGCCTGCCTTTGACAGCACGAGTTTACAGGAGGAACCAACGCCTCCCGTTCTCCCTTCCCCTCCGGCGGTGCCGGGCCTGCCGGGACGCGCCCTGGATCGCCCTGGATCGCCCTGGATCGCCCCAGCCGGGCCCTGCGGAGGCGGCGGCGCCAGACAGCGCCCCCTGCCGGCCGTGGTTATAACTGCGCCGAAAGGCAAAAAGGACAGTTGTTCTCGGTGGAAGTTGGCCTATGGAATTGTTGCTTGTTCTTTCGTGTTACATATATATATATTTAGTAAAGAGCTGCTGTTTTCTTTTCCACACCTTTTCAACTGAAGCCTCTTAATTTTGAAGTTATAATTACTCAGAGGGAGGAGTTTGGTTTTTCTCCTACCCCACCCTCATTAGCAAATATTTCTGTCTCATTAAACTGAGACACAATTATTTGCTAAAACTTTTTCAAATTCCACCAAGCAAAATAAAATTTGGAAATGCTTGCAAGCAAAAGAGAAACATATATAAGGCTACTAGAATGACATTAAAGAATCTCTAATGTTGTTAGAGCATAATTTATGCCATGGCCTTCAAACAACGAATCTCCACATTCTCTGTCACATGCAATTTCTAGCTTAGTTTTTAAATTACTGAGTTAGTTAAAATATATCACAGCATAAAAAGGCTTTTCCAACAGTTACAGTGAATGTAATACACAGGGAATTGTTTGGTGATGGAGAACTGAGAAAAGGAGCAGAGTAAAGTTATGCTAAAAAAGGAGGACAAGGCAAACACCTCAGGAAGCAAAAACCTATGCAGACATTATGAAAACCTGCAAAGGATAACACCAAACTTACTCTAGGGAAGGATTAAAAAGGAAACAGAGAAGATTGGAAAATAGGCAGATTTTCCCTTGATCTTACCATCACTCAGCTATTCAAGCAGAACTGGAAGGTTGAAGAAATGGAAAGAGCAAGCATACCACTTACCAAGTTCTTCCTTAGAAAATACAAGAAATGTGTTCTCCTCATTCAGGTTTTTGTTAAAGTCTATACACAGCTCATTCAATTTTTTCTTCATTGTCTTTATTTCCTATATTGGATATAAACTGAACTTAGTGGAAAAATAAAAATCAAAGTTGGCAATTTCTGTCCTCCACGTGAATAGTATTTCATTTTTTTCAGCTAGGCTTTCTACTAGCTGACAGTAAATAACTGAGCAAATAACACACTGCAGGTGGCATCATACTTCACTCTCCCTCAGTCTCCCCTTCATATTTCTTTTGGCTCCTAGCAATATTGTTGCCAAGGAACCCTGGGTCAAGGCTATCACTCCAACATTCTAAACTCAACTTAGAGGGGACTGGACAGAGTAAACACATTCACTGAATAGTTTTATGTTCTAACATTCTATTTCTTTTTTTTAATTTGAAAAGCTAAATTACAATTTTAAGTGTAAAAATATCCACTAAAATAATTGAGAATGAAGGGAGTAAAAACGCATTCAACCTACTGAAAAACACTGCTTTGGAACTGTACAAGTATGGTATGACAAAAAGAACAGAATAACCCCAACAGCACAAGACCACTCCAAACCCATTTTTAAAACCTGGATATTCACTCATTTGAAACATTTTCTAATATATCTCATATCATGTTTTTATACCTTACAGTCAAGTTCAAATAAACACAGTAGTTACCAGTAGGAGAATGCACACACAAAAAGAAAAAAACCTTGGCAAAGACTACCATCAGCCAAATTTTTCACCTAAATATAATTCCTTTATTGTCTCCTAAAGAATTCCAAAATATCTTTAGAAGCATCAGTTACCCTTAAACTATGAAAATATACCCCAAACTGTTCTCACTAACTAAAAGATGTGGATGAAGAATGATTATTTTCTTCAAAGGGTTAAGTCTACTCAAGAGTCAGATATAAAGGTTGTTATATATATATGACTCAGAATTTAAAGAGAATTATGTTGGCATCTGTAGAAGGTTAGAAGATAAAGGGGCCTACGTGTATGCCTGAAATACCGATACCAAGATAGCCGTGGAGCCAAGGACTGTTGGAAAGAACAGCCAAGGACTTTTGTTAAATAACATGCTGTGAAAAAGAACAAGATGTGGCTGGAGAAGGGGCCATATAGAATAAGGGCAGTCCTTTTCTGGGACAAACATCCTTGTTCTGTCTCCTTGAGATAAGCACAACATAGTACAGACGAGGCACAGCAACAAAGCGGAGAAGTGGGCATGGACTGTAGCAGGGGGGGATCAAGACCACCACAGACCTCCAGTGCCTTATCCATTTCCAGAAAGGTCTAGAAGAATGGACTACAAATGATTCATACTAATTCATTCACACTAATTCATACAGAAAAGTGCAAAATTTATCTCCAGAGCACATGAGACTTATCTATACAAAGGTACACCCACCAAGCCCCTGGACACCTTGTCAGCTGAATTGATGCTGGAGCCCGGATTCATTGATTCAGTGATCTCATTATCCCTTTCTCCTTTCTCTTTCCCCTTCTTTAATTCACCTCTCTCTCTGTCTTTTTCCTTTCACTTTACCCCTTTATCCAAAACCCACTGCCATATGCTTATACTAGGGGGTCAGCAACTAATACAAATTTCCATGCCAAGTCCGTAATTTACTAATTAAACTTTATAAGCTTTTGTGGACTCTCTGATTTTATCATTCCCTTCAATCACAAGCATCTACAAGCCTTGGGTGCTCCCTTCCTCTTAAGTGTGGGATGCCATAGCATCTCAGATACTGTCAATTTTACTTCATGATTTTTGAAAGTGACAATTGCTTTCATATGCATGAGTAAATCCTCTCTTAATGGAGTCAAAGTTCTCAGAGTGGTTTGTTTCTTCCCTTTAATCTACTTTGATTTTTTTTCAGGCGAAATGTTAAAATCCTGGATACATTTTACTACAGTGGTCAATAAATGAAATTAGAACAGCTGTGTGTTTGCAGTAGTTATACATATTTCTGAATGGAAGTGCAGACTAACATGCAGTAACATTTTTTGAGACGTCTCTTCGCTAGGAATCTAATTTAGGCATTCTCTGCAATCAGAATATATACCAAAACTCTTCCAGCTAGGCTTCTTTTACTCTCAAAGGCTGAGGTGATGCATACCACTGGGTACCATGACTGTCTAGCAGATTAAAAATCTTAACATTTAAACACCTGAAAGTGATTGAAGTTTAAAGGATGGATCTGGAACTAAGAACATTCAAGAACAGAGCAGTAATTCAGTAGGTCCAAAAGCATGAAGCTCAAATACATGCTTAGTACAGCTAACCAATCATAATTTTATCCCTTCAACAGTTTATAACCTTTGCTTTATAAACAAATGGTTCATATTTACATTCTGCACTTCTTTAGGAAGATGGAGTCCGTTTCTTTTTCCCACTTGGACCGATTTCTCTAGATATCGTTTTGTTTCAGGCTTTACATTTTCAAGATTGCAGTTTTGCTGGAATGACAGAACAGAACATTTGAATTAACACAGTGTAAGAAACATAACACACATTAGAAGGGTCTGAACAGTACTGTTCTTTAGAACAGTCACAGTAAAAAAGGAACATCCCTGATTTTAGTGTGAAGGACTTCCCCAAAATAGTTACCTTACTTAAGCTTCTTATACACACTTGAAGAAAATCAGTGGCATATGGTAATACTGTACCTTATAAGTCAGAGGGATTGAAAAAACTCCCAAACGATTAGATGTGTCACTGAAGGTTATCAAATGGCATAATATTTGAGCATATACATCTTTTCTTTCAGAAACAATCAAGCATGACAACAAATAAACAGAATCACAGCATATTCTGAGCTGGATGGGACCCACAAATCTTAAGTGAATGGCCAGTATAGAAATCAAACCTGCAACCTTGGTGTTCTTAGCACCATGTTTTAACCAACTGAGCTAAAAACTACATTTCTATGTTATTCCATTACAAAGACTCTTGAATCACCGTTTCCTAAAGCATCAACAATAAGAGACAGGACAGTGTTTGCAACAGAACATGGATTGGCCCTGTGCAGGTCTTCCTTCAAACTGACTACAACATAATTGTTTAACTCAGAAACTTGCTATTTTATCCTAAATTGAAAATAATGCTGTATACCTTTTATCTTCCCTCATCTAAAAGGAACGTTAAAAAAGTTATTAACTTGGTAGAAAGGATATTGTATTTAAGTTCACGTTCAAATATGAAGCTGTAGGAATTAGCTGTGACTTGTCTTAACAACCTCTCATCAGGTTACCTACATACAAATTAATGCTTGACTAGCACCTATGAAAAGTAAGGATGTTGAAACATGCAAATTTTATGAAGGAGTCACACAATTGTGTACAGCTGCCAACTAATGACTTGTCAGTACAGAATACCTCACTTCCTTAAAAAGGAAAATCAAGAGACAGGAACCTAGTTGTATTCCAAGAAAAAAAAAATTACAAATAAGAACTCTGAAACAGACTTTTCTGTCATTTAAAAATAATCTACACAATAACACAAACAATATCTACTCCCACTAGTGCCCTGCACATAAGATTAGAGAATTTGTGGAAATTGGTTTCTAGAACCATGAAAGCGTTTAGAATGGTTTAGTTTTGTTTTTACTCTGTGCCTAAACTCTTATGCATAAACCAGTAGTCTACGTGCAAGAATTTGTAAGTCTGGTGAAACAAAATCACAGTTACTACACTTTGTGATAAACTAGCTTTTCTAAAGCAATAGCCAGACTTAACTTAGCTTACTGACACTGTCACAGAAATTATGAATATTCTTTCTTTTTCATACTATGTGTTTACAGGTAATTTTTATAAGAATACATATTCTCTTGGAAGGGTGATCCTACTGCTATAGGACACCACACAGCTAAAGTCAATGACAATTCAACCAGTGAGGGTAGTACACCTCACTAGACCTATGGTTTTGTTCACCTAGCACCTAGATGTCACTTTTATTTGTTTGTTTTTAAATAAAACTATGTAAATGGTAGAAATCTCTTTTTGGGAGGAGAGTAACTGGAGAAAATCATGATCTCTGTCCTCTCCAATTCAAACCTCATATCTCCATCCTCATTCCCAGTAAATGTGTAAAGGCAAGTCACATAGTACATTTCACAATACAAAGATTAAAAAAATGTATTGCCCTACTCCCTGCAACACTTAGGGTCTCCAGTTGTATTTCTGGCAAATAACACTCCATGAAATTCTGCTGCTTCATGAAGATCTTCACGCTACCAAAAGCACTATAGCTAGGAGTGTCAATGGTGTAATACTGAGTAAAAAAATATTTGTAACAATCAAAATTTTCACATATTGTTTTTCCACTGAACAACCCACAATTCCAGGGTTCTTTTTTCTGACCTAAGGCTAATTGTGATAGAAATAGCATAATTTTAAAATGATAGAGGTGAGAAATGCAGACACTGCCACTTTATTAATATTTATATTGGGTTAACTGTGCTGCAAGACTCAAAAATAGAAAGGCTGAGGAAAAAAATTAAGTACGCTAAACTCTACAAAATGCCACTGCTTTTATTACAGTAACAGTTCAGGACAGAGGATTCTGAAAAGTCTCACCGAGCTATTTAGGCATTGTGCTGGATCTCCCAGTCCTTCCATTGGGCCTATGGAACTGTCATGCTCCTGAAAATTTCCTGGGTCCAAATCCAGCAAAAATTTTAGGTGGAAGAACGGAATTCACATTAATTTTAAGCCCTTAAAGCCAGTGAATATTGGCTCTTTCTAAAGCTAAGACAGATGAAGATTCTTTTGCGCAAAAAGAGAAGAAAACTATGTGTTCTTCATCCTTCTCTTGACGACTATACATTTCTCCATACACTTCAATGCTAATTAGCCTTTGTGACGTTTATCTGCATCACAGATATGCTTAAGGTAAGAATGATATTCAAAAAGACATCTCAGGTCTCTATGGGTAAGCAAGCCCATAAACCTTCACAAGCACAGGAACCAAGGGTGCTCTGTGGCCATCTCTGAACTTTGGTCTGATCAAGATAGTCTTCATCACCTGGATTTTCTTTGATGAACAAATTCCACAATGAAATACTAATTTTGAGTACACTATACATGTGAAATTTTTGAACTTTCCGGAAGTTTTAGAATTGTCGTGTTTGATGATTTTATATACCATTTCATACTTTCTTTTGGACAACTATGCTACCTTATTCCAGGAAGAAATCTTCAGGCAGAGTAAGAAACAAAAACTACCTGGAATTCCATGAACAAAGCCTGCAGCAGCTGTTTACAACAGGCTGTTTCCTGAGGGCGTGTGGGTGGAGAAGACTGGCAACATTCTTAAGCATGCCTCTGCTAGTCAGCATGTGCAGATATTAGAAGTAATAAAATTTAAAATGATGCTTTCATTACCAAATTCACTTTTACTCCATGTTTCAAACCTCAAAATGAAAGTTTTCCAACAAATAAGATCTGAAGCACATTCAACAACATAATGTTATGCAGAAACTTTTCCCCCTAATGTTGTCAGGAAAAGAAAGATACTGCATTATTTTAATATTTTCTTAAATTAAATACAAAACTCTCAATCATTTTTCCTCCATCAACTGTTCTTAAATAAATATAGAAAGAATAAGAGTTATTAGCTTGTAAAACTTTACTCCTCATTAAGGAGAGCAAAAATATTCAGGATATCACTGAGATCAAGCAGATTTATAAGTCTCCTAGTGAACTGTGTTATAAAGAATGGGGAAGTGAGAGGGCCCTCATTCTCCTCATCTCATTTTAATGTGACCATGGTGCAGGACTGAATTCATCTACTTGAACTATTAAATCCCCAGTGAGGCAATGAAAAACCTGATTTCATGACAATGTTTTACTGCTTTATTTGAACTCATAAAATAATTTCAGCAGAAGTCTGAAGTCTGTTTGTGGCAGTTGTTTTGTTTACGTGTTCCTGGAGCCTGAGTTTTAACTAGGAGTTTTTAACAGGAGAAGGCATTAGAAATTCAGCAAAAATTAACAAAAAATGTATGATTTGGAAATAGCAAGATTTCGCCAGTCTAGCATTATTGGCAATTCCCCAGTTCTGCTAGGGCAAAACTGCTACTACTTTAACAGTTATTTTGAAGCTAATATACACTCAGAGGTTGCATCTTTGGAAAACTAAAATATGCTTGCATGCTGCAGTTAAGCCAAGAAAAATCTCTAAAAATACTGGACATTTAAGCAACAATTCTGTTACAAAGGCCAAATATTGATGCAAAGGTAAATGACAAGAAAACACCAAATAAAAAACTTCAAGAAAGTAGTAGCAGCAAGTAACAGTAATCAGTTTTCACTAGCTACTGTCAAATATCCTTGTAAATTAAAAATAGATATTGCAGATCTGCCCTAAATGTATCTGCGTATATTATACTGGATGTTGGAGAAACAGCAAATAATAAATACATATCAAACCATTTAATTACTAGCCAGAGAGCAGGGGAAGAAGAAAAAAATCAACATAAAGCACTATCTGCCAACACACAACTAAACATTCTCAAAATGAGGCTATTATATACCTGTACAAATACATAAACAATACCCAGCTAGAGGAGAACATTTGAAAGTTTCCCTGGCAAATACGGCAAAAGAAGACAATGGTATTGGAAGGCACTTTAATAAGGTGCTGCAAGCGTTATTCTGATTCTCAGTCAATACTGCAAAAAGCACAAACAACAACTCAAAGAAGTAGAGCTCCAGTATCTTATCAGCATTACAAGAAGGTTAAAAATTAGTGGGCTTTGAAAAGGAAGATTCACATGTAAAGCACAGGAAAAAATATATTTTAGTTTTCATATTTGATAGCTTCCTTGTATTATTCTTAAATTAGACTTTGGAAAATTATTACTAAAGGTCACCAGATACCTTTGAACAAAACCAAATATTCTTCCCATTTGAGCTACAAAATGATTAGTACAAATAAAGAATACAAGATCCTTAAAGGTGCTCAATTAGAAGGGAAGTTAAACAGAAAAACAGAACGTATAGAAACTAGTTCAACAGGGAAAGCATCTTTTGACATAGTTTTATTTTGTGGCTGAAGCAGGAGATGAAGAAAAGTATACAGTGTAGCTGTCTATAATTAGAAGGCCAAAAGAGGTCATTTCAGAGGTCACTCGAAGTTATATGTTCTCATTAATCTTCATAACTTAAAACAATTCTTAACTATTTCAATAGAGCATAATTTTGGACACAAATTGAAAAACAGTATAAGCCAATGTAAATACACTGCTATATTGCCTCTTCCTTCTCTCTTGGAATGAGTTCAGGGAGCACAACCAACAGAAAACAAAAAGTTCTTCTCCGGATAGATTTCCTTCTGTTAGTTTAGCTTCCAGCTTAACCAGTTCATTGGAAGACTAAAGTCAAAACTACTGCAATGGAGAAAAGGACACACAGACCTAGATACGGCCTGCAAAGAGTGGAAGCACCAAGGTACATTGTTTTTTTATCGTATAGCTGTGCCTCACTGCAAAGATTTGAATGCCACAGACAGAGAGGAAACAGAGTGATTTTGAAAAGCACTGTGTATAAAGAACAAATTTTAGATACATTTAGACATAGCAAGTTATGCAGACATCACCATGATTTACCTGTAAATAAACAATCTTCTGAAACACATCTTCTCTCATGCTCATTTCCACATCGAAATTAGAAAGCTTTTTGTCAGCTTCTGTACTTGCTAAGCGTACCTCTTTGTCAGGTGAAATGTGCTGGGGAAAATCCAACATGCCTCTTTCCACTGTTTAAATAAGAAGCAATGAACACAGAAGGCTAGACATGCGTTAAGGATAAGGAACTTTCCCCCTTCTGACATTTACAGAAGATGTAAGAAACAAATATCCAAAGCAACCTGACACTTCAGGTCAAGCTTGAAGCAAATAGTTTATATTACATATAATATAGATACATACAAGATTTATATTACATATAAAGCAAAAATGAATAGGCAAAAGGACAAAACCACACACCACAGTAACAAATAAACACATTAGAGAAGCTATCTATTACCCAAGCTTAATTATCTATTGTCCTCTACAAAATCAACTGACAGGTGTATAAATATGATACAAATAATTCATCTTCCAGAAGTCATGTAAGTGAAGACTGGCGTTTCATAGCTGGCACAGATGATTCCATGTTAGCACTTGAAGTGAAAAGCTCTGAATCTTTCAAACATGCCCATCTGTCCTGAAGTTATTTTTATATTGTTATGAGCTCAGTGTCAAATCCCCATGTACTGTACTCTTCTGTGTATAAGGCAAACACAGAAGATACTGTCTTTGTATTCTGAACTTTTAGAAATTAGTAGCTGAGTAATATTACTTTTTTAGAATATACTTTTGAGATTAAGTAAATCCTTGCTTATTAAAGGAATATTACATCTTATAATGAGATTGAAGTAGAAATCCTGAGGTAGAAATGAATTCACTTAATTAAAAATCAGTTATAATGTCTCTACCCTTTATCTGTCCAAAAACACATTTTAGAGTAACAACATTTTAGCAACAACATTTTAGCCTGATTTAAAGCTTTGTAATTTTATGTAATGTGCACTTGTTTTATCAAGTCCTGAGATACTCTCAGCCCTTCAGAAACCTTTGGAATGCCAACATGGATATTTGGTTCTTCTTGAAGTTCATAGGAAACTTTCCCCTCCGCATCCTGCCCCCACACCAAGACGTTTAAAAATGATAATGTGAGTTTTGGCAATTTCCAATGGACTTGTAAGGCCTGTTGTCATCTCTGCTTTTTGGGATAATAATTTCCAGTTACTAGGATAGGCCTTTAACATGGAATGAATACACTGGCTTTATATTCTAAGGTTCTAATGGGAGTCTTGTTTATTATATGCCATGGGCTGTTTCACAGTGAGTCATGATAATGTCACACACAGCATTGAAGATTAGCATTAAAAGCTTAAATGTGACACACTACTGCAATAGCAGAGTGAAAAAAGTATTAGCATAGTGAAAAAAGTATATCTTTGATCAACTCTTAGTGGCTATGCTTAGAAGCTGATAGCCACTATTTTCCAAGTCAAACAAGTTTCTCCTTCTAATTTAATTTAATTTAGAGAGCTTTATACCTTGGTGGAAAGGCTTACAAAAATTATACCAAATACAGTACATCTAAAACTGAATCTGGCAGGAGGCTGTTTGAATGAAGATTACTCAGTCTTTCTGCCAGCATAAATTCCAGCCAATTCACTGCATGTGCCTAAACTGCAATTTTAAGTAATGTGAAAGCCAGGTTAATATTACAGTACAGTAATTTGAGCTGGAGGCTGATCTTGTTTGCTAGTCAAAGCTTTTCCTCCAAAGCCAAGGCTGCTGTTTCCTGCACTTCTGTGGCTACTGTATATTTTTTAGAGTATTTAAAAGAACTTGACATTTATTACACTGACTGCTTTGTAAGTAATGCAGCCACCATCTGACAGGTTTTTCAAAACAAACCCACTCAAGGTAGGGTTTGTATTTTCCCCACTCCTGACTGACAATTATTAACAAATTACCTGAATGACCTGTTTTGACCAGACTCCATCCACACACTGACATGTCTGAATAACAGTCAGAACAATCTAGATGTGACTGCATGATCAGCCTCTCCTGGGATTCTACACAGCCTTGCAAGCCATAATACAAAGGTGAGCAAGTAAAGCAGTCTTCTTTCAATAATGCATTCAAAAATTCCTTCATTCTCAACCATCACATTTTCTCCACTAGCGGTTTACCAACCTTTCCATTGTTCCATTTCTCTTGCTTGTCTCAGATTCTGCAGTGTCTGAAAAAAAGCACTGCTTACCACGTTTAATGTATTACACATACCACAGACACTGCACACTGTCCCCTGAACAGAGATGGAAAAGGAAATGTAACTGGAGCTTCACATGCAAAAAGAAGGCAGGGGACCAATGTAGTTTCTGGGTGTGTCAAAGATATCAACAGCAGTTTTGTCAATCATTATTTTTGTCTCTAGAATAAAGGAGCAGAGCTTTGTAGCTGATCATGTTACAAACTGCTGTGAGGTCCTGAAAGATCATTATGAGCAGAGGACTCTTGAGAGGCCCTACACACTCTATCCAATAACAGTAGAGATGATTATGTGCAGACAGAATGCCCTGTGGAAAGAATCACAGAAAATATACACTAACCTGCATATTCCACTTCTATGTCTGCCAAAGCCCGTACAGTATTTTCATGTGTTACTTCTTCAATATCAAGCATCCCAACTTTGTCATAGATGTGCTTTGTCTTCCTGATCAGTTCTTCTGTTCTCGTTCTAATTTCCTCTGGTGACAGGTCCCATCTCAAAAGGTTTCGGCCTGATGCTATGTATGAAGAAGCCTTAAGCTGGCTGGTAATTTCTGTTCCTAATGTCATCCTCCACACAAGTAGTGGCCCAATGGACCTGAAAGTATAAAATTGATCTTTGCATAGCAAGGTTCTACTTCAAGTGATAGTTTGTAGTAAGCATTAAAAACCCCAGCATCGGCATATTTTTAGAAGCAAGAATGAAGTCCTTTTTAGAGCCATAGCTTGTCCAGCAAGCTGTTACTTCTATAAATTAAGTCTAATTTTAAATAAATCTGCCTTCTGTCTTTCCCATTTAGGGTATGATTAAGTGCAAACAGGGACAAAAACTTTGCTATTGGCAAAACCATACAGATAAAGTTACTACTCACCCTTCTAAGAAAAACAGAATGGCAGTTACTGAAACTCCACAGAAATAGACAATATTTGTATTTTTGCAGTAAGGAATAAAACCCACATATTGATTTGTAGATGATGAAGAACAAGACTGCAAAGATGCACAACATAGGACATAAGATATATCACTTGATCATGTTCATTATGGCAAATAATTTTATATTTATACAGGATGTCTGCAACATAATCAACATGGGAGGAAAACTTCCAGTTGTTACTCACTTGCAAATGTGTTCCTTTAATTGTTGTGGATTTTAAGTAGATGGTTTCACTCTTTTGCCAGAAAAGGTATATATGTTTACTGGAATTTATGTACTATTAAACCTGATTATATAACTCAACTGTATTTCAACTTTAGCTACGAGAAAGATCTACATATGCAACCGATCTTAGTGTGCTAGGCAATCAATGGCTGCCTTTTCACTAATCTTTTTGGCAGTATTAAAAAAGTGACTTGCAGCAACAAATCCAAACATGTTAAATAAAAACTGGCTTCAGAAGTACAGGCTTGTACCTTTGCACTGCAACAAATCAACACTCAGTTGTACAAAGGACAAGGATAGAGAATCAGCCAACCGACTGAAATGGGGCTAATAGAAACCCACTCAGCCAACAAGGTGTCCACCCAGTGACTACATTAGTAACTCAGTTATATATGAAGTAGTTGCTGAGGAAGATAATAACTTGTTGGTAATTAAAAGACAGCCTGCATTCAAGTAGTAAAACTTGCTGCTGTGTTTACTATCACAGGAAGATCGCAGGAGCATCACATGAGAATCTCTGGCTGTCACAGACTTACTATCTTTCTTCCTATTTCAGCCACATAATTAAAAAAATGTTGTTATGCAATAATGATAACTTAAAATTTTCAATCATAATTAAAGAAATACACAGAGAGCTTGCTATAAAAAGAGATGCTTATTTAACACTGTCTTACATTAAGTAACTTTTTCTCTTAATGCTAGCCACTGTACCTGTATTGATTTTATTGTAAAACCTGACTGGTATGTCCATAAGTGCATGAACAGGTTCTGGTATACAGTGAAGAGAGCATTAAAAGGATAGGTACTTTTTGCCTGAAGGAATAACAAAGCAGAAGAGTGAAACACCAACAAACTTAAAAGGGCTGCACACATGGCTTCTGTCTGAAGGGATGACTTTTTGTTAAAAAAGGGAATTTCTCAAGAAAGAGCTTAGCCAAAATTATTTTTATGCAAAATAAAACCAAAAGACAACATTTCTATCTACACTTTAAGTTGAAATTTTATTTTCCTTTTTACCACAGATTCTTCAAATCCTCCCATAGCAGTGTAGGCAAGTTGTTTACTCTTTCTTTCTACTGGCATACAGAAACATCAGTGTCCAGAAATACTGACGATTTCACTTAGAAAATAAAGTCTGAACAAAGAACATTCCACCTCTGTTCTTTCTCTCCGATACCAACTGAGTTCTGGCATTCATGCCTTAGTAGCTTCTCCACTAGACTACCGAAACTTGGAATCTCAGAAGTCTATGACAAATGAAGCTGCTCTTATGAAAGCAAAAAGTTAAGTATTAGCATTCTCAGAATGCGTTAGTTTCCCATCTCCAAAACCCACTGAACTCTACTTTAAATCCACAAATCCATTAAAGAATTTCATTAAGTCACAGATTCACACTGGACAGTCTAGTTTTCCACACATTGCAAGCACCACTCTAGTACAGCCTCTTGGAAGCCGAAGGGGAACCTCCCTCAAAAATAGGTTCAAGGCTCTGAACTCTACCCCACGCCACCCACACCAGAGAATATCAGAAAGAAGACACAATGTTCTGAATTAAGGTCAAAATAAAAGAGTCAAATGAAAACAACAGCATGAACAACACAAAAGTATGCTAAAGTGCAGGATATTAAACAGATGCTCCTTTTTAAAAGGAAACTACCACTTTCTGTCATTCAGTATCTTCCCCTAGATGTGTAGAAAACAGATCCCTGTCAATGACCAATTACATATTATCAAAACCAAACACTGTAATAGGCACAGCACCAGCAGACTACATTCATTTCAGCCTAACAAGATTAATTAATAATTAAAGTTGGACTGAGTTAATACACTTGAATGCAGGGTCTCTGATTACTGCACAGCACTATTTTTAAATTTTACTTAAATTGACTTTTTTAGTATATTGTCCACTTGCATTGAGACATACACATATATATTTGACAGCTGTATAAATTATTGCCATAAATCCCAACAAGTTGTTGTCTGCCTGTTGGAAACAAGAAAACACAGATCTGTCCAGTTTTGAAATGCTGATACCTTGTCTCCTTCTGCTGATAGGAAGAAGCAGTCATTTATGTATATTATTTTTAATAATAATAGACAATACAAACTCAGAAAGACCTCCAAGTTTTTCTAACTGAACAAATGACAGTGGGCCTTCAAAAACCAGAATGTAACATCTCATATAACAGCAGTCACTACATGTAATTCTTCAAATAACGATTTATACATGTGTTGCTACCTTGCTACCAGTCAATCAGATGTCCTTGTACTAAAGACCAAATTAAATGACATCAGATTAATGGAAACAGTGTGCAAGTAAATATACATGCACAGGTGAAATCTTGGACCATTTCTTTCGTGGCTTCGTATTTTGAATTATTTATCCAGATAAAACTATAAAGAAATAAATTCCCAAAACTACATGTACCATCCTGCAATAAAATTGATAATTTACTAACTTTACCTTATTTGTTCAAGAAAGAAACAAAGAAACAATGTCAGGGTTAAATACTATAAATAGACTACAAAGAAACAAGAAAGAAGAGTACAACTATAATAGTAGAATGTTCAAAAATGCTTTGTAGTTACATTTGGCATGTTTTTAGAGAGAAAAAACTAAATTGTATCACTGAGGGAATCTTTAATTTCCCAGATATAAACTGAAAAATAAATTCTATTAATAATGGTAGGAACCAGAAGCAACAACAAACGGTTTTCTTCAAATACTGAACCAAGCAGACAGAATTATTATGTTAGGCTTTCTTTTGGTAAACAGCAGAAACATCAGGGAAGAGTTAACTACTGCTTGGATTGAGCAATCAGAAGTTGATTCAGTTTAAATTAGATGGAAGGATGTGTGCCTTGCACAGACTGCTGCTAATGCGTGAACTGTCAAGTTCAAACTGTTTCAGCTATCACGCTCAGTTTTCTGCAGTGCAGTGTAGAACACTAGATAGATCTAAACAAGCCTGGTTCAAGGATAAGGTTCATGTCCAGCAACACTATTGCCTTAAGATATTCTTCTGTCAGTGTTCCACCCTCTGTTGCTAATTTGTGTCCCTGTACAGCACTCCATCAATGGCAGCAGCATAACTGCTGCTAGGGTCATACTTTGAAAAGATTCAGGACATCATACAGGTGAAAATAGAGCGGACAAAAAAATTCAGGGGGGGCAGTTTTTTTCAGCTAATCAGTCCCATCATCTGTTTGATGTATGGCCTCAAAACAGTTGTGCTGGCCTAAATGAAAGCTAAAAAGTGTCAGTAGCCACTTAAGCCTGCACTACTGCTAGAAGCACATATGAAAGGCATGAACTTAGCCTAGCAAAAAGAGTCTCAAGATGATTGCTCCCATTAAGTATATATGATGTAAATGTCCAGAAGTTTAAAGAGCTACTGATGTTAAAAGGCAATATTGACATTAGAATAAATTGGTCAGGAACACATGCCAGCTGAAATTGCAAGACATTTGTAAGCATCAGGGCAGTGAGATTCTGAAACAGATGCCCAATTGACACCAGCAAGTGAAAACATCTCTATTTATAACATGGTGCTTGACTAGTTAATAAAATGCATAATGTTACTTGGTTACCTAAGGTAGCATGGAACTAGATGATCCCAAATGCCTTTCCACTCCCTATGTTCCTGTGAGGTCCTTCAAAATTAATGCACCTTTATTTATATTGCATTTTTACAATAAATATCTAACTGGCCTCTCTTTGCAACCAACTTGCACTGGCCTTTTTCTGATGTGAGTCCTATGACATCTAATAATGCCACTGGAATGACATATGGGGCAGACTATATATAATATATATATGTATATATATATATAATGCATTTTCCATTGCTTCATTCATTTTTGAGAACATCAGGAAGAAAGGCACACAAAGTTTGGTTTGGACTTTCAGCTAAAACGAAGAGTATGATAAAGGCAGCTGTTTTCACAAATTAATATGCCAATCTCAAAAGCAGTGAGAATGATATTTTTTCCAAAAGCAGAGTAAGCTGAATAACACCTAAAAGCTTTGTAGCTACTTCTGAAAGAGATTTTTAAATAAAAAAGCAAAGCCTCTAAATTACAGAGTGCAATCATTGTAGACTGCCAGGTAATTTCTTTCTTTTTTTACTAACAAATCTACAATTTGATTACTTGATGTCTCTGGAAAACATAAATCTGATTCAATTTTAGAAAGGGGATGAACCTTTAAAATACTCTATTGAAGCAATACAAACAATGAAATTGAATTTACAGACTTGATTTTTAATGTGCAGAATTTTAAATATATTAAACATTTATGTAAGTCTCATTTTGCTTAGAAACATTTTCCGTGACTGAAATATGCCAAGCAACCTTTTTTGGGCATGTTCCATTAACACTATTAAAATAAAACATGAAAGCCACAATCTGTGAAGAAGTATCAGTGAGGGGCAGCACCAGTTTTAAAAAATACAAACACAAAAACCTGCAAGCTTGTCCACAACATGCTCCTACTAGTGATAATCACTATGTAATACAGTCAAGATTAAGACTGCTGTCTCATCTAACTAATGGACATCCAAGACTCTGTAATGGCACTTTCAGTTTGCATATTAATCTTCACCTAAACAATATTAGTTACAACAACTACTATAATTTTACAGGGTAAAGTGAACAAAGGAACAAACATATTTCTGAGAAAAATATATACAGACAAATGGGTTGTACTTGCAGATAGATCTGGGAGTTCCATGCAGCCAGACAAAAATCAGAGTATATTGGTCTCATGTAGGATGGAAAACTACATTCTCTGCTGACAAAACATATGAGACAACAGCTTCAGAAATGAAGTGGGAGCCAAGATTTTAGTAAGAAGAGAGAGAGAGAAAGACAGTGGGGTGGGGGCGGTACAGCAAATTCAGACACTTTAGTCATTGAGTTCTTAAATACTCTAGCGGCAAATAAATACAATTAGGTTTTTCTTGCTGCACCTTATATATACCTTCAGGAGACATTCCTACGAATAATTGCAATTTGCAAATGAGCTCCTACTAACACAGTGAATAACTCTTTCAGTTGGTAACTTAAGGTATGAAAACTGTTGCCAGTTTAAAATTAATAACACCATTTTGGTCTTTCTGTCCTTTTAAACAGCATATCTTAAACAACACATCCATGTCTTAGGGGCTGCAGGAGAGCCAGCACTGCTTCCTGGAAACCAGCACTATGCATGTGAAGATTGTATTCTCCCTTACCTGCAATCAACGTCCACAGGGGCTCAATGTTTTCACTCCACCTAGCGGCCTCACCAGAAAAAACCCCAAAGCAACAAAACACTGGACATGCCCTATTAAAGCAACATAAAAGATGACACTTTGCCTCACGACAAATTATTTAGTACTTGAACAATATGCCTAAACTGGCATTTCCCTCAAAGTCAGACTCAAGTGCTACCAAATATATAAATGACAGCAGGCAGGTATGGTTTAAACAAAGCTTTTTAACAGTCAAGCCTCACATGAAATCGATTTTTTAAAAAAATTAAATTAAGAAGCTAACAAGCATTTCAAAACCAAACCAACCATTATAGTTGGTCTGGGTTCTCAGGATGGATTTTAAGAAAAATTTAACAGCTAGAATATTGGTATTATTTAGAAATTAATTCTTACTTGCATTTTAAATCTGTCTCTGTATTGTTTCAATTCTGACTCAAAGTTTCAGACAATAATCTACATATATCTTACAGTAAAGCAAGGACAAAATCAAACAAAGCAGAGAACTGGGTAACTCAAGGCAAAAACAAGAACAGAGGTAAAAAAAAAAAGTTCAAGACAGAACCAGCAATGTAGAGTTAAATGGCTCAAAGCATTATTTTAATTGAACCAAAGGCACAAAACTACTGCCCTACAAGTCATCACTTTTTCCTGCTGGACGAACACATTTGAAGTCCTTTTTCCCCTTTGCTTCTCATTCTTTTCATCTGTTTGGCTCTTGACAGTGTCTGCAACAGGGAATACATGCCTTGAATTCCTGGGCCATATTCCTTGGAAAAGTACTTGGCTCTGTGTCGTGAGTGTGTTTGGCACAGCCATATCTCATCATAGCAAAAGGACAGCATGTTTAGTACTTCTTAATTTAAAGGCCTAAAACTGCCATCAGAAACTGATTTTTTTTAAGCTGCATTTAAATAAATAGAAGAAAATCTAGCACCTTTTAACACTAAATCTTAATTTGTCACACATTTCAGAAAAAAAGAATTCTCTACAACTTAGTTCACTGTACACTCTACATTAACTATACTTTTATCTCTTCAGATAAAAATGAGTGAGTTAAAAAATCTGCAAGTTACGCAAACAAGTTAAAATCTTTATTGATACATGCATTACCCTCAGTGCAGCTTTTATGACCTTACTATGTGGCAAGGAATGCTTACTGGTTTCTCCAATAGAATAAACATAAACAGAAAACTAACTGAAAAAAGTGCTCTGTAGCAGCTAACAAATAATCCTGACCTTAAGTGGAAACTCCTACAAGTGCATAACATAATACAACTTACATATATTTTCTCCTCTTGCCCTTGTTCCCTCTGACAGTCTTTAAACAAAAGGAATTTGGAAATGTGTCTGATTGATTCTCATACGAGAAGGTGCTTTCAACACAATAGTCGGCACTGGAACACGCAGAAGTGTCACGGCACAGTTTCAGCAGATTGTCTGATCTCTAAAATTATGTTATCCATTGTTTCTAAAGAAAAAAAACCCAAACAAACAACAAAGACAAACAAAACAAACAAAAAACCCAAACCAACCGACCAAAAAAAACCAAAAATCAACCAACCAAAACCAAACACCAAAAATCCACAAAAAAACCCCAAACCAAACAACCACAGCCAAAAAAAAAAACCCAACACAATCCCAAAATTACTACTACTAGTACATCTGGCTTCACACTCGTTCTGTGAACTGAATGCATTCTGTGTCACAGCAAATCTCAATCACAGTAACTTCCTTGAAGGATCTTAGGAAGGAATCTGACTTATCAACACATGCATGCAGACAATAATTGTACTACAGTGAGTTTGAGGCTGAAGGCATTCATTAGGGTTGTCTTATTATTTGGTTCTATACGGCAATATTATTTGACACACTACAGTTCTACTATCAAGCAAACTGTGGAAACAGTGGGAAAAGATTGCTTTTAAGGTTGTACAGCTCCCTCAGGTGCTGCTGCATAAACATATATTTCCACGATGCCAGCAATGCAAACAGCAGGTAAAGCGCATGCTGCTTAGTGCAAACACCACATGCTTACTGCCAGGATAGTTCACTACTTGAATGCAATCAGCTAATGGAAAAAACCCACCCTGTTGACTTCACTGGAAAAAGAAGTGGTGCTGCAGGACAGAAAAAACTATTGAGGGTTTGTAAACACAAAAGGTTTTTGATTTACATCTACTGTTAATCAGTTCAGCCTACCATGGAGATACACTTTGTTTTCCCATTGTTCTTAAGTCTCATGCAGTCAGAGAAATGTTCTCCTGTCATCACCAGTTAGTTGGAAAACTCTGTCTTCACAGCAGATGATGACCTAATGTCACTTACTTCCTTACCATTTTAAACCAGTGATCTTCTTGCGAAACAGTGCCTCATGTCTATTTCATTGCTTGCAAAGTCTCAAACAGCCTGCTCAACACCACAAATCAGGAATGCAAACAAAACCTGCTTCCTTCGCTGGCTTTTGAGTGAACAGTGATTTAGTAACACTGAGTGCTTCCCAGGACAGCTACAGGTTATGTGAAAAGCTACATGGTTCCAGCATGATAAGTATGGCAAGAACTTTGTTCATTAAAATTCTCCTTTAGAAATAATAAGGGTCTCTTTTAAACATGGCGCTTCTCTTAGAGATGGCATGAATAACACAGACGCTGTATCATATTTTGCTCAGAAACAAGTATCATTACCACCATCCTCACCTCCCCTAATCAAAATACAGATAACATGTACTGAAAAACAGCCTCCTCTACAGAGGAAAATTTAAACTCACAAATCTATTGGAATTCTTTGAAGGAGTCACAATCGACAGAGATCAGTTAATATAATCTATTTGTTTCCAAAGACTGGTGGTCAGAAAGTGCTAAAGAAACAGTGCTGCTGTGAGATGAGAAGGGAGATCCTATTACAGAAAACTGGTTAAAAACTAGGCTGTTAAAAATGGCTGCTTATTGTTCTGAATTGATTTAGGTGACTAGTGGAGCCTTGCATGGTTCCATATTGGGGGTTTTGTATTTTTTGACATATTTATACCTCATCTACAAAAAACTGAGATTAATGACATGACAAAATTTACTGATGATAATTTACTCATGACAATGTAGTGTACTAAAAGCAGCCACAAAAAGATGAAAAACAATGTCACAACATAGAAAAGTTTAAAACCATTAACAAAGTGATTTTCAGTCTTAATCAATGTGAAATAATGCACACTTTGGATCTAGTCGCTCTGGAAACATAATAGTTTAATAAAAACATCAACCAAAAAGCATCTGCAAAGAACAAAATTATAGGATTTAGTAGAGGTGGAACAGAACAAAATGCAAAAAATTCGTTATACCACATGCATTTCTGATCCTCTCAACAGATAAACTCTGGTCTTCTGTTCTGGACAGGAATGAGTTTTTTCCTGTCACTTCCAACATAACTCAGTAAGAGATCAAACACAGTTTTAGGAGGCAGTTGCAATATAAAAAGGTATTACTGGACAAATTTTTGTACAAGAGATCATACAAAAGAACTAGTTTTGTGTTAGGGAGTCTGCAATTCCTAGACTGTTCTGGAAAGATAGTACTGAATGTTCATCGTATCTTCTATGCTTTCTGAGCTACCTGATCCTCACTCCTGCAGAAGAAAGCTTGGACTTTTGAACTAACCCAAGCTACTTAAAAGAAATCTTTCCAAGCCAGGCATTTCTTCCTTTATAGAGAGAATGATAGAACATGACAGAGGTATGTCCTCAGAAGACATTAACTACATTGCTTACTGGTTCTCCATAGGTTAAATTCAGTCCACAGAATGTTTCTGGGCTCAATACATTTGTCTCAGCCAGTTCAGGAAATAATTTCTTCTTGCAAACTCTGTCTAATAGACAGATTGCTCTTTTGTAGCCTGCTGTGGTTAAAAAAGTGGTAGCTGTTGCTTTTGACCATAGCTGCTGCAATACACAGAAGAGGTTGTGCAGTCCATCTATCACATGCAAAGGGAAAAATGCTCCAAGTGTCCTGTCCAGTTTTTGCCATTGCTGAGGTGTTGGACCTGATACTTCAATGAAAACATAAAGACACACTATGATGGTAAATATGAAATAAGAAAACTACTATAAAAGTTCTTCCTATTTCTTTGCCCTCTGATGTAATTACTTCTTCTGTCTCTTCCCAGACTGTTTCTTGCTCGTTTTTTTCCTCATCAAGAAAAAATGCCAGTGTTCATAATTTCTTTACAGTGATGGAAATCTAAAGTTAGATCTGAAATATAAATTCTAGTTTTTCCAGAGTCCGTGTACATGTATTTTCCAATTCAAACATGAATTTTTGCATTTTCAAAGCAATGCTCCAGAATTCACAAATCCTAGAGAATTATTTTAGGACTGAAATTATTTAAATCAGTGCATCTATTTTTATTCAGATTTTTTTTTCAATTTCTAGGAAGATCCTCATAAAGTAAACAGACTACCATGCTTACTTAAGTAATCTAGACTGGCTTTTCCCATGCATTTTATTGAACTGAATACAAATCTTTGAATCTTTTGGATTCCAATAGGAAAAATATTTAACTGGGAAAAGCTTCCTTCCCAAAATCTGTCTATTTTAACCAAAGGAATCAAACCTTAACATCATTTAATATAAGGAATTAATACATCAATACATCAATAATGTAAGGAATGATACTTGAAACTTGCTAAAAACTATCATTTTTATCTCACATTAAGGTGCCCTTGGGAAAATAGAAGGTGAGAACCTTTGCTATTTGACACTTCTGTGACCAATTCCTTAACTTTTGAAAGTTAGAGATTACTATTACTCATTCAAGAATACTCTCTTTTGTGAGACAATTATTTGGGCAAACTGAAATAATGACTTGGAGGAAAAAAAATCACAATTAATGAAGTGCAGCAACCATTCCCCACTATAATTATTTCTATTTATAAAAGAGGTATCTTCAATGTCCAAATGCAAACCACAAACAGAGATAGACCTTTTAATTTTTATCTAAAGAAAAAAAAGGTCCATGCTTCTTTTCCTTTCCTTGTCTTCTTTTGATGCAAAAATCTGTAGGGTAAACAAAGACTCACAAAATATGGAAAACAGTGAAAACGACTATATAAAAAAAGGAATGTAAACATGTATTAGGAAAAGAAAATAGATGTGCATTTTATTCAGCACCAGAAAAATAGGTCAATCAATTTTCAATAGCAGAAGCCTTATGAAAAAAATATTCTGGATCTTACTTTCTTTCTGCTAATACCCCTCAATCCTCATTCGATTGAACAAAGGCTGTGAAATACAACAAAACCAGTACACTTAGTGCACTAAGTACACAACTATCATTTCTCAAAAGTCCTCATGAGATAACCATTTTTTTCATTTTACACTCAAATTCAGCTCCATTCTCATTACTACAACATATTCACATTTTTCCTATCAAATCTGGTCTTTTGGAGAAATTGAGAGGCGAAAGTAAAAGCAATGATGCTCATTTCTCTGGTCCACCTAGAACTGACTACAGGCTTCTTCCACACTGCTTTTCTGGGGTCGATTTAGAGCTCGTGTGCATTACAGAGCAAGATAAGTAAGGCCCTATTTTAAAGCCTTTCGATAGTATATTTGGTACTCGTCTCACCCTTCATACAAGGCTATTAGTGACACACCTTTTTACAGAGCTACTATGAACACCCTACCAGTCTCTCCTCAGACACACCTTGCTGCAGTCCCTTTGCTCCAGTCTTCTCCTTCACTCCAT
>JAWWES010000094.1:50755824-50767007 GCA_035583135.1 Lophotriccus pileatus
GATTGTAGAAGATGCCTGTTACCAGGCAGGTTTAAGTGGCAGTTATTCCTCCCTCTCTCCATCCTCTCCCTTCTTTCTTTCACAGCACCTATTTCTGTGGGATTAAAGCAAAATCTCTACAACATGCACAAGGCTGTGATCTTTCTTTTTTCTTACTTTTATGATTGATGTACCACAAGTAATTTCTCTAAGGCAGTGTTTCTAAAACAGGAAGGCAGGTGATGACACAGGGAAGGTTATACGCTAGATGAAGCAAGGTAGTACTGAGTACTAAAGGGGCCTCAGCAGCCCAATTTGTGCTTGTTATTCAGCAATCAACAGCCTGCATGTTGGCTGTCATGCCTTCATGTTGCTTGCAGTTTGTGTTAGGGTGGCAAAAAATCCATGGAGCTATGTGGCATTGGGAATACAGAGCTAGGCTCCAGCATAGCCCAGTTGCTCCTATTGTCAGATAGTGGGTGTCTGTGTGAGTCCCGGCTGTTCAGCAGGGACCTGTATGGGTTTGCAAGGTGGTCAGTTCAAGCTGAGGCCTCTGAAAGTGTGTGTGATGGTGGAGCTGATCAGGAGAACAGATAACTTTGGCCTTTGAAATCAGACACAGGAAGAAGATTAATAGCTTATATAGTGCATCAGGTCTTTACAACTCATTGATAATATTGAGCTTGCAGCAGTGGATGGTGCTTGCTTTAATAATGGGATAGTAAGATGATGGCAGCATGACCTCCTGAGGTACTTGTCTAGCGAAAACAAGTCTTTGCTCCTTTGACTTCACTGGGGTTAGGTTTTTATGTAACATTAAAACAGAGTAGTTACTGATCTTGTCACAACTATTACATCCTCTGATTTGGAAAAGTTTCTGTTTTGTCAGTGTTTATTTTTATGCGGGTTTCTTTGTTGGCTTGAATGTTAACCAGTGGTTATTATTCTAACCTGTGGATTCATCCTATAAGAGCTCCTAATTTTATTATACACATGATAAATAGATTAGAAGGAATAAAAAATCCATTTTTCACTTAAAGGAGAAATATGGGAGTTCATGATAACAACTGATTATTTAATGGAAATGCTGAGTAATAATACTAAGAACTGTTTTGTTTAGGCATATTTTTCACTGCTGCATTTTGCAAAACTCTCCTATATCATAGAGATTTGGTGTCACAGACTTAATGCTTTTAGAAAGATAAGGTAAACTGTTGCAAGAAGCTTCCTATTAAGTCATATAAGGAACAAAGAAATGTGTAATTCCACTGATTTTATGATAGGCCTGGTAATAAGTACTATTAATATATGTAATTTAGAATCTAGCATATATCAGTGTTTACAAGAACTAAGTTTTTCTACATAGAAGGAGACAAAGAAGTTTAACCCAAACCTTTCAGCACTCTTACTGCGTATTTTAGAACCTGACAAATTGATAAATTTTTAGGAATACATTATAAGGGCAACTTGCATGCATATTTAGTGGTGTTATTTTGTGTTCAATTGTTACATGTTATCAACTTTAATTTTTTATCATACTTTACTTTTTGTGAATAATTGTATGTTGTCACTTTTTAAAAAAAATTATATCTTCCAGGTTTTACTATCTATTTCACAAATCTACTTCTCTTGCCCTTTCTGCCTGCTGTGACATAGAAAACAGGTTCCTCAAACTGGCCTTACTGTTGTTAACTTTCAGGAGTTTTACTTTACTAGTTTAGGTTAGTGTTCAGGTTCATTATAATGCAAATAAGAATTCAAATTATATTTTTATATTAACATTCGTCTGAAAGTTAATTTAAATACTAAGAATCTGTTTATACTGATACCTAATTTGAATTCAGATACTCCTCATTACCTGTCTTGTATATCTTGACTTTAAAAAGTTGGTTTGCTGTTCAAGGTAGGCTTTACAAAGACTTTTCTTTGTTCCTTCTCACTTTTAACTCTAAACATTTAGGTGATATACCTTAATAAAAACTTCTACTAGATTCTTAAGATTATAGGGAAAATAATTACATAAGTCACAGCAGTGTTAATAACAGAATATATATATACACATCTCCAGACTTGTGTATAGTAATTGCTATTGAACTTCTTTTGCCTAAAAATATGTGAGCCCATTTAAAACTTTAGTTAGGTATATGGCTCTCCTTTTTTTAGATTTACCTACTGTAAGTGCACTTGCATTATTGCAAATTTGGGAGGGCCATTTATTCCTTACACAACTGAACATGTGAAAGGATACTGCAGATATATTTTTTATAGAATAAAGGTTTGTGATTAATGAAACATTTTATTAAAAACAGTGTCTTCAAATGAATATATTTTATTACCAAAAAAAAGAGATAAGATTAACAAATATCTTGCCTTTATTTTTTACAGTAAAGGTGAGCAGTTTCCTTCCAGCTGTTATGCAACTCAAATATATGGTAGTTGTGATGTTTTGAGGTGGGGTGTGTGGCATATGCATATGCATTGTTGTATTATGAGTTTTGTGATTTTGTTAAATCTTTTTATTTTTATATTTTAAAAAAAGGCTTTAAGTGACTCAAAGAACTGAAATAAAATTTTTTAATTGGTTGAAAAATAATGGGCAAACTATCTATGGATATCTATCTCTTAGATATTTTTCAGCAAGTCAATTCTATGGGGATCAGTAGCCTCTCTATTTTATGATTTATTCCAAAGAGCTGCTTTTACTAGCTGAATAGGGAAGTGAGTCACGGCTTTATAAATAAATTAGTGAAGTTATGCTTCTATTGAGAAACTGGTGATTTTTTTTTTTCTTTTAAGTTGCAATTCAGTGTCTGGAGACTGTGTTTAAGATTAACGTGGAAGATACTCATCTTGCACCCCCCCAGCATTTGATAGAAATGTTCACAAACTCTATTCACAAGGTAAGAGTTTAATTTAGATTCTAGAGTTACTCTGCCAATATGTGCTAAGGTTTCATATTGTATACACAAACTTTAAGTGCTCTATAGGTCCAAATGATGTGATAACTTAAAGGAAAACATGAAAAGAAGTTGAATTTCTATAGAAGGCTAGCATTATGAGAATCTTTTGGGGCAGTGGGAGGAATTAATTTCAGCTAGACAAGGACAATTCCAGAGAATTACTCAATAGTGGATGTCTCATTCTCACTTCAAGGGTTTTTTTTTCCTCCAGTTTAGCATTTTGCAGTTCCCAGAGATAAGTATCTGACATGTGTCATTTGTAGTTTGATGCTTCTCACTCCTTTCTGGAAATAATTAAATTGCTCAGTTTTGAACACCAACCTTAAAATGGGAACTTCTAAAGTGTTTACTAATAATACATATTATCTGAGATCATAATGGCAGGAACCATCAGAATGGTAAACAGAAAAGTCAGAGTTAAGAAAACACAACTGACTGAAGAGGTATCAGCTATATTCCCCTTGACTTCCTTAAAACACGTGGTGAGCCATAAGGTTTTTTCAGGGGCAGAAAACAAGCTTTTTCTTCTAAGGATGCGTTAGTGATGTTTAATTTTTTTCACACTTCTTGTACAGTACAGAAAATCTGTTTATTGACACAATGCTGCCCAGGATAAAGAAATTTTTAATAAAATTGGGATTTATATTTTAATGAAAAAAAAACACTTGTTTTTTTTGTCCCATACAGAATGACACGCTGCCTCTCTCAGGTTCTTTACCAGAGAATGTTGTAAAGGCTGACCAACTGAAAGATGAAGGTTTGTAATAAACATAGAAATAAACTGTCTTATGCTCTTATTAGATTTTTGGGTTATTGTGGATAGTGATAGTGTAGCAGCTGGGCAACACATACCCCACAAAAAAACTTCAGCTTATATTCTCTGGTGACTTACATTGTAAGAGGTCTAATTGATTTGCTTCATCTGGGAGCAAAGAAAATATTGTTTATTATCTCCCTGCTCTGGAGGTTGATTAAAAAGTAAGGGATAACATGTGAAGTTGGCAATGTTCCTGAGTAGCAGAAGCTTTAAAGAATGAACAGGTATTTTTTGGCATATTATAGATTCCTCTGTTTGTGCATGGAATTGTTATACAAGTTTCTACTTACATTGAAATGGTTATGTGATGGTAAAAAGTTTACGCCAATGGAAAAATTCTTGTGAAGTTACTGGAGCTAGTATTTCACATATGTGACATAATTTGTGTGCTTTATAATTGCAGACAAGCCA
This sequence comes from Lophotriccus pileatus, assembly GCA_035583135.1. Classification (NCBI taxonomy): domain Eukaryota; kingdom Metazoa; phylum Chordata; class Aves; order Passeriformes; family Tyrannidae; genus Lophotriccus; species Lophotriccus pileatus. The sequence goes on from JAWWES010000094.1 coordinate 50,759,992, forward strand.
GTTTTTTATTTTCCCTTTGACAACTGTTATTGCTGTTCTCTGAGGAAATGCAGCTGTACCATAGAAGACTTTACTAATACTACCTAAGAAAGCGTCTGTATTATTTCCCTTCAAAAAGAAGGGGGGAAGAGGGAAAAAAGCATGTAGCAATGAAAAGTCTTAGGAATTGCTATGGATTGATGCTTTATAAATTACTTTTTTTATAACCTGTTGAATTTTCAGATAGTTGAGTTTTATAGGAAAAAAAAAGTAAATGTCTAATTACAAGGCAGATGTAACTCTGTCAAAAGTTGCAGGACAATAATGTGGAAAAAGTTCTACTGTTTTTGACAGTGAGTAAAATGAGTTCCATGTCTGTCTTATCTGTAGTCATGAATGCAGTCCATTATTGGCTCTGAAAGTAAGTTTTCCTAATTCTTGAAGTTGCTTATTAGTTCTTTAATATAAGGGTAAAGAGCTCAAACATGGTCAAGTCACAAGTGAAAATTAGTTTGTAAGTCGTAACAGACCCGTGGTACATGCTGGCTTTTCATTTTGCTGTCTGTTTCTGTCAACTCAAGGGAAGTGAAGAACACTTGTACCTCTTAGTATGGGTTTTGGACTGTAGGGATAGTCGGCACTTTCCAGATGGGGGTGTTACAGCTGTTTCAAATCTGTGTGTATGGTTTTACAAAAGGAATTCCATGGCTCTACTGAAAAATGTGGAAAGCATTTAAACTTTGACGAAGGACCATTTCAAGTGTCAGCTGTCAGGGACATTAGTAAGCAGTTTGGAACTGCTTGCAATGCCTCTGGTTAATTTCCCATAGTAAAATAAAACTTACTGCTTTCTAGTGCTGCACTGTTATGTTCATCCTCCACATTTTCATATACGCATTGACTACTATTATGCTTTTCAATTAGGAGTATTTTTTTGCCCTGAATTATGGAGATGAATAAGGTGATTTGGGAAGTCCATTTGACCTGTATCTTCTCTAATACTGTAATTCTATAACTCTGATTTCCTCGTTTCTATCTGTATGTTGTTACTAATGGAATGACTTCTCTCATCTTTGTGGCCACCAGCCTGCTCCTCCTCTGCTCTGAAAACTCAGCCCTAATACTTGTAGAAATTGACTAATGAATAGCAAAACAAAATCAGGTAGCTAAATTGTCTGTCTTGGTCATTAGAAAACCAGAAAGTAATGTACCATTCAGACTAGTAAATACTTGAATTTACACTTATCTATCCCTTGACACTTCGGCTTAACGTAAGCTGTGTAAGAGCACAGATTGTGCAGGTTTGTGTAGTGTAATGATGGCCTCATCCTAAAAAGATCTGTGTATTACCACAGCATAAATTATAACAATAAGTAATATTTTCACTATGAAGGACACATGTTCAAAAAGGATAACCATTTGTGGGTTTTTTTGGTCTTAAGAGTTTTTGTATTATGTCAAAATAGAATGATACAGTTGCTTTTCCTTATCTCAGCAGAGTTAGTAGATCTAGCTATTTTTATGTTTTTCTTTAGCCAAGTTGGAGCTGGAGAGAGAGAGAGCAAGAAAAGTATGCTCTGATATTAGGTCAAACTTAGCCCTATACCTCAGGCCTTCTTTAGTTTAGAGCAGTACCATAAATTCTAACGTTCAGGGTCACTGATGGCAGTTTTGTTGTAAAGAAACATTAATTGTTGCAATCTTGTTGAGTGCAGCTAACTTGCAAATTTTTTATCTGACGATGGGATTTAGAGTATAGATCTTTACCTTAGAATAAAGGAAAGCTGTGTAGATAGTGGGCCTCTAGAAATTAGAAAGCTGTTGTTACATTCTATATGTATTTGGAAGGTATACATGCAGTTACAGTTCTTGTAACTGGAAGGGATTGGTGACTATAGTTACTATGAGTATAGCACTATTGGGAAGAGGTAATTTTGTACTACCTTGATTATACTTAGTTACTTTAATCTGGTTTTGTTTATTCAGTTCTCCATCTTTAAAAAGAAACTCAAGTACAATTGTTTTCAGTTAGTACAAACACTTAGGACAGTCTTTTGCTTTCTGTCAGAGACTCAGTTGCATAGACTGAACTTTTCCAGCCTTTGCTTTTGCAATTGTTGGCATCAGTAGTAACGTACTGACCTGTCCCTTCTCCTGTTTGTTTTAGGATAAAGTTTAAATATTTTGCCAAAGTACAAGGAAGTCAGTGGAAGTCTACAGTTTTCCTGACCATTTCCTGACGTTTCTGGGAAACCAAGGTTTCTGTAGAATCTAGCAGGCCAAAAATTGACCCAGGGACAATTGTAAACTGGGGCACTCTGAACTAGGATTTTTTCTTTACTACTGTGTCATCAGGAAAGACAGAAACTAGAAAGACTGCCTTGTGTTGGGGACAAAAGAATGTCTAAAGTGTCTTTTGTTTTGAAAGAGCTTACTCCAGAATTTTCTGTTTGTAGAGAAGTTATATAAATGTTTCTGGGATTTTTTTTTCCAGTGGACTTAAAAAATAGGAAATGTGAAACTTTGTTTTAGATTAGAAGTTCAGAGCTTTGTTGGTGAGAAATTTTACCTCTGAGTCATTTTAGATTGCTTGTGCTTTACATACCTCTCATTATCTTATTGAATTAATTACATGGTATCACAAAAGTGTGACTTATGCGCTTAGTTTTGCTGTTATTTGATTTTTCATGTTATATAGATACAAGCAAGTTTTTGGGACATATAAGAAAATAAAATTAAGAAATTAACGTAGCCTTCTGGATTATGAGGCTTGCAAAGACAGTTAAGACTGAGTCTATATTAGAGTGGAACTGTTACAGTTACAGTTACAATTACAGTTCTCAATAAAGTGATCTTTGGTTAACAGCAGAAACTAACTTGAAAGTGTGAAATACCAAGGTGAGAAGAGAATGGTTTGTGTGGTGGACTATAATATACATAATAAACTTTACAGACATAGTAGATATTTTAATTTCATTATTCCTTGCCAGTTCTGTTCAAAAGAATGTATCTCAAAAAAGGCCAGTCATAATTCCCTTATATAGATGCTGTAAGGTAGCTGCTCTATTTCTTGCATACAGAGCACCGTATCTTCTAACTATTTAAGAGCTTTTTATAATTTATTTCAGGTAATAATCATATGAAAGAAGAAAATTATGGTGCTGCAGTGGATTGTTACACTAGGGCTATACAACTGGATCCAAACAATGCAGTCTATTACTGCAACAGGTAAAATAAAAATGATACACACATTTCATTCCTGAACTTGATTAACATTATTTTAAAGATAAATTTTGAAATAGGTCAAAGCAACAAAAGGCTGGAAAACCTCATTATTCAGAATTTTTTTGGTTAGATTTGAAAAATACCTGAAGTTAAAGTGAGCTCATTCAGCATCTCTGTATCAGTTAAAGGTGTAATACGGGTTTTAAAATGCCTGTTAATGTTTGAGATCAGGTTTTGTGAGTTAGGTTATCTGTATTAAATCATTACATAGGCTGTGATTTCCAGTCTGTTGAGAGTAGTAAAAGCCTATTTTTTTCTGGTGGTCTAGTGACTCAGGTGCCATCTCTATCTCCCTTAGTGCTGGCTTTCCCTGAGGAAAAAAATCCTCAGTGTGGAAATATTATGAGATTTCATGCATTTTATAAATACTCAGCATTTCAATGTGTGACCTGTTGAAAAATAATAATACTGCTTTTGTGGTTTCATTATATAATCTGTTCTTCATCATAGTGAAGACGTAGTGATTCAGCAGCAGATGAGCCTGGCAGTGCATGTTAACCCAATTGCAGCAGTATGTTTTTGCTGCCTGGAGGACCAGCCTACGAGCAAAGGCAGTCTCATCTGTGAGCCCTGCTGGAATGAGCCTGCTTCCAGAGTGCTTCTATTATTAATTTAAGGATAAAGGATATATTAACTTAAGTGCTGTCAATCTGGCCTTGTGGCAGTGTACCCAGTGGATTATTCTAGTTTTAGAGCAGTGTTTCCATTACTCCGGAGTTTAGTTTGTGATAAATACAAATGAAGATTCAGTGTTTTCAGGCAAATATAAAGGAATAGGAAATGTGCAGTTTGTTAGTATTTTACATCCTTAAGACAGCAGTTCAAAGTGTAAATCATATATTTTCCTTGGGATAACTGATCACATAAGTGACTCTAGGTATAAAATGGAAGTTAAGACCAGATTGAAAAGCTTCTCAAAATCTCTGGAAGTTTCCTCAGGAGAATGGACTTAAGCACCAAATCTGTAACTGGCAAAAGTAGAAATACTTTTCTCTGTGTGTTGTATCATCACCTGTCACATTTGTGAGGACCAAAATGAGTCTTGATGTTGATCAGAACAGTATGTATGTATGTAATTACTTAAAAGAAACCATAAGATGTTTGGAATTTTGTGGGTGATGTGGTACTTGCGTAAATATAGGCCTTATCTTTCTTGACCTTGTTGGGGAGCCATGGAGACATACTGCCTTCAATGGTATTGCTTTTTACTCACAGCAGTGAGGAAAAAAAAATCTGAGATGCCCTTGAAATTTTAACTGGCTGTATAATTTTTTTTTTTTTTGAACATGAAGAAAACATTTTCTGTTCAAACGCATGCAAGATTAAGTACTGTACCCTTTTATTTGTAAATCTCCATTGGCATCTGCGGAGTGTGACAAATGTTAAAACAGTCCAAATATTTAAAATAGGTAAGTAATCGCATTTTGATGACATTTTAATCCCAGTCAGAAAAAATCAAGCAGTTTGGAGGTAATCACAGGAGAAAGGAATCCTAATAAAAAAGAAAGAGGCTTTATTTCTACTACAGTGTTTTAAACTAAGAAAGAACAAATTAGTGTTTTGAGGCCTTTCAAAGTGGGGAAGTTTTTATTATTAATGTGTCCTTTTTAATTTGGCCAAGTCTTTACTCTTATTATATTAAGGTCTGCAACATTCAGTATTTCTCCAATACAGAAATGCAATTGTAATTTAGTAATTCAGAGGTTATTGAGAAATGTTATTCTGAGTTACCTGCAAGCATGAGTTGACTTCTAAAAATCTGAGCAGGGAATGAGTTGACTTCTAAAAATCTGAGCAGGGAAAAATCACAGCATTCCTTTGAATACCTGTAAAACTATACTTCTTGCTGGAAAATTCCAATTTTATACAATACTTTTCCTTAAACAAGGATTTTATGTAAAGTATTACTTGAGAGTTTCACTTCTTGTAATAGGTTTTATGATTTATTTTGTGCATAGTCACATGCTGGATCTAAAACTGTTCCTTAGAATTATTTGTCCTTTTTGTCCTGAGAGGTGAGTGCATGTTCTCAAAGTGTAGTCTAGCAATGCACTTATGCACGTACTTAGACCATTTCCTCGCTCTACTTAATTGAGAAAAGGTAAGGATTGTCTAAACAGTGAATGAAAAGTCAGTTAAGACTAACATGTGAGTGTCTAAGCATGGGTTTGTGGTTTTTTTTTTTATTGTTGGTTTGGGGATTTCTTTGACAAAGGTCTCTCCTTTCCTTACCATCTTTTTCTTAGGGCTGCTGCTCACAGTAAGCTCAGCAACTACAGGGAAGCAATAAAGGACTGTGAGAATGCCATAGCAATAGATCCAAAGTACAGCAAAGCATATGGAAGAATGGGGTAAGCTAATACAAATTGAGTAAACACTAAAACCTCACATGTAAATCACTGTCAATTTTCTGAAATAAGTGGAGCCAGGTTGTTTTACTTAGCTGACATTCTTGTTCTGAAAGTCTAACAACTCTCTGAGGATGACCCTATCAGGCTGTCAGCTCTTTTTATATTTGTGCTTGATATCAGCATTTTCATCAGATTTCACCAGTTTGCAATATTTTTCTTTCAATTTATCAACTTTGCAAGTTTAGCTTAGAAAGTCATGATGTGTTTTTGCTACTTCCAACCTAATTATGAGTAATCAAAATCCTGCAGTTGAAACGGTGAATCTGTTAATGATGTTGCTAGAGAACAATTGGGAATAGAGGCTTAATTTTTCTGTTCAGAAGATCTTTGGACGCAGATATTTTAGCAAGACTAAGCTATGTCTCTTTGGTAATTTTTCTCAGTAGTATCTGAGAGATTAACTGTATAGCTTCTTGAAGCAGTGGGTTATCTGAAAAAAATGTCAGGAATGCTCTGAATAGGCTGTTGACTTGAGTGAAGGGCCATTCTTCCAAGATGTGTAGCTTTGCTTTTTCAGTAATTGAACACATTGTGGCTGTGGGCTGAATGCTGCATATGGCTTTCGAAGTTTTTTCTATACCAGTAAATTAAAAAATGCTTAGAATTGTTTGTTGGGTCAGTTTTCACAAAATGGCTCATGTCCGTGTTATTAAAATCTTGTTTGCAGTATGGAGTGACCGCATCCAAATGACCTATTACTAAACTGCATTGGTCTATGTTAAATTCTGAACCATGCCCCAAAATTGTCTGCTATAATGCTTGTTGACCTGGGACAAAACCATGCCAAGAACATTTATTTTAACACAAAATACGATGGAATTCTGTCACTTGAAAACTTTCCATGATACAGTTTATTTTACTAATACAAACATAGACTAAGTAGCTTTTGAGATGATTAATTAATTTGGAAATTTTAGGCTGAATTGATTGTTGAATTTGTTTTGTTCTATTGAGCTCTCTTTAAGATCGTTTCTTCATACAGCACAATCCAAGATCTCTTGACTTCAGTGATAGGGAGGGAAGCTACAGACTGGTTTAGTTGGAGACTGGAGGTTATTTTAGAGTTTTGGGTTTAAGACTAGTATTCCTTTGATACACAGGTGGGACCATTCTCAGGCAATCAAGCTCTCTTTTTTGATTGTCTGTTTTAGTAGAGGACATATTTTAAGCTACAAGTCATTGCTTAGCTCAGCAGATGACTAAAGATAGCATAGATATGGCATAGGCTGAATGATGTTTACTAAAGAAAAACCCCAAGTGCAGAAACCACCTTCTGAACTGAAAAAAACCCTGTGTTTTCTGACTATATTATGCAGGCATATCAGTTTTTCTCAGGATTTG
>JAWWES010000094.1:50769948-50800530 GCA_035583135.1 Lophotriccus pileatus
TCCCCCCAGCTTTATATATACTGATCATGATGTCTGGAATATCCCTTTGGTCGGTTGGGGTTACCTGTCCTGGCTGTCTCTTTTCCCAGCCTTGCATGTACCCCCAGCCCCCTCACTAGTGAGGCAGCACAAAAAACAGAAAAGGCCTTGGCTGTTTGTAAGCCCTGCTTAGCAATAACAAAATCATCTCTTTCTTATCAACCCTGTGTTCAGCACAAATCCAAAACACAGCCCCCCACTATGAAGAAAGTTAACTCTACCCCAGCCAAAACCAGCACCCGTGGTCCAAAAAATAATAGAGACGGTACGTAAGGAAGGAGTGAGTGAGTTCTCTGATTGCATTTGTGATGAAATGGCACTGGAACTCTGTGTACTACAAAGTAGGAAGATTACCACAGAGGATACATGTTACCAGAAAACTATGCTACAAAGGAAGTCCACACTCTGCTTACTCCACGATGTATTATGGCCCTAATCTTAACTGTTAATACCTAGTAATAGTAGTTGCAAATTTAATTTATCCAGGCAGGAAAGCAACAAAATACAAACTTTTCTTCAAAAAGCCTCGTAGAAAATCTTTGTCCTTGAAAGTCTTTTGTTTGTTTCTTTAGTTTTCTGGTACTGAGGTTTTTATTTTTACTGGCTTCCTGTCATATTTTTCATGTCTGAATCTGTAACCATTATTTTCTAGCCAACATGTAACAAACTGTCTCAGCTTCATATCCTTGAAATACAGTCCTGTAGTGATTCCTTTTGCAGAAGACCACATGACTTTGTACACATAAACTTAGCTTATTTTTTTAATATAACAGAATACAGCATGTGGGGTGTTTTGTGTTTTATTTTCCCCACATTTTCCTCTGTGATACCTAAGTAGTAAACCTGTTATAATTTTAGCTATATGTTGTCTATTCTAGGCAGCAAGCTTAATGCAAAATCCTCAAGTTCAACAACTGTAAGTATTAAAATGGATTACCATTAAAACAAATGTCTTTAGAGGTTTGAATTATAAGAGAAAAGGTGTATAGTACTGTATTCTGAAAAGGTAATTTTATTTTTAGTGTAAATAAAGCTACTGTAGTTTCTTCACCTTGCAACCTATTTCCTCCCACCAATTCAAAAAAGAACTAGGGTTTACTGCTTACTATAAAGGTCCCTGCCCACCTCAATGTCAACACTGTGCTAACTGTTCCAGGATGTCGGGGATGATGTCAAATGCCATTGGTGGCCCTGCTGCTGGAGTTGGTGGCCTGTCAGATTTGTCTAGCCTGATCCACGCGTAAGTAAGAACTGCATAGTTTTATCTGTTACACTTGTAGTAGGATCACTGCAACATCTATTTAAAAGGAATAGTGTCAAGCCAATTATACTGTGGCCTAGTCCCACTGTGTGGCTGTTTGTTATTAAAACTGACAACTCTTATTTCCCACAATTTTATTTGTTTGCTTTATACATTCCCATCAATTGGAATGACTGAACTGCTATGTTCTCAGTTTCACTTTCTGGTTCTCATACACTGTTACATTCTAATGCCACTTATTAAAAACATTCCTTTAAATCTTTAAGTACTCCTACATGTGCTTTCAAATTGTGTGGATAAGTTTACTACCTGATATCCCAGACAGTCATTGGAAAAGCTACAGATTTACTTAACACATGTCACAGGTTCTGCTCTGGCATCCCTCCATTTAGATGAGGAAGGTTTCAGAGAACTCAGTTTAATGAAGAGTACCTTTACAAAAACCAGAACCTAAGGCATTTCTAGTATAGTGATGATAAAATCCATCTGGAAAGGTCTCCACAAAAGCATGTGGTTTGCTTATATGCCAAGTTTTCTTAAAAAGAACTTCTCTTAAAGAGAACTTCAATTTTACTTTATTTCAGCATTCTAGCCCATATTTTTAGGCTTTACCCTTTCAGGGCAAAAGTAATTTATAAGAAGGATGCGCCACTGCAAAAACCAAATGCTACTTTCACAAAAAACACGGAGATCTATGAAAATGGTGGCTTTTCTTCAACCTGCGCTGTGGTTTAGAGTTGTCTTGATAATTTGCTGCTTGGGCAAAATGCAGAAATTACAGAGAAGCCAAGCCAGCTATTTGTGAAGTAGTATTTTTTTACTTACCTGTTTTTGGCTAGTAAACCAGTGTTATACTTTACCTTTTACATGAGTTAATGTCACCTATTAATTTAACTCTTAAGCTACAAATGTTACAGAGATTACTGATATTACTTCAGTCATACAAGACATAAGGATGTAATAGTATCCCTACTTTCTATTAATTACATCTTGATCACAAGTAGAAGTTGGCAGCTACACACTGTATTTCTGGGAGAGCTAACATAAGGTTGCACTTCAACTCTAACAGTAGTTATTTTAAACAATTAGAATAAATCCTCTTGAAAAGAAGGGAACAAATCACTGGAGCAGATGTGTTGGTTTTCTGTGTTACGTAATTCTTTTTCCTCTATGTTACCAAGTAGAAGTAGTAGTGCTAAAGAACAAAAATAAATATTTCATGATAATCCTATCTGGAGACACTTTAACCAGATAAAGTCATAATACTACAACAACCTTGAGACTATAAAGCAAGTCATCTTTAGCCTTAACTCTAGTGTAATGCATCCTTCATCTGTGTTGGGATAGCCTGTTCTCTTACAAATGCTGCTTTCACTTGCCGATTTCTTCAACACAGGGGGCAGCAGTTTGCACAGCAGATACAGCAACAGAACCCTGAGCTCATAGAGCAACTGAGAAATCACATCCGGAGCAGATATTTGAGTGGCAGCACTGAAGAGCATTCCTGACTTCAAGGAGGCATGTGAATTGGAATGATATATAACCCCAAAATGCATACCATAGTTAGTAGCAAAAGCACCATTGTAACTCTTCTGCTTGAATAGAAGACAGAAAATTCTTTGTGCGTGTTTGCAAACAATAATAAATCTGTTAAACAGATCTCTTGCACATAACTTGGAACATAGTGTTTATGTCTAGTTACTCTAAAAATTAATACACTGAATAGGTGGTTTATTAAAATCCCCAAGTCCAAGTCATTTCAATATGTGCATTAGAATGATCTCCAGGGCTATTGAGGGGGAAGGAGTTTTGTAGTGGGCTGGTCTTGCATAACAACTTAATTCAAAATGCTGCTGTAAAAGGCACATTATTCTCTGTCAGATACTGAAAAAACAGGCTCATGTGCTGTGCCCTTTTGTAATGAGCATAAAGCAGTGTTGGAGTATACCTTACACTAACACTTGAGAAGTCTGTTTCTTTAAGCCTGTAAAGGGGCCATGAGTAACAGAAAATATTTTTCAACCTTACCGGGCAGGAGGGAGGGAGATGATTGCATATGAAGGAGCACCAAAAATTGTAGAAAAAGAGAAGAGAATAATTCTGTGTAGGATAATACACAGAAATAAAAGTGAAACTTGCTTGGGAAAGAGTATTAAGAAGTTTTAGGCTTTTCTACTGCCATGTATACCCTCACATCATGATGGTAGCCCTGGAGGTCAGCATTACGGCACTATGTTCCTAGGCATGGCAAGCTGTATTACATTATGTATGCAGTATTTAGCATAAGCTTAAAAATTCTTAACTGTTATAAGCTAAAACTGAGCCTGTGACTGTACAAATAACTAGTACTGAAAATTTATTATAAAAGAACTGCCTTAGAAGGATTCTTTTTCTATTCTTGTGTGGTAAAGCACTGGCTTAAAAAATTGGGGATTTTTTTTAAATGTAAGTACATATATCTATCTAAAATGATGGTTATATTGTCAAGATTTTTCCACTCTGTAGTATTTCTCTTCCTAACCTGGCTTTTCTTGCTCAGTTAATCTTATTCTTTCAGAGACCACTGCTCTTCTGTACTTTTATGATGTTAACTTTTTTAACTGTGCTTACTGTTAACAATGCTTTCTGGTTTGAAGTACACTTGTTCTTACTCTCGGGAGGCTTCCTCTTTGTATATCCAAACCAATTTGAGGAGCCTGCTTTGATTTCTAACACAGAGTGATCTCTGCTGGCCAGTTAGTCTGGAAGAAGGTATGTGGAAGAGTAAGAGACTCCAAAATGAAGAAATACACAGGAACTCCTGAACCTCAGCCTTTATATATGACTGATCTCATGCTCAAAAATGAGTTCCTCAAGTAGAAGCAAATGGGGATAAGTAACGTACTTGAGTCTAACAATTTACAAGTGTGCATTTATGGCATGAGTCTTTACCTACTAAAACCAGGGAAAAAACACAGCTGGATCCATTGAGAAATTAAAGGAAATAGAAAAACACAAAACTGGGAAATCCATATTAGCATCTGTTGAATAAAGAGGTAAAGCTTAAAAGAGCAACTTAAACAATTTTAAGACATTTCATACTTTATTGAATTGAGCTTGCCTATATACAGCATTAAAATGTTGGTTTTTTTAAAAAATTCTCTCTGTAAGTTGGTGTAGGTGCTTTTTTTGAGGTTGTGGAGATACTTAAGCTTTACATTAAATACATTTCCATGTAACAGTTTCTGACTTAACATCTGCTGACAAAAATCTCTAACAGGATCTTTTTTCAGAGTTAGCTCAGATCCTGAATCCAGTCCATTCAAGAAAACTGCTAAAGTTACATTTAGAAGGACAGGATACCATTTACAGAAAAGGCTGATGGCTGCTGTAGGTGGGCTACAAACACTGTACAAGTATTACTTGGAATAGTGTGTTGTGTCAGGAGAGAAGCATTGCTCCTAGGATGTATCCTCCTTAACTTCACAGCTCATCGTAGTTCTCTCATATCTTCAACTGTTCAAAAGTGTGTTTCAGTAACTGTGGTAGGGGGAACTAATACATCCAAAGTGGACTGGACAGCACTGCCAGTAGCTTTCTACAAACGTAGTTTATCCTTACTTTGTGCCAGCAATCTTGATGCAGTCAGTTACCTTTTTATTTTAAGACAGAAAGAATGTCGTGAACTTCTTGAGAGTTCCTTGAGAACTACAGATTATGTTACTGTTCAAAGGCTGAAGAAGTTTTACTATTAAGTACAAGCTCTGTAGCTCACTGGATTTATGGGAGAATAATCCCCAAGGTTAAATGGAATGAAACATTGGTTAGTTACCTGGAAAACTACTCTTGAAATCAACTTCATACAGTTGTAATATTTCACATGCTACAATACTGTCATGTTTAGGGTTTACTTCAGTAGAGATAATACAGAGTATTTATTAAAACGTTCATGGCATTAGCTAACCCTTCAGAAATGTGCTTCAACTGCCACAATACTTCAGTAGTAAACATTCTTTGTTTCTTGTATATTAACAAAAAGAGCTTTATAGCCTAGACAAAAACCAGTGAAAACAGCAACAGGAGCTCTCATTACATGCTTTTCAATCGAATCCAGGAACAGAGAGAGCATTTATGGTAAAGTCTGCTTTTCCTTGAATAGGCTAGATTGTTTCTGTCATGCAACATGTCTTAATCATGGGGTGAAGAAGGAATCTTTTCCTGTGTAGTAACTGACCTTGATTTTGCACTAAAGTTTTTCATCTTGCTAAACCACAATCCCTGTAAATTGCTTTAATTTAATCTCAATTGCAGTTTAGCATTTAACTGAGCAAATATGGATTTACACCTAATTGGTTTTATATCATCAGCATATAAGAAAGAGAAGAAAATATTTTGCACTCAAATGTAAATCCCTGTAATCTGCTTGCATGGGAGTATATTTGTCTAACTGTGTCTGAAAGAAACACTCAGTTTAGAAATTGTTTCAGTTTGCACTTCTAGTCTTGTAACAAGTACAAAGTAAAATCACTCATCCTGAGAAAGAACTGTGTGCAACTTAGAATAAACTGTTTCATGGCTATAAAAGGTTATATTGGCATAATGCAGCTTCTCTACCATTTCTGTATCTCTCCTACCTCTATTTCCATATGGTTGCATCTCCTTCTATTTGTGTCAGTTTATCTTGCGGATATATTATAAATAAAGTTATTTACTTTTTTGTCTGGATAGTTGTGGTTTTACTGGTTTAATCTGTTGATGTATCTAATGTAACAGGTAAATTGCATTCTTTAAATTACCTGTTCATGTTGGTTGCTCTGCATTTTATTAGATAGTCAGGATACAGTTCTAATTACTTTCTTTCCTGTATGGACTTACTCCCTCATTTTAGGGAGCTGGTCCTAAATTTATACAATATTTAAAATTGAATTCTACAAATTTTATACACAGGAAAGCCTTAAGTAAAATACTGTCAAAACTAACTATGGTTGCTAATCACCAACATGGCAGCTAAGAAATACAAGAAGCTGTTGATTAGAATCTTTAACACTAGTTTACCTAAACTAGCAAAGACAGTCACCATTTTCTTTGGCTACCTCTGGGTGACCATAGATATTTCAGCCAAAAATATTTCCATCTTTTGCCAAAACAAAGCTAGTGGAAAGTACATTTCAGTGATTGACTGAATTCCTTCCTGTATATGTTTTGGACAACTTGATCCAAGGTAGCAATGCAGGGGTTTTTTTTAATTTCTTTTTCTTAAAAATCTATTTAAATGCCTCTGGGATGGGAAGAGTAATTTGCACCACCTCAGTTTAACAATAAAAAAAAAAGCCTGAACTCTGCTATTTTAGTTTTCAGTTCCCTAGTAACTGGGAAACAACATGTGTGTTCACAGCATGCCCTGTATTGCAGGGACACACAACTCTGCTCATCACTGCAGATTAACTGGGACAGATTTGCTGTATTACTCCTTTTCAAAGACTGAGCCACAACCAGCAGAGTCTTTGGCTGATCCTCTACCTTCTAGCTTCCAGTGCCCTGAAAGTGCCAGCTGCACTCTCTCATGTCATACCTTTATGAGGTTGTATTTCCTTTGTGCATGTACTGTGCAAATACACTGCCATGCAAGGTACCCCAAAATATTTCTTTTAGGGGCTTGGATTCCAGGAACTTGTTTGTAAATGGTCAGTTCCTTCAAACTCAAGCAGTTTTGTCAGAACCATAATTTTTAAATTGCTTAAATACTTAAAAAATAATTAAAATTACAAAAGTAAGTATAAATTGCTACTATTTTTATCAATCTCATTCCCATGCTGAGGTGATGTTTATGTTACTGCAATATAATTTGCTAGAGCTACACTTTTTTCAGAGGTTTTATTTTAGTAAATAAAATGCATATGCATGTTTTCAAAAGATTTTAAAACATTCAAGAAACGCTCAGAGAAACTGAATCATCACAATTACATTTACAGCTATATAGGGATTTGGGTTTGTACACATTTTAGTATGATTTAACTGCAAAAACATCAAAAGTTGGTAAAAAAAAGCAAGCACAGCAGAACCACAGAATTTTCTTCTTCAGCTTTGTTTGACTTCAGAAGAAACTACACAGACTTGTGCAATATCATCATACTCGTATGTTCTCTTCAAAAATGTGTCTGTAAGTCTCAAGCCAGAGACACTCTAGAAAGGAAAAATATTTTTAGGAGTTGTTATTAGAAAGAATTGTTACACTTACAAAACAGTTATTTTATAACAAAACTGAGCTAATGCCTTACTTGCAATCCCTGCACTGAAGACAACAATGTAAGTGCAAGATGGAGGGATGAACTTGGGTGCAGCTTTCCAAGTTGCCTTCCTGAAACTCCACACCAGTGGATGGAATTGGTATTGCACATTTCTAAAACCAGATCCATAGTCCTTTCACTGCTAGAGAAAATTGAAAAACAAGAATAAACCTGTGGGCTTTTTTAAGCACTCAAGGACTGCAGACATGTGAAAGCTTGATTATTATTCAGATTACTATTAATCAAGAATTCATAAATAATTATAAGGCAGCAAGCAAGATTTACAGTGACACAGTTCAGCTTTGTTTGACAGGAGCATCCTGTCATGCATTTAACAACTGGATAACTAATACTGCTAACATTTTGGATGGACTACAAGATTTTCATGAGAAGTATCTGCAGACTGAATACATGCTTTAGTTCCTGGCCTCAACTTCTATTTAGAATTATTTAAGTGTCACTTTTGCAACACTAAGACAGATGATTTGTGATTAAAGTATGAAGTCCAATCTTAAATAATACTGCAGTCAGCTCCATGGAATACCTCTACAAATTTTTGGCAATCTCCTAGTTCAGACAGTATTAACAGAACATAACAGAATGGGGTTTTTTGTTGTTTTTTGTTTATTTTTAAAAATCATTGTAGTTCACAAGATGTGTTCCAAGTAGTTTTGTGTTACTACAACTCACAGTAAAGACCACGTTTAAGTTGTTTGAGGAGAAAGTATTGAAAAATGAAATAAACCAGCCACAACTTACCAACTCCCGAAAAAGCACAAGAATCATTTGACATGGTTACCTGCAATTTGTTATTTTACATGTAATGTCAAAAGGTTCTTCCAAATTTACAGTGTCTGGTATTGTCTCCAAAGAAAGCCTTACATCACCATAGCCAGGAGCCTGAAAAGGAAGAACAACGTATACTCAGATTTTGAATAGTGAAGTGTTTACTACTCAAGTTTTCCTTTACTGCAAGAAGCTTGGAATAAGAGGAATTTGAAGAAAGAAGACTGACTCTGTGCTTTGATTAGTATGCAAATCACAGCAGTTCTCCATCCACTGCTGATGACCACCTTTTTCACAGGTTTAACAATTCATGATCATAAGCATGATCATTACTACTGTGTTTTCCAGATAGATAAAGTTTGAATACTTCCTGAGAAGATCCACTTTATCCTGAGACCTGTTAGGCAGGTAACAGATCTACATGGACAATGTAAGTAAAATTTTCCTGAATAAACCCACCACTATTCCACATCCTAAGAAATAAAAGGCTGCTCATTCTCCCTACCATTTCAGTCCTCCAAGCTTCTGCCAAAATAATTAATTGCCACTGGTTCGAAAGTCACATGATATGAATGCTTATCAACTATCCAATTCTGTCAAGAGCCAAACACATTTCATATGGGCTACTGACAAACCTGTAGTAAATATCCTAGTTACTACCAACCAGGGCTGATTCAAAATTGTAATCTGCAGATAAAAAGCATGTTTAGATTTTCAATCCCCACAAATCATAGACTGTAAGGAAAAAATAAGGGAAAAATTTGTCCTGCTTGATAAGGCTTAGTTGTTGCACATGTTTCAATTCTACTGATAAAATCATGCTGTAGTGAAAGTTGTGTTTACAGCTTGATTGAAAGATATTCCTGAAGAGCTTCAGAACGCCAGTACTTGAAACAGGTTTTAGTCACATTCAGTTCATCACAGACTAATGACAGATGACATTTTAGAAAGCATATTTAATTGGACATTACAGTAAGCAAAGGGATGTCAAGCAAATGGGGATTTCAGAGCAGTCGAGCCGTGTACATTTGGAACCTTTCAAGAAATAGAAGTAATTATTCAGCCCTGGAAAAACACAAATATATTCAGCTGCATTCAGTTACATGGAGGAATCAACTGGAAAAATTATACTTGATTCTCTAAGCAACAGGTAGTTTGCCATAACGCTGAGCTCTTCTTTTAAGAGATACATTAAGGGGAAAAAAACCCCATAAACAAATGCACAATAAAAGCAGCATTTTATAGAATAAACTTAGCAGCAACTGACCAAATCAAAACAGAGTAGATGACGCCTATTCTGGCACATACTGTTGAGCTTAGAAATGAGATACCTCCAAGACTTGATGGCTAGAGGTAAAGGCCTTGAAGTAACACCAAGAGGAGCAAGGTAGCTTTCATCCAAAACTGAGGTAATTGCTCAAGAGTATGGAATCAGCTAGACAATTCCCCACTTGTGCTGCTTAAGAATAATGTTTAACTTTGGTCTGGTTCTAGTCCAGTCCTGCACTGAATGCCTCTGAGCAGGTGGAGTACCCTTGGCATATTGTGGACATGCATCTGTCTGGTTTAATGTCACCAAAAAGAATGCAGTTGTGAATTCCAAGACCATTCCACAAAAAAACCCCAACCAAATTAGGGTATGTGGGGGTAATCCAGGATGGTTGTTTCAAAAGTGCATTTCTGATCTGAACCATAACAGCGACAGAAGGGCACAGTACAGGCAAAATTCTGGGCATTGGGGGCAACAATAAGGCTGGCAAATGGATTTGGATGAGAATGATTAAAAAAAGGTGGAGAAGCCCAGTCTGACAGCACTTAAAAGATGAGGAGAAGACAAGAGGGAGTTGCACACATTGCAACTCAAAGGGGAAGAACACTAACTATTTGCTGCTTTTCTAAAAAACATACGTTGCTTAAAGTACACAAGATTGCTTATGTTTCTCTGTTAACCATGAGGCACAAACCAATGACAGACAACCAAAACTAATCACGGAGCGTGCTTCATGTGCCATACTCAACTGTTCAACAAGAAGGGATGCAGAGTGAAACAATACTGATTTCGGGAGGGGGAAAAAAAAATCTGTCTTTAAGAGAAATGTAAAGCTCAATTGAAAATGAGAGAGTTTATTGTTAAAAAATAAGCAAAAAGTTTCAAACTTAAGTTCAGAAAAAAGGGCAGTTTCTAATTTGATGGGGATATACACACACTTAACACCTCAATTAAAAATAAAGAGAACTTTCAGTGACTACCTGTGAATTTCCATGATCCAAGTTTGATTGCCTAGTTCTAAGTCAGTATGATTTCCCTACAGAATTACTCAGTTACTAGAAGATGAGGACTGGGGGAAGACAGAGGTCGAGACCCAATTATAAGCTTTGTAAACTTAAATTAAGATTAATTTCTCAAAGTTTTTTTAACTACTCTTCAATCTCTCTCTTACCATCCTCAATTGAAAAGATGCAAGTCAGGTTTAGGCATTAGAATTGACACATTGTGCAGCTAACTTAAGCAAGCTAGTAAATACAACTTAAAATTCATGATCAATTTATAAAGCAACTAGAATAGAACAGACTCAATCAAAACTTTGGACATGAAAGATAAATAATATTATACATAAAGTTGTTATTCAAAGTTAATTTTATTCTAACCAATGTATTTTGCAGCATCAGTTACTTGATTCTGGCAATTAAAGTGCACAATCCATTAAGTTATCCCCATTTCACTGAAGGAATACAGGAAGTAACTCTCTAACACACATAGAAACGTGAATACAAAATGAGGTTTGGAAAGTAAGCAGCTTGCATTTTCCAAGTCATTATTAAATTAATTTTTGAGTTGCCTTAAAAATGAGTGCTAAGTGAAATTAACACTGGAATTAAACTTACCATTCTTTGGAGCTGGCTAGTTTGCAGCCTTCCTCGTTCACCCAGATTAGTTTTCCATACAATATCTAGTTTACCAATCACTGTTACACCTTTTATTACTCCAGCTTTCTCTGCAAATTCTTGCTTTGGTTTTAGACAGTATAAGTATTGGCGTGTATCCATAGGTTGTAAATAAGTCCTTGCACCAAAAGTAGATTCACTGAACAAAAGAAAAAACCACTGGGTCTTAATTTAAAGAGTTATTTTGAAGAAGACTTAAGAACCCAACCTTTTTTTCCCATCTCTCAACAGTCTTACTTGGTGTGTGTGTGTTCATACTTTATTAATGGCAAACATACAGAACAGTTTTGTGTTTTTAACATAACAGAAAACAATTCTAGAATTTATGTAGCACCAAGGACTGTGGGGAAAAAAACCCAATCTTATTCATCCGAGCCAGAAAGAAATGAGATGGAAATCCAATTTGACACATTATAATTTACTATCTGGCATTTTACCATTTAAACAACAATGATAATAATTTTTCTTTTGCTATTTGGTTTCCCTCACAGTAAATCTCACTGTAATGAAACTAAGATTCCTGTTCAAAAACCATTACAGCAGATGCAAACACTTTGTAAGAACAATGCTCCTCTATGCTGCAAGTGACCCACTCAACAGGCAAGAAGACAGAATTTTCACTTTAGCTCCCTCTACCGAAGCAATCAAACATCAACTGCTCCAAAAATCCAAGCAAGTGCAAAGCACAAACAGCTGAAATTAACTTCACAAGCTTTTGTATCACAGTAGTCAATATTCTGGTATTTGGTGTTCTACGAACTGATACTACATGAAATTTAGTTTATTTCACCATAACAAATTTTTATATTCTAAGATCCTACATGGGTGTTCCATTGATTCACCTTGACTGCTACCTTGTGAGATCATGACTAGGACAACTGAAAACAGTTACCACTCTACTGATAGGAAGCAAGGACATGTCAGGTCCTGTAAAACTAAGTATGTACACAGAGATAAAGTCAGAACCAGATATGGGTTAAATTTTATATAGGAAACACTGAAAAAATAATATATTTTCATGTTACCATGTCATCCATGTTACAAATTATCTGAGGATTAGGCTGGAGATTACTAGGCATATTACTATAAAAAAAAAACCCAAACTGTAACAGATTTTCCAGTTGCATACATAACAGGAATTTGATCTTTTTAATCAAGCAAAAAAGTGCAATCCTTCCATTACAGACAACTAATGGTAGCTTATATCTCATGAAATCCTAATACAAAATATTTCAAAAAGTTAAGTATCTTGAATGAGAACATACCTCTTCCCTACTGTGTCAACGGTGTTCAATTCTGCAACATTGTACATCATAGATGGCTCTAAAGAAACCTTCTCCATAAACATTGGAGAGGTAGTGATATTCTGTATTTGAGCTTCCAGAAAAACTTCATCTGTCTGAAAAACAAAGTGCAAGTTCATGAAAATGTGATTAGTGTTATTAAAATGAGTAGACAGTCCTATTGTTAAAAAAGTCACATGTGTTTAGTTCATGCCTGCAAATCAAATTAATTAATGCAAGAAAAAACCTTAATCCCAGTAACAATAAGAGCAAATAGTGTTAGTCAACAGGTATCTTGCCAAACAATGGATGTGGGATAATTTTGCTATGTTCTAGCTATTGCTTATTTGCAATGCATCAGTTCACCACTTCCCAAGACTTCCATCAACTTAATAGAAACCCAAGTTTTAATCCAAATTATTTTAAAAAATTTTAAAATAGAACAAATGGTAAGGAATTGCAGTGCACAACATGCCATGCCAGATGACTAGTGCATCAAGCTGTATAAAATAAAATAAAGTAAGTGTGTGTGTTTTTCTTTAACTGAAAAATATTTCGGGTACATGCTCTGAGATTTTATTGTTATAATGAAACACTGGTATTCCGGCTAAAACACAAAATCCAGCCTCCTCTCTCATTCAGCTCCATCATGCCAAAGGTTACCAATATTGTAACTGGTGCTGTACCTTCAGAACATTTGAAATAATGCCTGAAGATGGTATTGAAGGACCAATTCTGGTACAGAAATGAAAGCTAAGGCTGTTAACACTTCCAAAGATGAAACCCCATGGAACTAAAGATGGTTTTGCCTCACTTCTTTTGTCAAACTGCAGACCAATGAAGTCACTTTGCAACCCTAAAAATCTCAGGACACAGGATCACTCCACTAAAGGTAAGTGCCCCCAGAAAAGTGAAAAACAAAATCAAAATGCGAATTTAAATAAAAGAAGTGGTAGAAACCAAATTTGTATTTACAGAAGAGTTACTGATTCAGGCAGTTGGTCTAAAGGATTGTTGCAGGCCACTTTCAACTGAAATAGTGTAGTCTATAGATTCAGACTGAAGCAGTTTGAGTACTTTGTTATAAATTTTTTAAAAGTACTTTCATGAGGAAAGCAGAAAGAAGTTTATAGTTTCTTTTTAATCAGTTTAAATAAATCACTTCTTTATACAGATGGAGTCCTGCTTGTAAATTACAAAATAAAAGTGGGATACTAGTCAAAATATGTTTAGTCTCAAAAATATCATGTTAAAATGTGAATTGTGTAACTTTCTGTTGTGTAGTGTATTTATAAGGCACAAAAAACAGACAATAGTATATATACGCTAATGAATACCGTACAGGCTCCGTGGGTTACAGAGACACCTCATGCTTCCAGGACCTGGAAATAACCTCAACTAAAACATGGTTCTAAGTAATCATTACTACTAATGTCACTAACATTGATACCATTTATATCCCAAAAATCCATTGCTCAAAATGTCCATTTACCCAGTTTTAGTTGTTTTCAAAGCAGCAACCATAAGCAGAAATTTAGAAAAGCTAAGTTGAAAGGGAAAAGAAAAAACCAAGCAGCATAATGAAAAAGCAAGTTAGTTTTGTGTTACTCGTAATTTGGTTTAATATCACGTGGTTTAACCCCCCTTAAATACTTAAAAATATGCACTATATTTTAATATAAGGCACACCTTAAAGTGAAATCAGACTGCAGAAATAACATACTAACTCAATCAACTGTTACATGCAGTTAGAAGTTGGAAAGTGCAGTTCCAGCTAGCAAAAGGAACAAAGAATATCCAACTGCTGCTCTCTCCTCAAACCCACTGTCTCCACGAACCAGATGTGAAAAGTTCTGTCACAGCTTACACGAGTAGTGCTGTAGTGAAACCTACATTTCCAAGGGTCAAAATAAGAAAAATTTTGGAGGAAGTCACTCCTGTTTTCAAATGATGAATCTAGTAAAATTTTGGTAAGGTATTTTATAGGAGGACCCCCACAGGCAAGAATCTGTAATAATCAACTCTGAGTTTCAACAATGGGTATTAAAGAAAGAGCTAACCATTCAAGTGATTAGCTGCACATATAAAGACAAGAAAACATCAGTTTATGATAGGCAGAACAAACGTTGCTTTTCCACTATGTTTGTAAAAGAATATCAAGCACAGAAACAAGTAAGCAATTTAAAAAGCATACATATTTATAAAAAATAAATAAAAATTACCACAGAACTGAGGTCACTCTAATGGGAAAATAAAAAAAGAAGACATTAGAAAAATTAGGGTTAAATGTTAAAGAAAAAGGAGGCTAACTTTCAAACAAAATGCATCCCTGCATTTTTTTGCACCATCTAAACAAGATAGCATTAGTAAGACAGAAACATAAATAAAAATGGATGCAAACAAAGATGACAATTACATTTCTAATAACTTATAGCTAGTATGGTTACATGGTTTACTAGCTTTGCTTCAGAACTAATCCAAAACAGAGCCTACGGCACACAAATCACAGACAAGATACAGTAGAACATATTGACCAAAAAAAAAAGGGAGTTTTTGAGCAAGTTTAAAGTTTGTCCTAAATTTAAATCCATGCAATGGGTTGCATATGAAATGGAAAAACAGTCCTTGTCATTTTACAGATAATTAGAAGTATCCACATATTTAAGGTCTCAAAATAAAAACAATGTGGTAATGTGTCCTAACAAAGCTACAATGTAGAAAGTTATAACAAAATTTGGCATACTATCAGGAAAAACTTTTTTGGATATCCATCATTCCAAAGACCCAGTCCTAATTTCTTTATTAGGTGTCTGCATATTTGCCTCCCTGTGAACAGAACCTTTTACAAAGCCTTTTCCAAGGCCCATCAAAGTCAGTGAGAGGCAGGTAATTCAATCCTGGGATTGCTGCAGGTTAGGGCAACAGGGCATGTGTTCTATGCACAAATTTCAGTGTTCTACTTGATTTGCATGCTACTGCAATATAAGCAACAAGCAAGAAGATTAGGTTCAGCATCATTCCTTGTCTTAGAAAAAAATTAAATTATGGATTATTATTAGAATATTAATAGAAAATAATTTTAGTGAAAGGCATTATGAACAGACAGCATTATACCTGTAATATTAATGATAACAGTTTAACTGGTTAGTCAACCTTTAGAGACCTTTAGTTAACTAAATAACTGACACATACCATTTTCTTTTCTTCCCTGCTCCCAAGGATAATAGTCAGGATCAATGCCTCAGTGCTTTCATAGCAATGTAGTATCACGCACAATATCTAACCAAAGACTTATTTCTAGTTTTTTAAAATTTAATTGAATTCTATGGTCACAACATATAGCAACACTTTACATACTTCCAGAAATTAAATAGGAGTGGTACTATATCCGTTTCCTAGGCAAATGAAAATTGCTCAGTTAATATCATTCAAAATATTTTTTTTTTTAAATTTCTCTCAATCAATCATATGGGTAAGACAGTAATGGGACTTGCACAAAGTCATGAACATGAAGAAGAAAAGGCATTCAAACAGCCTTTTAAGACCTCTACAGAGAAAAAAACCCAAAACCCAAACCCACACATACCAGCTCAAACACAAAAGCGTCCCACAGATCTCTACCATGAGGAATTGGTAGCTGGTAATTGGGAACTGGAGTTCAAGACCAGTCAGTATAACAACTTTGTGAAAAACAAAGAATACTTTTGATTTATGTCAAAAGTTTGCCAGAATTACCTTAAAAAGGTTTTGATTTCCATTAGCTATAAAGTGTTTCATCACAAAACAAAATTTAGACATGAAATATAGAGAGACAGCAATATTTAAGGTATCTGTCCCTCTCTCCCCTAACACATACTTGATACCTGAAACAATAATATAATGCACACACTAAATACAGGTTTATTTTGCTCCCAGAGGAATTACCTAATTTTTTAGGACTATTTTTGTTGTTAAACAAAACTTCTGTTGTTAAACCACAGCAAAAGACATTTCCAGACATTCCCACTTATGGATAACAGCAGTTCTATAAAGCATGCAACCATGTGCTTATGTTCCGACCCTACTCATGTATCTCACACCTGATCAATGCATGGTTTGAAACCTGTGGCCTACACACGTGTACCGAATTCTTACCATAAATAACAAAATAAGTCCAAATAAATATGCAAGGCATATATAAGGTCACACAGTTTCAACGTGCTGTGTGTAACTGTCACAAACCTAAAAATTAAGTTACTGAATGGAAGGGTTACAATTACATTTAAGTTAAATTTAAGTGATTTAAGTTTTAAAAAATTTAAATTTAAATTTTCCCCTCTCTGATAAATTGTCATCTGCTTTGTGAACAATTTATCTCCCTTATAGTAACAGTTCACAGGCAACTGGAAAATAAGCAAAATTGTCAGTCAATTAGATTAAGGCCCCGTCTATCTTAGTTACTATCTCTTTCACCCCTGAATCAAGAGCCCCTCTATTTTAAAACTAAGCAATATCTATCATAATTTTTTTCCTTTTAAAACTGATCACCTTTCTCAGAATGGTGTACTTACAAAGCACTTTGAATTTAATCTAACCACCTAATATGAAGTAATAAACCCAGCACACCAAAACAAATCCAAATACACAAAGATCTCACCTCAGCATTGTAGAATTTGGTTTTCACATCTAGTGGTTTAAGAACCTGAATGAAACAGAAAAAGAAATGGACAATTGAAGACAACTTGAGCATAAACTGTTTCGAAGTGCTAGGGTCTTTTACTGAAGTGTTATTTTTCTTTTTGATCTTATAATCATTATCACATAACAGGTGCATAATGGGAGTATCTGATACCACTGACTCGGCTAAAGCCCCACAACTAAGAGTATGTTCTCATTGCTTCTTACTTGTGCACACTTGACTGCTTTCCTACTAAGCAGTTTTCTTATACTGAAAACAAGTAATTCTTGACCTAAGGACTGGCCTCTTCCAAAACCAGACAAAGCTAGTGCTCTAAGTAGATACATGTCTTTAAAATAACATCACATCCATCCTGGATCCTGAAGTGGTCTGCACTTGCTTTCAAGAGTGAGCAAGAATTATCTAATATTTACAAGTCCTTTGGAGTTCTGCAGATAAAGTTGCTGAGGGCTTCTCTAAAATAAATGCAATAGAGAACTATTCATGTGATTAGCTTTAACAACAAACCACACTAGCCTTCACTTCTTTCTTGAAAACGCAGCTGTTTCAAGAAATAAAAAAGCCAATACATCATTTTAGTCTTCTGAGATTCAATCAGCAAAAGAAAGCAACTCCATAATATAAAACGATTCTCAAGTGCTGGTTCTTAAGTACTTGAATTTTTACATAAAGCCACTAAAGTTAACACATTCAAATATGAAATGTAGTGATGTAACTTGTAAAGAAACAAATTTAAATTCTATTGCTGAAGACATTTATTTGCCTTTACATAGGGAAACTTTTTTTGTTTGCACATAAATGCACTGCATCCTAAGAGACCCCTAACATTCCAAGTTGTAAACCAATCTTTTAGCACTGAAGAACTCAAGATTAAAAAGTTGTCTTTAGAGAGATTTCTGCACTATAACAGGAATAAAGTTCAAATCTTACCAGTATTCATAACTATCTCTCTAATCAGAAAAAAAAGTTAAAACTTTAATTTAGGTCTTTGCTGGTTGAGGAGGGCTTTTTTCAGACAAATATTTTGCTTCAGTAAGCTTTTTATTAATTTTTCTACATGCTAATTTTTTTCTCTCTCCTGTTAAAAAACTTTTTCCATTCATTGCAGTAAATTTCAAATGCCTCCCAGTAAAATACAAATAATTATTGTGAGGTTCATAAATCCCCCACCAAAGCTAAACAGCAATCTAACCCCAGAAAGAATCATTCCTTCTGCATTGAAGCATAATGCTGCTAATTACTCAGAGAAAGCTTTGGAGCATAAAGGCACTATCAATCAGAATTAAACGATGTATGATGTTTTAAAAAAGAAGCTGATTAAAACTAGTTCAACTTAAAAGATGCTTAAAAATGTAATTAAAAAAGCTGAGAATCTGTCAAAGAGAATTTTTTCTGTTTGTTGTAAAATAGCTGGTGGCGTCTCGATCACTAGCGGTTATCAATTCTCATTGTAAAGAAATGGTTTAGGGTTCTGTAACACTTCTTTTTGTTTGTTGTCAGATTTTCTAGGCGGTGTCTTGATGTCAAATCTAAAAAATAATGGCAAAAATGTCTCAGTGAAGAGTTTTTCTCATAATGAACCAGAGTATTTATAGAATGGTGTAAAAGGGTACATACATATATAGCTTTTAAGAAGCTCTTATGCTTCCTTCTTTGTAGGAAGAGCTTCAAATTTGACAGATAGCTGGCCTTAGCTATTTTGACAATTAAGTTGTCTGTGCAGGGTTCAGTTGAAAACCACAGCAATTACAACATGCATGTAGATCTCGGAAAAATGTGCACAAATAATTTTACATATAAAATCTAAAGGAGACAAATCAACATCTTGGACGAGAACAAAGGTAAGGAACAGAGAGAATGTGAGATGTGAAAACCTGCAGATGTATATGTACGTGATCAGAGAAAGTCTAGAGGAGACAGGGGTAGCAAACACTAAGCTGAGGGACAAAGAATGGAGAAGGAGAGCATGACAAGGAGAGCATGACAAAGTACATAAAGATGAAAATTAACTCCAATAAAGATGAAGAAACATTGAAGAGATTCTGGGTTCAGAGGGAGTGTAACAAAAAAACTGATATGGAATCATTTTCCGTAGGATTGCCAAGAAATACATCTTTGATTAATCAATTCATGCAATTTCAAGGCCCACAGGCCCTAACAGTGCTTGGATGTTCTTTCTAATGATTGGCAATTTAACCTTCTAAAGACTGAAATACTTTCTTCTGAAGTATCTAGACAGAATACGAGAAAACGACAAAATGAAATCACCTCATAGAATCACAAAATATCCTGAGTGGGAAGGGACCCACAAGGATCAAGTCCAGCTCCCAGCCTTGCACAGGACCATCCACAAGAGTCACACCACATGCCTGAGAACATGGTCCAAACACTTCCTGAACTCCGTTTGGCTTGGTGCTCTGACCACTTGCCTGGGCAGCCTGTTCCAGTGCCCAACCACCCACTGGGTGATGAACCTTTTCCTAATATCCAACCTAAATCTCCCCTGACACAATTTCAGGACTAAACTATATAATGCTCCTGTACTGCCAGAAACATTGTGAGAGTATCTTGCATTCCATGAGGAAGAGCCCACATTGTCCAAATCTCAACATATTTCTCTAAAAAACCCCCAAATGTCCATTAAATACACAGCTAAAAACAACTCTTTCCTGCCATTACCAGTCCACAGATAACAGTATTTTCCTGCTTTCCTCAGTTACTCCAATCTTAAGTCTTGAAATTTGTGTGATGGAACAAAAGGTTTCAACTCTGTCTATTACTTCTGCGGGTATTAGTTAGATATAGTACGTCAGACATCTTTGCTTAGATTCCTTTAAAAAACAAATCACTAAGTTCCAGTTTAAAAAAGGTTACACACACACTAAAAGAAAAATCAGAATTTTACAGTGTAAACTCAATGGTTAGATGCATCAAAGTCAGAATGAACAATGCTTGTTCTGTTTAAAAATAGTCATAAAGTTGGCTACTACAAAAAGGGATTTTTAAGAGTATTTTTTTTCTCTACATATAAAGAAAAATTATAAGATGTAATATTTATTGCTTCTGAAATGTTTACCTGTATGATAATTAGAAACCACCAGTTCATGTGAAGTTTGAAGTGATGGCTTTTAACAGTTCACTTTTAAAAGTGAATAGATTTTTGGTATGTAAAAGTGCTTTTGAAGTGTCAAATGTTTTAAAATCAGTTTTCCAGACTCACACACTTATCAAAAGTAGAGTGGAATACTTCATGCAGTACCTGAAATTTGAAGAACTTTCGGAAATACATCTTCTCTCCAGTCTGCGTAGTGTAACTTACTGCACAAACTAAGCTGAAAAGAAACAACTTTTTAAAAAATAATTGTGAGTTACTTTAAACCTATATCAAAAGCAGAATAGCATGCTTGTGCTGCAGTTTCATTTAAGATCATTCAATAATAGAAAAATTTAAAACCTTACATGTGTGTTCCTATTTCCTTTACTTCATGATGGATCACATCATCAATGCAACAGTCAGGTTTAAGTTCTGCCACTGCAGCACTAGAAGCTGAAAGGTTCAAACGCTGAGAACTTGTCTGAAGATCAGCCTGGAGACAGAAAAACAAAGCATTGGTTAGAACTGTAGTTGCTCAAAACCATCTAAAGAAAAGTAACTTACATTATAAAGTACTAGGTTTCACTGAGCATTTTGTACCCTACATGCTTTCATACATATTATATATTAATATGATGAGATACTTATCAAAGCTAAAGAAAAGTTCTAAAACTTGTAAGTGTCTAGTCCTTTAACATGCAACTTCTAAAATCTCTATTTGCTTTTTACATTGAGTTCCACAATGACTTTTGGAATTTCTATTCTCAGTGTTTTACTTGTTAAACAGGAAATGCAAAAAACCAAAGCAACACTAGAAAATAACTCATACAAAATACAAACCAGCGTACGTAAGTTTACCAGTAAGTTTACAGAGACTTGCTTTGACGACCCCATTGAGCATGCAAGTAAGTGAATATAATTCCATATTTTTTGCTATGGAAGTTTTGCTAGACCAATTCTTCAGAGAAGCTTTGCATAGAAGAGTGTGTGTCCAGAGAAGGGCAATGAAGCTGGTGAAGGGTCTGGAGCATGTCTGATGAGGGGCAGCTGAGGGAGCTGGGGCGATTTAGCCTGGAGAAAAGGAGGTTCAGGGGAGGGACCATGCTGCTCTCTAGAAATGCTTGAAAGGAGATTGTAGCAAAATGGGGGTTGGTGCAATAGGACAAGAGCAAATGGCCACAAGTCCACCCAGGGGAGGCTGAGATTGGATAGCAGCAGCAATTTCTTCACCAAAAGGGTTGTCAAGTACTGGAACAGGCTGTCCAGGGAAGTGGTTGCGTCTCCAACCCTGTGGGGATGGTGTAGATGTGGCACTTAGGGACATGGTTTAGTGGTGGACTTGGCAGTGCTGGGTTAACAGTCAGACTTGTTGATATTAGAAGTCTTTTCCAATCTTAATGATTCTGTGATTCTGTAATATACCCATTTTTGGACACAATAATAATTTTTCATTTTAATCTTTAAAGATTTCTATAATAATTTGTATTTTTATGTCTTACTGTTTCCAATTTCCAAATATATTTTCTGCATTGGAAAAAGTGATATGTACTTCCTAAGCTCTATATATTAGCATTATATATATACACAATACATTGTCAGAAAACATACACATCACATTTTTTTAGAATTCCAGTAAGTGGATTTATCTTCACATACCTTCACCAGTATGTCCTTGACAACCTGATTACTATCATTGTGCACACTAATATAACTGGAAAAGGTCTCACCCAGAAATATGTTTCTGCAGTTCAAGAAAAAAAAATATTTTTAGTAACAATTACTAAAAAACCAGAACATGTCACTGAAACATCTTTTAGTTCTAATTAAAAAAACATATGCACAAACACATGTGTTTGCCAGATTAAATCCTAGAATAATACTGGCATCTTCACACCCCTACTTCTGAAGCCATCCTTTTACGACAAACAGCTTCAAAAGAGAACAAACAAATCCGATTTTTTTTACAGTTCAATATCTGAGAAGAACAAGGAGATGGCTTCCAGATGGCTACCCAAAGCATAATGGTAGTAAACTCTGTTAATGTAAGATGGGGTTTATAGCAGAGCACTACATTAGTCATTCACCCACAGCTGCAAATCTATTCCAACTTTCAATGCTTATTAAATTCAGTCAGGCTACAGAAAATAAACATCAGGCAGCGCAAACACACACACACACACACACACACACACACACATATATATAGTTAGATTTAGATTTATAAATCAAACCACAGGTTATTTTTAAAATTACTGAAAATCTCATTGCATGACAATGCAATAGAAAGAGAAGTAATAAATACAATATTATTAAATGAATCCTAAACCTTGCATGCTAGTTACAATTCATTCTTACCCAAAATTTTGAGGCAGAGTCAGCATTTCTCCTAACATCAAAGTTTCTGCACCCTTTACAATAGAAGGATCATCTTTCATGAGCTGATTAAATAAATTACCTGTAGAAATACCAAGTTACTATTCATTACATATTTGCTAAGTCTAAAGGTTTGTCTACATTTAAGCTAGATACTTAATCACTTACTTAGATGTAGTTTATTTTTAGATATATTTATTTTATAATAAACTTTCTTAGGGGGGAAATACATATCCATAGGCCTGCCTTTAAATTATAATTTAACTTCCACGCAATAATTTATTCAATATACATACTAAAGGGCACAATCCCAAAGGCATAGCTCAAATTAACATTGAATTTTATGGGAAATTCTACACAAGTAAAGCACATTGTATAACAGAACCAATCAACCTCACTTTCTTCCCGTTTGCTTTGTATTTCCACACAATCCTCTTTCTTGAAGCTTCCCTTTGACTCTTATACTTGACTTCTAGACTTCAACTATTTCTGTGGCACAACCCAGTGATTTCCAATTTATGATGGTACACACTAAGCATAACACAGTTCAAAACCAGTCTTGCAAAACTATTTTCCATAGAACATTCACGTGCTGGTTCTTATTATCAGGGCGTTTTCTCCACATTAAAAAAAAGATAGTAATGACAAGCTTTCTCCACTTACACATTTCTCTCACAGAACTGCCTTCAATTTTGTGTTAATTGCTCAGATTTGAGGTCATGCATTTGACTATCATCACTAACCTGTCAAAGCTGTAGGTGAAGAGCGGTAGAGTGCACCTTGGCACCTTCCTTTAATTATTACCAAATCTAAAACATACTGCTGTTTCAGAGTTCCCCCTCTAAGAGAGGTCATAAAATTCCTCCAGGATAAATCTTAGATGGTCATATTGCTTAAATCTGGTAATACATACATAATAATCAGTCAGTAGAAAAGACTTACCTGGCAAATCTCTTTCTTCACAAGTCACAGGAATATTAGTGAATAAAGTAGGTTTGGTGAGCCTCATCACTGCAAAAATCAGAAAATAAACCACAGATCAATTAAGCAAATATTTTAATTTTTTTTTTTAAAGTATAATTTCGTCTTGCTCTCCTTCCACCAGAAACACCCCAACCAACCACAACCACTGAATAAATCTTAGCCTGAAAAAGGGTAATACCTTCTTGGATCACCCAGCCTTTCACAACATAAAAAAATTCCCTGCTCTTCAGAGATCCAAGAACACTGGTAATGCCATTGCTCCCTCTTGCTTTGTGTCCTTGGTGCACTGACATCTACTGCTTTCAATTTTATGTGCTAAAGGTCTTCTACCTGTTGCAGCGTTAAGGGCTTTGTGGTCTTCAGAAATGTACCAGTTTAATTTTTTTGTGGACTTCTTCAGTTAAGTACCTGTCCTGTGATCCTTGTTGCTCTAGAACACGACATGATGGCTAAGGCAGACCCTTTCAGTCAAACACCAGTCTATAAGGAATTGCATTTACAGCCTAATCTACAACACATATACAAGGTAGAGTCACAAGTCTAAAAGCCTATTTATATTACTGCTTTTTCTTTAAGCCACAACCTTTAAACTCAAGCTAGCAAAATCATCACAAAAACCTGAGGATTTTGCTATTCAAAAAACTACTTCAAGAAAGTGATATTTTCAGAGTCTAGTCTAACTCATACTCAAAATTACATTGTTTTTACTTATATAACAGCTTTAAGATGCTACTTTTTAAAAGAATTCTTTCCTATTTCCATTAACCATGGCCCTAATCTCGTATATATCTTATCATGAAACCATTCACCTGTAACAAAATTGAGCATTTTTAACCTTAGGTGTTGATCTGAATATGTAAAAATCATTGGGCTTTCTTTCTTTGAAACTTAACAAACATAAAACCAACTAAAACTAAAAAAATAAACCAAAAGGATTTCTCTTGATTGCAACAAGTTAATCAACACCCTTGCGCTGACCACATGTATTGTGGCTTTATTTTTATTGCACTTTTGTACGACTTATATATCCAGAGAGCATTCACTGTCTCCACTGGGGTAAAGGATTCAATTACTTCGATATACATTTTGGTACAGTGGGCTGCGTTGGTTCATAAGAAGTTACATTACCATACAGCAAGTTAGCACTGACAAAAACAATTCTCACTTTTCACATAAAAAAAGATAATATTTTCTCTTCGTATGGTGAAAAGTTGAACAATATGACTTCTGAAGGCTTAGAACCATGAGTTATAAAGATATATAAAACTGAGTAAATGGGGAACCACATTCAAGACTGAAAATGAAAAACATAAAGTACTGAACTGTACACGCATACGAACTAAGTATTTCCTGAACAGAACAAAATGAAAGCCTGGATTTCAGCTGGTACACTGGTGCTACCCAAGACTAATAATTCTGTAGGGAAGCCTAAGGTGGTGTTACTCTTTATTACTTGACAGTTACACAGCTGAGGTACTCATAGCTAGAAGAGCATCTATCATTATTCACATATAAGCCAGAACAGAAGAAAGCTGACAGCTGCAGTGACAATGATCCCTCCTTCTGTTTATTAAGATGCTTATTTAGCTCTTTTGTCAGTATATCAATTATATATAGTGGGACTGTATCATTGGCATTACTTAATTTTATTCACATTTACACTAAGTCTGAATAAACTAGTAGTTGCCGACTGTTTCTAAAGAAAGTTTAGTGACATTTTAGGCATTAAATAAATACATCACAGAATGAAGTCAAAATAGAGAAAAACTACTATAGGTATATTATTATATTTAATAAGACTACCAAATTAATATTAGAAAATACAGCATCTTTGCAGGACAACATCTCAGCACTTTTCTTCTACGATCCTAGACACAAAATACAACATCAAATAAAATTCAAATCATATTGCATTCTACTTCATTATATCTTCAGAAATGCTGATGCACAAAGGAACTTTGTTACTATTAACATTAAAATCAGAAATATAATTTCAGTGAAATAATTTGGCTGTAGAAGCTACAAAACTAATAACGACCCGCTGTTATACTAGACATCATCTTGCAAGAATTTTGCTAAGTGGTCGTATTTAAATGGCACTAAGACTCCATATGTCACTGTATGACCCCATTAAAATTCAGTCAGAGTTCAAAAACACACGTCATTGACCCAAACTGAGCAATATCCTTAATTTTAATATTTAAAAAAATGTAATGCCTATAATTATTCAACATAATGATGCCATAAAAGATGTAAGTAAAAGTCTAAGGGGAGTTCATTTATTTTTACACAGAGGTATCTGTTATGCTTATGTGCACTTTTATTTGATTAACACTAATGATAATCTAACAATCTACAAATGCCATACATTTGTTTTCCTCCTTTTCCAGATGCCATAGACCTTGATCTCCAGCTAAAGCAAAACTATTTAGAGTTAGGAGAAGTGCCTAAGAGAAATGCATACCTTGCAGTCCTATCAATCCCAGTTTAACTTCTCTACTGACCTTCCAAACGTTCAATTGAGCAAGAACAGCATGACCTTTGAAAACTTCATTCAGGTGACAAAAAGTCATGATGAGCTCAACCTTTTGTGACTGTTCAAACCCTCAGAGACCTTTACCTTCCATAATGACAACAAATAGAAGTCTCATTTCTTAATTTCCTCACTTGTAGCTGGAAGTGGTTTCTAGTGCTCAATAGTGCTTTCTTGTTCCCCAACATAATTAGAGACAAAATAACAGAAGCATCTGGAAAAAGTAATCTTCTTACCAAAGCCGTAAACCAGCAATTATTAAATGGTTCATATTTTTCAGCACACAATTTCTAGCGAAGCTATCATTAGTATTTCACTGAAAATACAGCTAACATTACTAAGACAGCACATACATGCCACATAAAGTAAGTTTGTACTTCATGCAAGGGATATGCCTTCATTAAAAAAAGCTCTCACACACCTTACTTTCAGGAATAATCAGATC
Source organism: Lophotriccus pileatus (assembly GCA_035583135.1). Taxonomy (NCBI): domain Eukaryota; kingdom Metazoa; phylum Chordata; class Aves; order Passeriformes; family Tyrannidae; genus Lophotriccus; species Lophotriccus pileatus. The sequence goes on from JAWWES010000094.1 coordinate 50,796,637, forward strand.
TTGAAAGTCTTAATGTCAAAAATAATTAGAGATATAATAGCAATTATTACAACTCATTTAAAACCATTTTTCCTTCTCCTACTTTCAAAGAAGCAGAAGGGACGTACTTAGTTTGACTGAAAGCAGAGTTTATTATCTGACATAGCTTGCCAAAATAGTCTGGAAATGCAATACCAAGCCAAACAGAAACTTACTAATCTTAAATGAACCATAAGTCTTCAGGCAAAACAAAGTTAAAGAAATGTATCATCAGTTAGAAAACTACAGCAAAGTAATATAGTTTTTTGCTTATTAATTCATCAGTTGTTCTAAAGTCTCTATATTCTAAACTGCTTAAAAACTCTAGTACTCCAGACAGTAATTTTATTATTAAACTGTATCTTAAATTATAAACTAAATATAATTCCACATTTATGTACAAGCAAATTCATTTTATCTGTAAGACTTAGCTTTTCCCTAAGAATATTTCTAACATATTCACAGTACAATATATCACAGAAAATCCATATCTGTCCCACAGATCTTCGGATAGTAGCATTGCAAGATGGCAATTCATTCTCCTTGATGAGTCTATTCAATTTTATCCAGATGTCCTCCAAATTCTGATTACTACAAATAGATTGTTCAATTGTCCATTTTGCTCTATAAAATGCATGCAGTTTTAGTCTTTCCAAATTATTTTGCAGTTCTTGAGACAAAGGAAGAACCTTTTCTTTAAGTTTAGTGCTAGGGAGAGAGATACTCCAAGACCTTTTCAACTTTTGTTTTCTTTTAGATGGTGGTTGTCCTTGATAGTCCAAGTCAATTGGTCTATGAAGAGCTTGTGCTTGGATTAAAGTTGGACTATGTTTCATGCTAGACTGAAAGTCTAGGAGATTCTTTGTGCAGTCATAATCAGGAGATACTGTAACATATTCTGAAGGTGTAGAAAGATGTTTCAATTCTTCAGCTTCCTCATAAGAAATAACAGGTGCTTGCTTTTTTGGTTTGAGGGGAAGTCGGTATAAATCATTTGGAAACCAGGGTGAAAATCTTGGTAACTGACGAATGGGAAACTCCTTCACTGCTGCTTCTGCAAATTTCTGAAGTTTTATTACATCTCTCTGATGTGGTCGATAATGCAAGACCACCTCCATGCTTGCACCGTAGGAATCCAGTGATTCTTAGGAAAACAGTCTCTTGATTAGGATTCTCAAATCTAGACTGAAACATCTTATTTACAAGAAACTCCTTGCCCTTTCCTTTTCCTTGATGCAAAGATCACTGGAAAACAGGACCTAAGGTAGAAGTATTATAAAACAATAAGATACTACCATATTAAGACAAACATTGCTAGGACATTTTTCAAAAAAGAATCAGGTAGTAAAAATAAGTGAGGTATGTATCAGAACATTCTATTTTATCTAGGCTGAACATTAGCAGCTGTATCCCACCATTACCAGTGTAACTTCAGTACACTGAACATTATCCACATGCACTCTGTTTATTTAACACAGTCCCTTCGCAAGAGAATTCTTTTACTGTCACCATGTCACACTTGCCATCCATCCCTATTCTTGCTACATTATTGTGATGTATCTTAAAAAACATAAAATTACTACTGCCTATTTTCTCAAATTTAGCAGACAACATTTTTTTAAATGTTTTTCTCCTACACAACAATATTTTAAGCTAGGGCATTTAAAGCAACATGTGTCTTACAAAAATACTTCCTGAAACAGTACTGACCAATACAACAGGTTTTAAAGTAAAAAGTTAAAAGGGAAGTGGTCCATGCAAATAAAAGTTGCATGTTTCCATTTCATATCAGAACTACAACATTCAGTTTTAGTCTCAGAGCTTCCAAGCAATACATGCAGCAGTAATTCAAGGAACTGATAATTCCTTCATTTATTAGACTTCTAGAATAACTAAAAGACTCATTAGGTACTCAACAGCTTTATACTTTCATACAAAGAATACATTAAATGCAGGAGCATGGTGAAGGGAAAACTACAAACACTGTTATGAAACGTAAGTATAACATGCACTCTATTCCTCTCCTGGTTTCCCACCCTCTAATAAGTTTGCAATCATTTCAGGTTCCCTGATCCCAGTAATATAAAATGATATTAAAATAATAAAATCAAGGTTTGCCTAATCACTGCACTGTGAAAATTGTCTTTAATATAGTCACAATGCAAAGAAGCCCTCACATCTTTCCCACTTCTTTTGCAAAATCTACAGCCTGGACATTGCACCAAAATCAATACAAGCCCAAGGACTGCAATGCTTTTTTATGAAAGTAAAATGACCCATCATAAAACTTTTTGAGTTGAATTACTTACTATCAAAATGCATTTGTATTGTCAGCTGATGATGTTTCACGTTTTCCAGTTTTTTACTTTGTTCCGTATGTATATACATATACATACTCGAAAAGGGCTTGTTGAGCTTAAATTATGGTTAACAGATTTTACTGTGACAGGTAGACACCATTAAAATCTCTGCCCAGGAATGTTTTAAAACTAGAAGATGGGCTCTGAAATCAACCCCACACCTGCACTACTTTATCCATCTGGGCATCCTCACTGAACCAGAATGCTTGCAGAATTGAGATTGTAACGAACTGTTTATTGCACCGACATAACTAGCAGTATTTATTATTCAGAAATTATCAAACGCTTCAGAGGGCTCTCTTGTATTAATTTTGCAAGGCATGAAAGAGACATACACAATTTTATTTTCACTATTCGTGACTCCCGAATCAAGGAAGTAAGTCTGCTAGCAATGCATTAAGCTCAGGGTGAAAAGGACAAAATCCACTCAAAGAGGAATCAGAGAATCAGTTGGGTTGGAAAAGACCTCTGAGATCATGGAGTCCAACCTATGACTGAAAACCACCATATCAACCAAAGCACGGTACCAAGTGCCACGTCCAGGCTTTTCCTCAAACATCTCCAGGGCGCTGACTCCATCACCTCTCTGGGCAGCCCATTACAATATCTAATCCCCCTTTCTGTGAAGAAATCCCTCCTAAAGCCCAGCCTAAAACCTCCCCGACATAGTTTAAGAACTACGTCCGCCCGTCTGGAAAAAAAAAAAAAAAAAAAGAGGCCGCAGGGCAATTAAAAATGAAATTTTAACTAAACGTTTTCTCACAACCGAAGCCTTGTGCAAAGCCCCCCCACGCCCGTGTGCGGAGCATTTCAGAGTAGCCCCAGCCGCCTCCTTGTGCCCTGGGGCCGCCACGGGCCGCAGCGCCGGGCCGGGCCGCCCCCTGATCCACCTCCACCTGAGACAGGGGGGAGAAACACACTCGGCTGTGGATCGGACACGCTGTTTCACCGGAGCAGGGCCGGGTGGGCGCCGGCGGGGCTACGTTGTCGGTACCTTTCAGAGCCAGCAAGTGCTCCTGCTTGGACTGGTTGACGTCCATGGCCTGCCCGCCGCGCTATGGCCGGGAGAGCCGGGAGAGCCGGGAGGAGCCGCGCGGCCTGCGGCGGCCGTCCCAGGCTGCAGCGCGGCGGGCGGGACTACAGCTCCCAGGGCTCCGCGGGAGCGCCGGGGCCTCGCTGCCTCGTCCTCGGGGCCCACCCCCGGCACCATGGGAGGCGTAGTTCTGTAGTGCTGCGGGGCGTGTGGAGGCGGCTCCCTGCACCTTCCTGCGGGGACGGTCTGTTCCGCCCTCCCCGAGATGGCGGCCCTGGTTGCAAACAAGGCCGGGGCCGGGGCCGGGCCGGACGGCGGCCGCGGGCCTGGCGGTGGCGGCGGGCGCGGCCCGGCGGGCGCCGCGGTGAAGGTAAGGCGGTGGCTGGGCTTGGCTCGGCTCCTGCGGTGGGGCGGGCGGTGCCGGCCGGGGAGGGGGAGCGAGGCATCTGTGCTACAGGAGGCGTCCCCTGGGGCGGCGGGGCT
>JAWWES010000094.1:50833811-50877214 GCA_035583135.1 Lophotriccus pileatus
AAGCTCTGCCAGGGGAGGTTTAGGTTAGATATTAGGAAGAAATTCTTTACAGAGAGGGTAATCAGGCATTGGAATGGCCTGCCCAGGTAAGTGGTGGATTCACCATCCCTGGAGGTTTTTAAGAAGAGACTGGATGTGGCACTTAAGTGTCATGGTCTAGTAACTGCAGTGGTAGTGGATAAAGGGTTGAACTTCATGACCTCAGGGGTCCTTTCCAACCCAGCTGATTCTACGATTCATGAAGCAAAACTGATTTAAATTCTATCTCATTTTTCCCTGAAGTCTCAAGCAACAACAAAAAAAGGCACCCTCTATTGTAACACCTTTGGTGTTTTTTTTTGGCTTATGTATAATTCTACTGATTTTGTAGAGACAGTGCAGGGCTGCTAAACAGAAAATACCAGTAAAACCAAAAGACAAAGGCTAACTGGAATTTTTCCACAGCAGACAGCCAAGAGCGAATCAACTCCTATAGGCTAAATACATTCTCTGGAGGATGATACTAAAACTGTAACTAGCAAAGCAAATAGCAGAAGCTTTTTTCCCCTGAGTTTATACTTCTATTCAGTTTCACAATTAACCAGAAAACAGTAGATTCTGAGGAATAAGTTTTCAATGCCAGAAGACTTGTGAAAAAAATCAGTATTTCTACCATTCTTGATGCAGCATTCATTGATCCTCCAAACCTTCAAACCCACCCTTGTAACAGTGTAGGGCTTGTTTTTCTCTGGTATTGTTATAATTCCAGTAACATCCATTCTTAATTCTCCCACATCTTTTAGCTACAAACTACGCAATTACAAAAATGCTACAAGAGCAAGAGGAAGGAAAAAAAAACTACATTGTTTCTAGCAGAGGAAGGAAATCTGTATCCCTATGAAAACAAATAAGACAATACATATAGGCCAAATCCCTTCCCTAATGGAACTATTTAGGAAGAAATTCTTTACAAAGAGGGTGATCAGGCATTGGAATGGGCTCCCCAGGGAAGTGGTGGATTCACCATCCCTGGAGGTATTTAAGAAGAGACTGGATGTGGCACTTAGTGCCATAGTCTAGTAACTGTGGTGGTAGTGGATCAAGGGTTGGACTTGATGATCTCAGAGGTCCTTTCCAACCCATCTGATTCTATGATTCTATTAGTGGACTGTAATTTTTAAGTTTAGTTCCAAACAACAGAAAAAAATTATGCTTTGCTAAATATTTGGAGAAACACCACATCTTTGTGCATAACATTTGAGACTCAGAAATTGCCTTTCCTACTCCTCTCTTGTAGTGTTGCAGACAGTCACAACTTTTTCTATTCAATCAGACAGTCTCCAGCCATTGGATTAATTTCAGACAATGAAATTTACTCAGCTTCAACTGACTTGGGTGGGAAGGGGAGAGAAACATCAAAACTTCCAAATTATTGACTTACCTCATAGCAAAATGACCTCCATTTATAATCCCAAACACTTCCGAACTAACTTACCCAAGTTTCAGCATGTTGATCATGTCAAAGTTGACTACATCAAACACCTTCATTGCTTTATCATCTCCAACTGAACAGAATAATGCTCCCTCTGAACTAACAGCAATACTCTCAATAACACCTGTTAATAAGGTTAACATACTATTAAGAAATGGGAAAGGACATCCTTCATTTCAATATTACATAGGAAAAAACCTACTGAAATTTAAGCCTCCCAACTGCTTTGCTACCTTTTTTACTTAAAACACTATTTGAATTTAGTAAATTATTAAAAAAAAAAAAATAAAAAATCACAAAACACCACTTTGTATCCTGTCAGTGTTTTGACTCAGGTATATGACAACGAACTACATACCATCTACATAAGAGAAAGATTACAATGGCAATTACTTCAATTTAAAATGTTGATTTTATAAAACTGAGAATATTATGATGTGGTAAAAATTAGGTGCTCTTCAGCTTGCATTTCTCAAAAGAGTAAAAGCAGAAGAACTCTGTAGACTATTACACACACAATATTCAAAATGACACTGCAATTTATCCTTCCATAAATTTATCATAATGCTTATTTTTGCCTGGTAGGTTTTGTTTTCACATTTTGCTTCTGTATATAATGACAATCTGATAGTTAAGATCAAGAACCTACTTTAATATTTCTTGCAACTCTAAAAGGAAACAGTACTTTTACTACCTATTATTAAATAGTTTACTTACTGTAACAGTCAGCATATCAAACTGAGGGTTTTTTCCTTCAGGCATATGATAATTTCCAATACCATCAAGAACCTCATTTTCTGTTCAGCCTATTTAACACTCAGCATAGCACTGAAGAATTTTGTGTACTTATTAGCTTAGAAAATCGGGTTAAAATTACTCTTAATTGCAATTCAGCCAATGATCATAACGATAATGTAGAATTTACTCTACAGTTACAATAACTCTAGATGAAAAAACCACATTTTTTTACTTACTACAAGGGGAAAAAAATACAACCTTATTTAAAGTAACATATTTTTAAACTTCTCTGGATTTTATGAATCCTGTTATGTACCTTGTTAAGTTATGTCCCAGATATTCTCCCCACAGGCAGGGCACAAGGCAATGCGAACAATGTAGGGGATCTGTGCAAGCAGAGTCCTACATGCTTTATTCTCACCCTATCCCTCCTGAAGTTTGGGAGCAAAACATTACAGGACAGAGGAATGAAGACAGCTAGATATCAATTCCTGACTGCACCAAATGAACCCCAGAATCTGTCTCTCTATTTGCTGTCCCTCTTCAAACAACAAAATCAGTGGGGAAGAAAAAGTGAGGCCCTTTAAAGAAGAAAAAGCAACTTCTCACCCAGGTGACTTCGGAAGTGTTTAACAAACTCAATCCCTTCTTCTATTTTTTTCCAGAATTTTACATGTCCATCATGACTGGCTGTTATGATAAAATCTGTCCTAAAATTAAAACCAAGAAAAGAGATAACACATGATGCAGTTTCCCACTGGTCAGTAATTTGCACTATAATTAATACTCTGTAGAGGATGAACTTTCAAGAAATTACTGTGGCAATCTGTCTGAATGGGAACTAGCACTCCTGGAAAAGCAAACAGCTATTTTAATGCATTCTGGATTAATCTATGAAAAGTCAAAACCCTGAAAAATCATAACACTATCCTTTTTGAATATGTAAATGTAACTCTTATTTTAGTTCACAGTAGTTACTATTTATGTGTGTGTGTGTGTGTGTGTGATCTCTGCAGTTCTGCTGAATGGTGCTTTTTCAGAGGCAGTCAGTTAATCTTATTCCTGTATATCTTGCACATTTTGATAGGGATTTTAAGACACTCCTTTAGTCCATGTAAACATTTTTTATCTTCCTTCTAAGTAAACCTTTCCTTTGCACTTAGTTTAAAAAAAAAACAAAACACAAAACTTTTAAAATACCATCTCAGGACACTGTAACTTTCCTTTACTAAATATCTAAAATGAAAACTTCTTATCCTATATAAAAATACATCCCTGACAAAGAAATAGCACGAAAAAAAAGATACTTACTTAGTACATGCTACGTGTGTAATGACATCTCTGTGCATGTAACTGCGTTCATACATTGAAGCAGATGGTAGATTTTCAAGGTAAACATGTTCAAATTCAAGAACTACACAGAATAAAAAGAAAAAACAGGAAGGTGGGTTTTTTTCCACAAAAGGCACATCTTCTGTTCTCCTTTACTTGGACTGCTTATTCATATTTTAGTCTAAAATACGCTAGGATTTTGTGCAAACATAATAAAAGGGCTTTTAGGTCTGGCTTTGCACTCGGACTTATAAACAAAATTTTATTGGACTAAAACCACTCAAACTTCGCTTTAACTCATACTGCTTCTTCCTTTTAAAGCAACTGTTACTTCAGCTGTCTCAATGTATTAAAAAAAATAAAAATCAACAATTTTTAATTTACTTCCAGAAAACAGAAGGTCCTCTGCATCTCATTTTATTCCAAAACAAAATGTATCCCTGTTGTTAAGAGATTCACGGTGCCACCCAGGTCTTGTAGTTTAAAGTTCAAGTGCTGACATCCATCTCTTTCATTGTTTAACTGGCCCACCCAAAATAATCTGATTTTGGCTTTTGTCTCTGATTTGTACACCCTGTTAACACCTGCAAATTGCATTTGTTACTGAACCTGCATGGGCTGAACATCATTCGAGATACATTTACTTTACAATGACACCCGGCACGCTGAAAGTTGCTGCAGTCATCAATACCATGCCTCAAAATACAGCCTAGAGGCATCTCCATTTTAGGGCCATGATCCAGAAAACAGTTAACTCCACAGCCCTAAAAAGCAGGGCTTCAGTCTGCACAGCAGGGCTCTGAGCCTGATAGTGTCCACCAGCGGAAGCAGAAATCACAGAATCACAGAATGTTAAACGGTTGAAAAGGACCTTAAAGATCACATTGTCCCAACTCCCCGTGCTATAGGCAGGGATGCCTCCCACTAGACCAGGTTGCTCAAGGCCTTTTCCAACCTGGACTTGAACACTGTCTGTTGGGGCATTCACATCCTTCCTCGACAACCTGTTCCACTATCTCACCACCCTCACAATGAAGACTTTCTTCCTAATATCTAACTTAACTTTCCCTTTTTCAGTTTGAACCCATTACTCCTTGTCCTGTCACTACAGTTCCTGACGAAGGGTCCCTCTCCGTTTTCTCTGTAATCCCGTTCAGACACTAGGAGGTTGCTCTGAACTCTCCGCGCAACTTCCTCCTCTTCGGGCTGAACATCCCCAATTTTCTCAGCCCCTGATGCCCCTGGGCTGTAACTCCGCATCCGAAGGGTTCCCACACAGCCTGGCCATTTTGCACGGGAGACACTGCTCCAGAACACACGGCCCAGGGCAGCGCTCCCCAACGCTGGGGCCGGGCGGTGGGCGCCCCGCTCCTCCATTACCTCTCCTCTTCTTCGCCTGTGCGGCCTCCCCCGGGAGCGGCCCAACCCAGCGCTCCTCCTCCTCCTCGTCGTGCTCCCCCAGTCCCGCGACCCCCCGCTCCTCGCCCGCCGCCGCCTCCGGAGCGCTCCGCTTGCCGTGGGGCTCGGCGGCCGCCATGCTGACACGTCACTGCGACGTCACTGCCGGTGCCGCCCCCGCGCGCGCCCCGCCGGTGACTCGGCCGTGAGGAGTGGCGCGCGCCGAGACGCCATGCTAATACCGGTCGCGAGCGGGTGGCAGGGATTCCCGGCGGGATCCGGGGATAACCAGGTAGTCCTGCCGCGGCCGCTGGGGCGGGGGGCAGCCGTGCAAGGGACGCGCTGGCTTCTCCCGCCTGGGAAGGGGCGGCGTTCGCCCCTCGGCCGTGAGGGGAGACCGCCGGCCTTGTGCCTCCCCGCCGGTCGGGTGGTGGGGGGGCTCCTTCGGGGAGAGTGGGGGCTCCCTGTCTCATTTCTTTTCTTGTTGGTTTTTGTTTGATGGTTTGTTGGTTTGTTTTGTCATTGCTTTTGCGGTGTTTTTTCTGTCCTGCATCTGTTGTCCCCTCCTAAGGTGAATTCCTGCCCTCCTGCCTTTGTCCCGCGGCCACGGTTACTTTCCTCTCTGCTCCCTGAGTATCTTCCCGAAGTTGGTCATGTTGTGTTTTGGGCTTATGATGCATTTCAGATCAGTGGTGTCTATAAGTATCTGAAGGGAGAGTGCCAGAGGGATGGGTCTAGGCTTTTCGGGGGTACCAAGCTGTAGGGCAAGAGGCAATGGGCAGTAACTGATGCAAAGGAAGTTCTACCTCAATTTGAGGAAGAGCGTCTCTACTGTGTGGGTGACCGAGCATGTTGAAACTGGAATGCATTAATAGTCGTGATATGCCAAAAAAGCCTTCAGTTCTCAGATATGGTATAAAAATAGAAACCTAATTTAACCATACAGAAATAGGAAAAACTGCAAACTACAAGAAAAAAACATCTGGATCTGATACTCCAGTGTATGCACTGTGTAAGATCACAGCATTAAGGATCTCCAGTCAATTAGTCCTGCCTGTCGTATCTCACAATATGTACATTATGAAACGTTGTGTGAAATAGATCTAGAATTTTAAAGTCAATAATAATAGAATCATTTGAGCGGTTTTCGTACAGTGGGGTTTTTTCTGGCTGTGTATTCAGAGCTTTATTTCATGTAATGCTTTTATGATGAATTGCATTATTGCAGGGAACAGTGGGGGGAATATGGCTTTTTTATTCCACCCGAAGACCCTTTTCAACCCTTTTTGTCGTCCACCTCCCCCCCTTCCCGCTCAAATCCCCTTTGTCTCCTTGACAGTTTTTTTTGTCTGAGAAAAAAAGTACATTACATCTCAAGGCTGTTTAGTTTCTTTCTTAGTTTCTTCTGGGCAGTCTTTGCTTCAGGCATTTCAGAGGTCTTAATAAATTATGTGAACTAGTTCTCTTTTATATTATGGAAACATTCCAAGGCTTTTAAGAAGATAATGATTTTCCTTTGAAAAGCTATGCTCTTTAGACTTTACCAGACCATGGCAACCTAGATTTTCTAGAGTTCTGTTTTTAATTATTGATGCAATAAATTACCCAGGAACATTAGTAGAGGTATTGCTACCTTTCAGTACTCTAGAATAGTTCCAGCATTCAGTGAGATGTTCTGAATTTTTTTTCCTCATCCACTCTGCTATGGCATACTTGAACTTTGGGAATCCTAGCTGAATATTTTACTCCTTTTAATTTATTTGGGGTTTCGGCATATTTTTCTCTGAAGTAGTGTTTTTTTTCCTGAAAATGAACAAAAGGTTGAGTTAGGAATTTGTGCATTATTAAGAGATGTATATTTCTCCTTTAGATCTTTATCTATTTTTTTAATCTCTAATCTGTGTGAGTTTGGTGGACTTAGTGATCCATTTAAGCATTTTTAAAGGCTGCCTGCATCTGGTACATCTAGGAAATTCCTGTTGGTTGTTTTAGCTTAGGGAAAAAACTTTCCTTTGTGTGCCATTTTGGCCCTTCTTGTGTTTCCCCTCTTAGCTGCTGTTGTCGTTTGGATATCTCTTAATAGATTTAGCTAGGAGTAAATTTCTGAATTTGTGTGTGTTTCTCTCTGACCTAACAGTTTCTCAAGGTTTTTAATTTAACTTTGATTGATTTTTCTCTCGGATGTCCTGGTGCCTTCTTTCCTTGGTTGCCTGTATATTTTTCAGATTCTTTTGTTTGTTTTTTTAGTAATTTTGAGCATGCTTTAATTTATTAATAAAAAATATTCTGAATTCTAATGAAGGAGAAATAGATTAGGACATTTACTGGAAGACAGAGCAGAATTAACTACTTAAGAATTTTGCAGATATATGGAGAAAAAGCATGGCTTTGTAGATGAGAGATTCTCTTATTGTTTCTGTATTAAAGTTGTTGAAAACCAAAAAAAAAGCATTGCAGGTAATCAAAAAAGTTTTGAAAATCTAAGGTTTTGTGATTCAATTTTAAAAGTAAATTATTAGTGTCTTCTAATTGTACTACAGTCATATAGTTAGCTGATTTTACTTAATGATTGGGTGCTATCTAGAACTACAGGGGAGTTAACTGAAAGCTTTGCATTCAGGAAGATAGTTCTGTTACATATTTACCTGAAGTGGCAGGTATGATTCTGTATCTGGTAATTATTGTAGATATACACGATAAATGTTCTGTTTGCTTGTATATAGGCTGAAACCATCAATGGAGAACCTGCCAATGCAGAAATCACCAGTGAAGTTTGTCCTGTAGATGCCAAGAAAGAACTCTTGGAGGAATGTAACAGTATTTGGAGGGAGTTGGAAGAGGTATGTGAACCTGAAGTGATAGACTAGATTTGTTGTAAACTTTTGTCAGAATTGTTTTGTTCACTATGTGCTTACCTCATTGCCTCCAAAGAAACACCACAACAAAACAAAAAGAACAACAAGGCCAAAGGTAGATGTGCTGGCAGGAGTGAGGGATGCCTTACATTCCAAGATTGTTTACAATATGCTGATGTTACGATTTGGTTAGCATGGAGTATGTACTAAATTAGGGAAAATTAAACTATTTACTTATGTTGTGGTAGTACCAGCACACTGAGACTTGAGATCCATCTCTCTTTAGCCTTACACAAGATGGAATTCCAGTGCTGTTCACAAGTAGTTTGGAGCTTAAAGGAGAGAATAGGAGGGGAGGCATAGAAGGACAAAGATGTTTCCGAATCCTTATCCAAACTGACAGTTATATCATCATGGTTAAAATTTGTCTCTCTTGATATATGGTACAATATGCTAATAATAACATTTTAGGGCAGATTAGTTTTATTTAAGGAATCCCAGGAAAAATGACCTTCTGTCAGTTCTGAGGGAATGCTGTGCATTCTATAAGATTGTGCCAAGTCTCATGACAGATTGTCTTCTAAATTATATTTTTGGAGTCTTAATTGCTACACTCATGGTACTTACATGCTATCTGCTTGAGTTCTGAGTTGTGGGTTCAAAACAGTAAAATTTCAAAAACGGAAGTAAATGTATTTCCAAACTTAAAGTAGAACAACATACAGACAACTCACAGTGCAATAATTTTACAGAATTAGATTTAAAAACACTAATGTGATTTTATTTCCTGTTGAGTATTAAGGTATGTTTGCATGTAACAAGTGGCAAGGAATTTCTGAAGTTGTGTTTGGAGGATGTGAACTTTTCTTTGAAATTTTCAAGGTAGAAGGGAAGTTAGAATGCCTACTATTTTGAATTTAATTGAAAGTCTTAGATGTTTGTATCTCATTCCCGTCATCCCCAAAATAATACAGGAAGTGATAATGTCTGCTGTTTTTGGAAGTTTTTAAAAACAGTACTATTTTCATTACTTTGATTTTTCATCCTGGATTGCACACATTTCAGAAAGAAGTTTAAACGACTAATTGTCATTGAGTTGGATCTTGTGTTATATAGTTATATGGTTACAATGTAAGGATTGTGTGACGTCATTGGCAGTTTTCCTAGGAGAAATCCTATGCTGTGTTCTGGTTTCTAAACATTAACAACAAGGTTTCCGAATTACTGCCTAGTAGTTTTACTCTTTAGTAGAGTACATCCTACCCTGTCATGGGGGAGGCTGGATTGCTGACAGTTATAAAAGAAAGAGTTCAGTGGGTGTCTCCTGTCAAAGCCTTGGATATCTTGGCCTGAATTTCATACTGCGTATATATCCCATTGCAGTCATGGGAGCTGACATAGTGCACTTCTGAGAATCAGACCATTTCTGAAGTATGCAGTATACTGCTCTCAATGATTTAAAACTAAAAATGTGTATTAGAATGGGATTAATCTCTTTGGACAGCCAGAGAAGTAGCAGAAAGTGTGTTAACTTCTCAACAGCTCCCCCAGCCGCTTTGTCCATGACTTTCTTCCCATTTGCTCATGTTCTTCATCTGATCAGTGACTTGGCCAATATGAACTTTTCCCTCATAACTTGCGTTCTTACTCTAATGACACATCTTTTTTTAGCTGCTACTTTTCTACTTTCCACTTAATTAAATTCTCCTTTACTGTGGTACGATTTCAAAGTATTTCTTAATTTGCTGTTCTGGGAAAGGATATGAGGGATGTGTTGCGATCCAAGTCATAACTCTTTTATTCCTATATTAAAAAAGTTATGTTGAAAATTCTAAGCATTGTGTTCTGTTCTTACAAAAGGGAAGAGTAAACAAATGTTTTTATATTGTTTCTTTTCTGCCAAGTGTCAAAGCAAGCTAATGCTTCTAGGAATAGAAACACTACTACAGTCAGATACCAAGGTAAGACAGTTGTTTGGTTTTGTTTTTGTTTTTGTTTTTTTTTCCCACCAAATGCTTTGTTTTCTGTAAAGAACATAGAATCATAGAGTGGCTTGGGTCGGAAAGGACCTTAAAAATCACCTATTTTCAGCACCCCTGGCATAGGCAGGGATACCTTTCACTAGATCAGGTTGCTCAAACCACTGGTCTGGAACCTTTCTAGGATGGGGCATCCACAGTTGCTCTGGGCAACCTGCTCCAGTGTCTCTGCATTCTTACAGTAAAAAAAGAATTTTTTCCTAATACCTAATCTAAACCTGCCCTCTCTCAGCTTAAGGCCTTTGCCCCTTGTCCTACGACTGCAATGCTCATGTGAGTAGTCCCTGTCCAGCTTTCTTTTGGGCCTTCAAGTACCATTCAGGTACTGCAAGGCTGCCCTAAGGTCTTTCTGGAGCCTTCTCCAGGCTGAACAATGTCAGCTTTCCTAGTCCATCTTCAGAGGAGGAGAGATGTTGCAGCACTTCAGGTGGGGTCTCACCGGAGTGGAGTGGAGTGGCAGAATCCCCTCCCTCAGTCTGCTGGCCACACTGCTTTTGATTATAACTCCTGTTATAGGAGGCCGCCAAATTTGTCAGGTACAATTTGCCCTTAGCAAAGTTACATTGCCTAACACCAGTCACCTTCTGATTTTCCATGTGCTTCAGCATATTTTCCAGGAGGGTCTGCTCCATTCTCTTGCTGGGCACAGAGGTGAGACTGACAAATCTGTAGTTCCCTGGATCTCTCTTTTTCTGTTTTTAAAAATAGGGGTTATGTGTACGCTTTTAAGTTCAGAAACTTTACCAGACTGCTGTGACTTTCCAAATATGATGGATAGTGGCTTTGCCACTTCATCTGCCAGTTCTCTTAGGACCCTCAGTGCATCTGTGGTGGGTTTGACCCTATCTGGCCACCAGCTGCCCACTAAAGCTGCTTATCCCTTTTCAATTGTACATTTGAGAGGAAATATAACTGAAACCTCATGGGTTGAGATAAGGACAGATTTACTAAGTTTGAAGCACACAACTGATTAATGATTAACATAGGCAGCAAAATGGAGAGATGTATAACTTCAATACCTATTTGGACTATTTACTAATCAGTGCCTATGTAATTTCTTCTTGGTAAGAATCATTCTGATACTATCCCTCATAGTATCCTTATGGGCATCTTGTCCAACTGTGGGATGAGCAGGTTCAGCCATGAAGGAGAAGTGAGGATATGAAGTATTTGTCATTGCTTTTAGTAGCTCCTCTTTACTTGTAGTCATTACAAAGAAAATTAGCGGAAAAATGCCAGCTCTTACTCCTTCTCATTTCCCCATTTTGAAAAAATAATACAAATGTTTTTGATCCCTGCAAGTGACTTTAAAATATTTTGAAGGAATAAGCGTTCTGTTGTAATACATGCTCTTCTGTTTTCTATTGTATGATTGTGTGAACTTATTAATTTAACTTCTATCCTGTTCTACCTCATTTTACACCAGTGCAACTTAACACTTCAAGACATGCTTCTTTTTCTTGTTACACAGCTTGCCTTGTTAGTGCTGCAATGGAAAGCTTTAATAGTAGATTATCAAGTGTGTCATGAGAGAAGTCCTGAAAGTAAGTAACTGCTTCCCTGTAAAAGATGCTTACATAAACTTCTGCAGTTTCTTTCATCTAGGCACTTTAAACTGTTGGTATATTGAATGTCTGCTGATTGTGTTTTCATACTACTTAAAGTACTTCGCACAGTAGTGTGTATATGTAATTTCTTTATTCTTTTTGGACTTCAGTTCTAAGTTGACTTAAAAGTGATTTCTTCTATAACCTAATCCTATAATTCTGCACAAATAAATGCATGATTTATACCACCATTCATCAGTCTGTTAAGTGGAAAAATAACTGTTAGCAAATCTAACAAAATAACAGAAGCCCATTATGCTGTTATCCTCTTTCATGTTCTTCTCTGTGTGATGGTTTCTTCTCCATCTTTCATTTGTGTTTCCTTTTTAGAACAGAACTACTTTGACAAATAATATTGTCTTCATCTTGTCTTTTAAGAATCTGTTACATTTTTTTATCTTTGCAAGTATTGCTAATAAGGTAACAATAATTTGCCCAGGTATATTTTTAACCGTACCTCCTCTGATTATTTTTTTACTAATACTTCACACAAGTATGTTGTATTATGATATATTAGTTGAAACTTTGGAGTAGACCTTTAGTGTTAAGCCCATTATACCATAATAAAGTACGTGTTCCGGATTTAACAGGGATTGGAAATTTCAGCTCAAGATAAGATGGTAAAAGACACTAGAGTTTTATTTTAACAAAACAGGAATCCAGGACACTTATAGATCCTGAGAAGCACAAACAAAATAATGGAAATTCCTTTTCAGGTCAACATTAAAGGCTGTTCTCCAGCTTCTTTCAAAGTCCATGTACTTGCTGCATATCATGATCAAATAAGAGAAAATAGTTTTTCTTTCTTGTAAATAGATATTGTTACCCTATTAGAACAAATCAGTAGTTCAGCTTTATAAGCCTGTCTTCAAGAATTGTCAGCCTCAAAAACTTCCGAGAGGTATGTAGACCAAAAGTATGGCATTGAATGAATTTCGGACATACTGGTTCCTTTCTTCTGTTCATGAATAAGGTGCTGGCTTAAACCAAATTAATTGAAAGCACTTAGTTTTTACTGGGTTGAAATACCTGGGGTTGTTAAATTTCCTTACTAAAATACATGTATGAAACTTTAAACTATTGGCTTAAAAATATCCTTAGGGCTTGACCTAATTTTTTGGCTTGCTGACTTGCTTTGTTCAACTATTTTTACTTGTTCCCAAATGATAATATTTATTATTAATCTTTTAATAGAGAAATTATTGTAATGCAAATAATACTTTGCAGCCAAAGCTTTGCCTTTTTGGCTACCTTTCCAAGGGAATTAAAAAGAAGTTGCTGCTAAGAATTTGAATATATATAGTTATAGAGCTTGTATGAAAATGAGGAATCTGCTTACTTCTCTATCTTTTTTGTACCTACTGTTTGTCTTGAATTAATTAAGTGAACGCATTATCTGAAATTATCTAAATAAAAGTAGCAGAAATACCGATTTCATACAATTTATTAATAGCATGAATGTCAGGCTGTCTTGTTACTGTGGTTTCTGCTTTTAGTAGTGGCCAGTTCATTTCCTGTAAATGAGGGCCTGTCAGCATTTCAATTTTAAACCTTATTTTCAGAGGTTATAACTTGTCAGTTCTACATTTTTTGAGCACAATATTGGCAAACAGACTTGAGTTCATGATGCAAATTTTATTTTTGCAAAGCTTTCACTTTAGTCTCTGCTGCTATTTATATAGCTCTAGATCTGCTAAATCAGCTGAACTTAAACATTTTTTAAAAAGCATTTGGCTTATAAAAATAGAATTTAACTCTTATCTTTGCAAAATAAGGAAATGAAAGCAACCATATTTTAAACCATATAAAAAAATCATAGTCTCTGCATAATTTCTGTTTTTCTTTGCAAAATAACAGTATTCTGTCAATTGTCTTTTTATTTTATTTTAATAGGATTTTCTGTAAATATATGTATGGTAGTGGCTTTTACTTTCCTAGCATCTGGTAGTATTTTGCTTAGTAATTGTGTTATGTATCACTAGACAGTTCTGTCTGACATTTGATTTTTGCCAGTGTAGTGATTCTACAACTGAAAAAGCTTTAACTGTTAATAGATAAAACCAGTGACTTTACAGTGGCAGCTTGTAAATGCATTGCCCCAGTGTCTCAGATCTACATTGTTCCTGTACTAAATTACAGTTAGTGGTTCTTTCACAGGAAGAGAGTGAGAGAATAGTGAACAGGAAGCATGAACTCAGGATTAGATATCTAAAAATGAGAAAGTGTTAGAAGCCAATAGTAGAGATTGATAATAATTGATAAGTGAGGGCTTATAATAATCATGTCAGCAGGAAGTTGTAGGAGGAAGAGTTGTATGGGTTTCTTAAAATACACCAGTGAATGGGAATAAAAAATTGCCAATGAGTTTTATCATGGGGTGGGTGTAGGATATTCATGTAATTAAAGAAATATTGTTCTAATAATAGCACAGGCCACTACCTCCTGCAGCTCTTAAGCTTAATTTGGCAGCATACTAGTCAAATTTTGTGTCAATATTTAGAAATGGTAATTGCCTAAGTAGAAGGGATTTTTTGGGGACTTGTAATTTAGTGTATTTTTAACTCAGCAATTTTTCTGATTTTCATCTCAGAACAAACACTGCTTTTAAAACTACTCATCTAAGGCTCTTTAAAAACACAAGTTTCTCTCTAGCTGGGCTGCTTTTTGGTATAAAGAAGTCTTTATCGTTCAGTGACAAAAAAAAATATTTATTTTTCAGCAATTTCTACCAATCCAGATGTACTGTTAAAATTAGGAAAAGAAGAGGTAAGTCTTTTTATTTGTTAAGAGATAATGAATTTTTGTTGGGGGAAAAAAGGAAAACCTATATAAAATTGCTGCGTTTTCCTGTGACTGTTCTTGGGATGGACTACTGCTAAGATCACTGACTATTTTCCTTCAGGGATTATTGTTGTTCTGTTTATTTCCCCTGTATTATAACTACTAAAATTTTCTAGTTGTAATGAATGAGCTTTTAAACTGACTTACTGCACAAGTCAGTGAGTAACACACAATTAACAGTATTTTGCCTCTGTCCAACCATCCAAATCCACCACTAAATCCTCTCTCTAAGTGCCTCACAGGAGTGTCCAGGTGGCTTTTGAATATCTCCGGACAAGAAGACTCCACAGCCTTTCTAGGCAGCCTGTTACAGTGCTCACCCTCCATTAAAGCACTTTTTCCTCATTTTCAGATGGAACTTCCTGTGTTCCACGTTTGTGCTTGTTACCCCTTGTCTTATCACTGGGCACCACTCAAAAGGGCCTGACCCCATCCTCTGACACCGGCCCTTAAGATAGGTTTTCTTACTTATTTCTTCCTGAGTAAGGAATCCTTACCTGAGACTCGACCTCAGGTTACCCCCAAAAGAGTCTCAGACGTCCAGATCCTTAACATAATTTAATAATGGTGCACTAATAACAAAATAACAGCTCAAAGGGTGCCTCTGAGGAGGGACCCAGAACTTTTATACCTTTTATACCTTTATATCCTGAGCTTTTATACCTTTTTGGTCTAAACCCTGGAAAGTCTGGGAGTCAGGGAGTCATTGGCTCCTGGGGAGACTCTCAGTGTCCTGGCTGGCCCACAGGTCCCTGGGTCCTTTGTTATGCAAGGGTCAGCAGTTCATAGTGTTGTCTTAGCTCAGGCTTGACTCCAGCCCCCCAGGGGCTTAACCAGCAGCTTGCACTGCAGCTGCACACCAAGGTACCTGCCCTGAATGTATTCCTCAACACAGCCTTACCCATTCTGTAATGAATGACCCAGCCCACTGAGAGTCCACTGTTCCCTGGATTCAGCAGTGCCTATAGGTTCTGGCTGCAGTAGTTTTATTTCTCCTTCTTTCCTCTCCCAGATATGTCCAGAGCATCAAGGACCATTTAACTCATATACGCAATTAGTCTCTTTTGCAGCACCTTTGTTATCTATACTTTTTATGTTAGTGCAATTAGCATTCTTGCAAGCAGTTGCAGTGATTCAGACAATACAGCCCTGATGCTGTAGACGTTTTTTTCTCAGTAGTTTTATTCTGAGTAGTTCTCATCAGCTGAGCAGTTCATGTGTGTGCTCCATAATCTGCTTCAGCTAAAATTAACTATGTTGTTTTACAGAGTTTCAATAAGGCAGTAATGAGCAACTGGTGACAGTAACGTTTAAAGAGCCTCTTGCATTTTAAACTGGATACTAAAATAGTGTGTCACACTATAGCTTATTTCTTAAGAATTTACAGATAATTTTGGCCCTCTGTTTCAGATTTACAGATGTAGCCTGACATAGATGGGGCTACCTGCAAACTGTAGTTTCATTTTTACTTTTTTATAGTTGCAGAAAGTAAAGCATGATCTGGAAAACGTGCTGTCAGCAATTTGTTCAAAGAATAAACAACTAGAAGAAGATCTGGAAAGGTAATATAATAATTTGGAATTTAGAATGCTGTAAGCTTTTTTTTTTGACCGCTCAGAAAAACTGTTTTTCTGTTGTGTCATTTACTGCTTTTCATGTTTCGAAGAGAACAGCAGTGGTATGAGGAACAGGAACAGATGCTAAATACTCTTAACAGAATTGAAGAAGAGACGAAACCCCGAGCTGAACAACTTTACAAAAACAGGTATTTCTACATTGTTGAGTTTTTATACTGAAGAATTTAAATATCAACAGGAGCAAATGAACAAACTCTTAAAACATACTCTTTGTTTTGTTAAATAGTTCAAGTAATTGCTCAGTAATCCAGATTTGAAATACGGAAAATATTGCTACTATATCCTGTTATTCAAGATGTTGTGTTTATAAGAACTGAATTTGAGCGAGTTTTTTAATTATGAAGAACTTTCAAATTATTTTATTTGATTTCATACTCTACTGCTATGTTTTTACTATTTGAAAATTAGAGAATTGAAAGAACTGCACGATAAAATGTTGAAATTAAGGACCTATAAGGAAGAACTGTTGAATGCTCTGGGTGAATTCTTGGATGAACATTTTCCCCTTCCACAGGCTAGTGGAAGTGCTATAAACAAGGTAAGATTTTTCTATGACTATTACATTTAAAATGTTAAATTTCTATTTAATTAGATGCAATATCTGTTTAAAGTCACTAGCATAGAATCTGCAGTTATATTTTGAAATAAGTATAGTTCTTACAGATGATTCTTTAGGTTTAATTTATATTTTTCAGGTTGGTTTATATTATTTAAGGCTGTTTCCAGCTGGATATTTTCTTAATGCATAACAATGTATTGTATTTCCTACCGAACTACAAGCTGTGCCAAATTTGGAAATGGTGAGGGGTTCAATCCAAATTGACCCGTTTTTTTTCGTACTCAACTAGGCAAGTGGATTCCTGTTTTCCTTGGCAAAGCAAATTTTAAGTCTCTAACAGTGATTTTTGGACAGTAAGGACAAGTGTTTATAATTACAAAGTAGTTTAGAATGTTAACCATCAGATTCTGTTAAAGAAAATTGGGCCAAAAATGATCTTAAAACTTTAGGGAAAATAGGCAGCTAGGGAGTATTTTGCATAATAAATGCAAAGTCAGATATAAAAATAAAACTATTACCTCTAGTATTTGATAGATACAAAAAGGCTAAAAAGTAAAGGCAGGGGCTTGATTTTGATTCCAGATACACTTATGACTTCAGAAATAGAAAGGATTTCTTTCATCCAGTTCCCTGTTATTTCAGACAACTACAAAATGTAATTCCTTTAATATTATTGAACTCCATTTTAAAACAAATAATTTTCATTACTACTGTTTCTACTGGGTTTTTTTAGCACCTCAATACTCTGGTTAGAAACTCTCATAGCTCCCAGTGTAAATTTATCCATGTCTAACACAGATCCATGCATTCTGACACCAATATTTTCCTTACAATAGTCTTCTTTCTTGTATTTATTCCTCCTGATGTGTTTTCAGACACCTATCTTATACCCTCTCTTTCTTTGTTTTGCTATTTGAACTAGCAACACTTTTATGTTCTCAGGTATTTTTCAATTCCCTGGCTTATCCTAATAATACCCATTTTCTATATTTGTTTTCACTTAGATTAATCTTTTTGGAACATGGTAAAAACCAATATTATAAAGAAAACTACTAGCTCACATCCATCACCAAAGCAACTAATTATACTCTTATGTTTTTCTATCTGTTATTTGCAACTGAGGAAGCTTTTAGTTAAAAAAAATCTTGGTTTTGCACATAAGGATTTTGTATCTTTTGCATATAAAAGTACCAAATAGAGATTTCAAGACACAATGATAATTTTCAGTGTATTATTCAAACATCTTATTTTATTGAATCTTAGTTTTTCTACATACCAATGCCTTTGTTTCCCGCGTTTTGCTCTTGTTAGAGACAAGGATGTGGTGCTGGACAGCGTAAAATACTTTGCACAAGTCCAGGTAGATGACATCAGTTCTTCCCTTCTCCAGCAATACTCTAACTCCATCATAAAAGGACACCAAATTTGTTGGATGTAGTTGATCTTTAATGAAGGCAGGTTGGCTCTCACCAATCACTTTTACTTAAACAAAAAATTTATTTTGAACAATTTCAGCGCAAGGTTTTATCTTTCATTAGTTTAAATTTTATTTATGTGTTTCCTGAACTCTTAAACACGGTTTGTTTTCTGACACGTCTTTTTCATTCTTTTCACTCCTTATGAATTCAGTTTCTTCTGTATCTTTTGACTCACTTGGTTCTCAGTGGTTTAATTACAGGCCCCCCGTAAGCTTCACTTTGTGGAAACGTGTTCACAATAGTTCTGTGTGAGACAAATATGTAGGGCTGATATCTGTAGGACACAGCTGCAGAGTAGTGTAAACTGCTAGAAGCCTCGCTGATCTGGTTCCACCCTTTCACCAGGCACATGCATCTGGGATTGGGAGGTGGAGTGAAGACTGGGTCACAGCAGCCCAGGTTACCTTCCTTTGCCATAGCCAAACACCTTTAATATAGGTAGTGACTGTGGTGAGAATTATCTTGCATTTTAAATCTTAGATAAAAACCCACACTTTTTTTTTTTCAAGAGAAGAATATGAAAAGTCATAAGTTGAAGAACATTGTTTATGTGAACCTATCTAACAGAAGGGAGAAGAAGGTGCCTTTCAGGTTAACTAACTAAATGCTGAGCATCCTGCTTAAATTGACTTTATAATAATTAATTAATTAAAGGTACTTATCAGTGACACTTAAAATATGTAAATAAAATAATTTTACAAAATACACAATATATATGATAAACCTAGCAAAATAAGTTTGCAAGTTCTGAGAGTGCAAATCTTTTCACACTAATATTCTTGGGATTTTATTCTTTATATACAATCAGTTTTAATAATTGCTGAAGTCATAATGTAATTTCAACTTTGAAACATGAATATTGAACCCACTACCTTAAGTTGCAAAGTAGTATTTTTGACCAGGGAAATAAAACAGCCGAGGCTGTGAAGTGTCCTTATGTTTGCTTTAAGGAACCTTTTTCACTTAGTGTAAGTTCTATTTCCTCTGCCAAGTGTCAAGATAAAGGCACAAAGATAGGCATTATTGAGCCTTCATGGTTTGCAACATTGCCATGGAGCAGGCAGTATGTCCCCTTTCTGACTCTGAAGGAGATAATATTACAAAGTGTAACTGAAAAAAAGGTGCCAGAACGTGCTTTTCACAAATTTTTCTTTCTTGCTTGTATTCTTCTTCTACTCCAGAAGTTCCTATAAGGTCCAGCAGAGCTATTAGTATCTTAGGACTTAATTGACATATTCAAGTGCTGAGTAAGCAGCTGCCAGTGCTGCATTACCTCCTTAATTTTGTTGAAAGTGAAGTGGAAGGGTAAAAAGGATAAAACTGAAAAATTAAAGAATCGGGTTCACCAAGCAACAGCACGAGCAGATCCAATAGCATTGCTGGCTAAGGAATCTCTATTGGTTATAGACAAATGGCTTGATTTGCTTGCTACAAAGGAAAACAAGTAATCTTCTAATCATCACTTTCCCTCCACCCCAGATTTTAATTATTGTATTTCTTACTCTTGTTCATTTTTAAAAATTGAATTTAGAGTAAGAGCAAATAAATATTCATTGGCAAATCATGAAAAAATATTAAGGCACTATGAAATGAAGTCTTGAGTTGTGTCAAATTTGTATTGCAAATATTTATCTAAAGCTCATGAAAAACATTTTTTCCCTAACATATTCATATTCATAGAAGGTTCTGCACTATAGTACATTATAAATGTGATGTAGTTTTATTTAAATATAAATATAAACACAAATAGAAACATGATCACTTGAAGGTTAATCTCTTTTAATAACTAAAAAAATGTTACATTTGAAGTGTAGGATTCTGAATTGGTAATTTTAAATACTACCTTATATTTCTGTCATGACTAAATCAAGTGAAAGTCCTTACTAGTTTGAAGTTTTGTTAATTTGGCTGTGGGCTTATATATCTTTCCAGAACTTT
This sequence comes from Lophotriccus pileatus, assembly GCA_035583135.1. Lineage (NCBI taxonomy): Eukaryota > Metazoa > Chordata > Aves > Passeriformes > Tyrannidae > Lophotriccus > Lophotriccus pileatus. The sequence continues at coordinate 50,853,705 of JAWWES010000094.1, forward strand.
TCTCCAGAGCCAGCTGTACGACTGCTAGCATTGCAAGACATTTTAGAGGTAAGATAGTTTTATTATGTAGAGATTTGGAGGATTTTTCAATATTCAGATAAGCCATAAAGTGATAGTTATTTATTAATATTAATAAGATGAATGACAGTATATAGCATTTGGTTTATGTAGAATGTTTAAGAATTTTACATCTTTAAGAAGGCTGCGGGGAGACTTCATTGCAACCTTCCAGTACTAAAAAGGGGCCTGTAAAAAAGAGAGAGAGAGCAACTTTTTATACAGGTAGTGGTAATGATAGGACAAGGGGGAATGGTTTTAAACTGAAAGAAGAGATATTCAGATAAGTCAGTTTTCTATTTTAATTTCTATCAAAATAAACCCCCAAGAGATGTGGCAATAATCTTCAGTTTAAGCTGGAGAGTGGTTATCTCTTATTTCTTGATTTTATAATGTCTAGTTTAAAGAAGTTTTATGTATTTCAGTGACTCAGGAGAAAAAAATACTGTACTTAACAAAAGAGTTGGTCCATTTCACACTATTTTATACTATTTCAATAAAAACATTTCTGAAATTTAATGCAATAACAGTTATAGAAGGACCAATTCATGTGTAATCTTAGAAGGACCAACTAATATGTAGTCTTATGTACGGTTATCGTCTCATATGAGAAAACTGATCTAATTCATGCATTTCTAAGTGCTTCATGTGAGTTTTTAATTACAGGACAATCTATGAATTTGAATTATAAAATATAATTTTCCTTCTTGCATTAAATGTAGCATTTGAAATGAAGTTTTGTATTCCTTCTCTATCCTTACTCTTCAGACAGTTCAAAGCATCTTTATGTATAAAATGTCCCTGGGGGAAAAAGTTTTTTTTGAGGCACAACGTGATGGATAAAAACTTTCTGGTACTAAGATGCTGTTATCTGATCACTGTGACATTGTTGTACTTTAGTTTAAAACCCAGGCTTTGGGCTTGCATCATCAAAATTATTTTACATACTTCAGATATCTTAGCATACCTATTGATGTCAAATTAGGCAGAGCTTAAAAACAGATCAGAATTCTCATGGAATTAGAATTTTAAAGTTCTTTTAATGCTTAAAAATTGCCCTTCATATTTTTATGTTATTGTTAATCTCATTAAAATGTGAACACATCCAAGTAATGCCTGATTTCCATTTGGAAGAACATACTACTTTGAAAAATTCAGATTTGTTTTTTAAGTGTAACTGTCTTGGCCTGAAGTGTCAATGTCCCTTATCTTTGTTTTCTGGGAGGTTTTTATTTGTTGAGTGATGTGATTCTAGCTTGAAGTCACTGTTAAATTTGAAAAGTGTTTTACATACAGTTTAGAAACTTTACAGCCATAAAGGCTATTTTGGAATATCAGATGTCAAAAGAGACTAAGTAAAAATTCATGTCAAGTAATGCATTTGGAGTAAATTCTCATAATGGGGTCAAATAAGTACAAAACTGGAACAATTTTTCTGAAGGTTCTGAAAAGCAGTTGTGTATTTGGGGTTTGTTTTTTTAAATAGCAACAGGTGAAAAAAGAATATAGTATGTTAGCAAGGATTTTGAGTCTGTCTTAAGCAAAAAGGGGCAGACAATATTTTGTACTTATTGAAGTTGGGAAAGTACAATATTTAGAACCTCTGAGTGGAAAGATGAAATATCTGAGATCAGTAGGGAGAGCACCATGGGATGGGTAAGATTGCTTAATCTGCAATGAGCAATAGTATGAGGAGATAAACACTGTGTCTATGAACTGAAAACAAATGTCAGAACTGATTTTGTATTTAACTCCATTAACAAATTCTCTATTTAGATAAGGAATTTAGTCTATTCCGGATAAAAGGATAATTCTGGTTCTAATTTTTACATAAAAAATGATGCAATGAAGTTAATTGGAAGTTCCTTGATTCTACTTTGAACAGGTCTTGTATTTCTCCTGTAGTCCTGTATTTCTTATATTGCCTACATTACAGTAATTTGTATAAGTTTGGTTAAAGGAGATAGAAATCTAGCTGTTTTGTTTATTTCCTAAATCTTATCCTTTCGGTCTTCCAGACCCTGATAAATAAATTCATGGCCACACCACATGAACCTTATGTAACAATCAATGAGTCATTTTGGCCACCCTACATTGAGCTGCTGTTGCGATTTGGATTGGCCCTGAGACATCCAGAAGATCCAAACAGAATTCGCCTAGAAGCTTTTCACAAGTAGTGTGATGTACATATGTAGGATAGGATTGGATGTACTTAGGCATTTTGATTATCAACAGTCACTTCTTTTTAGGTGATTTTTTTTCTATTTTCTTGAAGTGTATATTTTTTTCTATTTTCTTGAAGAGTGTGAAATATGGCAAAAGAAAAACAAATCTCTTAAAAAAAAAAAGTCTTTTTTACTGCTTAGCTTCTTAACTAACAGCTGAAGTTTGCCTTCAGTTTTGTAACAAGATTTGTATTGCGGAATTTTTTTTCAGCCACTTTTGTAAGATGCAGATTCAGGTAATAGACAAAGTAAAGATGTTTAACAGTCCTTTTTACATTAAAAATCATACATTATATATTACTTCTCTGTTTTAGATTTTTGAGATTGCCTGAAGTCTTCTAACAGTATCTGTCTTCACTTTTTCAGACCTAGTTTATTAAGGCTTGTAACAGGTCTCTGTTCTGTTGATTTCTACAGCGTCTTAAGTCATGTCAGTTGAGGGCTTCCCTCTGATGCAATGCTGTCCTTCTATGTAATCCCAGTCTTCTCTGTAGATATTGTTATTGTGGACTTTGAGTACAATAATTCTACTTTTGCGTATCTGTAGTGACTATACACTTGAAAATTAAAGTATGTCTTTTGTTAACCAGATTGCCATTTATTGAGATAGGAACTTTAATGATTTTTCAGTAGATAGAAAAATAAAGGATTGTAAACTATCACAGAATGGTTTTCATGTGATCTTATGTGATGAATTCTAAAGAGGATGTAAGGACACATGGGAGAGGAAGGGGGAACCAATATAACGTAAGTTCCAGGGTAATTGCCTTTTTATCAGTTAAATGTTAAATCAAAAAAAATATTACATCTTGTGTGGTTTTGAGTGAAAATTGTTCATTTTACCCACAGAGCTGATAACAGCCATGAGTACAGAAACCAGTGTGTGCTGTTATGCATGAACATTGATTTCTTTTTGCTTCATCCTGCTTGTATAGCTACCCCCCTGTTGTGTTTTAACCTCCCTTATTAAAATACTAGCTCTAATGTCTGACTAATCTATACACATTTACCTTACAGTATTTTTAATTAATTATACAAATAGCTAAGTTTCTTGGCTTTGCTTTATAGCATTGGCTCATTAGGGATTTTTTTCTTCATTTATTTTTAATTTCTTTGTATTCTGCTATCCTTTCACCTTATTACTAATACTACAAGCTCAAGTACTTCATTGCCCCTGGATGACTGCTTCTGTGATGACATTGATGAGTTGAATAAAAAATGTTAAACCCTAAATAGTTTCTCATGTTTCAGAAAGGAGAAAAATAACAACCTACACCATCCACCTCCAAAAACCAAACCAAACCAAACCTCTAAGAAGGAGATAGGATAGTTAAAAATGAGCACTCTAGAGAAGATGCAATATTCATTATTTCTCGTAACAAAATCAGATCTCATCCAAGTAAATCATCAAAATAGATTTAAATGAAAGTACTTCATATAAAGTTTTATATTGACATGGAACTCACTACCCTAAAATGTGTTGTAAAGATTACTTACATATTTAAAAAAAAAATGCAAGAATTCAGATATTTGAGTAGTTATTAAAATTATTAAAGAAAATTGGAGTCAGCTGTTTCAGAAATCTCTATCATACTAATGTTGGACCCTGAGAAGATACACATTCTCTGAGATTCTCCTGCAGCTCCACTGCATTCCCTAAAGCCTTTCTACTTAGGCTCTGGACATGCCCAGAACCCAAAGCTTCGATATAGAGCTTTTTCCTTGGCTCAGCAGAGTCACTTACTACAGCAAAAGATAAGCTATAGAAAGGGGTAATCTGTTTTCTCTCAGTGCCTAAAATGCACTATCAGTTTTTAAGGGAAGCTGGTTCAGACTGATACAGAGCCAACTGAAAGCTGTAGCTCTTTGAAAAATCCTGACAAGTAAATCAAAGAAATTCAAGGCAATGATGAAGAACAGATCTTATGAGAAAAAATTGGAATAAGATCTTTCATCAGTAGTATCAATCATCAGTAAGCTTGGGGAGTACGTTTAAAAAAAACAGTAGGGCAACTTCTCCATTTTTTCTCTGTTCATGCCTGTGTTTTGGGTTAAAGACAATGTTGCCAGGGAGGCGGGACCTCTGATGGAATAGAAACTCTCCCTCCTGGAGTTACTGTAAATTTGAAAATAGAGATGAGGCTTTTTGAGCAACGTGTAGAAACAAAAAAACCCAGTTTTTACTAAAAAGTAGAGAACAATACAAACAGACAATGCAGAAAAACACAGTAACCACAGGGGTACAGGGAGAAAATGGTCTGTTACTGTCCTTCAGCTAGAACTTTAACAAGTTTTAACAGTCACTCTTACTTCAGAGTAAGACATCTGTAATTCCAAGGGGAAGAAATACAAAAAATGTGAGTATCAACACCATCATCTTTACAATTAGCTGCACCTTGGAGTCTGTGACTTTGACATTAATTTCATCAGCACTGGCTCTGTGACCAAGAGGTCACATTCTCAGTTCCACATGCTTAGTTGCCATATATATCAATTAGTACAAATGCATCCAATGTATAATGAAAAGTCAAATAAAGCCAATTAATGAAAACATCATGGGACACTAACAAAAGGCAGGGATAATAACAAAAAAGTTTCACTGCTGAAACCAAGTAAACCAGGCCCAAAATATGCCTTCAAAAACACTATCCATCTTGACACACCAGATACACCAGTAGTAATCACAAAACTAAAATCCAGAAAGCATCCTATACTGTGATCCAACATGAGTGATGGCAAACAGGCCGCCTGTGGATTGCTGTAGCTGTTCACATCCTTGAGATTTCACATTTTTATGTCCTGAACTGACGCTCTGACACACATATTGAAAAAACAAAAACAAAAAACAAAAAACCCCTGTATTTTCCATCGGTGATGTTTATTTAGATAGTTTTTTATTCTGTATACAGGAATCTTTTACTGGAAAGAAGTGTTGCTCAGGAGACAATTCATTCCTTCCCATCTTTTTAGTCTGTCAGGAGCTGATAACTTACAGATCTTGAAAATGATTTAGAGCCTAAAATTAGGCTAAAGCAGCAGTAATCCAAGAGAAGGTACACAGGTTATTCATATCTTTATCGTCAGCTCTTTAGTGTTCATATGGACTGGTTCACTAGAAAATCTTACCCCAGGGGAGCAGTATTTGCCGTTCAGATTTGATGGGATCCAAACTGGCACTTAAGAGGAAAAATGTGGCTCACTATACAGTAGTGATTCTTCTGACTGTGCATACAGTGCAGAGTCCCCAACGTTCTTGCTTGTCAGAATACTTCAGTACAGAAAACTTTGTATTGAGAGGAAATTGACATAGCAAGAGGAACACCTTTTTGCAGGATGTATTACAAGGTTACAAGAAAGAGCAGACTGTGCCTGCTGTCATAAGCTCAATTCTGCAAAGGACTGTGATTGATATAAACTTACTTATGTGATTTCCTAGTAAAATAACTAAACAGTTCCACAGATAGATAGTTTTTCAACTTTTGATGGTGTCATTACATTTAATTGCTATATTTTTCTGCATTTTGTTGCCTTAAAGAAAAGTAAACTGTGATTATGAGAGTTTGGCATAAAAGTTTGTGGATATAAAGTTTTGGCAGAAATACACAAGATCTGTTTATGTTTTTGATAGAGTGCAGGTGATGCTAATGAAGACAGCTATAGCTAGCTACAGGCATGTAATATGATCTTGGAAATACAAGCCTATCTTGAAACCTTGAATGTTCTTTAGTATTTTGGTACAATGAGACTACACTTTCTGTATGTTATACTGTATTTGAAGCTTTTAAAAAAAACATAAGTTTAATAAAAAGCATATAATACAGTCTGGGAAGGTATTACCATCTTGCACCTGTTTATTTTAAGTATTGAAATCACCCTTCCTATTTATGTCACAAAAGATAGCCAGTCCGTGTATTTTCAGATAAAGTTATTTTTTCAGTGTTTTGGTTTGGTTTACTAGATTTATTCTGGGGTTTTTTTGGCATTGTTTTTATTTCTTGTTGCATTTTTACTTTATTTGCTTATTTATTTATTTTTCTTCAAACTGTTCTAGCACTAAATTTTTTGATCATAACACTTTTACTTATTTCCAAACATGAAATTCTAGTGATTAAGCCAGTGAGACTCTTTCTTTTGTGCATATGCTCAGGTAATACTAACATCATGTTTTAGTTGATTGTTTTCAGGTTAAATACCTCAGCAGTGCTAAACTACTCATAATTATAATCAGCCTTGGTTACAAGAAGTTCTTTGTTCTGCAAACATTTTAAATTCTGGACTTTAGAAAATTTATTGTGTCAAATGAAATATAATCTTGCCTGCTCTTATTTGGCAACAAATGCTGCTTGCAGGTGCTTGCAGAAAACTATCTTGGTTTGAGACAGTTTGGCGGGGTGGAGACCTCAGACAGAAGTCTTCCACTCAAGATTCAGTACCCCTGTTTTCCCCAATACAGAGTGACCAAATACGCCTGAATGTAAGTGAAAAAATAACTCTTTACCAAGAACAATGCCAATAACAATACTGACAAAACTGGGTTAAAACCAACCAGACCAAATTGAGATGGCAGCTGGCCTCCCCCACCTGCAAAAAACACACACAAGACAGATGGCTGCCCTTCCACATGGTTCACCTCCCAAACCTGGGGCTTCCACCACCACCTTGACGGATCCAGACTACAGTCACTACTTTGACAGGACTACAGCCACCACTTCGACAACACTTTGACACTGAAATTACAGCAACAAAGTCTGAGGTCCTTCCAGTCACCTGGGGGTGTCCAGCCCTGCCCCGATTGCCTGGACTGGCACTGCAGCCTCACTCCACCACCTCTCAAGTGCCTACCACTATCAAATCCCTGCCACCTGCTGTTTCCTGTCAGTGCTGCCAGGCGCTCTCCAGCCATTCCTGCCAGATTTTCTGGGTGTGGGGGTGGAGAAACACATGGAGGGACAGTCATCTGGTCTCTGTCCTGTGGCCACGTCTGTTTCTTCCAGGTTGAGGAGGCCAGCTGCCATCTTCGTTTGGTCCACCAGGCAGGGCTTGGAAAGTTTCTCCTCATCAGTTGGTTTAACCCAGTTTTATCAGTATTAATATTGGCATTTCTTCTTGGTAAAGAGTTATTTTTTTCATTTATATCCAGGCATATTTGCTCTCTCTCTCTGTACTGGAGAAAGCAGGGGTATTGAATCTGAGGGAGGAGGCTTCTGTCTGAGGTCTCCACCCCTCCAAATTATCTCAAACATTAACCAAGACAAATGTAATTTTGGTGGTATTCCTATTCTAATTGTAACTTAGGTTGCATTTGAATGAATTTCTGGAGATTGTTTCAGGCAGAAATACTTAAAATACAAACTTGTGTTGCAGTTTACTTGATAAAAACCCCATCTTTTCCTATTTATAATACATCATCTCTGTGACAATAGTTTGCTCAAGTTTCCATAAAATTATCAAGTAGTTTTGCTTTATTTCATTTAATAGAACACCGGGGAGTTTTGATTGGTGATGAGGCAATTTTCTTGAGGCATTATTCTTGGTGTCATGATCTAGATACATCTTTAACAGAACACTAAATTATCCACAGAAACAATTACAGTACTTAAAATTTATATCTTTCATAAAAGTTTTTCTTTGGTATTAATTTTGCTTTTATTTATCAGACTGATTAATTTTATGACTATTTGCACTGCCTGTTAAACTCTTGTGGTTATTAATTTATATTAAATGTTGCCAAAGAAGAAGCTTACAAAGCTACTGTGTATGCATGACCTCTTGCTGTTGCATTTAAGTTTTTATTTGAATTGGTAGCATGCTTTTATTTCATTATAATTCCTTTCTGCATTTATGTCTATTTCACTATTAGAAGGTTTTGTTTTGTGAAAGTCATTGCATTGAAAGCTATATTTTTATTTAGACCCAGGAACATGTTGCTTCTAATCCTGCAAAAGTGAATTGCAACACCAGAAAATAAGGTAATTAGTTTGTTGCATTTAAAGGAAGAATCTAAAGACTGAGGTCAATGTGAATGAAGCTGCTTAATAGAAAGGGAGAAGATGTGTGTTTCATAATGGAAAGGTGAAACTGTTCAACGGAGCTGAATTTAAAATTAGTCTGCTCAGAATAGTTGTCCTACCTGTTCTGCAAGTTAAAAATTCAACTAGGCTTTATCAGGTAGTTGCCAGATGGCTCTAACTTTGCAAGACAACCCCAGACTGCAAACAGGAACTTATAAAGGCTACAGCTGTGCGGTCAATACATTCTTTGACTGAGTGCAAGCTTGACAAATTCTGTAACTGAATCAAAGTCCCTTGTATAAGACAGGATTCTGGCAACAGTACTTCTAATCTATTATTTGGAAAGTTGAAATATTGAAGAACTGGCAAAGGCATAAAAAAAATACCGTAATTACTTACGTGAGGGTCTCAGCAGAATTCTGCTGAGGACAACATACAAATTCTAATGTAGATTTTCCTCTACAGCTAAGCTCATATGGGCAGTAACAAGAAAGCTGAATTTAAAAAAGCATTTGCAAGTCCCTGGACTGCTAACTTAAGAAGTGATTAACTCAGAAAGAAAGCTCTCACATATGGGTTACCATTCAGGAACACTGAAGCTGAAAATAACAACTATGCCTGGTCAAATAGTGTCTGTTCTACATCAAGAAAAGTATTAGCTGCAGCAGTGTTTAAATTTTATAATGTAACAGAGATATTAATTTTATGAAATATTACATTTCTAAATCAACTGTGAGTTACTGCAAGAGAAGCAGCACTTTTCAGAAAGCCAAGTCACATAAACCAAAGTAAATTCAGAGAGGACAGTTGGGGCCGGTTGGATGTAGGATAGGAATAGTACTTACAATGAGAAGTCTCCTAAATTGTGACAGAAATGTCCTAAACCAAATTAGCTAACTCTATGTAGAACTACCAGGAGTTAGATGTAAATCATTACTTTAAATCAAGAGAGTTATTTTACTCAGACAAATTATTTCCTGCTGCATTTCATCTCCACTGGAGATAAGATTGTCCATGCAGCTTTACCAGGGATGAAACTGTCCCACTGGATTACTGCAGCATCAGTGTTTACAAAGAAGCATTACCATGATTTCTGAACAAAGTTATCTTTGCAACATTTTAGCAAGGTTGCTTTGAAGCTGCTTTTATTTAAAAATGCAATCTGAGTGATAGTCAAATTCTGTGAGGGGGGACAAACCCAGTGCCAACTTTAAAAAGCAGGAGTATCAAGAAAAAGAATAGACACTGATATAATCAAATTCAAGTTGATGTGTTACCGTTTCAAACATCTGACTTGCGGTAGCAGTTCAGAACTCAATTTAAGAAGTAAAAAATATTGAAATAATATTGGTACGTGTTTTATCAATAAACATACATATGTATGACAGGGATCAGGCTTATATGAAAAAATATTATCAGATACAGGTTCTTAGCAAATTATTGGCAAACTACACAGTTGTCCATAAGATTAGCACAGAAAACTGACAGACCATAACATATTTACTATTACACAGAACATCTGCCTTGGATTTCTGTATCAACACAGAAAAAAGGCGAGGGACAACTGACGCTGGTAATCATGTACCTGCACAGGGACAGGAATCTGGACCTTATGAGGGAAGTCTGAGTGTGTTGTTGGCGAACCTGCATGCCGGGTCCAGCTGGAAAATACTAAAATACAACCAAAAAAAATTATTCACACGGAAGCACGTGGTGGACCTCTGCTATAGTTTTAAACTTTTTGGTGAATTTTCCACACTGACATACAGTCAAGGAGGTGGGAGTAAACATCAAGATTCAATTGTGTTTCTAGCTCGGATCTTAATGGCTCTTAATGGCTCTCCTATTGAAGGGCTGATGGCTTTCCCAGCAGAAGCGGAACTCTCTTGTTTCTTCTGCCTCTGCCCTACGGCAGTGCGGAAAGCCCCATTCCCTGGGTAAGTATGGCTGGGGTACCACTTGAAGATTAGTGTATTAAAAAAAGTTAAGCAAATACTTTTGTGTTTCAGTTCAATTGCGCTTGATTCAAGTACAGCTTAGGAGTTGGCTGATATAAATTAAACATGGTCACTGCCTCAGCAGTCAAATGGGGAAGAAGCAGAGGCGAATAAAGGGCTGATAGTTTTGCTTCGGGGGGTGCCTTTTTCCTTCTGGGACCACAGCTGCCTCCCTGCCACACAATGCTGGCTGGAGCTGTGCTGTCTCGCCTTGGACTGCTGCGCTCAGCTCAGTCAGCAATGTGGCCGAATTCCACCTGCCCCCAGCTGTGCCCGCTGCTTGCGGCTCGGTCCCAGCCGCCGCCCTCCGCCGCTGGCCCACACTGAGATCAGCCGCCGACAGTGTGTGTTCGCAGGAACCCCTGAGAGAGAGCGCACCCCCTACTCCCCTCCCACTGCCGGTTGTGGTTATAGCTGCAACAAAAGGCGAGGCAGGACTTAACTGGTTAAACGCTTATTATGGTGTAGCTTGTTCTGGTTTATTCTCTATATTTTTAGTAAAGAACTGTTTGGGGTTTTTTCTACTTTTTTTTCTTGAAAGCCTCTTAATTTCAAAGTTATAATAATTTTGAGGGAAGGGCCTTCTTTCCATTCCAAGAAGGTTCCCGCCTTCCTTGACAGACATTTGTCGTTTTTTAAATCAAGACAACCTCTCCTATAGGTGGCCTCAGATTCTGTTATCCTTCTTTTCCTACTAGCCTCCTCCTTGATGCCATGCCACTGATAGTGAAAATATTTTTTAAAAAGTTGTTCAAACAGGCCACAGAGATCCAGGTCACAGCTTTCATTGGGCCTTCCAGTCCGTTGTTTCAAGAACACAAGAATTTATTTCCATTGGAAAAGGAGAGAATTTTTTCAACAACAGATTTTTGGATAAGGCAAACTCTACCACACACAAGACTCTGAAGGTGGAAAAAGAAATTGCAATTGCAAAATCATTTTTTTGAAAGGTGTTGACAAGCAGCCAGTGCTGCACACTTAACTCTGTATTTAGTCTGTAGGCCAAAGTAAGTGACCAGCTGCTTAAGGACGTTGAATGTCTAGTTTCCATTGCCCTTTGTATACTAGGAAAACTGTGGATCAAAGACCAAGCACATGCTAGGTACTATATTTTCATTTGCTGTTTATTTATTACTGTTATCTACCCTTACTTATATTAAAAAACTCACCCTATTACCAATTAGGAGTTTGAAAGATTTACAAAGATTTTGTACTTTGCTTGCTGATTACTAATATTCTTCAGTCTGACTTATCAATTTATAGAAGCTTAAATTGTATTCCCTGTCTTAAACTTTATGAAAAGTAAGAAAACTGTGGCAAAGAGCAACTTTTCAAAAAGTTGAATTTATAAAAAAGTTTCTGTAAATCTAGCAATGGAATATTTCAAGTCTTTTAGTACTCCATTATAATAGGTGGAACCAATAACAACCTTTATTTTATTTTATTCAGTTTATTACCTTTATTTATTTTATTCAGTTTCATGGAAGTTGTAATCCAAGCCATAGACTATAACTTGTTGTATTCTTGTTATGAAAAGGTTTGTCAGCTCTACAAAGGCAAAAAACCAAACAAAAAACAACAACAAAAGAACCACACTCCAGTAAGGGCTCCTAAATAGGATGTGTAAAACCTTAGGGCAAAGCAAAGGTGAGAACCTTGATTTATGTGATCGCATGTCAGGACAACAAGCCAATTTATCAGACAAGCATAGTTCTCGACCCAGTTTTATGTTATATCAATTCCAGTTACTCTAAATAATACTGACTTATTTGAAGCAGGATCATTAAACTGGGTCTCTCACATGTCAACTAAGTTCTCTGGATGTACAGTTTAACAGAATATTGTATTTTGCCTCATTGTTAGATAGGAATAGGCTCGATTTTTTTTAATTCAATAGACTACTTCCTTTTCAACTTCATCATCACTATTCCTAAACCCTTAAACCCAAAGAAAGGAGATGATAACTATAGGCACTGTAACAGATTAATCACAGGTGGATGTAAGCCTGGAGATTTGATCACAGATAGATTAGCCCGAGTTTGTGGAGTCTCTATGGCCCAAACACAAATGATGTATTGGAGAGGAATGACCCAGCAGTAGAAGCAGTGAAACCTGAAAAGCATTTGAATTGGATATAGACTCTTTTCTACTTATTTTATTCAAGACAAAATGTGAGCAATATTGACTCTGACTTATTATGGAGTAGACATTAGAATATGAATGTCACATAGAAGAATCCAATCCCAAAGTACTTGGTCTAAAAACTCAATAGAAAAATCTCGCTTTATTTTCTATTTAATTTTAGGGATATGCATAAGGACAGAACCTTTGACAGTAATTCTTTCTCTGTCAAAGTGTTATACATTCACTTTAACATTAGTATATCTATTAAGGTTGTTTATAAGATGTTTCAATGGATCCTTCCATCTTGCTTCAACATAGGAAGGGTTTGTAGGAAATTTGGACTAGTAAAAGGAAATAAGCCAATCCTATTTTATTGAAAGCAAATTACTATGACTTCACTGTTCACAATATCAGAGAATCATGCTTCTGCTTTTCCTTCTATAACAGTTGCATTTTAGTATGAATATCTTAAGCCAAAGTTGTTGCTATTTATTCATCTCCTATATAGTCTCCATCAGGCTTGCCACACATGTGGGTAGTTTATAACATAATCTAACTTGAGATAAAGACACTAATCCTGCAATTAAGTTTTTTCCAGAATAAATGGACATCAGAGAACTCACAAAATCATCACAACATTTAATGTTAACTCATGGATTAAATAAATGTCTGCTAAGTCACACGGAAAATATTTCTTCATTTTAGTGGCACTTATTTTAAAGAATCACAAGACAGGATACAATGATTCTTCCATAAAATGTTGGATGAATCTTATGTAGTCCCAGCAATAGTTGAAAACTCTAACTGAAATTTGTTTTAATTTAGTAAAATGACTATTCAAACTAAATTTTTTTCTATAAATTCCTAGAAAATTTGAATTCAGCACAGATTTGATGATTAAACATGCACATTGCTACAGACAACTGTAATTCATAAGAGAAATGAAGCAGTGCAATTAGATGTGGATTGGTGCAGGTAATATAGCCAAAATTATTGTTGATGGCATATTAGGTTGGCTGTATCTGCCACTTTTTCTATCTCACTGGAACTTCCTTTTAGTACCATGAAGGAAAGAAAAGCAAAGCATTATTTTTCAGTAAATTCACTGATGGCTAAGATCCCTTTCTTAATCAAAGCTGGCCAAATCATAGGAGTTCACTTTTGAATCAGATATAAAGCTTAGTATATAGAGGCAGGAGGAATTTAAATTTAGTAGCTGCTGTGGGCCAAGTATATAGTCATTTTTCTTCAGGGAATTGGTTGAGTCCAGAAGTATTGGCAATGGGTAAGGGGAAACCTATTTTGCTTCCAGCTGGCCAGTCTACAACTTTATAACTCAGAGATTTAATGTATTATGCTGCCTGATGTGGGATGATTGCCTGATGACCAAGTGTGATGTTGGGAAATAAAAATCACCTGTTCTGATGGAGCTGTAATATTTGTAGGGAGATTCTGATCTTGTTACCAGTATTATGAAAAACCAGTAAAGTATGTTTAATTTAGTAAAACACCAGGATGGATAAGAAGTATAAGAACATCCCCCCCATTTAAAATGGCAATTCCTTTTAAATACTTAGATTTTTTCCCCAAAGGCCTAAAAAGCAGTGTTTGTTAATCGTGAAAATTAACTTCCAGCTATACAGGTAATTAGTCCAAGTTAAATTAGGTTGTGTTTAAAAAAAAATACTTTGGGTAATCTAGACCACTTTTATTCAGCCTCAATAGGACAACTACTAGCTCTGACAGGCCTATGCACCTGTCAGAACAGCTGAATCTAAACCACATGATCAGTCAGCAAGAGGAGAGCCCTTTCCCCATTCTCAGCTACAAGGACTTCTTAAATGTAAATCTATGGTGCTTGTAAGTTCACTACTATCAAACCATCTGAATGTTTCAGAAAAAGCTTGTTCATAAACAAAGAAAAGAAAAGCTAGAAATCTCAGTTTAAACACAGTACTCTAACCATAAGACAAGATCAGATTTGGTGGAGTTTTTTTATAGCGAAGCACTATTTTACAGAAAGTAAAATAATTAAATAGCAGCTCTGCTTACCCTCCCACTGCAGCATATGCATAATTTACATTTATACTTACATATCGTTTTATGAAACAAATCTATGTTTAAATCTTTCTAAATAGACCTGAATAAAACATTTCTTTTTTTTAATATGCATTGAAGTTACTAAGCCCATGAGATCTTGCCAACTCATCTACAGTAAACTGTTTCTCACATGAGTAAAGTTCTTTAATAAGCTAAGAGGTAATGACCTCTGTATTGGACACACACACCACTAACATTACTTACCACTAATATTCTTAATGTGTCTCAGAGGTCAGAGGAAGGATTCACTTTCTCTGTGAATAGGGTCAGAGAGTGAGACAGAATTACAATAGCCACGATCTAGTGTTGATCCCAAGGGTAGTTCGCTGTCAATGGACAAAACAGCATTCATTATGGTTGATCACAGTGCCACTGCCTCACATGACAATACTGTCAGATTCAATAAACACAGTATTAAATACCTCAGCAAGAAAACAGAAACAACAGTCATCTTTTTCTACAGCTTTTTCATACTGAGTCATACAATGTTAATTCCTGTGTTCCATGTAAATACATGCATGAAAAAACTGAGAAGCAATTAAAGAAACAGAAACCTTTGATCTTCAAAACTACAGCTTCAGAATAATTATAGTAATGCATTTTACATCCCATCTTTGGTAAGAAAAATTGTAAGAGATTTAGCTGCAAGAGATTTGTATCCGGTAAGAGATTTGTGTGTACATTAATTGTAGAGTAGAATGTGGGGAATGTAGGTTGCCTTGCTTGTTCTGAAAGTTTTGCAGTAGGCATTTCAAGCTTCTGAATTTCTTTTGTCATGAGCCTCAGAGAAAACCTTTGCAAAGACAGTGCACAAAGTGAATTCCCTTGTATTCTTTTGCAGTTAATTTGTTTCATTCCCCAAAAGAAAGACCCCAATAGAAGAGTATTCATTCATGTGCAAAGCTGAGATTCTAGGGCAGAACAAAAGCAAAGGTTACCCCTGCACCCTCCCCCAAGCCTATTCAATGAGAATCCCAATTCTGTTTCTCACCTCTGAAAGTTAGACATCCTGTCTGGAGACAGAGAAAGAGAACGGTCCAGGGTCAGCTTTCAGAAAACGAGAAATAGAAATGCCCTGTGTCTAGACTTTAAGTAGAAAGGACAGGCTATGCCCACAGGTAATGCATAAAAATAGTACTTCTGAAGAGGTATGAGCCAAAGTTAAGGGAATAAGCAGCCCTTTAGTGGTGGAAGGAGTTGTAAAATACCTAATTTTTATAGGATGTATTACATTTTTATAAATTTATTAAAATATATTTTGGCTTTAAAATTTGTACCAGCTGAATTGAAGATGTGATGTCGCACAAATTTAAACTGAGTTAAGCAGATCTTTGAATTATGAAATAACTAATACATAATTACACCTCAGACCCTTGCAGTCCCCTTTGATATGCTAGGAAACACCAATGATACCTGGTAAAGCACAAAACTAAACTTTCAACTTCTGCACTGCTCAGGATGAGTACTAGCTGGCATTGGAAACAAGCAAACCTTTAAGATCTTTTTTTTAAAGACAACAGAAAATATTCACCAAAGATACTCACTGTAGGTGGGATATCTCTGTCTGTGTTTGTCTTCCTTATGTGCTTACCTGGTTGTCATTGTAAATACACTGTTAAATTAAGATGGCTGTAGGTACCAAGCTTTTTACAGACTGGCAGTATGGGAAGAGTTGTGTGAAGTGTATAATAAAATCTAAGCAGAAAACTGTTCGTGCAACAATTTATATAGAAGTTTGTTCTATTTATTGCCAGATAATCTAATCTGTGAATGAAATTGTAGAGATGCAACTGTGCGTGCAATGAGCTAAAAATAAATATCCAGAATTTTCTGTAAGCTTGTAGATTTGTTACACCATTTGTTTTGAGTTACACCATTTGCTTTGAGTACTTTTATTTTGGCTGTCAAATCTCTTGATATGTTAATAATTACAAAGCTTACATAAATATTACACAGAAGTTATTACCACTGAGTTTTGGGCATGGTGGAAGAGGGTTGGTTTGTTTGTTTGTTTGTTTGTTTTTTAAAGAAAAGGCAAAAAAAGCTGAAGTTAAGAGAAGTTAGTCTTCCAAGAGCTCAGAATTTTGTTAAAAAAATCAGCATGAATCTATGTTTGAGTTTCCAGTGATGACCACATGGAAGATGAAGCCTCTTTTGATCTTGCTTATCATGTAAGTACATGTAAGTACAAACACAGGATTATTCTTCCTTTGCCCTCAAACATGTGTGAACACTCCCACATCCTCATCTCCATATCCCTGGATGGTTTTATGGTTATGTTAGAACGCAAAACTGATAACACAGACTGTACAAGTCTGTTGAACCATAATATTAAACATCCTGAAAGTTTTTGAGAAAAATTGAATTTTATCCTTTTGCAGTATAACTCATGTATTGATGTTAATAATCACTTAATGGCTATATCAGGAACAGCAGTGTGCTAACTCCAGTTCATATTTCAAGTCACAGATTGTGCCCAGAATATAGGTCCATAACTAAGAAAGGTAATCTTTTGACTCCTTAGAAACAAAAAGTCGTTTGTGATTTTAATACACAGGTGTGTTTTCAGCAAATGTGAAAAAGATATTTTTTGATGCTGGAAAACTTATGTTGTGACCTTCGATCTTATATTGAAAGTCCTTTAGTTTTTCCTTTAGACTATAGCCATACCCTTTGAACAAATAATAAATAAAAATATATACAAGACTAATTGTATTTCAAGAATAACTAGTGGAATAACATAAGATTCATAGGACTAAATACTATGAAAATGTTATACAAATTTGAACCATCATGATATTTGCTCTTTCTCCCGGGCTTTGTGTAAGTGGCAGAGGGCTGTGAGAGGTTCATTTGATGAATAGCTGTGGTCATTACTAGGGGGCCAGTAGCTGTTCTCTTCTAGGACTTCTTTTTAGCACTGTTCTTTAATGGGAGATCACTGGTCTCACAGAAGAGCAGCTAAATACAATATATGTATGCTTCTGAGCTGCCTCAGTGCAGTGCAGTGGACCAACAGTGCAGTGGATTCTGTGGATGCCTGTGCATGCCAGTGGATTGCTGCAAAAATTGGTGGGAAGTGGAAAGGGCTTTTAAGTTATGCCACTCACATGACCTGAAGAAGTTAAGGACCACTTTTAACATAAAAGCAACTGCTGAGTCACACCGAAAGATTCACCTGGCCCTGGATTTTGACTCTGAGAGTGGCTACAAGGGTATAACTAGGGTTAACTGGGCAAAAAACAGGACAAGCATATACAGCCATTCATATATTACAACAATCTGCAGTGTCTAACCAATTCCTGGCTGGGGACATATATGAGGGTCAGAGCGCTTACTGCTGCACAGACCAACTTCACACAAAACCAGCCAATTCTAAATAACTAATGATGTAATAATCCTGGAAAAAAAAAAAAAAAGAATAATGAAGTTACTTGTGAGATAGGAGGAAAGAAGTACATTTACTAACCACATTAACATAACACCTGACTGCATTCACAATAAGTCTTTGCATTTTGGAGTGATACGCTAAAGTTACAAGGGGAGAGGTGAGCACTGGTGGTTTTTTTCAATTCTTCTTCAAACCATTGGCTTAGCAGCATTTATTGCAGATAGTTCCATTTATAAACTGTTGCAAGACACTGCAATAAAAACAATGAGAGAAAACCACCTAAATTCAACAAGGTTGTAATCTGTGTCCAAAGCAGTATGCACCGCATGTTCCAGACTCTTTAATAAATCTTTTCCACCTATATAGTCCAGGAATATGGAAACTCCAATTCTTTCCATTCAAAATAAATCTGTGCTCATTTCATGACCCAATTTTACAATCTTTGACATTTATGTATGTGTCCACATTTTTATATAAAGCACACCAAGAAAAGGGGAATTACCACATGGTCAAGCAGATGCTGAATGAGCAGTCTGTGATGTTCATCAGTATCACTACCTTAATTCTCCTTCAACTCAGAAACTAAACAAGTCACTCAGGCATCTGAGACCAAGATGCTTAATTCTGCACGAGGAATGTCTTACCTGGAACTGTATGCCAGACTGCAAAATGCTGCAGTGTTCTGCATGGTAATAGCTATCTCTTCCTGTGAGTTGATTCCAGATTTTTCATTCTAAAATCAAAATAACTGAATTCTTATGCATTTGCTAAGATTTTCTGCACAGCTTTTATCTGTTTCTGTGTACACTAATCTTTGAGGAATACCATTTGCCAATTTTTTTCATAGAGATTTTCCACATATTGTATAATTTGTCTCAGCTTTGTTCTCTCTAAGTCTTACAGATTGTTCAGATCTCATGAACAATTTTTCTGGAAATAGGAAAATAATGTAATGAGAATATACAGAAAAACTATAACACATATAGCTGGGAAATGTTCCTTTTAAATAAAATGCTATGCCTACGGACCTAATCTTTCTGGTATCTATCTCTTGACTTGGAAAGCGGGAAACAGACAAAGCAGTAAAATCACTGTCTTTGAAATAAAGCAACTCCCTCATCTGATGTCTCTCTTCTTTTCTGCTTACTATTCCTGGTCTGGTGTGGAACTTTATTCATTTCCCCCCCTGTACTTTCTACTTAAATCTTAATGACCATAGGATCAGTTTCTTCTTATTTGCCTGCAAAATTTGAGGCCAAGATCCCCATGCTATTGGGATTCCCTAATAAGTTTGATTAGTCTAAGATTCCTCATCTCAGATTTCATAGAGAGATATTTAGTCTTATCCTTCTCACTGCCCATTCCTCCCACGTTTTGCCCAAGCTTTAGGTGTTATTCTCACCACATTCATATTCTCTTATCTCTCTGCCCTGTCTCATCTGTGTTCTACTGGTGAGGAAACTGGTCTGGACAGGATGGAGGATGCCAAGCTTACATGAAGTTTTCCAGTTTTATTTCCAAACCTCATACTAAAATAAGCAGGTTGGCCAGGTTCACAGGGTCTTGCAGAAACAAGGAGGCTTGGGTGAGGATTAGCACTGAATCAGCATAACACACAGAGCTGATTTGGGGAGTGTCCTGGAAAAGGAAGGTCTATCTATCATCCTGCCTTTGGCAAGGCTTTTTTCATTTAAGTGAAGACGTTCTTGGTAATATCCACATTGCTGGGCAGAAGTAGCCTCAAAGCCATACTTGAAGCCAAATGCATTGCTTGTAAATTTGTTTTAGAGGGCCATCAAGGACAGTTCAACTCAAAAGATGTAAATTTTCCAACTGAGAGTACACTTGGATATGCATTCTCCCTCTGAAATACGATGTATCAGGCACAATGCAACACATGGTCCAGAGTTATTTCTAGAGATGTTTTTAGATCTCTTCCTGCAAGGTGAGATGAGATTTGTAAGCAATCTGAATTCAGGCTTTTTACAAGGAATTGAAAGATACTGGATCTCAATAGCACCACTGTCTTCAAGCACCCCTACAGTCTTATTTCAGGGGACTAAAAATGAAGCTGTTATGCACATCCAGAGCTTTTCTCCATACAAGGACAGATAAAGAACAGAAACTATAGCACATATAAATGCAAGTTTATAATTTTTTTTTTCAACTATATGGTCAATCAAAATATTTTAAGAATTGTATTTATGTAAATTACAACATCATTTTACATGTAATTTTTAAAAAGGGTTATTCTCTCCCCAAACACTGCTGGGATATTTCTAAATATGATAGGTTACAGACTTCAGATCTTCACTGACCGGGCAAGAATACTACTTGCAAGAAAAAGCCAAAACAAAATAAACACCCTTTTAATTAAGCACATACATCCAAAAATACAGGTAACAAGAACCTCATCTTACAGAAATGCACCAATGTTAACCAAAGACTTGTTGCTCTTTCTTCTGTATATATTTCAGTTAAGATTCCTGTAATTAACCGCAAATACTTCTGGATACATCTAACAATGCTAAATTCAAATTCAGTATGAGTATTTACTTAAATAAAAAGTGTGCTTGCTAAACTTACAAATTGCTGACTGGCGCAGTAAAGGATTCAAAAGCCTAAAGTCAAGACTGCTTTAGCTAACTATTTTCTTTGTCAGACAGTAGTATGCACTGTGCTCAATAAATATGTAATCCTGTCCAGAACTTCTGAAACACAGTTACCCAAGTGGTTTATACATATTACCAAAATTCACAGGAGAATTGCTATCCCCGCTAGAAAGACTTCTAATTGCAGCAAAGAAAAATTTGTACTAAGAATCTGCATAAAACTTCCTGTGCAATTTTTTTTTCTAAAAAGTTGCATCTCATAAAAATGTATATAGATAATTGGGCTGAGGAAACAAAAATAATAGTTACAAAATAAGCTCACTATTTTTATCCGAATGAGGTTCACTCTGAAATATTGTTTTATGCAATAAAGCAAAACAGGTAACTCTATTGGGAATTCTGTCAGGAATTCTAATCACAGACGGTCAGGAATTATTTTAAGATGAGCCAAAGCTTTTTCTGGTAATATACCGGTTTTGACTGGTATGTATACACTAGTGGGCTTAGAAAAGAAAATGTAATTGTCTGGGACAGGGAATAAATAACTTGTTGGTCTGAGCAAGCAGCTAGGTTTTGCAGAGCCCATATATCTTTGCTTTGCTGCATTTAGAGCAAGGAGTTGAATATATAGGAGGGCCCTAACCAGACAGTGATAATCTGTCTTTCTTTTTAGCTTGCTGAGTATTTATTCAGTTATACACAGTGGAGCAGGTCCAACCATGAAGAGGCTAGCCTTTCACACCAGAACAGTACTCAGCTCAGACAGCAACATGAACATTCCCCAGTCTGATTCAGGCAGGGTCTGATTTGAAGGCATGTTTCCCAAATCCCCAGAGGATACCATAACCATGAGGCAATTGGCTGCGATGTGTCTGTTCAAAAGGTTATTTGGTCCTGACACCGAATGTGAAAAAAACGTCTCTTCACAGTCCATCCTCTCAAAAGACTGTCCTACTGTCCCTGAATGTACCACTAAGTCTGCAGAAAAGGTTGAGCAGAACCTCTCTGCCTGTCCATGAAGACAGACAATGTTAACTCAGGTACACCTGGCTCTCCTGCTCCAGGGCTTGGTTGGTGAGTGTAGTTATCCATGTGATCATCGTGTACAATGATTTGCTGCTGCAGCAGGAACTATGGAATATTAATAAAAAATACTCTTCCCAACATTAAAAATACCTTTTTAAATTAAGTAGATGTACCCAGACGTACCCATCAAAGTGGGAATTGCCCATGCACAAACAGGATGAAGAGGAAGAAGGGTAAAACTGTCTCCCCACATGTTCCGGGAGAGCAAAGCATCCCTGCACGCCCCGAGCGCCCCCCCCGCCCGCTCGCCGACACAGGATGGCGCCCTCGGTATGAGCAATTAACCCGGGGGGAGCAGGTTGGAGATGTATTTCCCGAATAAAGCGTTTCTCTCTCTGAATGCCCCTATCCCCAAGGAGCATTGGTTTTGTAGCTCTGGTTTTCAATGCAACGATATACTCTGCTGCTTCCCGAACCATTGTTAAACTAATTTGCCCAGCAACTGTAAAAGGATCCCACAAGTGTTCACTGTGTTAAGTGTTAGAATGAACGGTGAGAAATGTAACTCGCTATTTAGAAGGCTGTGCTTATTTTGCTAGAACTATTGTTAAATTTCACATACTTGTATTTAGCATCTAATTCCACTATAGTAGTACCTCATATTCAAAGATAACTGTGCAGAGTTTATTTGAAAGTATGCCAGCCAGAGCTGATTCCTCCATCTTACAGGGCACACAGCCAGCCTTTGGTGACCATCAGAGTCCTGCGGCCTATTTGAATCTGGAGGCTGATCTTGCTCTTTTGATCCTCGGAGAAGTCCCGGGGTAGCTATGCTCTTGGACCGACCTTTCCCAGCAATCATTCCGCAGCCCAGCCAGCTATTGTAGATTCCCCAGAAGGTGCCATTACCTCCGGCTGGGCAGGAAAACGCGCACCCACACCATTTGGGAAATACAGTTAGCAGAAGCTTGAAACCTTAGAACACAGGTTCGGGAATAATTCGTTGGTGTGGGTTTTTTTTGTTTGTTTGGTATTTATTTATTTATATATTTCTCTCTTTTTTTCGGTTATTGGAAATTAACTAGGTGGTTGAGAGGGGAAATCTCGGGTTCGAACCCATCCCCTCTGTATGTGACCCTCTCCCCGGCACCGCTGGCTTGGCGGAGCAGAGGCGATCCCGCAGGCGGCCCCTGCCAAGCCCACCCTCCTGTCCTGCCACACGGGTAGCGATGCTCCGACCCCCACCCGGTTCCCCGCCGCCGATGAAAGAGAAACCGCGATGCGGGCAAGGCGGAACCCCCGGCCCCGGCTACCGCTGGCGCCGCGGACTTCAGACACCGTCTCCGCTCCGCTGGACATGGTGTTTGAGTTTTCCTTCCATAATGCCCCTTGCGGGGCGCGGGACGGGCAGGAGTATGGATGGAAGCAGGGAGCCATGACTGCCCGCCGCCCCCCGGCAGCACCCCCGGGCCGGCCGGCGATACCGTGGAGGCGACTCCCCGTGAAGGCCGGTCCCTCCTCCCCACCGGCGGCCCCGGCAGGAGCCCCGGCAGGAGCCCCGGCAGCAGCCCCGGCAGGAGCCCCGGCAGGAGCCCCGGCAGCAGCCCCGGCAGCAGCCCCGCCGCGGGTCCCGCCGTGCCCGCCCTCGCCAGGTCCCGCTCCCCTCCCGCCGCCACGTGACGGCCGCGCATGCGCGGCGGCCCCGGGCCGGCACATCTGCAGGCTGACGTCAGCGGGCCCCGCGCCGTCCCCGCGAGGCGGCCAAGGCCCCGCCGCCCGAGGCTCCCCTGCCGTCGCTTGGCCCGGCGCCGGCTGCGAAAGCGTTGCGGCTACTCCATCCAAACTCCGCTGAGTCCTTCCTGCTCTGCCTGCCTTCCCTCTTCCACCCCCTCCTCCTCTCTCCCCTCTCTCTTCTCTCGCTCCCCCTCTCTCCCCCCAACTCAGATAATATTCACATGGTATTTTGC
>JAWWES010000094.1:50896570-50926701 GCA_035583135.1 Lophotriccus pileatus
GTGGGATACCATGGTCGCAAAGACATTGAACACTACATTTTGAGTGTAATGAATATTGTAAGTTTCATCCTTCTCTGTGCTCGTATGAATATTCATATCCTAAAATGATAAAGGGTTTGTCAAGTATTTATTTATTTATTGCCATGAGTAATGCTTTAATACATGTATTATCTTGCAGGAATTAATAGTTAAAATATTGAAAAATCTTGGCATTATGGGAAAAATGCAGTACTTTTTCTGTCAAGAAGTGTATTGTGATCACTTTTAAATTATTGCTTTAGTTTTGAATTCAAATTACATTCAGAGTATAGACTTCTGTTTATGTCTACACTAAATACTTACTGTGCTGGATGAATTATGGAACAGTTATAACAGGTATAAACAGTTTTGATTGAAAAGTGTGACTCAAGAAGTTCTTTTAACTGAATGGTCATTTTTTGATCAAAAATTAACTCTTTTTTTTAGTGACAATAATTAAAATTATGGAATTACATTAATTGAGGAAATTTGGTTAACTTTTAACCATTTAGGAAGCAAGTAGTGTTTCTTGTCTGACTTTGTGTCTTTTCTTATTTTCTGGAGGTCAGGTTGCCAAACTTTATCGTGATTCCAGTCTAGGAAACGTTGTGAATATTATAGTGACACGTTTGATTGTCCTCACTGAAGATCAGGTAAGAGCTGTTGTGCTGAGCTTTATACCTCTGAAGTACAGGTTACATTATTGTGTAATATAGCGTTCATTCGGTTACTGCTTGAAGTGGCTGCCTCTGAGTACAAAACCTATAGTGTAATTTTTCACTGCTTTAATCAAGATGAAGCAGTTCAAAGGAATATTCTGCGTGTATCATCTCAAAGATATCTTTTCTTACTTCAGGTGAATATTATCACAACTTTGGGGATGTCAGTTTTATTTTTAGATCTGTATTTCGATTTTCTTTTGTATTGACATAATGATTATTAAAGTTGGAGTGGAAAGAATGACAGTTCAGTAATACACAGCTGAATGTGGGGTCAGATTTTACAGAGATAAAATTTGGCAAGAAGAATTTATTCCTAGAAACCACTGCTTCTAATTATAGTCCCATTTTAGTTTTCAAAAGGCTTAACAACTGACCTTAGTAATTTGTTTGGAACATTTCTGGTATGCATATTGTATTGCAGCCAAACTTGGAGATAAACCACCATGCAGACAAGTCCCTCGATAGCTTCTGTAAGTGGCAGAAATCCATTCTCTCCCACCAAAGTGATGGAAACACCATTCCAGAAAATGGGATTGCCCACCATGATAATGCGGTTCTTATTACTAGGTATGGTCATTATAAGTATTGTGTTTATTTTATTTCTGTAGCTTTCTTGTTCTTAGCATATATGTATGTATAGAGGCAAAGTAATACAATTGGTAGGTAACCTTAAAAGGAGGAAAATTAATAGATGGCTTGTCTTAAATGTATCGGATTATTAAAGTATAGATTAAGAATTTGGAAAAGTAAAATCTGCAAATCGTTTGGTTCTGCTGTTATTTTCACTTCATAATTGCCAATGCAAAGTATTATGGTAGAAAAGATGGATCCTATTGAACATTTTATACTTTTATAATGGAAAAGAATTCATAAGATTGCAGAGAACAAAACAGTAGGGAAAATGTTTTGTTAACCATATAAAGTGTGTTTGTAAGAATTTCAAGCCAGAACTTCAGCTAGTGTAGTAGTATTTCTCTGAAAAGAGATTCTTGCAGATTGCGGCAATATGAGACTGTGCTATGTAGCTGGTTTGATTTATTATGCTTAATTAAGATAAGAACTGACAATTTTAATAGGTAACTTCAAAGCCTGCATATGTGCCCATTTGTTTGCTTCTGTTTCACTACTACTGTGATGAATTCAACAAAGCCTGCACTGTAGTCTTGCCATCCTGATAGATGTATTTGTGTCTGTCCTTTGCAGTTGGAGATCGGCAACTCTATTAGGAGATAAATTTCACTGTTGTTCAAGGACACTATTTACTCTTTTCTGTTTTGTTTAAGTAGCAGCAGGTGCAGCAGCACTGATTTGGATGAGGATCTTTTTCTTATAATTTCTGCTTTCCAGGACAAGTTCTGTACTTCTTTGTATATAAGGTGTTTGTGGAGTCATTCCATTCACTGCAGAGAAAACTTAAATAGTGATTTAAATGAACAGCTAATCTAAAATTTGCATTAAAGTAGTAAAAGTTGCTTTTTTTCTTGTAGGGAGGTGTGGTGGATTTTGTTGCTTTGTTTGCTTAAAGAACAAATCTTTATTTTTCAGAGAAAATACAAGCTAATGTATCACTTGCATGTATTTTTGTATTCATATTTCAAATATATTTGTTATGTGTGGGCTTTGATACTAAATAGTAAAAATCAGAACGGTAAAATGCTAGATTCTGATTGCTGCTAGAGTCCAAGAAGTTTTAAAAAATATTTAAGTCCAATAAAAGTACATAGAATGAAATTAAAAATAAAATACAGTTGCATCCTAAGATCTTAATTTTTCACAAAGGCTTTTGTTTATGCTGAATTTTTTCATACAAGTAATTCCTTCACTAGGACTGTTCACATGTGAAATTAAATACATCTTTACAGCTGTGCTATACATCAAGCTTTTACTGGTATAATTTAGGCAAGTGAAAAACTGTAATCTGTAGGTGGTATGGTCGTGTCAGTTGAAGCCTCTCAATATACTATGTATAGGCTGCATTAGCAACCCTGTATTTTTACTGTTTTGGCTAAGTAACCTGGCATTTCGTTGGTGTTATTCTGGTACTGCAAATCACAGTTATTTTCTTTCACTGTTGTGCCTTAATATGTTTTATTACTGTATGGTCTGTACTGTCTTCCCTGTTCTGTTACAGTGTTCCCAGTGTGGTTATGAATGGTTCTGTGTTCCAGACAAAAGCTTAAGTCAGGCCTTTATCTGCAACAGGGACAAATTTTCAGAGAACATGAAGAATACCTATTACATTTTTTAATCAAAAAGCAGTATATACTAATGACCTTTTCTTACTCTTCATTATGGAGGCTTAGTGATTTATAAGTATATAGTGTGTGTATGATGCCTTTTAAAAAGCTTGTAAGAATACTTCTATAACTTTACAATTTACTTCTAAGAAGTTTACACTTCTACGTATATACCTATCTTTTAAATCAACAAAGTGCTTCAGTATTGTGTCTGCAGTCTAGTAATACCTGCCTGTATAAAGTTCAGTTATATATGCTTTCGAAATAAAATGCTTGTATTAATTCAGTTTTAATATAATAATTCTAATTTCTTGAAATAATGACAAAGTCTACACTAATCACTTTGAGTGGATCAATCAGGCTTTTAGTGAAACTGATAGCTATCCTAGCTTATACTAATAAAATGAATCAGCATATCTGAGTAAAAGATACTGCTTTTGTAGGTTGGAAGGAGTAAAGAAAAATATATATTAATATGAAGATGTAAATCCATTAACTTTAATAATTCTAAATTAATTACTGAAATGGTGATATACTTGTTTTCATTCTGTTTTTGATCTCTCATTTGAGGAATCAGAGTTAAAGCATTGTATGTGAAAGAGAAGGATATAGCTATGATGCTTTAAACTTGTACTGTGCCAAAGAGGTCTATAATAATCACTTACATCCGGAGGTGCTTGAACCTCTACTACCAAATGTTAAGATACTTTTTAACTACTCGAATAGTATTTTTAAAGCAGTTTCCTGAATATGTCCCACTGATGCTGCTCTGCTTTGTAGGATGTAATTACATTTTCATTGAATTTGACACTGGCATCAATTTTTCATCACTGTGTACTTCTGTTTTATGAAAAGTAGGAAAGTTTCACTTTAAAATTAGTTTTGTGTTGATTAAAACCAGATATTTCAGTAAGTAGTTTGATGTATTTGAAAGTATTACCTAGGCCTAGATGAGTATTTAGAGCTTGCAACCACACCAGTCTATCTGAAAAGTGGGGCAAAGGTTTTAAGAACCATGCAAATGAAAACAATACCTCAGCTTTTGTTAGCAATTGCTCCATGTTGCTTTCAAATGTAGCGTGCTCTGATGTGGGAAAAACAGTATTAAGTGTGCATATTCTCTAGAGATGTCTGCCCCTAAACAAGCTGTATGATAAAACCAGGTAGTCTCAGTGGCATGGAGATATGCCAAACTGATATAGTAATAATAATAATAATAATAATAACAACAACAATAATAATCCCAATCCCATGGAGATGTTACTGTGCCTACTAAGCCACAAGTCTTTGGAGAAGAGCCTACCTGTGTTTGGTGTGCCTGGTGTATGGGCTTCTCTGTCGTGGTCCTGCAGCTACCCTGCAGTATACAGGGTGCATATTTTACTAAGTGGGTAGGGAATTCCAGAAGACTGCTAATTAAAAATAAGGCAGGTAAGAGACTGGTCCAAGTGAGACCTTTTATTGTGTAGTGCTAAGTCTTTGAAATGTCACCTACATTTTTTCTGTTGGAGAATACATTTAAGTCTCAGACTTCAATGTTTTATTGTGTAACTGTCCAAATTGGGTTCCTGGAAGCAGGTGAAAGTAGAATGCTAAGCAGACAGGTTTTATTATGAAGTTGATTAATGGTGTAGTGCTGGTAAGATGATGTTGCCTTTTTTTCATGAAGACTTTAGGTAAACCTAGTGAATCTTTAAATTTATTTCATATTACAAAATAATAAAAGTAGGAGGAAAACTTTACGATTCTCTAATCTCAAATCCTTTGGGAAAAAAATAATCTTTGCATTTGGTTCTGTATTCCTGCATCATGATGTGATAACCTTGCTTTTTAGCACAGGGTCACACTGTCAGATTTTTCATATTAAGATTGCATGTAAATTTTAAGTCTTGTGCATCCCACCCCCAGCATAGAGGTATCTCTTTGCCTTTTTGAAGTTAGCTATTATTTGATGATATGTTTTTTTTTAACCTTCGTTGGTAGCCTGCTTCCTCTTTCTGTTTCTTCAGAAACTCTAAAAAATAGTATCTCCATAAATAACTAAAACACAAAACTTCAGAGGTACAGTGTACATTATTACTTTATTTTAACTTTTTTTTTTTTTAAGAACACTTAACCCAGCTTTCCTTCTGTTTTTATTACTTGCTTCCTTCTCTTGATCTTAAAGATCATAAAGTAGGAATTGTGGAATTTCATATCAAAACCTTGGCTAGCTGTACGTTGTGAACAGAACTATTCCTTGTCCTGTGTACCTGCGTAGAAAGGTAAGGGTCAGAGGGCTGGATTCTAGTTTGCATTTTGTATTAGGGATGGAGAAGATAAAAAAAATTAAAATGCATATTTTTTTTCTTTTACACATTAAGAGTTCTTTAGTACCCCATTTCTGTATAGCTCAAGATGGTTAGTTTGATTTGTCCAGGTACTAAATGTTTGTTTTTCCAAATTATGTGTGACTGACTCAATAAACTTTGCAGCAGTGAAGTATTTTGCTGCTGAGAGGGAAGATCTAGAGCTATTATTCTGCCTCCTTGTGTGTTCATAGATCAAATAAAGAAGGCATACCAAACAGCCCAGAGAGAGGAAAGTTTCAGGGGAAAGTTGAGGTGCGTATCTTTAAAGGGCCAGAATTTGGTCTGAAAGGTACAGTTGTTTTAAACAGAGAAACATTTGAAATCTCACTTACTTAAGGAGACAGTACTTCTCAAAAATTTTTGAAATGTCATCTCTTGGTAGCATCATATACCATGAATTTGTTTTACATAGTAGAACAAAAACAAATTCACTATGCTTGACCAAAGTATTAAGATCTCTTTGCAGTTAGAGTGCTTTTAGAGGAGCATATATGAGTTCCTTGCAAAAAACTTACTAGAATTAATTTTCAGACTGTAAACCTGCATCCTTTTATGTAGGTACACCTCATTAGATTAATGACCTAAAATACCTTAAAATATAAAATTCTTTTACTTGGGTAGGAATCGACTTGAATTATGTTCATGACCGGCTTATTGCTTTAGCAACAATTTATTCTACAGCTCTGAGGTACTGTGTTGCAGGAATCTTTATTTGCTTGAATAAAGAATCAGAGCCGTATTCATTAAGTCATATACACCTTGATTTGCAGGTTAGACTGAGAGTAAAAATGTTCAGTACCATAGATATTCTAATTTTTCTATTTCTCTGGGTTTTAAATGGGCTAGTACATGTTAATATTGTGAGACAGTGAATGAGCTCTCTCATAATAGACTCTGTAGTTGTAACTCAATGAGTGTATTGCTGAGTGATGTGGTATGGCTTCTATTAGCATTAACACCAGTATTAGTATGCAAAATGCCTTTAGCAACACTGGTGAAGCCCATATGGGAGGCATTAGCATTGTTACACAGTTGGTGTTTTTTTCAAGTCTTTCAAGGAGAGACATTTTACAGAATTGGTTTATTTTATTGTATAGGTACAAAATTGATTTCACAATTTCAGTTATTCTCTCATTCATGTGCCCTTACAGGCGAGGTATACTGTTTTTCATTTATCTGTGAGGTATGCATCCAGTGTGTAGGCCAGTGCTGCCAGTTTCATTAAGAGGACAGAAGGTATATTTAAGATACATATTAAGATATGTATGGTTGCCATTCTGAACTCCTGTAAATCTTGTGATTCATAATCTAAGAACTGCAGTGTTTCTGGCATTGCAGTAGATACAGGAGAGGGGCAAAAAGTTTCTAGTTTCATTTTGCATACCTGTGTAGAGCTGACCACAATTATGCCTTTCATTTTTTAAATAAAATTAGGAGCCAGGGATGGTTTGGTATTTGCATTGTCCATATAGCAGTCCTAAAAGGAAATCTGTTTAATGGATACAGTTGCCCTTTTGCATATCAGTTTCCTATAGTTAGTAATATACTTTTATTCTGTAATACATAATATTTCCCCATCAGGTTCTGTACTAGTTAAGGCATTTGGTAATGAGGTGGGGCCAGCTAGCCAGGGCTCTGCACATTCCTTTCTTCCTGCAGGTCCAAGATTGTTATTCTTCTTTTCTGAGTCATTTTTCCACTTCTTTCTGGGCTTCTTAACTTGTTGCAAAGATTCCTCCTTTATACAAGTCACTCTCACGTGGGTCAGGGAGCGCAATTTCCTAGTCTTGTCCAGTAAATCTGTACATCCAAAGCATTTCTGTTCCCATGAATCCTTGTCTCCAGTCTTCATTCTGTGGCTTCTTCCTCTGTTGGGGAGAAGAGCTCTGATTTCAAAAATGATTCTCCGACTACTTTTTTCTTACTCACTTGACTCTTGGTCCACTAAGCAGTTTTCACCCTTGTTTTTTATGCAGCCTTTCAACTTGTTCTCCTGGAGTTCCTTGAGCTGAATTTAAGCTCCTGACAGGAGACTGTTTTGCCTTATTTGATTTTTGTGCAAAAATTGTAGCAGTGTTCCCTGATTTTGTTTCCTGGTGACCATATTTGTAAGATTACTTCTCTGAGGGAGAGGTTTGAAAAGCTGAGATGCATATGTTGCCCTTAGTGTCTGTCTCTGCAGATATTTAAAATGCAAGGAGCCTGCTTTCCAAATAAGAGCACTAAATTATTTGTTTTCAGGGAATTGAAGAGGTATATGAGGAAAAAAATGTATCTTCATATTCAAAGTTATGTATTTGGGGGGAAAAAAGCAAACAAAATCGAAGTGTTCTAGGACTCTGCTCAGCACATGAAGGAGAGTAAAGCATTTTATTTTGTTTGTACGGTGCTTCACAAAAGTAGGTAGATTTCTGCCAGGGTTT
Organism: Lophotriccus pileatus; assembly: GCA_035583135.1. Classification (NCBI taxonomy): domain Eukaryota; kingdom Metazoa; phylum Chordata; class Aves; order Passeriformes; family Tyrannidae; genus Lophotriccus; species Lophotriccus pileatus. The sequence goes on from JAWWES010000094.1 coordinate 50,904,322, forward strand.
CTGCACATGATATGTTCATTACACTCCTTGTTAGAGACCTGCTACTGACCACTTAAATTAGTATGTTGCTGGATACGGCACCAGTGTCACAGTTCTTATATTCTTACTCTTGTGTCAGAAATATTTTGGGGGTCTTTGCTATCTTAAAGCATATTTTTTGGCATGGCTACCCCAAGACTGACAAAAAAGGAGTTGCGACTGAGACATACAGCATAACAGCTGTGAGCCATTAAAGCGATGCATGGTCAGTGTGTAGATGATTCGCTTTAGATTCAAGATTGCAAGCTCTACATGTTCTGCAGGGGGAGGAAACATATTCAGAGGTTTTGGTTGGGAATTCTCCATTATCCATATCCTGTGTGTCTTTTGAGAGGTGAAAGTCTGTAGACTGTGAAATGATGTTAGAAAGTCAAGTTAGATGACACAGGCAATAGAGAAAAATCTGAAGTAGTTGAGAATAAATAAAATCTGTTGGCATATTTTGTAATTTTCCTCTCTGTGACAGTTATAAACTTGTTGGGTGGGTTTTTTTATTTCTCTCCCCCAGATTAACAGAATAAGGCCTGAAATGTTGTTCAGATTTCTACTTTTGGCTGAGATTTTGTTTTGTTTTGTTTTGTTTTGTTTTGTTTTTTGAGGGGTAAATTATATCCTTAAAATTTATTCCTAGATTTTGTAGCTGAAAGGAACCAAGTAGGCTCTGTGGAATTTAAGGGAACTCATGTGGAATAGTAAAGTAGCTAGAATGTGAATCTGAAAAACTGCTTATTGCATGGCAAATGTCAACCAGCAGGTTATTTGCAGCTAATTAACAAGCACAACTTGTGAGAGGAATGTTTTCTAATCAATTAAAAGGCTTTTATTTTTAATTTCTGATGCTATTAGTTGACTCAGTGTACAGTTGGTTAGTTACAAGATGTGTATTCTGATTTAGTGTGTAAAATTTGAGTCTGTGAGGGACAAAGGATGGAAAAGGTATAAGGTATATCCAGAGTTTGCCTAATCCATTCCAGATGGACAAAACGTGTTTAAAATGTGCTTTATTTAATACTAAATCCAGAAGAGTGACCAATATCATGAAGTAAAACTCAGACTTTCATGCTCTGACTGCAGACTTGAAGTCTGAAGGCTCTTTTAATTTTATTTTTTTTTGGGTAGATTGATTGAAATACTTTATACTAAATAAAAAGACAAATAATATTCTCCAGTCTCAATTGAAGACAAAAATTTTGGGTGTAATCCCATATCTTAAGATGTGCTCTTTAAGTGGAACTGATTACATACCTGATAATTTTCTGAACTGGAAAACTTGAGACTATCTACCAGCACACATTGTAGGCAATGCAACTCATTGCTGCCCTCATTTAAAGTCTTTCTCTGAATGAGGCAATGAAACTTTTGGTAATTAAAAATGCACTGGGATAAATCCATAAAATGCCAAACTACATATGCTGTTGATCGTAATGGAATGTTAGTGCTTTTATTTAACAAAAAAATTTTCCTTTTACACTCTAGAGTTACTAGAGAAAAAAAAAAACCTAATGAAAAGTACTTTTGTAGGATTTTTTTTTCCCTTTTTTTTTTACTCCAGGCATTCATCTTCTGAGTTGCACAAAGGGTCATAAAACTATTCAAATTATAGTTTTTCCAGGAAATGTTTGGTGGTAATATTTCGGGATATCTGTTAGAACACTCAGTTACTGCTTGGCCAGATATCTGAGGAAGGGCTTTCTAGCACTTAGAAATGTCATCTTTTGCCTTCTTTTTTTATTAAAAACATACACTTGTTTAAAAATCTCTCATTTTTAATTTTTCTTAGTAGCCTTAGTAGAATTCTTGCATTTTTTGGTGTTGTTCCCCTCTCTTGCTTAAGTAAAATATTGGGGTTGTTATTGTTTTCATAATCTACAATGACTGGCAGAATAATACATATGCTAGTGAGAAGCTTTTGTTCCTCATTTTTAACAATTCAGTAAAGCATATTAGGCCAGTTTCTTCCCTGGATTTTAACCAATTTTTATATTTGTCTGCGATCTATTACATGAATTCTGTTTCTCACTACACGTGAATATATACTACATTTTCATGTTTTCTGCTCATTTTAAACATCAGTCTGGACTATTTAGCTTGACTTTTCAGCTACATTTTATTAGATTGGTTATGTATAAGAGTACATAGGGGCATGAAGGGCATGATTATTTATGCTTTGAGGTCAATTGAAGCAGGCCTATTATTTCAGTAGGATCTGGATAAGATTTCAATTTGAGTTCATGGCTCGTTCATTTTAATTATGCAAATAGTCATGTAGACCCTAAACTGAGCACTGTCTGTTCAGTGCTACTTAATAACTTCTTAAAATATGTTGCAGCTTTAAAATGTGAAATAACAAAGTAAGATGCATGAGTGTCTTAACTTTTTTTAAGTAAGGATGGTATTTTCCCTGAAGTTGTACCCATTTCAATATTAAATTCACGACTTTTAGAAACACTTATTCTGTGTAGAGATGGATCACTTCCTAACTAAGTGTATTCAGTGTGTTAAATATACTTTTCAAAGTGATTAGCACTACTTACAAATTTTTTTTTTTTGATGAGGGTTTTTTTTTCACTTGCTTGCTCTGTTAGTGAATTTACAGCAAAGAAGTGACACTTGAAAGGAAGTATCTGAAAATTTTCCAGTCAAAGAGCAGGTGTGAGCAGGCAGGAGCAGAGGATATTGCAGAATCATCCCAGGTAAAGAAATAAATTGTTGTTTATATCTGCAGTTGTAACTGCTCAGTTTCACTTTCATAATGTATGATGAAATGTAACTTAAAAGGCTATTAAAATTCTGACAGAACTGGATGATGGAAGTAAAATAAAAATCTGAAGTTAAAATTCCCTACTTGAATGTTTTGTAATTGCCATACTGGCCTGATCACTTGTGCAGGCTACTGAATTGGTACTGAAGTTGATTTTGAAATCAGATCTCCTAAACAGCAAATAAAATTTTGCTTTAAACTCAAATGAAATCAAACTCTTTTGTTTTCAACTCAAATACAAATCTTTTAATGAGTAAGAAATTTGACGGAGACAATAAGAAACCACATTTATTTATATGTGGTATGTTCAGAATTCATTTATGGCCTGTATTGTATTCCTAGCTATTTTCTTGAGACTTCTGCTTTTCTAATGATATTGGGTTTACAGTCATTACTATATGAATTGTAAGACATATGTTTTACAATCTTTATTATATGAAGTAAACACTGGAAAATAAGGTTTCTGGAATACAAACACTGAGATAATACTGAGAACTAAGTGAAATTCTGGTGAAATTATTTATTTTGTCACAGCCTGTGATAGAGCAGTGTCTGGCAAACTGTAAATTTGAAATTGTAAACACATTTAGTGACTAGCAAGTCTTCTGTAGATTTGCTCTTTCATGCTCTATATTCCAGTTCCTCTCCAGAAGGAACTGGGAGACCTGATTGCCTGGGACATGGAGAAGGCTCAATGAGTTTTTTTCTGCAGTCTTCACCAGCAAGTACTTCAGCCACTTTGCCCAAGTTACAGAAGGCAAAGGCAGGAACTGGGAGAATGTGTAATCACCAGCTGTAGGAAAAGATCAGGTTCAAGACCATTTAAGGAATCTGAAGGTGCATAAGTCCGTGGGACCTGGTGAGATGTATCCAATGGTCCTGAGGGAACTAGTGGAGAAATCAGCTAAACCACTATTCATCATATTTGAGAAGTCATGACAATCTGGTGAAGTTCCCAGTGACTGGAAAAGGGGAAAAATGACCTCCAATTTTAAAAAGGGAAAAGGGAAAGATCTGAAGAACTAGAGGCAAGTCAGTCTTATCTCTGTGCCCAGCAAAATCGTGGCAAAAATGCTCCTGGAAAATATACTACGGCACATGGAAAATAAAGAGGTCATTGATGACAGCCAGTATGACTTCACAAAGGGCAAATCATGCCTGACCGATATGGTGGCCTTGTACAGTGGGGTTATAGTTTTGATGGATAAGGGAAGAGCAACTGAGATTATCTACCTGGATTTGTGCAAAGCATTTGATACTGTCCTAAATGACATCCTTGTCTCTAAATTGGAGAGACATGGATTTGAGGGATGGACCACCTGGTGGATAAAGAATTGACCACTTAGTTGTACTCAAAGAATTGCAGTCAACAGTTAATCATCCAGTGGAGAGCAGGGGCAAGTGGCATTCCTCAGGGGTTGGTATTGGGACTGGGCCTGTTTAATATCTCTGTCAGGGAAGTGGACTGTGGGATTGAGTGCACGCTCAGCACACTTTCTTGAAACGGCAAGCTGTATGGTGCGGTCAACACGCTGGAGGGAAGGAATGCCATCCAGTGGGACCTTGATAGACTTTAGAGGTGGGCCTCTGTGAACCTCAGGTTCAACAAGACCAAGTGCAAGGTCCTGCACCTAGGTCAGGGCAATTCCAAACCTGAATACAGGCTGTTTTTCCTCTTTTCTCATCTATTTCTTCTCTTTTTGGGACCACATTATCTTTTTAGGTCCCTTCAAACTGAAATATTTTATTCTCAATTGTTTACTGAAGGTTTCACTTGAAATAATTTATTCAGGCAAGCACTGAATATACCATGTGTTTTAGTGTGGAAGGATGTAGTGGTGAACTTGCATCCTTTCAGAGGAGAGGTATTTCTTTCCAGTGTGTATTTTCCTGCCTGACGATTAAGATTTCCTTTAATACCACAATATGAAATGGTTGGGTTTTTTTGGTAGCACAGTGCCATGAAATACATTGCATTCTAGTTGCAGCAAAATCATTATTTGTTACATGTAGCAGTTTTATTTTGGTAAATTAGATATATCTGTTTATGCATAATGAAGAATCAGAAACATATTAAAATGTTAATACTGTTAAGTATTAAAACATTATACAGTGCAGCTGCTTTGGCTGTAAAAGAAGATTTTTAATCTTCTGCCTCATCCAAAAGGCTCTTCTACCATCAGAATAATTTATAATTATAATATATAATTTTATCATCCTTTGTGACCTCCACACATTTAACTTCTCTTTAAATGGTTCTATTTAGTGAGTTATCAGAAAGAGTATTTACAATGGCTACAGTCCTGTATTTTGATCTATAAATCAAACTCTAATGCTTATGCCAAGTGCCTTAAATATTAACTTGGCTGTGCACACTTATATATATATATTAAAACTAACCCTGAATAAGTATATCATATTGAAGGATTTAGGCTATATAAAGGACACTGTACTTTCTTCTTGCTTACGGGTGATAGCAACTAGATTTAGTGTATGAGAGGGAGAGGAAGGAAGACATGAACATTTTGTGCGTGTGCATGCATGGGGAACAACACCCAAAACCTCTTTTTTCCTTCCACACTTTAAAGCCAACAAAACCCTGCAGATTCCTCAGCCTGGATCTCCAGAGTGTCACTCGAAACAAAATGTGGTACTTAAGACTTCTTTCACAATGTCATAGCGTTACTTGTAAAATTGTTTCTCCCAACTTGGCATGCTTTTTTCCCTCTGCCATGCCAATGTTGTGACTTGAGTTCACATTATATGATTTTTGTAGAACTAGAAAGGAAAATAAGAATGTTAGTGGTATTTTCTTTAAGCCTGCCTATTTATTTCTGCTATTTCAGTGATGTTATTTATAACTGTGCTTTCTTCTAGTTGAGGTCACTATTACTGATCTATTTGTATCTTGCAAATAATGTATGCCATAAGCTTTTCTGTCATCCTTGAGACTCAGATGCATCCTTTGCTCCCTTGGTGCTTGTTACAGAGAGTCTTCTTTCATACAAGTCTTAAATCACTTGTTCTCCGAATATCTGGTGCAGCTGTGTGGAAGTATTTTCTGTGAGGCAGTCTGGAGCAATGTTTTGTGGGACTGGTGATACAGTTGTGTTTTAGTCTCCTGTTTCTAAAATTACCTCATCTGTAGAAATAGAATTGCTCTATTGTTAAACAGTTATTTGGAATCACAGACCCATAGCAGTGTAAAATAAATATGTACTTCAGAATTTTTTTTTAAGTCTAGAGACAGTAGATACATAATAAAAACTAATAAGACTGAAGGGTTCATCAACGCCTTTTGACTAAGAGTTTAGTTCCTGTGCTATTCTGTAGTCTTGGGGAAGATTTGTCAGGGAGAAATGATGCTCAGCTGTGAAGGATTTTTCTCATTTAAAATTCTTTTCATCCCCATAGGGTATTTCATTAAGGAATTTAAACTTTTCTGTTTCTAGACCATAGTCTTCAACTTGAAAGTACTGGCATCCTTGGTTGCACACAGTTAGAAATTTGTAGCCTGTAAAGTCTGTTCAGAGGCTCAGAGGGAAAACTTTTTTATTTTTAGTAAGACAATGTACAGTTCTCATTGTATGAACCTCCTTCATGTAAATACATGAATTTTGTATTTTACACAGTGGTAAATATATTTGATGTTTGTAAATTACAGGCATACGTTGGAATTTATCAGTGTGTGTTTTCAGAGACAAGACACTTCAGTAATCAATTTGAGATAACCTATTTCACCTATTTTAACATTGCTTTTTCAGTGTGTCTAGTTTCTTCTAGCTCACAATAAAATATTTTATTTCTGGAAATAGTGTTTCCATAATATCAAAGACTGTGATTTTTCTAGGTAAACTACTTTGTAAGATGTTAGATTAAAAACTGGATACAAATTAAAAGAATATAATAAAAAAAGAAGATTTTGTGTCTCATAATAACAAAGGTACATATATACATTATGTGGCAATTTAGTGTAATGTTTTGGGAGAAGGGGTTTATAAATACATAACAGAGCAAGGGGCATGACTATCTCATGTAAATAAGGCAACATCATACATTACTCCTTGTCCTATCACAACCTGCCCTTGTAAAAATTCCCTCTCTGGCTTTCTTGTAGGCTCCCTTTAGGCAGTGGACCATGAAAACAGTTAGAGGAACATGAAACCTCTCCTGTGATGAGAGGCTGAGAGAGGTGGTTCATCCTGGTGAAGGGAACTGGTGAATGAGTCTATATTGCATCCTCCAGTATCTAAAAGAAGGGCCTACATGAGAGCTGAAGAGGAACTTTTACTAAAGCATGTAGTGACAGGACTAAAACTTTTTAAACTGAAAGAGTAGATTTAGATTCGGTACACAGAAGAAATTCTTTACTATGTGGTGAGGTGCTGAACAGATTGCCCAGAGAAGTTGCAGGTACTCCATCTGTGGAGGTGTTCAAAGCCAGTTTGCACTCTGAGAAACTTGATGTAGTGGTGGGTGTCCCTGCCCATGGTGGTGGAGTTGGAACTAGATGGTCATTAAAGTCCCTTCCAACCCAAACAATTCCATGTGGTCTTTGACCCGGAGATCAGTGGTCAGTGTGAGCACTGGATGAGTGCTTGGGATACTTGTGGCTCTGAGTAGAGATACACAGTTGCTAGTGCCCTAGGTCCTAGGAATAGTCTCCAGAAACTCAGTGCTACATTGTAGTCCTCTATAGCAAGGATTGACAACGCTATAAGGAAGCTGGTATCTACTGTGCTTCAGAACTTATATTGATGCACCGTGCTTTCCCATGCTTCTTTCAGCTTCCTAAATTCTCACAGGCTTGGTTTTGAAAATGAGGGAAAATGGTGTGTGTGAATGCTTGTGTGAAGCAGGGAAATCATGCGATGTCAGGACAGAGCAGAAAGAGAATCGTTACTTGTCAGCACTATGGCAAAAAAGAAGTCCATCATATTGGTAGTATTATTTTTATGAAAATATGCATTTGGATAATGTACCTTGAACAATTTGATCTGTTGGCGAGTAATTTATGCAATCCATGAAAATCTTTTTTCCAACTGCCGTTTTTCTCTTCATGTGTCACAGCAGATATTGTTATTAGGAATTATGTCAGTTTTATATGCTGAAATCAAGCTTGAGAAATTCTTGTTCAGTAGTATAGGCTCACTGAACACTACTAGTTGCTCTCAAATCAAAGTCTTGATGATCTCCTACTCCATGGATTTATTTTTTCCAAATAATTACCAAGTAATTTCCTGTTACATATGGTGAGGTTAAATCCCAGACGGCGAGCTCATGATTGCTTCATATTTCCAAATACAGCTTTTTGGACAAAACTTTAGAAACAGATTCAGATATTTCTGAAGTTTTGCTTTCCATAGATCAGTTATTTTAAATTTTCTTTTTTTTTAAATAGCCATCATAAAATTGCAGTTGATTATACTTGAGCAGATTATCATCTGTGTGTATTTGAATGTGTTTTTCCACTAAAATAGTAAAACACAAGAGAGTCTGAGTTATTTGAAAAATGTAGTGAGGGTGCTGAAGGCCTTGAAAATGGAAGACCATGGAAGTACTGTAATAGCCTTCACATGGCTTTAAAGTTTTGCAGGGGTTCTAGTAAGACAGTTTGCTGTTGTCTTACTATGCTATATTTCAGAATAAATTTTAAACAAAATTTAAGATATACCCATGCCTTATAGACAGACATTGGCAGTGCAGTTTATGCTCTGTTCCTAGTACTTTTCACTGACAAGATTACAGGTTTGTATTGTACATTTAGCAAGTCTAAAAAAGGCGCAGCAGGAAATGGTTCATCCAGAACTAATCACTTTTCTTCTACAGTTTAAGTTAAAAAATTTGCAATTGGTAGATAAATAATGTTCTGCTATATTTGGCAAAGCGTGAGACACAGAACAAACACATCTACGGGTTACATACTTTTCTTTGACCATTGCACACATTTCTAGAAGTAGTTAGTGTTGCTGCAAAAGTATGCTTTCATATGTTGCAGGTTGATTATCAACAAGTTTGTTAGCCCAAGGGTCAAATAAACCAAGAATATCTTCTGTAACTGGTTCTTTATGTCTTTATTTTTTAATATTTTGCTCTCCAACATAGTTATACCCAACACCAGAATCTTATAAGAGGGGAAAAAAGAAAAGGCCTGTAATTATACTTTTTCAGGTATAATTTGATGTGTCTTTAAGCATCTTCATGTTTCTATGTCCAACTATGAGGGATTTTAAAGAGGCAGAATATTCAGAAAGTGACATCCTCCCTTTGGAAACTAAAGCTTTTAAATTACTTGAAAATAGAGGCATCAGAAACATTCAGAAATATTTTAGGTCTAAGTATTAATTCAGTTAAAACACTAGCCCACTCCTATAGGAAAATAGAATTGCCATCATATAAATTGCAGTAACATTTCAAAATAAAAGACTTCAGATTTTCAGTAGGAGGTAGGTAACTCTTAATATTGGCTAAAAATTTATTTTCTTTTTCATGACAAAAATATGATTTACTGGTTTTATTATAATAAAGTTATTGACTCAGTAGATGGCACTCTTCCCTGTAAGTTATCAAGGTGCCTAGGTGATCTGTATTCAAGATTCCCTTTTTTGGATACAGTATGGAATTTATCCTGACTCCCTCTGCTTATTAGAACACGAGTATCTGTTGCCATATTGTGGTAAAATTTCTGCTTAACTATTACATTCTTGCTTGTCTCAATTTTTGCTGCTGCTGCTGGATAATATTTGTTTCTGTATACTACCATGTGTGTTAGTATTAAATAGTGGTAATACCCCTTCATACATACATTCCTCCAGGCTTCACTCACCAACTTGTACGTTAACAGAGTGTGGTTGCCAAATTTTCCTTGCCTAACTAAGTCATATGACTTCAATAGAGCCCAAGATCAAAATTCCTTGTGTAAAACTTAGCAACCAGTTATCTTTCAGTAAATTTCATGTAGACTTTGAGACATGCAGTTGTGCTGATCCTCTGAGCTTGTAGTACCAAAACAGGATCTCTTGCCATGGGTTCTTACCAGCTAAAAGGTCTGATTCTGGTGCTACAGACATAAATGCAAATAACAAGTAAACCACTTTAAATATGAAATACAGTCTTTAAATACATGCTTTTCACATCTATGGTATTGAAATTTTACTGCTAGTATGCTTGGGTCATATGAAGTTACAATCTTATAATTTTGACTGTCAGTACCTTTTTCCATGCCATGCTGCAGATGTCTGTCCCCTGAACCCATGGCAACAAGGAGAACTGGGCTTCACTATTTCTTCATTATCCTTGCTACTTATGCCAAAGACACTGAACTTTTATATCATCCTGGTACACCATGTGCTTTTTCTTTTAGCCTTTTATATAGCAGATTAGGGTAGTCCTGATTTTCCTGGTTTTGTGTACCATTTTTTTTCTTTTTTCTTTTTTTTTCCTTTTTTCTTTTTTTTTTCTTTTTTTTTCTTTTCCTTTTTTTTTTTTGAGAGGATTTAAAATAGGAAAGACCATTTATATGCTATTCATTTGAGAGCATTTTTCCTCAAAGCAGAAAAGAATGCTATGTGCTTATGTATTTATGCTCAGGAGGCATCTTCTGCTATTCATCGTGGATTAGTTTTCCTCTTTTTCTTTCCCTTTGAGATCTGGTAAAATGAAAAGATAAATCCGCTTCAGCCTCACAAACAGAATGCTATTTACATCTGAGGTGGGTTTCTCTGATGTGTTGTTCCTAATAGCCATCATATATCCTTAACCAGCAACCTGTAGCTGGTTTAGTAGGACCACCTTAGGGCTGGTGATTTGTTATATGATGAAAAGCACTGAATCAAATTTATTTCTGTGGTGACTATTGAAAGCAGAGTCATTATTTCATGTCCTTTGCTGTTTTAATGCTCTTTTAATGCACTACCAGTCATAACTTCCGTTTTTCTCCAGATTGGATGTCAGAAAGACCTATCTTTCCCTAGATTTTTAGATTAGATTTAGATTTTAAGTTTAGATTGCATTTTTAGATTAGATTCCTAGATCTTTATATTTCTGAATTATAGATTTCTAGATTCCCACCTGCCTGCCCCCATTTTCCCCACCAAAGAAGTCTTCACATGACTTAAAATAATTAATAGTTAACTACTTGCTCTTTTGCCCAAGCCTTATTTGTGCAGATTATCCCAAAAATGTGCCCACATCTTAAGCCCATAATAATTTTGAATGAGTACCTACACAAGTATTTAGTGTTTGACAGTTTAGTGTCAGTCTGCACTCTGAGTCTTTGTCTGTGTTGTATGCAGCTTGATGAGAAGATACAGTTGTGTCCTGAGTGCTGCAGAGAAAGGATGTTTCTACATGTGTGCACTTTACCAATATATTTTTCAGTTAATTTGCAGTCATTGTGATTTTTATAATTTGGAATTGAAAGCTTTTGTATTATCCCTTTTAACATAGTTACCATTAAAGACATTTCTCTGTTTATATCATTATTATAATTAGTGTTTCTCCAAGTAGAAGAAGAGATGTGTCCATATGACAAAAGTTGTTAAGTTACTGACATTATTTTAAGCAATCGAACTGCATGAACATATTAATAGCCTTTGAATAGCTGATTTTTGGATCAGTTTTGGAGCAATGATAGGAAACACTTGCTTTAGCACTATGGGTAATGAAGCTGGTCTGTGGATAAATGGTGAAACTTCTTTTGCCTAAAGCAAGTTATCATTAGTTCTTAGGGATAACAGTTTCAATGAAAAAATATTTAAAAATTTAGAAATTAAAAAACCCTGAAATGTTGCATTGATTCAAGTCAAATGGTTACTTATTTTTTCTGAAAAAAATAATCAAAAATCAAAAAGTGATTTGCAAAACATTGAGATAATTTCTGATCTGTTGTTGTTTAAAACAAATCAAAACATTGGCAGTAAGATTTTCCCATTTTGCCATTAGACATAATTTTGGTAGTCCAGAATTTACGTAACCCTACTAGTTCCTCACCCAAGAATGGTAAAACCCAGGAACTTTAAGTAATGGCTTTAGATTCAGTATAAGACTAACTGGAGTGTCAAATCATGGTTTTCGTCTATGGAGAGGGAAGAATACTCAGATTATGTAGCTAAAATACCTTTTATATATGTTTAGATTATTTCCAAAGTTGAGATGTAGTTCTTAAATGACTTACAGTTATATGTTTTGATTTTTTAAGGGCATGTTGACCTTCATGACTTTTCTGAGAGGACTACTACATCTACATGGAGTAACACTGATGTCAGGAAAATATAGGAGTATATGTAATAGTTTAGACATATAAGCAACTTACTATGAAGTACGAGCAAGACAATTCAAGTTAACTTAGCCCTGTTTTGTCATACACAAAGCTGACTCTTTCATTGTCAATAAGTTCAGAGTCATGCAGTTATGATCTTGATGAAGATGCCTTAATGTAAGAACAAGAAGGATAGAAACTGCCAAAATTCACTATTTCTTTTCCATATGGCCACTTATAAATCTTTGTTTTAAGTTAGCTTTGAACTAGGTTGTTGAAGGAATGCTACATCATGACTATCTGATCCAGCTGCTCAAATTGAATTTATGATATTATGTTAGGGCATCATGTGTATATTATTTAAGTTAGTATTTTAGTTATTTCTGAACATTTTTCAGGTTGTGTTCTGAAAACCATGGAACTTGTATTTTATAGAGCTGATAACATTCAGCTTCAAACGAATGTTTTTCCAACCTTTAAGATGGCTCTTTGGATAGCACTGAGGTTGCATTTGGATTGCCTTTACATGGCTTCAGCCAGACTCATGTAAATCTCTCAGTTATTACTCTCAGCAGCTTGAAAAAGGGAGTGCTAAGTGATTGCATAAATAGGCAGGAAGAGGTACAGGCAGTTCCTTAGCTTGCATATGAATTTAGCTGGTATTTGCTTATATTGTTATTTTAGGACAGTTAGTCCTGCTTAAAAAAATTGCAAGGTCATAAGTAATGCTGACCAGCATTCATTCTCCAGATTCTTGCAGAAGAAATGTCTGTATTTTGAGCGCTTTCAACAACCTGCAGAATCAGAGTGAAATGCATTATGCAATTATGAACAGTGTGTCTGGAATCACTAAAGAACAAGAAATTGTACTCCAAACACTAGCAAAACCAAAGAATTTTCAGATGTGTGAAATGCAATCTGTTAGGCCATGGAATTGTTTATCCATCTTTGACCAACAGTGGTTCTAAAGCTATTCCATTTTAGTAATATTTTGGCTAAGATTGTTAATTATTTAGTGGTTAAAAAAGCAAGCATAAAACAATAGCAATAGTAGGACATGCAGTTAATCGGAGAATTGTGATGTTTTGCAGTTCCGATTTTGGTTATGTCTTGAGTCAATTAAACAGATTCTTTGTCAGTCTGAAAAACTTTGTTCCTGTATGTGACCATTCCTGAAAATGGCATTCTAACTTTTATGGTGCTATGCCATGAAACACATGCCCCTTCTTTATAGTCTTTGCACTGCTGAATTTGCCATCTCTTCCTGTACTACAGGAAGGAAACTCTTCTTCAGTGCATTCTCTTAAGTAGCTCTAGAACTACTTACACATCTTAATTTTTTTAAAACATTTTTAGCTAGTAAAAATAAATATTTAATTCAGATTTTTTGCTTTCAGCCTTTACAAGTTAGAATCATAGAATAATAGAATTGTTAACACTGAAAGAGACCTTTAAGATCATCAAGTCCACAACTGTTGACCCCTCTCCATCAACACATTCATCATTAAACTCTGTCCTCAAGTGCCATATCTACATGTTTTTTGAATACTTCCAGGATGGTGATTCCACCACTTTCCTGGGCAGTCTGTTTCAGTGCTTTGCTTCATTCTGTGAAAAACTTCTTCCTAATGTCTAATCCAAACCTCCCCCAGCAGAGCTTGAGGCCATTTCCTCTCATCCTGCAACCTGTTACATGGGAGAAGTGTCTGACACTCACCTTGCTACAACATCCTTTGAGGTAGTTCTAGAGAGTAGTAACATCTCCCCCGAGCCTCCTTTTCTCTAGATCTCTTCTCCAGTCCTCATAGGACTTGTGTTCCAGATCCTTCACCAGCTCCATTGCCCTTTTCTGGACATACTCCAGCACCTGAATATCCTTTTAGTGAGTGAACAAAAAGAGAAGACTCGAGGTGTGGCCTCACCGGTGCCAAGTACAGGAGGACAATCACTGCCCTGGTCCTGCTGGCCACAGTATTTTTGCACCAAGCCAGGAAGCCATTGGCCTTCTTGGTCACCTTGGTACAATGCTGGCTCATGTTCAGCCACTGTTGACCAGCACCTCCAGGTCCTTTTCCTCTGGGCAGCTTCCCAGCCACTCTTCCTCCAGCCTGTAGTGCTGCCTAGGTTGTTGTGACCTAAGTGCAGAACGTGGAATTTTGCCATATTGAATCTCATACAGTTGGCCTCAGCCCATGGATCCTGCCTGTCCAGATCTCTGTGCACAACCTCCCTACCCTCCAGCAGATCGACACTCCCACCCAACTTGTGTTGTCTGTGAACTTGCTGATGGTGCATTTGCTCCCCTTATCCAAATCATCAGTAAAGATGTTAAACACGACTGGCGCCAACACTGAACCCTGAGGAACACCACTTGTGTTTTTCCAGGTTCTTGCAACCAAAAGTGGAAATTTGATTTAAGTATTTACATTTGTAAATGACTTGTATTTATTGAATAAAGCCATGCTTAACAATAATAGAAACACTGAAGTAACTAAAACTGAACAAATTAGAACCAGATTATTTTATACAACAGAAATTACAATTAATACATTAAAAAAAAGTAAAATACTGGTATTTCCTGCATGTTATCAAACATCTTTCCAAGCATCCTTACTTTGTTAAACTTTTATATTAATCCTTCCTTTTCTTTATAATTTGAGTAGAAGTTCAGGGTTTCAATTCAATAACTTTACATAGGTTGAAGACATAATTAAAAAAGTAATAGTTTTGTGATCTTAAAACAATGAAATTCTCCCTGTTTTTCAGTGACAATCGGGAGAAATATTTTAGTGAGTGTTAACTTTTCCTGTTTGTAATTTTATGGTATTTACTTGCAATTATTTATAATGGCTTAACTACATTAATTGCCAAAACTTACTGAGCCCAAAAGAAACAAGGCATACTTATTTTTCTTCCAGCTTGAACTTCCTGGATTTCTTACAGTGAGTGTTTTAGGCAGTTATGTTGGCATCACAGAAGAGAATGTGCTTTACAGAACAATGTCAGGCGCTTAAAATTTAACAGCCAACTAATTGGGGAATGAAATTCAAGAGGTTTTATGCGTAGTTGTTAGTAAGATGTTAGTAAGAACTGTTCCAGCTCAGGGTGGGGGAGAGAGAGACTTTTTCCCTGTTTTCTATATTGGTGGAAAATTGTCTGTAATGAAGCTTCCGTTTTGAGTATGTAATTTACTTTCCAATGAGTATTCTGGAGAGTTGTATTAAAATGTAGTTTATTCCCCCATGATTATTCATTAAACAATTTCAAGATTTCTGGATAACACCTACTTAGAAGGTATGGGATTTAGTTTGAGACTGGAGGTCTTCAGTCCAATGTTTTCCCCTAAGTAGGGGGAATCAAACCAAGTTGCACAAAGCTTTATCCAGTTAAATCTTGCAAAACCTGTTTGGGCAAACCACTTTACTGCCTGGCTGCCCTCATGGGGATAAAGATTTTCTTTATAATCAATCAAAATTTCTGCTCAGCATTTAAAATTCTGTAAAACCAGGGGGAATAAGTATTTAATAGTCCCATGATAATACATAGTATGTGGTAAAAAATAAAACATAAATTCAGGTCAATTTTAATATGAGGAGGTAGTCTGTCAATTAAAAAAAAAAAAAAAAGAAATTTTTCTTTCACAACATTTGTAGAGGAAACCAAACTAGTTTTGGAAGTATAACTGTGTTTTCAGAAAAGAAAAGAGTGGGTAAATGCTTTGTGGGCTTAATAAATATAATTAAGAGGAATTTATTTACCCACTTCAAGATAGGTTAGTTTTGAAAGACTAGTTCACAAAGTTAAGACTTGAATGATGTTTGGAGGTTTAAACTTAAGGAATCAGTGAGAAATTGCTTTTGACAATCAGGTAGTTTTAATGTGGAATTAATAGCTTAGTTAGAAGAATTCATACATGGTTAAAGGAGTCTTGACAGATGCATCCCTTTGCAAGACAGATCTCTGTTGCTGCAGCCCATTTTCTTTCCGAGCTAGTACTGAGTCTTCAGTGATTCTTTTTTTTGGCAGAAGTAATAAAATAAATTGCACCACCTCCATTCTTAATGTTCTCTAAGGTGTGGGGAAGTATGTGTGCCTGCAGGCAGTCTGGATAGATATAGTTGCCTAATCCTAACTTGTATAGGATAAGAATAATGTGGTTTATGAAGAGCCTTTGCTGTCAAATAAGCTAGTGTTCTCATGGTATTCTGCCATTCATTCACAACAGTTAGTTGCTGTTATCATTAAAATGATTTGTGAAAAATAAGCTAGACAGAAAATTATAATGTATGCCACACAGACTTACTTGTCTTGAATAGACCAAATATTTCTTCTTGGTTATTATTGCATGGAGAAGAAGATAAAACAAAGATTTATGTGCGGTTCTAAATTGTATGCAAAGGTTCTACTTTTTGATACAGACAGACTTCATGTCTGTATCAATGCACCGTGTCAGGTGCACCTATTCCATTTGCCAGCACATTTAAAATACCAGAAAACCAAAATAAGTTCCTTTTGGTCTTAGTGTAACGAGTTGATGTCGTCTCACAAACTCAGACAAAATCTCTGAAATGTTTTTCTTCTTGTAGCTTTAATTGGTGTACTTCTTTTAAATGGATCTTTTTTGTTAGAACAGTCATTGCTTCTGCCTCCATTTCATTCTGTCACTCTATGCGTTTCTTTTTCGTTTAGTTCACCAACAGTCCACTAAGTTTGTTAGCTTCAAAATTTGTTAGCTATAAAACATAGCAGCAGCCTCTATGATGTAATCTATGCATATCATCTGGAGAACTACTGCAGATATCCAGCACTCAATTGATGTTGTATTACTTTCTAAGTGCTGGCATTCAAATTATTTGCTGACATTTCTTGAACAGGAGAAGTCCTTTATTGTAACTTACTGTAACACATTCTTATAGAAAAAAGCAGTAAAACTTGTAAAATATATTGCTTTGAGTTTCCTGTTAAAACAAAAAACTTTTTATTCTTGTCAGGGTTAAAAATAATTTGGATGGAGTTACTGTTTTCATTTTTGATCTTAAAAATATGTCTGAAAATAAATTTTCTTCCATTAACTGAAGAAGGTTTTAATTACTGCATTAAACTGCTGAAGTTTAGCTTTTGCATAAATACAACTTTGTGATCACCCAAATGCTTTGTGATTCTTTAATTGGGCCCAAGCACTGGCTACTGTTCTCATCATCTTCAAGAAAAATATGCTTTAACAGTATATGCTTAGGAGTTTCAGTCTTTGTCTCAGAAGTTTTGTAGAAGTATCAACAAGAAGTAGCATAAAAAACTCACATCTTTCTTTCCTGTTCTGGTTCTATTATAGGATAATATCACTATTTTTCTGGGAAGATTTGGGCTGCATGCTAAATATACACTGTTAATCCAGCAACTTAAATATTAATGATTATTGGGAAAAGAATAAAGAACCTTATTATGCCATTGAGTAAACTGGGCATGGCATGCCTAAGTCTTGAATAGTTTGTATCATTCTGATCTTTTCTCAGAAGGATTTAGGAGAATTAGAAAAGAGAAGCAAGGACAACCAAAAAGTTGGACAAGGATAACTGGGACTTTCTTTATAAGGATTGACTAAGTTGAGGACTCTCTTACTTGGAGAAGGGAGGCAGCCCTTTTTTATGCAAGATTTAGCTAATGTTGAAAATCCTTGGCAAGTCATTTTATGGAAGCTGTATATGTATGTATAGCTTGAAAGGTTGGCTAGGCAAGTTCACAGAAGAAAAATCCATTGAAAGTACTAAATACCCACAAGCACATCTGTCTCAAAGAATCTGAGCCAAAAATAGTTGAAGTTGAGGGAGTACTGGGATAACTGCCATTTTATGCTTTCTGTGGTGTTATTCTTTCTTGGGCATTCTCTTGGATCATGAATGTAGGATACTGGGATAGTGGAATCTTTGGTCTGGCCCATGTTGCAATTCTTATGTTTTTACTTTTGTACCAGATGTGGTCTGTCATCCTAATGAACTGCTACTCTTTACAGCCTACCTCGAGTATTGAGGCTTTTATGTCATATACAGTATGAACAAGGGTAAATAAAGTAGACATTTTATGTATAAGACTTGTGTGATTTTCTCAGAGATTATAAATTAATTGTTTGCAATGTTCATAAAGTTAGAGAAGACATAACCACAGAAAAGTCATAGAAAGAAATAATAGGAAAAACTTAGAAATATATATGCAAATATGTTATTACTATAATTTATCTAATTTATTTCTGTACAACAGAACTAAAACTTAGTTTTAAACCTTAGCTTTAAAGCTTAGCTGCTAGCTGTGTTTCCCTCCTGCCAAAGGTCTAGACTAGTTGCTTCCTATTTTCTGCTGTGTGGCAGGATGCCCCCCCAGCCACACCTATCTAATTGGTTTTTTCTAGTTTTCCTATTTCCCAGACTTGGTTGCATTAGCACACTCTAAAAAGTATTATCCTGAAAGCTGCTTGGGCTGCTCACTGTCAATGTCCTTTAAACAAAGGCTTTATGTACTCGTTGCCAGATTTATCCTGAATGTACTGATAGAAAAATTATTAATGGTATACTTGGAGTAGATATGTAGAAATTTCTGTTCTGTTCTCTAGGCCAACTTTAGCTAGTCACATCTATGTAACTCCATCTAAATTTCGACTCAATACTGAGAATTCAATAAAACTATTCAGTCACTTTTGAGGTTCAGAATACGTTCTGGTGATAGTGCAAATGCTGAATCTCTTGAGTTGTCTCTGAATGGTATGAATTCACAATTGTCACTCAGGTAGGTAGCTCTACATTTCTGATGCCCTTGTATAAAAATCTTTTGTGTGTATGAAACTATGCCATGGGAAGAAAAATAGATATGCCACAGAAAATTTTTGAAATGCTCCTTGTAATTCTGCTAGATTTCAACTCTGATTACTTTTATGAGTTCACAGTCTCCATCTTTTGCTAGCTTTGTGCCTTGCTATCATAATTAATTCTCAAATTTCTACAGTTTTGAAATCTATCTGTTGCTTGACTGGATAAAGGGATTTTTAATGATTTTGTTGAAAGATGCCTGGTTGAGGTGTCTTAGTGTTGGAGGGAATTTAAAGCCTAGCTTGCAATAAAATGAACATGTTCTAAGGAGGGGTGGACTCATTTAAGATTTGGCTACAACTCCTAGAAAGCCTGAAACTGTTCAGCATGATGGCTTATTCTGCCTGTACTGACATCCAATATACTGAAAACGTAGTCAAACCTCTTTAGCTAGCATGGGTGCTCATGTTAAATGTAGAAGCATAGAACTGAATTTGGTACAGGGCATAAAAATAGAAGGAAGCAAGATGGATGTTGGGGTAGCTACTCTAGGCTAAGCCTATTGATGCTGCTGGGACTGCCATGTGTATAGCCCTCAAAATTAAGTTTATAGTAAGATAGGCCTATTTGTATAAGATGTTTGATGACAACTTGAGTCATCGGCCATCATTCTCTGGTAAACTTAAAGCTGTGGAGAGAGAATACTGCTGGAAAATACACCGATTAAGGATCACAGAAGAAAGTACCTGGAGGAGAGAGGAATGAGTTAGAGCGGCATACTTGTACATGTGGGATACAGAATGGAAAAAAGGAAAAGGTAATTTCTAAGGATGGAGAAATGAAGATAGAGCAAGAACTGAAGTGACATTGCTAGTCCAGGGCCTGCAAGGGGCGGGCTTTGGAATCACAAGTACCTGGCTGTTTCTTCAGTGCTAGAGTTTGCTTGTAAAGCTGTATGTAGAGTAATTCTTGAGTCTACATTGTCAACTAAAGTAGTCTAATGTTCATTTGCCTTCATGATGTTGTGGTTGAGCTGATCTTTCTTACCTTTTGGCTATGTATGGTCTACAGAAAAGTTTTGATTAGAAGAAGAATCTGAGGAAGTATTCTGTTTTTTCAAAACCATCAAATGATATTAACATCAGCAGATGGCAAGAAATTATCTGTAGTTTTATGCTACGTTATTATAATCAACTTAATTGGTACTTTTATAGGTGCAACCACTCAGTAGTATTGATGTCGTGTGAATCTTTTTTTTTTTTTTTGATACTAGCAGACCACTGATATTGTTACATTTCTGTAGGTGTCTGTCATGGATACTTGTGATCTTAAGAGTCTGTAACACTTGTTATTCTGTACTTTCCATTACTTCGTTCTTGTTTTATTGCTGTTTTATAGTTGGTAAGGACATGTTTCTATATGAGACTCACGCCTGACACTGGAAAAGGAATCTTTTAGTTTGGATGGCTGTAGAAAGAAAGCTGAAAAGTGCAAGAAATGTACATAGACACGGATATTCTTGGAAGGCAGAAGATGACTAAAAAGCTTGGATGTATTATTTCATAAAAAACCCAAGATTTTAAGTCTAGTCCTCTGATTTTTGGTTTGATAACTTTTTAGTGGTTTAAAGTGCTGGATCAATACCTAGGGTGTGTTGCAAGGTGAGAGCCGTCTGTCACATGAAAGGGGATGGTTTACTTGGCCCATAGTGTGTGGATATTTTATCTACCATTAGTGATTTATTTGTCTGTTGGTGCTCCAGGAAAGCTAAGACCCTTATGTCCAACTAGTTTGTCAGCGTTCTATTATGGGAACCCATCACTGAACAGATTCACCTTATTGGAGGGTTTTTTGACTGCCCTTTTTGGGGAGGCGGGGCTAAGCCAACAGCATGGAGACCCTTCAGTGGGTCTTCCCAATGTGTTTGTTGTCTGCTGCTGGCAAGTGCTAGCATTTCTAAAGGACTCACTCTAACAGTTCATGGAATAACACTTTTTATTAATACAAATTATGATAGGTTACTAAGGTTCGAGGGTTGTCTTTGATAGTACCTGACTGCAAAAGCATGTGTAAGCACTCTATTATACTATAAAGTAAGTGCAAACTCTAATCCTATAGCAGCATTTAATGTGCATGAAGTGTAACTTGCCTAACAGTCCTGCCTGGGGGGAGCGGGGAAGACAGCCTGTTGACTGATCCCAGCAGTTTTGGTGGAGTCTTCCTCAGTTTTTCCCTTATTCAACTTACTTTTATACTATCTCTTTAGGTTTAGGTGGAAGAGTGACTTTAGTAATAAGTACTTTTATCTCTGATGTAAAATTCTCATGCTTCACTTTGCGTGCTTAATGGTCATGGTCATATCTTGGCATCTGAGGAGAGGTATTTTGATATATTTTTTAGCTCAGCTGCAGAACATTTTCATCTGTCTCCCTTGGTTGATAGCTACTGAATGGTCTTACGAACTACAAAGTACCACCATGTTTCCCTCTCTGCAGGGACTTCTATGGAGGAAGACCATGGCGTCTCCACTCCACCCCACCCCACCCCACTCCACCCCACTCCACTCCACTCCACTCCACTCCACTCCACTCCACTCCACTCCACTCCACCCCACCCCACCCCACCCCACTCCACTCCACTCCACTCCACTCCACTCCACTCCACCCTCTGTTCCATCCTTCTAGTAGGTGCTTATGGTTGTATAGGTAATCTTTGTGGAGCATGTTGGCTGTATTCCATCCAGGGAGATGCAGCTGCATTTTACCCTATACTTCTTAGTCTCTAATTTTTAACCCTAGCCATCTTCCCACACCATCTCAGGGTCTTCAGCTTGTGTTTAGAACTATTTTTGTTTACAAACTCATCTATGAAGTCCTCTATTGTCATGTAATTAGTATATTTTGCAGTAGCTATCCTGTATGTTTGCATGACACATCAATACAATGATAAAGGAAATCTTTGTTTATATATTTTTCATTGAATTAGTTGAAATTTTTTTAGACACTCTAGGAGTGGAATCTGCATTAAGAATCTTTTAGTAAATCATAATTAAAAATCTTCGTGCATCTCTTCTAAGGACACTGGTAATACTACTGATTGTGATAAATTTACAATTGCTATTCTAATGTTACATTGCCAAAGTTGATGAAGAAAATCATAACTTTAAAAAAATTTTTTCAGAACTGAGTTTATTTTCACTTTTTTGATTGCATTTGCAGTTTAGAAGAAGTAGTATGGAAGAGTTTTCATCTGCAGTGCAAGTATTTAAAAGATTTACTTTTATATAAATCCGGAGAACTAGAACTCATGGCAGTAATAGTTTTTCTATCTGTAACTCAGAATTTATCCACCCCAGTTAAGTATCAGAATAAAGTCTAATAGATAAAGACTTTGGTTGTCTATGGCAGTGTAGTAAAGAGATGGAAAAAGCTATTTCTGTTGAGTGATGTGTAACACATATGTTATTTTTTTCCTTTCTTGGTTTAAATAGCTCTTTTTGGTTTGATAATTGGATGCAGGAGAAA
>JAWWES010000094.1:50926711-50942365 GCA_035583135.1 Lophotriccus pileatus
AAGACGTGTTCTTTATTTTAAGGCAAAACACTGTCGCAGTAAACCACTTTCTATAAGGCTATAAGATATGCTGTAGTCAAGCTTTTAGAAAATCAAAAAATTCTCTATAGTAAAGGGTATTGCTGTTGGTAAAATGTGCAAGTCTAATGAATGACAATATTATCTTATGATGCACAGTTGGAAGAATTATGAGCTTTTAATAAAAACTGACCAAAAGTCAGTATTTATTACTATTATTCCATGCAATTCTCTAGCATTAGAGACATTGTCTGCACTTAAAAATAACCACTTTTTAATCATAGCCTAGTGTATGTATACAAAAGAATATGGTGAAAGTACAAGCTACTCACTGTTTTCTTGATTTTTGTTTTCCATACTTTAGAAATAGGAGTTGGAATTGTCAGATAGCTTGAGGTTTTTGGTCCATGTAAGAGAAGTCTGAGATTGCAGTCTGATTCAGAAGTAGTTCAGTTTATAGCTCCAGATGTTGGAACTAGGTTAACTTAATCTTTCAAAATTAGGTGTGTTTTTGCCTGGTTTTTTAACATTATTCAAAAATGAGACATTTATGATTGGGTGCATCAATAAATCATGTTACATAGCATGAAGAATAAAAAATAAAGAAGATAAAACTCTGATGAACATGTTATGTTTATCATTGAACAGGGATGTGTGTAAAGGACAGTCCTTATTTGAATAGCTCATTCTCTAAACCTACAGTAGTTAAAAAGCAAGTGTCAAAAAGCATACTTCGGTTTAAAACAAGTGAAAAATAAACCCTTCCTTTCAGAGATAACTTATTTGGAAATGCTCCCTAAAAATGAACTCTTAATGTTTTGTATTATTTTGCTGTTTCTTCTTAGTCAGACCAGAGCCAGTTCTTAGGCTTTATTTTGTTTTCTGACAACCTTTTCAAGCAGATCATTAGGCAAATAATCTATTATTATATATATGAAGCACATGTTCACCTGTCTCAAAGTTATAAAGACCTTCATGTCCAGTCATACATATTTGTTGGTTTTATGTAGGTGGAATTTTCTTACATACTTTTTACATTTAAATTCCAACCATCTTGATAGGCAGTTTGCTGTGATGATGTTTTTGTCCCCTAAACTCTTTTCCATTAAGAAATATTCCTTCCAAAACTTCAATTTTTTTATGTCAATATCTATCATAAGTATTATTCAGATTTGTTGGTAGCTTTCAGAGTAATTTCAGAGCAGGTTGGTATGTGTATAAGTAAGCAGCTTGTGTTTCATACTGGTTTTGAAGTTTGCTCTTCTAATAAGAGCGTTCATGCTGTGTTCACTTATTGTACTTAAATAAAAGACATGGTGTAGGTTATTATTGTTGATTAATTAAATTCTTTAAAGTGTGTCTTGTTGCAGTGGATCTGCAGTATATAAGAAGCTAATGTTGTTCAAGTGAACATTTGTCAAGATGGCTTTAAGTAGTTTTTTTGCTAACTCACTGTGTTTTCTTCCCAGAGTCTCCCTCACAGTGTTATCTCTTATTCAGGAATGTCCTGGGAAGATATTGGGAAGTTTTCTTACTGGCTTTGTTAACTCTTTTCTATTGGTTGTTAACCCTTGCCTGCAATTGATGGGTTCTGTAGACCCCCAGAACTTCTAATTGGTCATCTGCGTAATCCTCCCAAAACCTGTATAAGCCTACCTGTAACAATAAACTCTCTCTCGCTTGTCTCTCTCCTGTGGTCTGTGTGTGGCTCATTATGGGCTCCTGGGACCACATGGCGGGGACAGGGTGGGGGAGCATTCCCCCTCCAAGTAATGGGCTGTAAAACCCAGGACCTGGAATTCCCCCTTTGCAATCCACCATTGGAGTATCTAATGCTAGTATTCATATGTTTCCAATCCTTACAGCTATATTCTATCTCCATGTTAATTCGATGCAAAGAGTCCTTTCTGGCACACTGGGATTTCCAGTAACATACAGCTAGTAATGATAGTGCTTTGTAGAGATTCTTTTCAATTAATGGGTCATTTTGCATAATGAGAGTGGTGAAAAGGGTAGTGTTATCCTTTAATTTATAAATGCACGTTAACATGTAAGAGAAAATAATTAATTTTGCCTTTGTGTCTACTACTGTTAATATCACCACTACTAGAACATCTTTTTGAATTTTCGTGCACACTTTGCAGAAAGTCTAAACAGCCCTTGAGTTCAAATGAAGGTGGCAGAAAGGCCACCGTGTAGTGGAGTGATGCTGACAAAGTTCCATATATTAATCCGATTAAAAAGAAAATTTTAAAAGTGATTTTAACAGGAAAGAGCTCTACCGTAACAGAGGATCTCAACTTTGCTCCCAGATCCCCAGATGAACACTGAAATATTTTTTTTTAAAGATTGAAGAGGAATTAACTAAGTGCTGAAGACATTAGAAGAAAAATCAATTAAATACTGAGGTGCAATCTTTGTCTCTGAAGTTTCCTAAGCCACAGAGCTGGGGGCTTCTGTCAGGGAAGCTACAGTCTGAACTGTCCTGTTTTCTTTGCAAACACTCACAAGTGAGAGCTGTGGAAGAAAAGGCGGATGAACTGGATAACCTAGTACAGTTGTTCTTAAATGTGCTGTAAACAATTCTTAATGTGCGATTGAATAGCTTTTAAGGAATAGCTTTGATCTTCTGTAGCTTCTAGAATAAATTACTGAGGATGGTGGATCATTGTGATGCTTTCTAGTAATCAAACCAGTCACTTTTTTATATCTCTTTATTTTTTATATGTTTTTATTTTTGATATGGGAATACATTTGCTGACATAGAACTCTGTGTGAACTATGTAGTGATCAGGAAGAATCCTTTCTCCTTTCCCTGCAATGTATCAGCAGGGAAATGTCTGTCTTCTCCTAAGACGCCTGAGATTGGCTGTAGCTGCAAATAATTTACCTGACAAGTTTGAGAAGTGCTTACGATATTCACAGAGAATTTATCTGTGTTATCTGTTTGACTTGAATGTTCTACTCAAATTTTTGGGGTCATGCTAGTTATCAGATTTGCAAAAGAAAGGGGATTTTTCTTCAAGTTAGAGTTTCAGATAACTGAGGCTTATTCAAGAAATAGTCTGTAGCTTATCTCTACATTAGGACATTAAACAAACATGTCAGTGACTTTTTTCTTTCACTAAGGACCCCTGCCACAGAACTAGTGCCCACACTAGTAAGCTGGCTTCTCCAGAAAAAAACAATGTTTTGCCTCTTAGTAATTGTTTGTTGACATGTCCACAAATTTTTGTGGGAGTTCTTTGAGATTAGTTGTTGTCATGAGCCAAATCTGTGCAAGAGAATTGTTTAAACAATTTTCATAGACTTTTAAAACAGCTTGGTAATGCAGATAATAGAATTTCAGTGTCCAGTGTGATCCCTTTTACTTTTTAATACAGTGGTGTAGATGTATACTTTAGCATAGCGCCTGCTCATATCCTGCCAAAAAAGATTAGAAATTTTTCCTTTTAAAATGTTCTTGGATGGCACACTAACTCTTCCCATTTGATCCATGGCATGACAGCAGTGTACTGCTGCTCCAATGTTGACCATCCTATTGAGCTCATAATGGTCTGTCTCTGCAGTTTCCTTCTGGCTGATGCATCAGCCAGTGTTGTCAGTGACTTCTGTACATTCATGGTGCATTTCCTACCTGTCTGATGCAGTTCTTCAGCAGCCCTGCAGGCATGCCCAGAAGTCCCAGATCTCTTCCACTCTTCGATCTCTTCCTCTGCTTTATAAAATGCCTTTGATTTGTTCAGGGCAGGAATGGCATGTAATAAGAAATGTTCCCTCTACCTCTTTTCCGTTCCACTTCCACAGTGTGGTCACATTTCGGGGTCATTGTACCCACTTTATTAGGAAGCATGTGATCTCTTCTGACTTGAGCAGAGGATTTTCTTGGCTGTCTCGAAATGATCAGGCTGGCATCCAATCCTGAGCTTTTTACAACATACATATCTGTGTTCTTGCATTCAAATTTTGTGGGGTGTGCCTTACACAATCTGTCAGTGATCCAAACAACATTTTTGCATATTTCTTGTGACTATTATAATTTTTAATGTTTTATTAAGATATCTGAGAATCTACCTTTTTATTGTCTTCAGCTTCTGAAGTATCATCACCTTTTGGTGTTTTGTGGGAGGGGTTGGCTTTTTGTTTTGTTTGTTTCTGGGTTGCTTTTTTTTTGTTTTGTTTTTTAATAGATAGAGTCTTATGCGTAGTCATGAGAATTTGTCATTTAGGGGGTTTCTTGTCCTAAAGTTACTATTTGTCAAGTATTAAATCTGTAGTCTTTTGAGTTTTGGAACTCAACATCTGTAGTCTGAATGGATTCCTTAGTCTACAACTTCCTTGCGAGGGGAAGAGTGGGGGCAGTCACTGATCTCTTCTCTGTGGTGACCACTGACAAGATCTGAGGGAATGACCTGAAGTTGCATCAGGGAAGGTTTAGGTTGGATATTAGAAGAGGGTTCCTTACCCAGAGGGTGGTTGGGCACTGGAACAGCTCCCCAGGGCAGTGGTCACAGCACCAAGCCTGCCAGAGTTCAAGAAGCATTTAGATGATACTCTGAGGCAGCTGGTGTGACTCTTGGAGCTGTCCTGTGTAGGGCCAGGAGTTGGACTCAGTGAGCCTCGTGGATCCCTTCCAACTCAGCATAGTCTGTGATTCTGTGATTCATAAAGTTAGAGGAAGTGGTGTTAAAACCAGAAAAAGACAGGTTAGTCTGATTTGATTAAATCATTCAGAGAAACAAATGATGGAAGCAAGCAATTTGGTACATAAAAATTATATGAGCTCTCAAACAAATCACAAGCAGAAACCATTCATATGAAAGGAAAAAGAGCTAAAAATGAAACTTGAAGATGATGTAGATAAAGTAAGTCATTGGACATTGAAAATGTAGAGAGTTTTTTTTCTGTTAGACTGAGGCCTAGGTGAGTGTATGAATGCTCCTTATAGGAAATTAGCTATTGTCTATAAAATGTGAATATTTAATGAAGCCATAATTAAGAACATATTACTATCCAGGTATGTTCTTGCAAAAGTAGCTAGTTATGTTTCTCTTAGTTTTATTATCTAATTCAAGTTTCATTATCATCATATTTTCTTAAGAATGCTAGCCTATGCATAATGAAGTACACACACTTCTTAGCAGAAATTGAAGGATACCAGGGTGTTTGTTTTTCAAAAATATGACAGAAACGGGGGACTTAATTCATATAATTCTCTCCTATAAAAGTTCTTTGTAAAAATGAACTGAAGGTGAGGAGTAATTTCAGATTCATACCTGTATGAGAGTAAGCTGATCCAGGCCATAAGGGCAAGCCTTCAGCTCTGCTGAAGTCAATGACAACATTTTACTTGACTTCAATGGATCTGGCTTTATTATCAAACGTCTGTTTTATCTAAGGATGTATGCCTTTCACTGTTTTTTCCTACCACCATTGGATACTAGAAAACATTAGAAGACCAGTGATTCCTATGTATTACAGAGACTTTGTTCTGTTCAGTCCTCAACTATGTTCTAAAGAATTTAGCTGGGCTTTTCTCACTATATAAGACAGCCCTCTCTGCATTCTTTAAGGAACAAATTTTGCTTGAACTTCAATAGGATTAGATTCAGGCATTGTCCTGAATATAGAAATAAAAAGTTTGCTTACTTAAATATGTAAAAGTCAGGAAATGATCAGTAAAAATCTTTTGCTCTGTATCTTTGTCATCATAAAACTTTGTGATGTACAAAACCTGATTATATTCCAAGATATTTTTTATGAGAATGCTTATTTGATTACTTTCGTCTCCTGCAAACTGTAAAAAGGAGATCAATGAGAGTTTGAACGACCTTTATGAGATTAATGCATATGAACATTTAAATTTAAAAGTTATAGCTTAATCCCACAAACTGCTCCACACTCAGTACCTCTTAAAAACCATAGGAATTTCATGTGCTCACAGCAGTCTGTATGCATAGAGAGTTTAATAGATTTGTCCTGAATTTTAAGCTTCATTATTTTGTCCATGGATTTGTCTTGCAGACAGACTGTAACTCTTTTAGCAGTGAAAGGTATAGATCTGGTCAGACTCCTACATGATAACTGTCCTTACGTTGCTTTTAATGGAAATGTCTGGTGGCTTGAAATTAGTAACTATTTGGGTTAAAAATTAAAGCATAAAGATGGTATCTTTTCATATTTTTTTTCACTTGCCTTTCAGAAGACTAGAAATTATTCTGAAATGTACTGCAAGGAAATCAGTATAAATTCTTCAAAATAAGTGGCATTGTAGGAATGTTCTTGTATCACTATATCATAGGGTTGCATATTCAAAATATGAATGTGTAATTAATGAATTCACTGCTGCATGATCAATGCTATTATTAAAAGCTATGTCACAAAAAACCATTTAATTCCGTTGTTAGCTTCAGAGACGTATATATTAATTATACAAAAACTCATTTAGCTTTTGTATATGAAGGATGATTATTATCCTTTTAAGACATTTTTTAGCATTTTGCAAAATGTTTTTTTCATTTTAGTTTGGTATCAAATACTCTTAAGACACAGTATAAACATTAGAAAATAATGAGAAGGGCACTATTATGGCAGTGCATAAGATTGTTTTAAAAAATGGTATAATCATTGAGATTTACAGTTTTTAACTGGAATCAAAGTCTAAGTAGTAGACGTTACAATTAGTAAGTACTAGAAGTTGCAATTAATATTGTTTAGTTGATAGGTGTGAGACTATAAGAGGCTTCAAATTATATTCAGTAGGTAAAAGTTAAGTGTTATGAATCAGTAGCAGTATATAGATAGGCTGCTGTAACTTCATAACAGAGTGGTAAACTGCTTTATAGAGCTGGTAATTACAAAGATCCACTTTAACCATCTTTTTCTTGCTGGCAGGTGCCCCACTGGCCTAAGGCCAGCAGCTCTGAGTGTGCGGCAGCTTGTGGTTTACATCAGAGCATAGAAAATGCCAACACCAACTGGCTGCAGATAATTAAACTGATTGCACTCTGACAACTAGGACTGTGATACAGATGTGTGATAAATATATAGACTATCTTACAAATGTGATTCATTGACATATGTTACCTGCTTTTTTTTCTCCTTGACAGATATGACATCTGCACTTATAAAAACAAGCCTTGTGGCACACTGGGTAAGTATATAAAGAGAATTTCTGCTTGTATTTGCTGTTTTGTTGCTTTATACTTAGCTATTGATTTATTGACTGATTAGATCTTTTAAAGTCTGTGCTTTTGAAATTTGTTTAAACATGAACCATAAAATGTAATCTATGTGGGCTTTGGCTTTGATACATTGTTAACAGTTTGAATTGTGTGTATTTCATCTCTGGCAGCTGTCATTCTGATAAAACCAAGTAGATGACTCAGTTGTGCTTCTTATAGAAGACAACTTGCTCTTTATTTCCATTTAATCTGTCTCCATAACCTAGTTAAAAAATAGAAGTAAAAATCCTCAGGAAGATTAAAAAACAACCAAAACACTCGCGATTCTTACAAAAGAAATGTATTTTGAGGTTTAATACTGTTGCTCTCTTGTACACAGTGAGTACAGCTTCATAATTTTCCTTTTGCAGACTTAGGAAAAAAAAACCCATAGTGACAGAAATTCCTTAAAACAATGTTTAGGGAAGCATTGTTTTAAAGCTTCCAATTAAGCAATGGAGAAGCACACCTTAGGTTAAGGATGGAGAGCTATTGTTGTCTCCATTCCTAAATTTGTCACCAAAAGTTATTTACAGTAGGACATAACTATAGGTTGTTACCTGTAACCATATGTTACCTTCAACAGTACTTTAATATATAAAAGAAACATTATTCAAAGGCCAATGTAACTATTAAGATTCTTTTTTTCAATTTGCATTCTTTCATAAGCCTCTTTCTTGGAGGTAATTAAAGATAAAATTCTAAATCAGTGAGTTCAGGTCAGTAATACCATGTAGTTTACATGGAGAAAGGTACCAGAATTTTGCCTGCTGTAAATATGAACAAAATCCACAGCTTAGGAAAAGGCATTTGTAAAGGCAGTTTGCTTTAGTAAAAGGCAAATGATGATGAATTTCTAAATGCAACTGATTTTCTTTGATGTTGAGGTTGACAAATCTGATGAGACTGTGTATATCGATGTCTGAGAATTGGCTTTGCAAGTGTTAAAAAAAAGAAAGGTTCAAAGACCATACATTCATGCATGAACTATTTGATATTTTTATGTGATATTTTTAACACAGATCATTAGTGTACTAGTTCTTACTGTATCAGATTTTGGCATAAAGGCAAATTCTGCTTCACTTGAATCCATTGTAACAGAGGATAGACTTTGGCAAATGTTTTATTAAACAAAAGGCTTTATTTAAAAAAAAAACCAAACTAAAAATAAGAGTCACATATGGTATTACTTCCAACTCAGTGTTATAGGAGTCTTGGCAAGAAAACCATGACAATTTTTTTGCATTATAGGCATTGAATTGGAGAAGAGAGAAGGCCCTGTGGTCCTCTTTTGCAAGGCATTTGATATGCTTAAGTCCCACTGACCTCCAGTAACTAAAGTTAATCATATATTTAAGGAGTCTGTGAACAAAAGTTTCAGGTCTCAAAAGGTCATAAGAAACCTGAATAATTGGTATTATAGGACAAAACAGAAGTGAAGGATTTTGTGTGGCATAGACATCTGTATCCTATTCCAGTTTCCTGAAGCAGGGAATCTTTCTATCTTTCTAGAAAAGATAGACCTCAGATGTCTTTGCAGTATGTCTGTCGCTCCAGTGAAGGCCAATTCTTTCTAAAATCTGAGCCATAGACTGAGTTTTTAGCTTGATCTTTGTCACTTTCTGCAAGCGTGGTATGGAATTTTGTTACTCTGGTTGCTGAAGCGAGTGCTTAGTGAGAAGACTGGAAGATGGAAGTGACTTTATCTTTCAAATATGGTGGACTTTACAGGGGAACATGACAGTTATATATACGTATTGCCATGTTGTCTTCAGAATTTCCTCAATTAGCATAGCATAGGTGAACAATAATTACTGTATTTTGTGAAGGTTCAACACTGCAAAAAATACACAGATTTTTTTCCATGGATAATGGTTTTCTTTTGATGTTTTATGGTGTCTTCAGTAGGTGTGTCTACAGCAATGATTTGCCTATAACAGTAGTACTGTTTTGATGCAAATTCTCCAGACATTGTCACCTTTTTTCCCTTATCAGTTTGGTTATCAGAGTAGTTTTGATATATGTAAACTAGATTTGTCTGGGAGAAAACCTAAATCAGAAAAAATACCCAAATGCTCTTTTGTGCCTGCAGGAGACATTAGATCCCTCATAGGCTGTTTCCTCTTGATAGCCCTGTAATATTTTTTCCTTTTAGGAAGCTTTGAACCACATGTGTAGTGATTATGTTCAGCCTACAGGATTCAATGAGTCCAAAGTAGAGTGCCCAACCTACACAAAAAGATATGTGGAGAGCCTCAATATCAGTGTTTCACTCTGTTGACCCACCCCTATGGCTCCAAATTACTTGCTGATGTGGACACAGCCAGGAAGCACTTGCCTTATTATTACTTACTTACTGTTAATCCAAATAGAATAATTTGATGCCTGCTCATATAAAGAGTATGCTTTGTCTCTGCCCCATTCCATGCCCCATTCTGCTTATCCCCCAGTCAAAGTTACACTTTTCCCAATTTTTTGTTGTCGATGTTGGAGTTTTTTTGTTTGTTGTTTTTTTTTGTTGTTGTTTTGTTTTGTTTTGTGTTTTGTTTTATTTTGTTTTGGTTTTGGTTTTTGGTTTGGTTTTGTTTTGTAGTGTACTGAGTTGTTTTGCAGTTAACTGAGCAGGTAGTTTCCTTAAAGGAAGGTTTATTGCTTCTTTCAGATAAGAAATGCTAGGGAGGAATATACATTAAATAAATCTGATTTTCTTTAGTGGCATGACTGGAGTATGTATGTAAATTATGACTGGAGTATGTATGTAATAATGTGTTGCCGAGGAATGTGTAAGATACAAAAGAGCCGTAGGCCATAAGTGCCAGTGGCTTTCTCTCTCTAAAGAAAGTTTTTAAAAGTGCTTGTAACACAATAAGGTTTAAATTCCAGAAGATGATGGGTGATAAATGGAAAAGACTTCCATGGTTAAATGAATGCTTGTTATTAGCATGTCTCCTCTCTTCACTGATACATTGAGTTTTGGTTTTTTAATTTTTTTAATGTATCATGTGATGTTTTTCATAGCTAAAAAAGTTGCTTGTATGTTTTTATGAACCCACTAAACTTAAACAGATTTCTTTAGAAAAATAATGTGGATACATTCTGCTTTCTTCAGGCTCAAGAATGTTAAAATAGAAATGCTTTCTTGAATTCCCTCTCCTGGCTCAAGTTACTAGGTGGTCCCAAGTTACCAGAAGTAAAATTTATAAATCTAACCCCTAGTCTAGACATTTTCCAACATTGACTGCAGTTCAAAAAATATTAATGTCTAGCCGGCAAAGTGAAATTCCCCCCAGTGATTTTGTAAATGACTAGAAAGTTAACCTTTTGCCAACTGCTCCTTCTGTGCATAGAAGTTATTAAAAAGAATCCAGGCATTTAAAACTAGGGCTTTCAAGACTGAAACACCTTGGCATGACCCTTCGTGTCTCCTTCTGTTTATTCAGGCTTGGCCTCTGTGGCTGGAATGTGTGAGCCTGAAAGGAGCTGCAGCATTAATGAAGACATTGGCCTAGGTTCAGCTTTTACCATTGCACATGAGATTGGTCACAAGTGAGTTAATTAAAAAAAAGAATATGTTTTAATGTATCACTTTTTCAATTTTAGTTTAATAATAGATTTTTTTCCTGCATTGTCTCTACTCCTGTGCTCTGTGTTTCCGTGTATAGTATTAATGAGTGGCAATACATTTTATTTAGTATATATTACCAGAGGCTTTAAATTTAGAAGTGAAGACTCACAGTTTACCCTTTGATTTCATATTCCAGCTAAGTCTGTCCTTCTGAGATTTGAATCACAACCTTCCAACTCTGTTTCATATTTTAAAATATTTGACTTTGAAAATTTTCTTTCCCGCCTTTGTTTACCTTTCTTTATGAAACAAAAGCGATTTTTTGCTTTTTGTTATTTTATCTTAAATATAATTCAAACTATTATTATTGAAGCCTTGATTCTGTTGTCAATGTTTGTATACTTTTAGTCCTCTTTCACGTGAGCATGAAGTATCCAAAACAAACAGAACAGTCATAGCATCACTTGTTACGTTTAAAGCATCGGCATGTAATTTTAAAGAGCATGTATTTATGACACTGATAAAATCTGAGTAGTGTTTGGTCTAGAAATTTTTCAGGCCTTCCCTTGAAAAACAGCACTGTTAGTATATTGTGATGATTCTAAAAAGACTAAGCACCTTCTTTTATCAAGAGGTTTCCTTCTTTGTTTACATGGGTTGACCAATACTAATTTATGGATGACATGCTTTTCCAGCCATTAGCTGATCGAACTGTTAAAAATTCCAGTACGGACTGAAATAGAAGCCAGCAACCTGCTGATCAAAAAAAGGAGTTGGAATAAACAGTTATTTCTAGCCCACCTATTATGTGAGGTAGTTACTGGTCAACTATGTTCTTATTTATATTGTATATGAAAAAAACACAGTAGTGTAAATGACTTTTATAATTCAAAAACAATTCAAAACCATATATAACTCCCCTAATCTTCATTTCCTTCCTTCCTTCTTTTCCCTTACTTGCATGACCTAAAAAAGGTAGGGTAAAGAAAAATATATTTCTACTGTTGAAGAAAGAGCTTCTCCAATAACTAAATACTTAGAGTTCTGAAATTCCTGTAAATAACGTCTTGTTAGGTGACCTAGCTGTGAATTTGTCTCATGTTTAAAATATAACCCCAATCTTCCAGTACAGTATTTTCATTCTAATTCATATTCCATACATCTGCATTCACACAGAATCTGAAAATAGTTAAGGTTGGAAAGGACTTCTGGAGATCATCCTAGTCCAAGTCCCCTGCTACAGGAATGTGGCCAGGTGGGGTTTGAATGTCTCCAGAGATGGAGACTCCATAAGCTCCCTGGGCAGCCTGTTCCAGTCCTCTGCCACCCTCAATGTAAAGAAGTTCTTTTTCATGTTGAGGTGGAGCTTCTTGTGTTTTAGTTTATGGCCATTACTCCTTGTCCTGTCGCTGGGCAGCAGAGTCTGGCATTGTCCTCTTGATATGTCGTATCTCTTGACAAGATACTTGTGTATGTATTATGGATGTTATTCCAGAGATACATGAAAGTAATTTAATATATGCAGGTATTTTATCATGCAAAGGTGGCATGATCACCAGAATTGATTTGAGTAGCTTAGAATCCAAAAAAAGCAATATAGTGATAGCACATATCCCCCGTATCACAGGAATGTTTTTAACCACCTGTGTTTTCTATGTTCCATATCTTTTGAATACTTATATGTAAAGTCTTTTAAAATTCTGAAATCTCAGCTTTGAGTCTTTCAGCTAATTCTGTAGCTGGCATGATGTGTCAAATGCTGGCTTGAAAAGAAGTAGAATTTATTTTTTATCCAATACACATTCATTAAAGAAAGTTACACTGCAAGCTTGGTATTAACATGCCATGTAGATACCTTTAGTAAAAGCTGGCATGTGAGCAAAAAATCTTCAGGTTTTATAATGTTTTCTGGTAGCCATGCATCATCTGTCATTCTACCCACACTGTGACTAAAGGCCTCTAGGACTATACCAGAGTTGTTATTTCCTCTCAACTTCCTAGTTTCCAGTACCCATTTGAAGTCATTTGCATCTTCACAGCCCTCTGGTGGACCTGCTCTAGGCTACTTGTCTCTCTTATCCTGAGGAGCCCAGAATTGGGCACAGCATTCCAGGTGAAGCCTCACCAGGGCTGAGTAGAGAGGCAGGATCACCTCCCTCAACCTGCTGGCAGTGCTCTTCCTAATGCACCCCAGGACAACATTGGCCGCCTTGGTCACAAGGACACACTGCTGGCTCATGGGCAGCTTGTTGGCCACCAGGACGCCCAGGTCCTTCTCCACAGAGCTGCTTTCCAACAGGTTGGCCCCCAGCCTATGCTGGTGCAAGGGATTGTTTCTCCCCAGGTGAATCCCTGCACTTGTCCATGTTGAATTTCAGGCAGTTCTTCTCTTCCAATCTCTCCATCTTGTCCAGGTCCTTCTGAAAGTCTGCACAGCCTCTGGGGTATCGGCCACTCCTCCCACTTTTGTGTTGTCTCTTATTGGGGAGGCATCTGCACCTTCATTCAAGTGATTGATGAATATACATGTAAAAAAACTACATGGGACAAAGATTAGAAGTAAAAAAAAAAACCTAACCCCTCCTTCCCCATAAATATTAAATAGAAAGTATGACTCAGCATCGTAATCACACTCAGACTGTCAGTCTCTTTAAGTTTTCAGGAAGAAATGCTGTTCTGGATAGCATTCTAATTAGATTGGGATGGTAGAATTGCACTTTGAAAGATCATGGTTTTATTAATTGTATAGTTGCTATGGAATACCAAGTTTTTTTAAAAAATGTTGAACTGAGAATCGAATTCTCTTGTGATTAAAAGAGAATAGTTATGATGATGCATATATTATTATCATAGTACATATATTATTATCATAATTACCCACAGTTTCTCCAAAATTGAATTTGTAAACTTCCCTGATGGAGGTATGACTCAACTTGTTAGTTTCTATTACTTTGTTTAATTATAGAGTGATGAGAAGTCATTAGATCCTTCAGTCTGACTTTCTGTTTATCATAGGGTGTTAAATTTAACTCATTTAACCTCGTGTTGATCCAAATAAGTTCCATTTAGTTGAAAAGTATTATCCTGAAAAGTACTTCTTGAAAACTTAAAGAGGCTGATAGTCTGACTGTGATCGTAATATTCAAACAGAAAGTCATACTTTCTGTTAAATATTCATAGTTTTTAAAACTTGTAGTTTTTATATGTGTATAACCCAGTTTTGGTACTGTTTAGCTGTACGCAATTGAGACTCCTAACCAGCCCTTTTTATTGAAGATGGTGGTACACTGTGATTGTTTCTTTCTTGAGGTCATAAACAATGGAGATACTAATGCTTTTATGATTGTTGCTCCCTAGCCATGGTTCAGAAAACAGCCTTGTATTACTGTTAATACTACTGTGAATCAGATAAAAATCATAGTTGGCCCTTAGCCTTCAAAATAGTTTCTCTAGAAAACTGATTTTTGATGCTTGACATGCTCAATGCCTACTTTCCTACCATTAGATATTTCACACCAAAGATGCTTAAGATCTCTGGTAAGCAAAAATCAGAAACAGTGATTTCTTATAGCAGGAGTGAGAATTGAGTGTGTATCTCCTAAATTTTCAAGCAAAGTTTGACTTTTTCTTTTCGGTGAAGAAAGGAACTATTTTCAGGCCTAATCATGCTTTTATACTCAGACAAGTTGAATGATTTAAGATCCCGTCTCATTTTCTGTTTCCCTGATGTCTGAGTTAGGTGGCTTTCTGGTCTGTGCTTTTATATTTTAAAATAATTTGCCCCACACAGGCTTAGTTGAACTAAGGAATTTCAGATTGCACTGAAAGAGATACATTGCTAAAAGAAAGGCATTGTGCCATTCATTGTTGCAATCCTGTGGAGAAGTTAGCTGAGATCTGTAAAGTAAATAATAAAGTGAAATAGAACATATGAAGGTGAGTAAACAAAGGAAATGTCAAAACATAAGGGTAGTGAACTAGGTGTAGGACAGAGAATTGCCTGTGAAACTTGGAGTAAGGAAAGAATTTACTAATGACAAACAGCCATTAAGGGCTGTATGGAAGGAACAGGGAGAGAAGACTGGTGGCTGAATTAATTTCTGAAAAGTAAGAATTGTCTGGACTTTTAGAAGATGTAATGAATTTAAATTCAGATGAGTTTGACAATTGTATCTTGATAGAAAAAAAATTAAGAAATAATAAGAATATAGATTATAGTCCAACTGACTAAATTGTCTTCAAGATGAAGAAAAGCAATAATTTCAAGCATATATTTAGTTGTGAATTAGTTCATACAGCTAAAATATGCCTCCAATTCTAGCACTTCTTAAAAAGTCTCTTTTTGGCCTTTATGCAAAGAAAAATATCATAAATACCCATCCTACCATGGGAGAACATTTGTCTTCAGTGCTGGAGTAACATATCTAATCTAGAGATATTTTAATAAACTGCTTGTCTTTCCTTCTTCTTCAGTGATCAGTGAGCTTCATGTTTAATCAGCATATTGGGTTTGCATAGCCAGGTTTTGGTAGCAGTGGGGCTATAGGGGTGTCTTCTGTGAGAAGACGCAAGAAGCTTCCCCAGAGTCCAAAGAGCCAATACCATCTGGCTCTAAGATAGACCTGCTGCTGGCCAAGACCAAGCCCATCAGCAACTGTGGTAGTGCCTCTGGGATTTTTTTAGAAAGGGGTTAAAAAACAGCTGCATAACAACAACCAGAAGAGTGGAGTGAGAATATGTGAGGGAAACAACCCTGCAGACACCAAAGTCAGTGAAGAAGGAGGGGGAGAAGGTGCTGCAGGCACCAGAGCAGAGATTTCCCCTGTAGCCTGTGGGGAAGCCCTGTCC
>JAWWES010000094.1:50944522-50957413 GCA_035583135.1 Lophotriccus pileatus
CCTGTCCACAGGGAAGCAGATAAATTCACCTGCAGCCCACAGAGGGGACCCCATGTTGGAGCTGGTGGTTGCCTGAAGGGAGGCTGTAATTCCATGGGAAGCCCTTGCTGGATCAGGCTCCCTACTAAGACTTGTGGTCTTGTGGAGAGAGGAGCCTGCACTGGAGCTGGTTTGCTGGCAAGACTTGTGACCCCACGGGCCACTCACATGTAGCAGCGTATGCATGAAGGACTGTACTCCCTGGAAGCAACTCACACTGGAGCAGTTCATGAAGAACTGCAGCCCATGGGAAGGACTTACATTGGAGAATTTCATGGAGAACTGTCTCCTGTGGGAGGGGCTCCGTGCTGGAGCAGGGGAAGAGTGTAAGGTGGAAGGAGCATCAGTGATGCGTGATAAACTGAGTGTAATGCCCATTCCCCATTTAGGAATAACTTGGAGCCTGGGAAGAAGGGACGGGGCAGTAAGAATGTTTAATGATTTAGGTTTTATTTCTCATTGTTCTACTCTGATTTGATTGGTGATAAAATTAAGCTTATTTCATCAAGTTGAATCTGTTTTGCACATAATGGTTGCTGGTAAGTGATCTCTCCCTGTCTCTATCTCTATCTCGACCTTTCCTCATATTTTCTCTGTACTGTCCAGATGAGGAAGGGAGGGGTGGGCACCTGGCATCCAGCCAGAGTCAACTCACCACAGTCATTCAAACCTCAGTTTCATTTCAGGACCTGAGTTTTAGTTTTCTGGAAAAAGTGTGTGTCAAGGAATGTATTTCTTATACAACTCTTGTACAACTCATACAGTAGTCCAGTCTGAGGTATTAGGAACACATATACCTAACTTCATAGTAGCTTTTTCAAAAATAGTTGAAACACAGCTAGGATGAATTGTAATAACACCATCTCCTGTCAGCTCTCCAGTTGATGCTGTCATCATTGTTTTGTCTATGATAATGATGTCTTCCATCTTTAACTGTAGCAGGTCTTACAGACTGTCTTAAATCTAGAATGTATGAAAACATCAGTAACAAGTAGAACACTGATTAGAATTATTCCTGCTAGGTGCCTAGGATTGACTGAGAAGAATGCCTTGAATTTTTAGGGACAGTTTGACCAACTTCTTTAGTTTAAAAAACCCAACCCAACCCAACCAAAAAACCCTAACCAAAATATGTTCAGTTTTTGACTGGACAAGCCACATAAAACTATACACAATTATTTTCTCACTTTCTCACCCCTCACTCTCCACCCCCTGCCCCAGTCTTTTTTGTTAAGAGAATTGTTTTATGCTTGCTTAATATTGCAAGTATTAAAAAGTTTTCATAGGGACTTCAATTTTAATGATGTGCCTATAAAATGAGATGTCATAAACATAAGGCACAAACCCCAATTTTGTGATCTTTTTATATATTCAAATTATGAAAAAGGTCTGTGTCTAAATAACTGTGAAATATTATTTGAAGTTTAAAATTTACAATACTAAAATAATTTTCATAACATTAAAGCATTCTTATCAAGAAAAACAAATCTAGTAAGATTTCACTGGTCTTAACAAAAGTACAAGAAGAAAAAATGGGGGTGAAGTGGAAGGTTATTGTAACCTTCAAGGCATCTTGAATTTCCAAAGGAAATCTGAGCTCACAAGTTTGCTTTTTGATTGGAGCCGGTACTATCCGCTTTGACATTCAGTCCAGTGACCTGATGCATCTGTACTGTGATTCTGTTTAGTACCCAAGCCTTACTTGATGTTACTCTTGGGGCATGAAGACTGGATAGCTATGGCAGCGTACTACAGGAAAAGTTTGTGCTCCACTTTTTTCTAATATTCCTGTAGAAGTCTGTGATTTTCCCCTAAGAAAGTTTAGGTTTCTGAATAGGCATTTTCTTTTTAGTAAATTAGAAATTGCTGTGCTTTTAAGAGCCCCATGTGTTATTTAATACTAAATGATGCTCATATATAAAAATTGTATTTGATGGGCTATTTGGTCATCAACCATAACTCAGAGAAGAATGGTACCTAGAAGATAAGTGGGAAAAATGTTAGGATAGAAGTATGCTGAAATTATGTTTTACTTGATCATTTTGCTCTTACCATATGTGTTTATCTGCTAATGCAGATAATTAGTATCATAAAACCTCTTAAGGTTAAAGTTTATTTTTTCCTCTTAGAAAGAAAGGTTTCTTTTTCTTATGTAGTTTTTGCAGCTATAAAGCAGCTTCACATAATGGACAAGAAGATGAAATGCTTGTATTTCTTTTGCTTGTGTTCCTGTAACTTTCTTACCTCACTTGATTACCACTTCTCAGTCTCTGGCACATTTCTTCCTTATGCTGTTAAACAATTGGCAGAGCAAAATAAAACCCACTGCTTTAAAAAAAAAATGAGGTCAAATTCATGTAACTCATGAATCAACAAGAGACAAACAAATTAACATACATACCCTGTAGTATTTAGAGAAATGAAACATTAGGAATCTCTGCATTTCTGAATTCTCCAAACCCTGAGAAATCTAGGAAATTATTTGATATGTAGATAATTAATATTACAGTTGGATAGCAGACGTAATTGGTTGAGAAGAAGCATTTTACTTAAGCATCACATTTCAGGTAACTTCAATGCTATTAAAGTACATGATATACAAAATAAACCTCCAACGCAGAGTATGGAGATGCACTCAGATTGGTTTGGATCTGTCTTCTCAGGATCCTAAGCCTCTGGATAATAAATAAGAACGGAAGCGTTCTGGCTGTCTCACAAAAATAACAGCTGCCATTTCATATGTATCAGCAATAAATGTTTTGGCAACTATAAGCATCATAGTTTAGAACTACCAAACAAGTCAGTAACCAAATGAAATTGTAGGGATCTGCATTGTTTTATTTTTGCAAGATAAAGGAAGAGCAGACAAGTTTACATACACATCCTTTCCTCTCCTTACACTCGAGGGTCTCTGGTTATCTGTTACTGTTTTATTCAGTGCAGCTGCCACTAGTTATCTCCCTTGTGATTTTTGAGGTTGGGAAAAAAAATTCTTCAGTTACAGATGTTAGTAAATGAAACAGGCATTAGTATGTGCTGCCTTTTTTAAGATGTATAAAAACTACAGATAATTTGCAAGTGAGTT
This sequence comes from Lophotriccus pileatus, assembly GCA_035583135.1. Classification (NCBI taxonomy): domain Eukaryota; kingdom Metazoa; phylum Chordata; class Aves; order Passeriformes; family Tyrannidae; genus Lophotriccus; species Lophotriccus pileatus. Next base: position 50,947,647 of record JAWWES010000094.1, read on the forward strand.
TCAGTTATAATTTTAAAATTCTTAGTCTTGCTGCTTTGCACAGTTCTTAAATGTAAAGTTCTTAAATGTAAGTTTTCTCTTGGGAAATGAGGAGCCATAATTCTTGCAAGAAAACCAGGTGCTGCTGGGTTAAACGTCTTTCCTTGAGATGATGGGTGGAAAGGTAACTTCACAGAGTAACTTCTGTGTCACCTGAGAAGACTTCACTCTCTTCTCACTCATCTGGCTTTTCTTTTAAAGACAAAATTATACTGGTAACTTTAGATATGCTTTTTAAGCCAGTGAAAGAAATACAATCTATGTATGTTTAATGAGTATGAAAAAGGTACATAAATTATAGCAGTGGCTCCATAAAGAGTATTGTATGTTCCTTCATTTCTTCACTGTCTTTCCATGCCAATCCAATTGCAAACATGCTTTTGTAAAAGACCCAGTTTTAATGTATGGCCAAATATAACCAACATGTTCTCATGTAAATAAAATTGTTAATTTTGTCAGAAATGTGTTTCCATCTGCAACCTTGCCCATAGGAGTGCAAATTACTGGACTGTAATGGCATGCTTCCACCACCATCTTTGGAAATAGATGATAGTGATTGTAAGACGTCTCTACAAATGTCAGAAAAAACTACCTGCACCTAATGATCAGTTTCATCCTGAATTCAGAAAGGACAAGTAGAAAAGCCATCTTGGAATGTGATTTCGGTGAATGAATATGAGAATACTGCTGGCTCATGGAAAGGCATTGAGTTCCTGTATGCATCAGAAATTGCAGCTTCCATTCACAGACATGCTTTTTATGAGACCTGCCAGTGTCAGCAACATCATCTTTTTCATAAGGAGAGCTCGTAGAAGAAGGAAAGTTATCAAACTATGAAGTTTTTTCCTTTATTTATATGCCCAAAAGATAAAAATATATTTCCCATACTGTTGAAGTTAGCAATTTTTTTTTTTTTAACAAATGGAATACACTAACTAGGGGTAACTGGATATGAGAAATAGTCTTCATGATCCAATTAGTTTTTGTAAGGACTAATTTATGGACTTTATTAAAAATTAGGGGTTTCCATTTTCAGAAATTCTGCAGAGGCAATTCAAAAGGAAATGTTTCTGTTTGAAGTACCCCAAATTCTAGGAAATTATTTCCATTGAGCACAGGTCAATAAAGCACAGTTTTCATTGTAAAATTCTTGTTTGTTTTTTTATATTGGACATCTAAGCTCTTTCCTCCCATAATATATATACATAATAAAGACTGATTATAAGAATTAACATGAGTCTGAAAGTTTCATTGCATTGTATACATTGCTTAGATGGGTTAATTAAAGCTGATTTTTATATGCAAGAGATATTCTTTATTTGATTATGTCATTGTTTGAGGTGCCAGTCAGACCTTTCCCATGGATATGGCTTTCTGTGTTTGTGAGATATCATAAACTGAACCAGATACATACAGGCATTGCTATCGACTAGATATTCCATAGGGAGACATCCCATAGACAAGAAAGTAATGCTTTTTTGATGGTGAAGTCCTTCTTGAGCCTCTAGGAAACATCCATCGTTCACTGATATTCTTTTTCTTATATTCATGCAGTTAATGGGGTTTGGGAGGAATGGTTACTGGTATCTTGCACTTGTAGGTTGTTATGATTAGCTGAAGAGGTGAAACAGTACTCATTGTATTGAAGCTCAGGGTAACATTAAAGTCTTTCATCTTGCCAGAATACTGTTATGTTTTCTTTAAAAGCTTTAGAAAATAAATAATGCTTTCAAAAGTCTATGGAAGAACAGGTTATGTAGTTGTGCTGTATCCTGAGATCTGGATAAACTAAACAGAACTTAAATGATCCTGATTCTCCACGTGAGAGTTCTATACTGAGCATGATTTTGGTAAAGGTTACATTGTTTTGTGACATGTTTTAAGAGATGTCTGATGCTGTAGAAAAGTAATGGGCTGTTTCTCTCCTCCTCTTTTGAGCAGTTTCGGTATGAATCATGATGGAATTGGAAATTCCTGTGGGACCAAAGGTCATGAAGCAGCAAAGCTAATGGCAGCTCATATTACAGCAAACACCAATCCTTTCTCTTGGTCAGCCTGCAGTCGGGATTACATCACCAGTTTTTTAGAGTAAGTAATCTGTCAAGAAAAATGAGTTTTCAAAAAATTTACATATTTTGGGATCAATTGTAGAGATAAAGTGACGTGTTATGATGGTATACATTTTTAGAAGGAACAGACAGAATTGTAGAAAGTCTTTTTTTGGTAGATTACATTTCTATGAAATGGCAAATGCTTCTTTTGCTCCATTCTCCACCTGAACAGTTCTCATTTTTAATCTTCTCAAAACATTTTGAAGTGCTGATCATACCTCATTACTTCATTGGTTTGAAGGTGAGAAATAGAGATGGGCAGAATTTGTCTATGAATGTTGAGAAGTATATTTTTTACATACATACGTAATGTGAGGGACTCTACTGAAGGGGAGAAGGTTATGACCTTGTTCCTTGTACATTTCACTTGTAACATGTTTTTCATGCCGTATTTTGGGTTTTTATCTCTCAGTGTTCTTTGATACCATTGGTGAGATTATATGAGAGGATGCCATAGGTCTTTGTATTAATACCTTAAAATTATGCTAACTAACCTCTATCACCACTTCTGTGGTGATTTTTATCCAGGAGTAGATTGCTACTTGAAATTTCACTGTGAAAAAATTTGAAGTCAAATATGTTAATCATAAAAGTATGCTCGTATCAATGTATACATTTGTATAGATGATGCCTTTGTGTGTTTTAAATCGTGGAAGACAAATACATAATTGTGAGTACACTGAGAACAATTTAGTAACAGATTTTTTTTATATGCTGTAAGGTCAACCTTATTGGAGGTAAGTGGCAGTTTGTTGGTAGTAGGTTCAGTGTCATCAGGGCAATCATTCCTTTAAGAAATAAAGGTTGTTCAGTAATTCAGGCACTTACTGTATTTTAGGAGATGGATTGAAACCAGTCAAGTTCCTAACCATGAGACTACTAAGAATAAAATGAGCTTCTCCTCCTCTTTCAGGGATCTAACCTCAGAATAAGGTGCTGTATTCTGAATCTTATCTGGTGGGAACCATCTCCAGACCAATATCTTTGGATTGGTTGAAATGTGGAGAATCACTGAATTGGGCTGAAGAGGTGCTTCAGTTCCTCATAGAGTTAGTGAGCAGAGAGACATTTAATGTTGGTGCTAATCAGGGGAAGAAAACTTCTCATCAGTTACTTTAATAAGTTAAGGCATTTTGTATCATGCCACTGAACAGTGCACCCACACAGTTTTATGAACTCGTGCATTTGAGATGAGTGTCTAAAATAAAGCACACTAAATATATATATCACACACATATAGATATGTGTGTGATACAGGCTTCTTACAATGTAAGTTGGTTTTCTAAGGAGAGATATATATATGTATATATGTATTTATTTAAACCTATTATTTAAAAAATATGTGTTGTAGTTTTATCATTACAAATTACTTAGGTTAATTCAATGCTGTTTCCACTGGTAGTCTTTTTAGTATGTCATTGGAGCCTCATTTTAACTATGACAAAGAGTATGTTTTCATACCTCTTTTGAGATTATTTCACAGCTTTGTAGTTCTGATTGTAAGCTTACAGTTCAGGTATTTTCTTGTAGCCTTTGGGAGTTTGTTTCTTCATGTCTCATTTACTTCTGTTTGTTGCTCTCCTCTGAAAAACTCCATTTTGATCCTGTAATTGTCCTGACAATAACCTGTCTATTAAAGAAGTTATAACTCAACAGATAGCTAAGGAGTCATTTTGTATTTATGGGGTTAGAGAAGAAATGTGGTAAAATTCTGTGGATTGTGTTGCATTGTAAATATAATAGAGCTCATCATTTGTTTATAATGTTCCTGCACAGTTTCAAATTCCAGACTGATGAATGCGGTGATCTTTCAAATTTTTACTGCCAGTTGAAAACATGTTTATCTTGAGCCTTGTTTCAATTATGTTTTATTTATTTATTTATTTATTTTATTATTTAGTGTTACCATCTCCATTCTTCTTTTGCATTCCCTAGGTTTAATTTCTGGTTAAGTTTCATTTTTAAGTCTGTGGGATGACAGTGAAATTGCAGTTATATTAGCATAAAGCCAGAGGAGTACTTTGTTGAATCTTTTTCCATAGTTCTAATCTCTTCAGGTTTTTTGAGATATTTTTCTATCATGGCTAGTGTTTGCAATTCTACTTGAATTACTAGCATCTGTAGTAATCATTATTGAAGATACTAAGCGATATTTGAGCTAGAGTAAAACAAAAATCTGCACACGGCAGATTCAATAATAAATTATCTTTTATAATATTTTAGGGGGGTTTTTGTAACGTGGAATGTAGATGTTATTTTTTTTCAAAGCCACCTTGGATAAGCGTTATTTTACACATTGTAATTATTATAGATTTTCCAGTTGTATAGGATACTGTGTTAAGTAATTTACTAAGAGTCAAAGATAACTTTTCTTTCATCTACTAATTCCACAATCTATTTTTAAATATGTCAGATTTCTCATTTATGCTTCTTATTGTCTGTGGTTCTAATATCCTGTAAGTGAATTGATACTTTTTTTCCCTAAAATATTTGATTTGTTTTTTCGTAAGGTAGAATAGTGAAAATTGTACGGTTTTTTCTCCAGTTTCTGCTTTTCTCAGCAGCTTTTGTGCCGTCTTAATGACAACAGGAAGCTGGTGGAGTTATACATGTACCTGCATGTACAACTGTCAGAAGTCAGGATCAGTTCTTTTTACCCATTCACACCTTTCGTTAAAGCAGAATAGCTCTAGGAGCAGATACATTTCAATTGCAGGTAGTGATCAGTTAGCAAGAAGCAAAGAAAAATAGCAAGTTTCATGTGGCAACATTCCTTGGCTGCTTTTATAAGAGCAGAATAGTCTGCATGCTGACAGGAAAAGCGTTTCTTTATTTTCTCCTAGTATTTCTTCATAACTTAGGAACAGGTAAGGAAGATGCTAATTTAGGGCTATAGACCCCAAGCCAATAGATATTGTCATCTGTGTCTCCAAGAAGATTAGACTCTTCACCCTTTCTTTGAATTTTCCCTTTAGAAAGCATCTTAATTCACAAAACAGCTGGCACAGGACCCAGTAGTCTAGAACAAGTAAGGCAAGTGGCATTTTTTTCTGTTCTGAATTAGTATGGCTGGTTTAGGTTCATTTAGCTATGTCTAACAAGAAGGGTAGAACATGATGGTATGAAATGCAGATACCCCAGAAGAAACCTGGGGCTGTGAGTCTGTATGACATATCACAATGCCTGATTTGTCTCTTTGGATCTGGTACAAGTTTGGGCTAGGCCATTATGGCACCAGGTTAACACAACTGGAATGAATTTTGGTAGAAGCTCATTGTGTTTTCACAGTATTATATGGTAAGGTAGATTAGTGTGGATTTACTAGTTTACCAGCTTGAGTCCCCGCTTGCTGCAGCAGTTTTGCACTGAGGAGTAACCATTAAGTATCACTTGGAAGATCAGTTCAGTGAGGCTGAAAAAGCTGGGAAATGAAATTATTTTGCAGGATTGCTGGATGGAGGATGAATATGGCTCATCAAAGGATGACAGTAAGACAAAGCAAAGCTATGCTATTTATTGCTAATAGATCTACTGAAAATCTCAGCAAGGATGGTCAGCCAGCACAGACACTGAAATGGCCAAAGAAAATATTTTTTTTTCTGGGGTAAACATTCCTTGAAGCACATAATAGCTGTTGTCTGTCAGACTTTTAGGTAGAATGAAAGACTGATTTAATTCAGTTTATCAACTGAATTGTTCATAAGTACTTTGCAATGGCTTTAAATTTCACTAACACTGTATGGAACTAATTAAAGAAATACTGACTGAGAATTGAATGCTTGGACAGCAGTGTCAGAGAACAGAGATTCCTGTGAGAGGAGTAGAAACCCTTGATATCTCTTCACAGGAGGAATGAACCAACCCCAAAATTATATTTTGTGACCGAATACAAATTAGTACAAAATTCATTCTATGCAATATATATATATATATAAAATATATATATAACACCTGCAAGTTTCATTATATCCAGCATATATTCATACAGTATGCCATGCAAATACCTAGATGTAGATAAGAGAACGGACTACTTACAAATCTTTGTTCAGTTACTTCTGTGCTTTGTTATAACAAAAGCTATGTGATTTCTGGGATCATAGTTCATTTATCTTGTCAATATCAGATAGAGAAGGTATTAGAAGAAGCCAAATGGCCAACTCTGTCTTTTAAAGGCAGGATTGTCTTTTGAAGATGGAGGGGAACCAAGAGTCTTTAAACTATTTGAGTAAGATCTATCACAGGAAATTCTTGGAGAGTCTCTACAATTGCCATAGAGCAGGATTTAGATATTAGACTACATCTTTCTAACTCTGGAAAAGAGTCAAAACTACCTTGGTCCAAGCAAGCCCATGCAGACAATATAAAAAAAGATATTCAGTGTTCTGGTCCAGACATCATCTAACCAAGAATCTTAAACATACAAGTGGATATGCAAGATACACAGAGGGTACGCCTCATATGCTATCTATGGCACATTGGCCAGTTCCCTGGTACTCCAGAAATGTAAAGTAACTTCTAAAAAAAAGTGTAAGCCAAGACTAGTTTTGAAAGATCACATCAATCACATAAAAATTTCATATCTCTCTCTACAAATATACAGTATTATATAGATACACTTTGGATTATAATTTGCTTCTTTTTTCTTTAAAATTTCCTAGGATTTCTTTTTCCTAACAGGTAATTGAATAAAAAACGTGTTCCTCATTTGCTGTAGATTTCTGAAGCTTAGAGAATCTTGTGTTTTACTTAAAAAGCTACCTAGTTAAAAGAAGACCCAAGAGTTTCTGTAACCCTGGAGTGACAATGTGGTTTTGAGTGTTGACTTTGCAAGTATTACTGTGTATCTACCTGTTGGTAGAGGCCCCTGTGAAGGGCAGAATCAGCAGCAGATTTTCATAAACTATTCTATTTGTAGAGTCTGTGATGAAATAAATGATTGGTCCAGTATTCTATAGCTTAGTATCTCCCAAATTATTAAGACCAGATTTTGGTAGGAGGATGGTTTTTATAGATGAACCAATAGATTTGTCTTAATATGGCTGCTGGGTAATTAGTCCAATGAATAAATTAATGCTTTGGAACACACAAAAGTTTGGAGAAAAGTATGCATTAAAGAATAGCAAATTACTTCCACCAAGCAAAAGAAAAATTGAGTGTGATGAAAAGATTGTGCAACATTAGAGAGTCTTTGCTATGAAATAGCAATAATAAGATGTAGAGTCAGCCTTGCATAAAAGATTGGAAAGAAGTAGGTTTTTATCATGACAGTGATTGTTGCATCTGAATTTCCCTAATATAAAAGCATGTTTTCATTTAATAATTATTTCAGGTTCATTTTATTTTTAAACATACCACTCCAAATCACACTTCCATTATTTATGTCCTGATTCTGCAGATATTTATGTGATTATATGTAGTCTTGAGCAATCTGCAGAGTTTTGTCAATAATGTTAAGTAAAGCAGCTTTTGTAACCTGTACAGAAATATATCCTGGTGCTCTCTAAAGATCAGTTTTTACTCATGAATATGCAGCAAGGATTCTGTTAGGAGCTAAATGTATAAGTATATAAATAATTCATGGTTTTACCAATATGTATAAAAATGCTCTGTTTATTTTTGTAATTTTTACTATTGCTTCTTCATTTTTTATGGGTATTTGGTATCAGAATTAGATAAAACATTATGTATACTATTAGTATATTTATGTATTTAATTGTTTAGCTCTAACAGATATTCACAAATATTTATAATTAATTTAATTTATCATAATTGAATGTAGCTTGCTTTATAGTCCACATCATTATTATAAATGAAGCTATTCTGTAACATTCAAAATCTATTTTCAGAGCCAGTGTTCTGGTATATTTTGTTCAACCATTGAAGGAGTTGTGTTGTACTGTGTAAGTTGCTGAGATATTTGGGAATAGATACTGTAATAGGAACATAATCCCTGAGATATCTACATCTGTGGTTGTTGCTTTTTCTCTTTTTTGACCTTGGATGCAACAGTGGTATTTGTGCAGAGGTTTTGCGTTGTTCAGTCTGTAAGATTTAGAAACATTTAATCCCTGGTTTCTGTTAATTTAGTTGAGCACTTAGCAGTGACAGCGTGGCTGAGATCTTAAGCTTCCATAGAAGGTTCTAATATCCTTGATACCCTTCTGAACAGAAGAATGATTTGCTATGCTGTGATATTAAAATACAAAAAATGTTTAAATTACATTGTAGAGTGTTTTAAAATGATCTCTGGAGACATCACACTGGAATACTGGGATAAAATAATATCGAGTTTAGCTATTTTATAATTGAAATAAGTTCCACTGTTGTCCCATAAAATGTTGTGAAATCAACCACAAATTAGGAGAAGGGTAAAGTCTTTGAGTACTAGTAGTACCTTGTAGAGTAATAGAATATAAGGATCAGTTTGAGATCATCTTACTTGTATTGCAGATTCTAAAGATTTGTCTACCCTGTGTTCAAAAATGTAAATGCAGGGATATCCTGTAGATCTTTTGACTTGGTATATGCTTCCTTTATAAGATAAAAACACAAAGCACAAAAGTTATTGTGAGTAGAAATTTTCTAAAATTGGTGATTTGAAGGCATTTGGGAATTCTTTTCTTATTTTTTTTTTACATGTACACGAACAGGTTTTTTCACTTTTGTAGGCCTGACTGATAGTAACTGTTTATAAGTGCTCCAAAACCATTATTCTTCTTGGACCCTTTTGGTTCTATCCCCTAGAGTTGGCAGAAATTTTTTTCTCAACTATCTGGGTTTTGCTTTGGTGGAGAAAAGAGAAAGAAACAAGAAGGATATAGACTCAAGAGTATTGCACCATTCTGAAGTCCTGTAAAAGTTTTCTGGAAAGGTTATATGGTCCTTGGTCTGTATCCATCCTTTGCACAGGTTTGGTCAGACCTGTCATAACTAATGGAAACTCTCTGGTTTTATTGATGCATTTATAACACATGCCGTTTCTTTTCCAGGATACTTCAGTTCACACAATACAGTATCAGGGATCAATTTTGTTCAACTATTTGACATAAATAATAGAACTGAAACAGAAGAAAAGAGAAAAACTTATTCAGTCTAGAGTCTATGATATAATGTAGCTAAAAAGTGAATGACTTCTCAGTATTAATTTTCTTACTTTTTTACTACTACAGAAATATTTAATTATGGCGAGAATCCTGTTTATTAGAGCAGAAGAGTCATATTTTTATATTTAGTACAAGAATTTTTGACTTGCATTTCTGCAATTATATGTCTTGTGGAGTAGATGTAGACTAATTTAAAAGTTAGCTGAATTTAAAGGTTTAGAACTGATCACAATTTGCAGTGATCTTGTAAACTCTGCACTATTGGAAAACTATGGAAATGTTCCCATAATATGGCAATAATAGCTCAAGATGATGCCAAATGCTAAACTTCTCACTGCTTGTGTAAGCAAAGGTTCTATCTACAGTTTATTCCATGCATTACAGAAGAATCAGATTGCATTTGAATTATTTTCATTCTTTTATTATTAACATGTACTCCTCATACACACAAAATACAACACTGAAATATTTCATAAGATTAAAGGATGTTTTCCCAACTTCTGCTATCAGTATA
>JAWWES010000094.1:50957431-50994486 GCA_035583135.1 Lophotriccus pileatus
TGCAATAATTACCCGGAATAAAGGGGAAAATACATTATTTTCCCCCGCACAGGTTCAGGAAGGTTTCGAGGGTAGATTTTAGCTTATAGGATACATGGATGTGATTGTCTGTGCAGGTGAATCACATTGAATTCCTTGGAACTAGTCACCAAATGCCATATTTTTTCAGTATTTACTTGGTTCTTGCAGTAGTTACTACTTGCTGACTTCCGAAATGATTGGCAGTTCTTTGGTTTTTTGTTTTTCCAAATGATCTTTTGTAGTATTTCAAAGACTTGAATAAAGTAGGGTTAAAATGAGAATATAAAAAGTGCAGTTATGAGAGGATTTTTTTGCTCTGTTTTTATCTGCAGATGAAAAGGATAGAAAATTGGAAATCTCAAAAAACCCCAGTGTAGAACATTCACTTCTGAAATTATGTTCCTTTGGCAAGGTGCATGGAAAAGATTTGGGAAAATCAGAACATAAATACTGGCAAAATTGGTAGGAATGTTGAAAAAAAAATTTAAGTGTTGGCATAAGAATTCTTTGAAAATCCTCACTTATTCACATGTGAAATGAAAGTAAAAAAGCATCTGTCCTCTTTTATGCACACTGAGCAAATAAAACAGAATAACTATATTTAGTAAAGTACAAAGTTTTCTAAACAGAACTCTATCTGCATTTGGCTTTCTCAGTTATTTATTCCACTGCAATAAAATATTGAGGTTGAATATGGGAATATTTTGGAAAAAAAAATCAGCCACTGAACAAAATATAAAGGAAGAAAATACTAAAATTTTGAAAGATGATTGTCTTGGTTCTAACATGAATTTTTAAAGACTAAATATTAATACAGTAGAAAAGATATTGGATTCATACAAATTTTTTCACTCACCCTAGTATAGGCAAATTTGAAGATCTTGCAGAATTTTTATCACTATAACCATTTTCTTCACTTAAATGGAAGAAAAACTTGCATGTTGAGGTCCTAATCCTATAAACATTTTGTCACGTTGAAACTAAATGTGTTTTAGTTTTACATAAACTAATTGAGCTGCTTATATCTATAAAAGTGGGCTGAGCTGTTTGAAGGATCAGAAGTATCATTATTAATTGTAAACTGAATTTCTTGAGTTTGCTTAATGTGTTTATTTTTCATTTTGTGACCAAATGTGGCTGTTCTTCAGTGAAAACAAATAGGAATCCTAAACCAAAAATGAAAATCAGTCTTGTGTGGCTCAGAAATTATCACACTTTAAAAAAAGTATAATATATGAAATTATTTCACAATCTAAAATAAATATTTTTGTTAATAATAATGATGAAAAATAATTTAATTTCTTAATTTCTTCTAAATATTTTCTCTTGTTACTATGGGTGTACCATCTTTCTGTTTGTTTATTGTAATCCTACTTGTTTCACACCCAGTGCTGTTAAAAGTAAGAACTAGAAACATAATATCATTACTGTGATTTACAGTCAGTAGAATTCCTAATTGATTTGGTCCTTTATGTTGAACAGTTCGGGCCGTGGTACTTGCCTTGATAATGAGCCTCCCAAGCGTGACTTTCTTTATCCAGCTGTGGCCCCAGGTCAGGTGTATGATGCTGATGAACAGTGTCGCTTCCAGTATGGAGCAACATCCCGCCAATGTAAATATGGGGTAAGAAGTCTTAATCCTTATGCTGCGTGTTCTTCTTAGTCATTTGTATATATTCCTTTATAACGTAAATCTTTAGTTAGTTGTGGTAGGGGGTTACAGATTTCCACTAGCATGTCTAGTGCCATTGTTCATGAGGAAAGGGTTCATTTTAATCCTTATGCTGCATCTTTTGCATGAGTCATTTGTGTGCACTGTACACTAAAATGTGTGGATAACAATGAGAACAACATTGTTCTTTAATTATAGGTAAAAAAGAGCCCAGAACACACCATCCTGCTCCTTGTAAAGTGTAATAGAGAATTTTACCTGATTTCAGCTAATTAAGTTCCTATTGTATTAAGCTTGAAACATGAAATCTGTTGTGTTGGCTTTAACCTTGCAATATAAAGCTCCATTTTGAAGTTACTTTTATGCTTGTATTAATTTGTCAGATCTGATTTTATATTCTTGTTTGGTGGTTGTTTTGTTACTTTTTCCCCTGACATTGAGTTTATTGTTTCTCATATTATTCAGGTATCTTTTTGGAAAGATGAATTATGGTTATGGGAACAGAGGAACATGAAGCTAGATAGCTGAATATAATACTGAATAGCAAAGTACTAGCAAAGATTTGGCTTCAAGTACCACTGTGCAATAGTTAAGGTAAATAAATTTACAGTAGAAATAAAAACCTGCACATGTAGGTCACGTGTTACAAACACTCAAAATCTTGCAGCCCAAACTACATAGTTAAAGGATGCATTCTGCTGTGCTTTTTATCAAATATTCAGCTGAGACCACACTAAGTAAACCTTGAGAATGTATTTTGTGGTTTAAAAGTAAATAGTTTTAATAATTTTTAATTTTTAGATTTCCAATAAAATAATGTCAAAATACAAAGAAAGTCCATTTGTAATATCTTTGGGGTGATAAATACAGTATTATTCTTCGTGTGCCTCTTTGGCAGACTGCATTGTGGAAAGGATTTAAAAGCTATATAGCTGGCTGACTAGCTCACTGGGTCTTCTACTCCTGATTCCTCATCAAACCTCTTTTGGCCTTTATTGTTCCTCTGTAAGTTCTCACTTCCCATCACTGTTCTTTAATGGTACTATTTCCTGTCTCTTCATCTAAGTAATACCTATTTTTTAAGTTTTCTTTTTTCTTACAAATTTTCACCATAGTCTCATGCTTCTATTTGCAGACTAAGGAAGTCTGCAGGTATTTAATCCATGATTTATAGCACAGCCTTTGGAGATGTATTGTATTTTAAATTAAACTGGAAAGTTCATAATGTGCGAAATCTGTCTTTCCCACATATATGTGGGTTTCTTGAAACACCAGTGAACTGTGCAACCATTATTTTGATGATCATGCTGCACAGTACACATTCTTAAACCAGTTCCTAAACCACAAATAATTGGAAGTAATGAAGATGTGTAGGTAATCTTGGCTTTCTGCCTTCTGCTTGTCTTTTTTTTTTAAAGGCCTTTTTTTAGGATTCCCTTACAGTTACAGAAAAGAGTTCAACACTTAATTGAGGCAATGGTTAAATGAAGATATGTCTTCATTACCAGTGCTCTGAATTGATACAGGGTATTGTGTTCCATCAGTGTGCTATCAATGTGAGCATAACTTTTAAGTGTCTTGGAAAGAAACCGACCCTATTTTTGTAATAGTATTCAGATTGCATGTATTAATAAATAAGTTATTGTAGAAGTCTGGTAATATCCACTCTTAAGAAATTATATGCATACAAAACAGTACCTCTATTTAAAAATATTATCCACCATGGCCACAATGCTCTGAATATGTGACCATGATGATTATTATTGAACAAATTTGAAGTGATAATTTTGAAGGTGGGGGGGAAGCGCCTTTGGAAGATGGTAGTGCAGGTGGAAAATATCTACTTAAGGAAGACTTATTCATATATGAGTGGGTTTTAGGACTGAGTAATTTGACTAGATCTAAATACCAGGACAAACTGCGTTGAATACTCTCGTCAACTTTTATTATCAAAAGTAAACAATCAGTGCTTTGGATATTTCTTTTCAGTGTACTACTCACATGTACTACTCACATGCCATTAATAATTCATTGATCTTTTTCTAGCAGACACGTGCAACTATGGATGGAAAAACATAGTAAAAAATCACTATTCATCACTGAACACAGTTTGTATGCTAGCTGCTTTCTGGCACTTCTTACAGCTCCTTTTTTTTCCAAGTGTCTGGTAGAACAGGTTTTCCAACATGGAGTATAGTGACCCAGAAGGAAATAAATTCTAAATCAAAAGGAAATTGCAGAGAAAATTCCTTGCCTTTTTCTCTTCTTTATGCACTGTACTGATTTGTGATGGCAAGATATGACAAAAGAAACAGTTGAACTCTCAAATCAAAGGCAAAAAATCTACAAGTCTCCTTTGGGCTGTGATGTACTGTTGATATAATTGGTGTTTTTAATGTTACTTGGAAATCTTCACATTCTTTTTGTTTAGGAATACTGCCACAATCTTACTAATCTTTAGCAAAATTACCTCTTTCAACCATCCTATCTTTAATGTTAATTTATGTTTCTTGCCTTTTGTCCCATATTTCCTCATCCATCTCCTGTGGATGTTTAGTTAAACTGGTTGTTGCGTTTGATCGTACATCATGTCCTAGTTCTGCAATGACCTTTGCACAGCTGAAGTTGAAGCTGTTCTTACTTGGGAAGCTGAAGTTAGTTATGTGGAGAGGTGTTTGATCAGTTAAAAGCATCAGAACTCAATTACTAAAGGAACTTCAAGGTTCTGTTTTTCTGTGTGTTTGTTTACTGACAATGAGACAATTTAGCATAAAAAGGAGCTCTTTCATAGTTGGTCTGATGCTATTTAAGGACTAGGTCTAATTAGACTGTTTAGTCACATACTGACAGAACTATCCCAGCAAGAGCATTGTGGCTATCGGTCAGGTATTTCTGTGTTGTTCAGCACATTGTCAGACACTAATTCAAAGTGATGCTTTGACTCTTTGAGCTGAAAAAATAAAGCTACACATTAGCAAGTAGACAGTAATCTTTCTAATGTTACCTATGCATTGTTGTTTGTACTATACATTCCACCATTTTGATACAAAGACATTTTTACAGAATTTGGGTGAAGAAATAGTTTGTTTCAGGCATTTGTTTGGATTCACTGCAGTGTAAGTTTTGAGGCTGTTAGAAACAGTGGTAATTCCTGTTCAGTTATGTAGCTATGGAATATGCTACATCTTCTAGGATGATGCAGTGTGGATTTTCTTCTGCTGATTGTCAGGTGTGTATCAGTTCTTTGCTGTTTGTGTGTCAGTTCCTCTGACACAGGTAGTTCAGAACCTTTTTCAATTCTTTTGTTTAGGTGATTGTAATAACTTTATCATTGTCTTTTACCTCCTTATCCTTTGAGTATCTGCCTAGTAACAGTTGGTTGTTGGCTGTCTCTGGGTTAACTGAAGAAAGACTTCTTATCTTGACTCTCAGTTTGTCTGCTTTAGGAGTTTAAATAATAACTGGAATATGCCTGACTGTAACTTACTGATTTTGTGGTTCAAAATAATGCTTTGCTTTAGAGCTGCTCCCTACATTCTTAGGATTGAGACTAAAACCTCAGACATTTTAAAAGCAGTTAATGCTTTATGCATATGGGTGATACTGCTGTGTTGCATTTTTCAATCTGTGAAGCTTCTAGCTGCTAGTAACAGAGTTTCAGAGATAGTAGCTTGCAATTATTTGGTCTATTCTTTTGTATTTTATGCTTTTCCACAAATGTTGGTCAGCTGACATTCAAATCCAAGAGAGCAAACACATACACAGTGGTTCTACAATATTTCTACTAGGGCAAAATAGTCTGGATTGCAATTGACCCTTGTAATCGGGTGATAAAAATCTTAATGTTCATGAATCAAACTGTCGCTTTTTTCATTAAATACTGATGTAGTTTACTCCAGTTAAGTGAAGAGACCTATTAAGCTATATGCAGAGTTTTTCTAGGAAGGTAGAAGCGTATTCTGGAAGCTGTTTTGTTTTTTTTTTTTTCACAAGGAGGGGCAGAGAAGCCATTGGTCTATTTTGTACCAGAGCTACCAGTTTTCTTTTGTTCCGTCAGCTGTTCATACTATGACTAGGAGCATCCATTCAGTTGAATCTGTACATAATACTTAATAACTCATCATAAAGGGCCTTTTTTTTGACCCCAACTTCATATATTATACCACGGCTAAATTGTTTATACTTGATGTTAGCCAAGCATAAGTAGTTTGACTGGATGGATTTATATTGCATTACTCACAAACTGGTGTTGAAAGTACATGTAGACGAAGTGAAGAATTGAAGACCTTGGTATTATACTCTGTCATTTTAATCAACCTTTCCTTTTTTTTTTTATTTCATAAAGTCTGGCTGGTCAGTTGAAAAACCTCTCAGCATTATTGTGCGGGCCTTTGGTGTTACAAATGATTAAAATGTTGAGCTTTTCTTACATAAGGACTCAGACTGTTGTAATTAAGTGAATTTTGTTCCCTCTTTTCTAAGATTATGGTGTGAGTAGCCAAGGGAAATCCCAGAAGTTTTCCTCTGTCTGAATCCTAAAGTAGTTTTACATTCTTTTTGTAATAAATTCCCGTGGTCTCCTTTCTTCTTTCTTAGGGCTATCTTGTCTATAAACACCCTTCTTTTTCTCCTCCTCTCTGTCTTTGATTTTCTCTTTCTCTCTCTTTCACAAGAGACACAGATGTTAACACCACTGTGCTTGCATCTTACAAGAGCTGATAAAAAAGTGAAAGGAGAAGCTGGTGATAAAAGCAGGAGTGCATTAAATGGTAGTAGAAGCAATAATGAGAATCCCTGCAGTGGAGTGTTGTTTGAATAAAGATTGATAGGTTGCGTGGGTTTGAAAGGGAAGATGGTACTTGGAGGTGATGGACCTTGTGGGGCTCCTGTAGTTTCTGTAAGGTTCAGATAAGCACCCAATATTTAGGAAAGAATGCCGGTAGCATAATATAAAGGTGTGAATTAAGCTTTGGATTCTATTTCACATTCTTTCAGCATGTTGTGATTCATAACATGCTGCACCACTTAATGAGCAATGGTAACTTTTGGGTGCTTATCTGAACAAAACTTTGAACTTTCTGAAGTTCTCCTGTAATTAGTGTCTTCTAGTTTTGGTCATGTTGTCAGCAGCGTTTCAGCAGTGAGGCTGAAAATACTCTGTGTTAATGCTTTTCAGGTCTGAATTGTAAATTACAATTCAAGCTAATGATTTTTATGCTCTATTTTAGCAATTGCTCATCAAGAGGTGCAGCATATTGTGGATTAAACATGCTGAAGTAACATACAAACCTAATTAAGATTTTAAAATTTTGCTAACAAAAGGTGAACCTCCCAAATTATCGTAGTTTAGTATGCATTTTGAATGTATTTCCCATCTTATTTTTTTAAATATTATGGGCCAAAGTGCTAACTTTCATTGGAGGCTTTCAAGTATTGAAAACATTAAGAACAGCACAGCAATTTGATATTTGCTCATATTACTGAGTTGTCATTGTGCTGTATTGTAACCAATTATGATGATTATGATCTAGGATGCTTAGATGTTACATAATTTGAAATGCCTATATGTAACTCTGCATGATGCAACAGAAAGAGGCTCCATCATTTATACCACTTAGGCAAAAAGAAGGTAATTTGATTTGCTGTGTTTTTTTCTCTAGATGGTTTCAGCTTTGTTTAATTTACTGCAAATACAAGCATCCGAATTCCAAACTGAAGTCATGGAGCCCTAAGATACACCGTTACAGGTTGTCATCTATCTTGTCTTGATTTTGTGAAAGGCCTCAGCTTCAGTTTATGTTTCCTGGATTTTTAGAACTTTCCCTTGTTTGCTTTACAAATGTGTGGTTACTAAATCCACACATTTGGAGACTGACTTTGAGGTCATTAATTTTCAGTTTATACTTCTTTCTCTTAGCCATTAAATTATTTGAACAAATACAATGTTGACAAAAGATATGTTAGCTTCATCCTGTGTCCTCTAGTGAAGAAAATGTTACCCTAAAAGGGTGACCTTATGTTGGTGGGTGGGTGCGTGTGCATGCATGCGTGTGCGAGCATGTGAAAAAAAGTAGTATACTTTCTATTAGTGATTTTGGGTCTGACCTTTCCAGGACAGTTTGTCAGATGTTTTTAAGGCTAGCTTATGAAAAACAATTGTTTAGAGATGTTACAGATAATGGTGGTAGTAAAGAAAATACCTCAGATCAATAACTAAGAAACTAATGTAGTACCAGGTATAGGATTTATAGGGTTCAGCTGGAGAACAGAAACCTTTATGAACCTTAGTCAGAACTTCTTTGTTTAACTTTCAAAAGTCAGCTGAAAATAAAGAAGACATAGCCATAGCAGAGCCTGGTATAATTGCATGTTCATTTAATGAAATAATAGCACAAATGGATTTTTCACTTCTTTTTAGGTATCTTGTTTGCTTTCAAATGACTGTTACTGTTATTTTTCATTTCATGTACAGGGTGATGGAGAGTATGTTTCAGATTCTACTTCTTCTTTTAAATGCAGTACAGCAGGGAAAAATATAATCTTAAATAAGTTTGCCTATATTTAAAATCAGTTATAAACCCTCTTTAATTTCTTGGATTTAATGTAAATTATTTGTACATAGCAATATATCGTGTTATTTTTGTAAATCTTTGATGTTTTGCATAGTTTTCCATGAGGAAGTATTCTGTTGATTTTGGAATATTTTATATCTGTCTCAAACAGAACTTCTTTCTGATTCAAGTATAGGATTTTGCTCAAGTAGTAATAGTGTGTTAAAGTCTATTAGTAATTTTAGACTACTGTCTTTTTGTCTTTAGGGATTTATTGAGGCAAACTCGTGCTGAAATTAAGGTCTGAATAAGGACTATCAGAACATGTCAGTAATAACGGCTAATTTTGATATACTGCTTTTCCAAGCAATTTAGCAGTAAATACTTTTTTTTTTTTTGTGAACAGGGTGGTGAGTTGACATGCTTGGAATCATCTTGCAAACAGATGAATAAATAAAATAGTTTTGGAGTGCTATATCCATTAATTCACACTGTACAGATGATTATTTGTTTGGAATTAAAATGTCTGGGTGGTTTTAGTTCAGCGAATTTAGACGAGTCTAATTTCCTAGAGAAGCCTGAATATACAGAAAGAATCCTTTTGGAAGGAAATTGTTAAATACTCTCATTTGTGGATATGTTAGGCTGGCAACGAAAGATTTATTTTAAACTTTACTTCCACTTATATAATAATACGTAGATGATGTACTTATGTAGGCATATCAGAAGTGGAATTTTGCACGTAAACTCTGGAGCAAAGAAAAAACAGAATTCTGGATTAAAATAATCTTGAAACATAGGTGTTTTAAAACTCTAGACTGTTACCCAGATCTGATTTTTTGTTTTGGTCTGTATTGGAGTGGTTGAAAGTTTTGTTTCTTTTTTCTGAATTTTTGTTTTTTCAGAACTTGGAACCAAACTTCACAAAGTCAGAACAGTTGTTAATTTAGACATTTGAACTTGATCAGAGCTGAAATAAATAGAAGGTCACAAGTAGAATTGTTGCAGTCTGACAATTCTAATTAGTGTGACAATGTAAACCACACATGAACCATGAACAAGTAAACTAAACTAATTTTGCTCAGCAAAATGAGGAAGTAAATTACAGATTAAGGTAAATAAGGCATGATTATGACAGAAACACCTCATACTGTGTCTGAAAGGAACCTGTCTTAGGTTTTAACTTTGAAATCCATACTGTGTTGAAGTTTGAATTCATGGTTGATTTAGATGTGAAATTGATTTAGTGTTGAATTTTAGCACGTGTGAAATTTGTAACCTAGTTATATTTTTCAAGAGTCTTTGTGGTATCTTCTGTTATTTCCTGGTTTGTTTGTGGTTGGTTTTTTTTGTTTTGTTTTGTTTTGTTTTGTTTTAATTTATTATTATTTATTTTAAATAATATATATTTGTGTGTATCTTAATCCAAAAATTTTGTCAGCTGAGTGACCATAAAATAGTGTTTTTTTCAGAGATTTAAGTTAAGAAATGTTTGCATTTCTTCAGTGAAAAAAACTAATTTGAAAAGTTCTGCATTGAGTGCAGGTATGCTTTTACCAGTGGCAATATTTCTCCTAAAAATAGGCCTAAGAATTTGGTTGTTTTGATAGAGCCACACACTAAACAGGATGAACTAACCTAAGTGTAATTGTCAAAAATTGGATGGAAATCTAGAAATCATTCCTTATAATTCCTTATAATTTTAGACCATTCCTATATGTTATTTTTTAATGGATTTTAAAAAATGATACTTTGCTTCTGCCAGTGATGAAACTAAATACACTGTGTAAATAAATCTTGCAAGAATGTCACCAGCTGATTTTAAACTTGGGAAAGAATGTTGCATTTTTAAGAAAAGATTCTACTGTTGAACTCTTGGTGCAGCTGCTAGTGAGTTACGTATACATAACTTAATTTGTATATGCAGTACAATATAAGAAACATTAATCTTGGGGTAAAACATAACAGTTATTCCTGTTGTTGTGTATAAGAAAGATAGTCTAGGTACCAGGTACTCATTCATTACCTCAGAGAAACAATGAACTTGGAGGGGAATGTATAATAACTTTAATTTATTCACACTGTCTTTTCATTTTTCTCTTTCTTTCAAGGTTTAGCCATAGAATCTGTGCAAGGATTTTTTGTAGGACATGATTTCAAGCAGCTGTTAAATAAAATGAAACACTAATGACTACCATAAGGTCATTTTAATTATATGATTTTATTCCAAATTTTTAAAAATACTTAAAAATAGAAAATATGTATAAGCAAGTTGTGAACTCTTGCACAGATCTCAAAGTAATGCAACAAAGATTATTATGTCAGTAATTTGCCACAAAAGCAAACCACTCCTGATTCTATTGTGCATACACAGCTGAATCCAAGGGCAACTGAAGCAACTGTGAAGATTTCCAGTGTTCAGCCAACTTTAGATCATGCCCAAATTATGAATTTCAACCCCCAGCTAGTTTTAACAATGAATCTCCAATGTCAATAGAACTGGCTTAATTTAAATTAATAAATAGGCAAAACCAAATGAGAAACTATGGTAGGAAAAAAAGCCGTTTTGTAAACTTCTATTTGTTTAACACTGACAATATAGGGAAATAGGATAGGCAAAAAAAAAATTGTGAAAAAGCAGCTGCAAATTTAAAAAACCTAAAGGAAGTATTTTAGTACACAGCTCAGTAAGTTCTAACTGTACATGCACTGCTTTAGCAAGTGTTGCAGAAGAGGTGTGCGGGTAGTCTTAGCTCAACAACTTTGGTTCTACCTAAAGGAATCAAAAATAATTATTGCTGATTCATTTTTCAAAGTTAATAATAACCATTTTCTAAGGTAATTTTGAGTCAGACGACTGTAACAGAGACACTGCAGTGCATCTGAAGACTACTTTTATAGCAACACTAAAATATCCTAAACCTAGCGTTAGGACTGATCAAGAAAAAAGCAGTTTTAAAACATTGCTTGCATGGCAGGTGTAAATAACATGTTCTTGTCTACAATTTGATGCTTCCAGATTTTTTTTTTTTGGCAGAATATTCTTAGGCAAAATATAGTAGCTTCAAAATTGCAGAATATTTCATTGCCATTTATAGCTTTCTTTCTGCAGCCCACTTCTTAATAGTCCCTATTCAAAAAACATTTGTGTATACATGTGTGTATAAGGACTGACAGAAATATTAGAGTTTTATTCTGACCAACTTGCTTCTGCCTTCTTTCCTAGGAAGTGTGTAGAGAGCTCTGGTGCCTCAGCAAAAGTAACCGCTGTGTTACCAACAGCATTCCAGCAGCTGAAGGTACTCTTTGCCAAACAGGGAGCATTGAAAAGGGGGTGAGTACAAATGTTTTACTGTTTGTAGAAGCAGTTTATTGCTCAAAGACTACAAGAAGAAAGAACTAGAAAATTAGAGTATGTCACAGCGACTATAACGGTTGAAAAAATGGTTGAAAAAAACCCAGTTACTATTTCAGAATACACGTGCATCCTCATGCAAATGTCCGACAGCATTTTTTCACAATTATTTTATATGTGTATTTTAATAAAACATTTGTCCTTGCTATAAAATTCTACAGTCTTGAACTGTAAAAAAACCCCAAAATACAAACCTGTAAAAAAAAGCCCAAAAACCCCAACGACAAAAACAACAACAACAAAAATCTGTGTATTTTTTGAGTTTTTTTTTTTTATAGAAACTCTTTTAGTTTAATCTTTAGTAGATTTTACACCACTCTTTCATAAAGGACTTTTACAACTTTAGGTCTGTCATGGATTTTGAAAATGTGTAACATAAATCTAGAGTCTGAATTCTGTCACTTTGTTAGAAGGTAAAAAAGTCTTTATTCCTTCAGATACAAGCTGAATCATGCAAGTGTATAGAAAAAATGTTGGCTCAATAAAAGGGTTTTCTAAAAGCCTGTATTTCCCAGTGACCTTTCTTTTTTGACTTTGAGATGTTGAGATGCAACAAGTTGAGATGCTTTTAGATACTGTTCCCATGTCCACTTGTCAGAGGCTTTAATGAGTTGGTTCTTTATAAAACATCTTTTTCCAGTTATCAGTATTTTGTTCCATTGTTAGATTTTAGAGGAAAATTTAGATTTTGCCATTTTATAAAGATGTTACATTACAAGGATTTTACAAAAAATTTTATGTTTTACCTGTTAACTGCAGATGTCCATTAACAGCAGAGGGTGGTATCTGTAAACAGAAGCCTCAGAGATTCCAGTGAATTAATAGTTCCTGGTAGCAGTGAACAGTAAAAAAAAAAGCTCTTTCCAAATATGTAGTTGTCTTTACCATAGAGTAAGGTGAAATTATTAGCTTACAGTTCTGTAACACCTTGTTATTGTTATTATTATTATTATTGCTGTATTTATTTTGCGATCATACCTAAAGGCCACAACCAAATTAAGCCCTGTTTTTCTGGACTCTGGCCAAATACATAATAAATGACATTTCCTGCTCTAAATACTTAATAAGATCTTAGAATATTTAATCATATTTAGATATTAACGAATGTAAATTTGGTTTAACTATAACTCAAAACATAATTTAATGCATTGTATATTAACATCTTATTGGTGGAATGTGGAGGGATTTCTACACTTAAAACAGCCTGTTATAAAAACTTCTTTCGGTTGCTTATGTAAATGTACCAAGTTTTCAACCCTTTGGTTGCCTACACCTGAAGATTTTTAGAATATTTTCCGTAAAACTTACTCAGCTTTTTTCTGCATATGGGGAAAGAGAATAGAGTGGTTTATAGCTGCTGATGGAACTGTTACATCAGTTCTGTTTATAAGCTTTAATATGTTCATGCTTTGGTAAAAGGTTTTACATATTGGCTGGGTTCAGAAAGGTACATTTTTTCTCAATTTATGATAAGAAATTTAAATATACATGAAGTTTCTCTCTGGTATATCCAGAGAAGTTTTTGTGAGGCAAACTAACTGATAGATATGCACTGAGGAAATTGTGTGTATAAAACAATGAGACAAAACTGATAGGAATGCTTATTTTGTGTTTTAATTAAACATAATAAAAAAGTAACCCTTTTCTAAGATCATAGTTTACATCATGCTAGGGACGTAAATGAGGGGCAAACATGGAAAAAGGTGAAAACACAGTGTGCTGAAAGGATAGTTTTATATAGTTAGATTGTTGGATGATTTAAATTATCACTGGACATTAACATAAGATAAATGTAAGTTATCGGACATTACGTTTTCTTGTAAAATTATTGTAGAATCAATGACTGAAAAGAAATTTTTAAAATCTAAATTGATATTAATATTTTTCTTTTTCTTTCAAAGGATGAAATCAGTTTTCCTCAATATTAGAGTACTTGCTGTGTGATTTTTTTTTTTAAAGCATACTGTTATGTATTAATTCTGTTAAACAGCTAATACTCATAAGTGTTCTCAAATGTGCCAAAATATCATGTTTTATTTTATTGTTAATCACCTCACCAAGAAAAATTTCAGACTGTTTACATTATTCACAGAAGGTTTTGCACATTGTATTTGCATTTGAATGCATTATCGTTGTCTTTCTGTTGAACTAATGGAACATTTCTTTCAGTGTTAGAGAAAAATTAATATTTCAGTTGTAAACTTTTAATGAAGAACTGTTCTTTTAAAATAGCTGTCACCTCCTTTTCTGTCTTCATGTAGTGATTACTCAATAGTCCTTACCCCATTAGAGCAGGTGAGGTGTTTTTGTGGAGGAAGCATATTTCTGCATATCCATTAGAAATAATGAAGACTTTGGTAATTTTGAATTCCTCTGACAGAGATTCTATGTGTCACTGGCTTCTAGTGAAAGATAAATTTTTGCTAGAAAATTAAGAAGAGACATCAAATTAAGCAGTAAATGCTCAGAGTTAATTTCAGTAAAATTAAAAATCCACCACTTAAAGAGGTTTTCCAGGGGAACATGGGAATATAGAGCACTGGCTGCATGACAGACAAAATGACAGACTACAGAGATTTTACACAGCTTTGTAAAAGTAAAGCAGGCAATTATGCCTGCCTCTTGTCTATTAGTCATAATAGTGTAGAATTGAGATGTTTTACATATGTGATATTCTCATGGGTTTATAACACTTGGGTGTCCTGCATTTCTTACCTTGGATTTTGACATGTTTGTAATGTGTATAATGTACTTTTAATTGAATTAGTAGCATACCTTTTTACTCTTAGAAGTATTTAAATTTTTTAGCTTTTGACTTTAACATTAGATCTCTGTTCATGTACTTACATGGCATCTCTAATAGAATGCTGCAAGGAGATTTTTGTATTTAGTCATTAAAATTTTATCAATTTATCACTGTAAAGAGAAGAAAAGCAGATGATTTTAGTCACTTGTGTAGCTCACATAAATACTTAATTCTCCATCATAGTTGTGCCATTAGAGGCATATCAAAACACTGTGCTAAATGGATATATCTACACTAGCTAAAAATGTGAGTTCACTCTGTGGCCTGAATAGTGTTATGCAGACATTCAGTATTGGATCAGTCTGGATTTAAGGGAAGCTCCGCATGAAGGGTACATTCCTCTGATGAATTCCTGCTCCAGTCTGTGAATTTAGAACTTGGAAGAAGAATAAACCATAATTTTCTCAGTGCAAGTCCATGAAATCTTGTGTCTTTGTTTTTTTTTCTGAAGAATGGTGTCATGGGTTGATCCCATTGAGCAGCTAAGCACTCACCCAGTGGCTCACTCACTCACCCCACCTTGTTCCCAGGGATAAGAGAGAGAACCAAGAGGCCGAAAGACTGTTTAGTTAAGTGAAAGATAATAAAAGGAAAAAAGCAAAGAAGAAATCAAAGAGAACCACTCACTACCAGCACATTGTTGCCTGGCCAGACTCTGAGCAATGGCTACTTCAGGAACGCTATCCCCTATCCCAGCTTTACTTATAAGTATGGTGTTACAGGGTGTGGCATATCCCTGTGGTCAGCTGTCCTGGCTTTGTCCCCTTCCTGGCTCTTGCCCACCCCCAGCCTGCACACTTTGGTGACGTGTTGCGAAACAGAGAAAGCTCTTATTATACGCGAACACTGTTCTGCAATAGCTGGAACACCAGTGTGTCATCCACACTGATCACTAACCTGAAATGCAGCATGATATGGGTTGCTGTGGGGGGAACTCTGTCTGGCAAGGCCTGGTAGAAAAATGCAATGGATTTTGAGCTTGAGATTTAAAATAACTGGCCCTATCTTTTTTGTAAGCAAATTAATGCATCTTTTTTTTTTTTCTTAAGTGATGGAGTATGAGGCCTATAAACAGAAATGTTTTGGATGGTAACAGCTGTGTTGTAAAACAGGTACAATACATACAGAAAAAAAAAAGAGGCCATGGAGGATAAAAATGTTTTGAGAGAAGAAACAAGAATAGATGTGGCTAGAAGAATAATGTTACAGGTTTCAGTTATTGATAATGGAAATAATAAGGAATTAATACAATAAGACAAGGTTATGTTAAATGTTACTATGTGTTCTTATGCAAAAGTATGTTGTATCTACATGCTTTTGCTGATGATAAGCTACAGATTTTAATATCAAGATGTCATTTCATTGTACATCTTTGAGAGTCACACGCTTAGACTCTGACACATTGACAATCCAGAAGTACCTTTTATTCAAAGTGAAATTTTCCAATTGAAAAAAATAAGGTTTGGTTTTTTTTTTCTTTTTTACTTTTTTTTGACTAACACTCTATACTGTCTTCGTTCATATCAAACTCCTTTTAATTATGAGTGAAATTTAAATTGCCTTTTCAGTTGCTTTCAGAAAAACCTAGGGCAATTCAAGTCATTGTGAATGACATATATCCCATGTTGCTGAGCCTGAGGATTTAGGTGAGCTTTAAGGATTAGGAGAAGAGAAAGTTTGGCTTTGCTGTCCATATTACTCTGAAGTCAACAGTGAGTCTTCCAGTAGCGCTTCCAGGCTAACAGGGATATGTCTGTCTGTGCATGTCTTCTGTGCATGTCTCAGTGTGTTTTGTCAAATTTGTATGGCTGGTTTTGGACACAGAAGTTGCGTGGATTTCTTTTTGGAAAGGGTCAATCCTATATCTGTTACAGGAATTCAGGGATGTTAAACAGCAGTAGCCTACCTTTTGGAAGTGAAATATGCAAATTCAGGTCACAGCAGACCTGAGTCCATATGCTACTCTCTCACCTAAGCTTGAAACAGTAATAAACGGTGTCTAACTGAGCTGCTTCAAACTCACAGTGATGCAGTACACACCAGAATGTGGGTCAAACTGAGGGCTCCGTGATTATTTCTGAATGGTTTAGAAAATATTTCTGCTGAAGAAAATTATAAAGTTCTTTCAATAGTTAATAATTTGTGCAAATTGCCTGTCATTTTGTCTGTCTGATTTAAGTAATGATTTTGCAAAGTTTAAGCTTTTGCATGAGTGAAATATGCATGTTCATTCTGTCCCTGAACCAGTGGCCAGTCAATATTATATAATATAATGATTTTCTGTATCGTGTCTAATGCTTTGGCCCTATTTTTATTATGTCTGTATGTTAGTATAAATGAAATACTGCAGCAAATCCTTCTTCCATTGTAACCTTGTCCAAATTTTCTTTTTTAAAATGTATGGGAATACTTTCTTAAAAATACTATCAGGGGAATTTTTCATGTTGTGTAATGAAACCCCTACATAAATCCTAGGTGGAGGATGTTTTACTAAACCAAGCTTAAAAATGAATCTTAGTGTTTAAAAGAATGTAAGCACTTGCAGTTCCTTAATTGTGAAACATTAAGGAGGCTGTATGACGGAAAGGAGAAAATCTTTATTTTAAACTTGCTTTAACTTCTGGTGTGTGTTAGGAACCTATAATTCAGGACTTCATGGAGACATTTAACAAGTCACATACACACCCACCAATGTCTAAACATGGCTGGAAAAAGTAAAATACTAGTCTTGTTATCTGTACAAGGAATACTAATGCCTATAATTGGTCATTTCTGACCCTTATATTTTTCTGTCCTGATAACTCTGTCAGCCCGCAAACTAATTTTATGTTTTTTTTGTGAAATCTTTCAGTGGTGTTATCAGGGAGAGTGTGTACCTTTTGGCACTTGGCCCCAGAGCATAGATGGAGGTTGGGGTCCATGGTCAATATGGGGAGAGTGCAGCAGAACCTGTGGGGGAGGAGTCTCTTCATCTATAAGACACTGTGACAGTCCAGCGTAAGTAGCTAAAGTAAGCCAGAGCCAACAAAAAGACACACTTGGAAGCTATTAAAAAATGTGGTTTCACATGTTATCTGTAAAAATGTTTTGCTAGTTTGCCAACATTTGTCTTCAAAATAGGAGACAGAAACACTTAAACAGGAGAAGTTCATTAGACCATATTTTTAACATTTTTAATGTGTCCTATGTACAGTAAAGATAGCTGGATTTATATTTAATAGCAACCAGAATAGTTTTCTTGCAACTTGTTTTTCATCAATAAGTATTTAAATTATGCCTTAGGTACATTTCTTTCTTAGGGCATATTTTTTCTAATGCTTGTTTAAGATATAAAATAGCAATTTCCAGTTACTTATTAAAAAACCCCACCGCAGTATTTCCAAGGTTTTGCATATAACCGCTTGCAATAAACCATAGGTAGTAATATTATATTGCATACAATACATTTATGTGCTGCCATGTCCAACACTGAAGTTGTGACTTCCCACTGACTCTTAAAACAATTCAGCAATTTCCTTCCTGCCACTGCTCTCTATTGGTCCATTTGCTCTCTTTGAAGAGAGGCCAGCTTCTCCACTACAGCTTGACCTGTTGCGTGTATCTGTACTGGTATTATAATCTGTCTATTTTCCAACCTTCTGAGCATTGTTCCAGAGAAGATCTGTCAGGTGAGTGCTCCTCTCACTGTCACTTACCCTTCTCAGATAAGTGCTTATTTCTATTGCTGTGCTTTTGCTGAATGAATCACTGCTTTTTTCTGTTGCAGCTTTTGCCTGTTCTGATTACCTCATCACAGCATAGGTCTTTGCAGGATAGTTTTATTACTCCATCCTCTCTTCTTGTAATGCCCCATAATTCCTATTTCCTTCACCACTATTGGTTTTTAAGACCATTTTTTCTAAAAGTGTTCTGTGTTTCTTTCACAGAAATCAATTTTGTGTCTCTTGTCACTCGTTTCTTATCCTCTGCTCTCTGTACACTCAGGTCTTTGTTGCTTATATCCATGTTTTGGATAGCAGCCAGGCTGTACATCAGCTTTCCACTGCACTCTTCAAGACAGACACCATAATGTCACAATACAGGTGCTTAAGGTGGTCTTTTTACCTCCTCTCAGTAGCAGTAACTATCTAATGTGGCAAATATCACTACTTACTCGTTGAATCCAAAAGCAGAAGTTATCCGTATACATCAATAACATGTCAGATTATGTTACTGAGAGGATAATAAATTAAATTCGTTATTTTTTTCACAGCAGTACTTAAAAATGCTAGTGAGATTTTTTTTTTGAGCATGAATAGTATCCTGAGATTTTTTTTATACTTCTGTAACCAGGTATTTGGCTTGGTTTGTTTTTTAAATGTTTAACAAGCAGATGCATTTGAGAAGGGTTATGTCTGCATTAGGAAAATAAAAAATCATTTTGGTTCAAGTTTGCTGTTTTCTGGTTAAATAGTCTTTCTGTAGTGTGAAAAATAGTATTGATTTACTTTCTAGTTAATTGTAAAGTTACTTTATTATTTGACCTCTATGGAAGATAGATAAGGTTCTTGAACAACTTTGGAATTTAAGAGCCAAATGTCTTACTTACACTAATACAAATCTGGAGTTTCCTCAGATTTAATACTGATTACTTCAAATCAGAATCAAAGTCTTGAACTAGAATGTGCAGCTGTTGCTGTTTCTAGATGTAAAACCAGTCTTTGCTGTTTTACAAGTAAGATGAGAAGATTAAAAAAAAAGTATCACATAGTTTGTTTACACACTACTCAGTTTAGTTTTATAAAGTTAGCGAATAATTGAAACTAACATTTTTTTTACTATGTTCAAAGTACAGTTAAACCGTACAACCTGGAACTTATGCAGACTAGATTAATATATGAGTTGTTTTGTATCTGCAAATGAAATATTTTAAAATCTCATTTTAAAACTTGCATGTACTTTTAAAAATTTTTATAATATGTATCTCTTGGATCTGTATTAATAGTAATAATGCATTAGTATATCTCATGAAGTTGTGTTTATACTAATATAGAAAATGTGGTTTTCTAGGCCTTCAGGTGGAGGCAAATATTGTCTTGGAGAAAGGAAGCGCTATCGCTCCTGTAATACTGATGTAAGTAATTTTTGTTTCACTGTGATCAACTTGACTCTTTTATGTTTTAGCAGCAATGGATGCATTTTTTTTCCCCAATTCAGAGAAGCTGTGGATTCTCCATTTAATTGGCAAACAATTGTCCTGTAAGGCACATCTATATTGCAGGCACCCTATGTGTTCTACCAAATCTTAGGATCCCTATCTCAGCTGGTGCCTTTGTGCTGGGTCCTGGAGTAAGTTCGACTTGACCTTCCACGTTAAAGGTGAACAGGAAGCATTGCACATCACAGCAAAAATCTGTTTAGCCCCCTGTCTTGTCTCCCAGCAATAACAGATAGCCAATAACAGGTTTTTAGGGAAAAAAATACACACTTTTGATAGCCAAAGCTTGACTTTTCTATGGATTTACTGTATGAGTGAGTTTCCAGAAGCTGGGTGTCTAAAGATTTCTGGAGCTGCATATCTTAACTGCATGACATTAACTCTCATAAATTATATCCTCCATGAATCCACTTTTAAGCCCTCTTACACTTCTTATACCTTTTAAACATCCAGTTCTAATGTGTTGCACAATCCTTTTATACATTCTGTGAAAATGTATTCTAAACCTGCTCTTTTGCCATCTGGTTATTGTATTACCAGAATGATCATGCAGTTTCATTTTAGAGGTGAGCCCATTGAATAGGGACCTACTACTGAGGAGGTCAGACACCGTATAAATGTATAAGGTCAAATTACAAACATCAGTTACAAAGTCAAGTAATTTAAAAATTGAACCAGGAAAAAATGCAAGCCAAGAAAGGATTTCACTAATAAGTTTCCAAGTCAAATTCCAGGTCAATGCCATTACAAACATAAAAAGGCTTTTCTACTTTTTTATCTTTAAATTAATCTTCATTTTCATCTTAAAACAAGGAAGTTCATAGCACTGAGAGAATCTATATCTAAAGGTATTGTTTCTCCTCTTTATCTTTTGATATATTCTGGACAAATGTTTATGCACTACAATTGAAGTATATTTCTTTTATAGTAAGAATATAGCAAGAAATGCAGAGACTAGTAGATTTTGTTTCAAGATTTATGATAGTCCTTAGTACTTGACATTTTTTATGGAATGGTATGTTGTGGAGTAATGTAAGCATTTTAAGCATTCAAATATGTTATTGTTTTTATTAATAAACGTGTTGGGTTTGCATCTTTTTTGTTGAAGTTTATTTTTCAGTGTCAGCATTCATTGCCCATCTGTAATTTTCAACATAGTACTCCCTAAAGCTCTCAGTATTCATAAAGCAAAAAACCCTTAGTTTTGACTTCATTTTTCTTACAGAGATGAGTTAATTCTGTTGCTCTTTCTTTTGACCATTTTAATCCTTCAGAAACAACATACACACTCCTACTAGGCTTGTTTCTCATCAAGCACTTCCAAAGCCATGTATGACATTTTAATTCAAAAGACATCTGCTAATGGAAAAATTGAGATCAGCAGAAAGTAACATTCGCTAATGAGTTCTGGAAACAACAGCACGGTAGAAAAACACACTTATCATCAGAAAATTATTTTGTTCCACCAACCACATTATCTTTAACAAAAATATATATATTTTTCCATTTAAAGAATTTTAATTTAAAAAAAAATACAAAAGCTAATTCTCAGTTAAACTAAGTAGTGGATTTGCGATACATATAAGGATGTGAATCTTAAATTTTATTTACTTCTGAAACTGTAAGAGCCTCCTTTTTATATATATGATGAAAAGCATGGTTTGCTTACAAATTATGGGATTGTTTTACTTCTATAACTGTGAATACAACTAAAAGTTCCTTGTTCTTCAGTCTTAATGTAGGCAAATGGTTCTTGTTGATCGCTTTCATTATGCATACACTTGCAGGTGTTATTTGTTACTTTTGTAATTTTAGTATTTTCAAGCAATCTTTTTCTAAAATGAATTCGTGTGAGAAGCTACATCTTGTAATCTGAGTTTGAACTGTCACTGTGTTTCTTATCTTCTCTGAGTTGTTGTGTAAACATTTGTTAATAGGAGACAATGAGTTCAATTACTGAAGTCTGCCTGACTCCAAACTTCAAGATAAACAGATGTTTGGTGTTACGTTTTTGTTGGTTCAATAATTTGTTAACACTTTTTTAATTCAAAATGTCTTCTCAGGACCTTCTTCAGACCTGATTTTAAGTTCTGATGCATTTACTAGAGTCCTACCTCATGATTGGCAGTCTCATAAAACAGCACTTAGAAACACAAGCAGTCTGTTGGTTGGCAAGAGTTATCAGTGTACTATAACTGCATGAAATGTCTTACCCAGTAAAGAGAAGCAGTTATTGCACATGGGCTAGCTATTAAAAAATCTTGATTAATATATAATGAGAATAATAATTATGTTAATATTTGTATTGTGCCATAAATTTTTAGCATCCATGTTTGTAGAGAGCCTTTCATTTGAATGCTTTTCAGATTCCTGAGAAGTTCTAACTGGCTTAGATACATAGGAAGACAAGGAGAACTGCCATAATGTGGATTCTTCTGTTGCTGATAAAATAGTAATATTTATTAACACCTGTGATGTCTGTCAAACAGATTCTTTTCCAGTCTAAACATGATTTTAATCTGTATTTTTAAATATTTTCTGATGAAGCTTGCAATTTCAGCAGATACTTTGATAACAATGTTTAATGTGCTGGGGGTGTATTCAAGATTACTTGTCATTATTACTTTGAATCTACTGATGAAAAATATGAGAAATAGCAAAGAATTCTGTTTCTCTACAGTTCTTTTCAGGATTAATTTAACTTAAATCTACCCTCATTCCAAGTAAAAAAGATACCTTATAGTTTTGTAATTGGTAATGCAAAACAATAAAAATTTAAATGTAAGTTTTTATTTGTTGGTGACTGGAGGCTGGTAGTAATCGGGGCCAGGCATGCTATCTGTTCTCAGTCTCAGCCTTAAAACAATACTTTTGTTAAGGCTATAAGTAAGCAGGAATGATACAGCTCTCATTTTCTTGGTATCTTAATAACATGTCTCAGTACAGCTGCTTAGTACAGTATAACTGAGCCTACACTCCTTACCAGATTTTTTTTCCAGCTGGTTTTTTAATGTATTTATAAGGAGGTAGTTGATGGATTGATTATGATGCATAGTTTGAAAGGATTCTGATTTTCCAGTTTTATGGAAACTATTATGTAATACTTACCTTTCTTTAAATTACTTCAGCTATTTCATGCCAGTCTATGGTTGCAAAATAGACACTTCAACTGTAAACCATTTCAGAATCGGAGCCACAAGACAAAGTAGGAAATCACCTTGTCTCTTTCATGATTGTAGTTGTGGTATAAACATTTAAACATTTCTTTTCATGTTTATATTTGGAATAAATAAGCTTTTTTGTCTCATGTTTTAGCCATGTCCTTCAGGGGCCCGTGATTTTCGAGAGAAACAATGTGCGGATTTTGACAATATGCCTTTCCGGGGAAAGTATTATAACTGGAAACCCTACACTGGAGGTAATGGTTAGCATTGCAATAATGTTACCTTAATGGGATGTCTTCAAAATCATATAAATGTTATAGAGAGAGTAATAATTGTAAATAGAATGTTTTGATTAAAATAGAATGAACTAAGTTGGGTAAGTTCATACTTTTGTTGGTCGCTGATAGTGTTACAGAAGAGCCATATTTCACTATTCTCGTAGATTTTGTCTTGCTGTGGAGGGGAGTGAGCATCATAAAGACTCCACTTTAAAAATATGGAGCCCTTTTCCACCTGCAGTTGCAATAGAAGAGCTGTAATTTACTTTCTTTTCTGAGACAGTTTGACCAAGTTTAGTTATGTTTCTGTCATTTTTCAAAGTTCTTTGATTGCCCTTTTTTTTTTTTCCTGTTCTAAATCCTGAGGGCTTTAGTTTTTGCGTTTTGTTAACTTGAATGATTTTACCAATGATTTTTGACTTTAAAGCCTAAATGATTTTACCAGTGGTTTTTTAGATTAAAAGCCTAAAAAAGCTAATCATTATCATGGGATCTGAGCTGTACTGTAATTGAAATAGGGCTAAATTCCTAATTGAAATAGTGTTATCTGGGTTTTGAAATTTACCTTGACATACTTCTAGCACTACATTCTGTTCTTATTCTTCCTTCACATAGTGAAGTGGTATCCTTATTGTTTTAAATTGTTCAGTAATCATTAGGATTGTATTAACATAATGGAATCATTATGGAGCCAGCCAACCTTGACATATCTTTCTATGTGAAATAATCTTTTTTACAAGAAAGAAGAGTCAAGTAAAGAAATAAGGGGAAATTAAATAAAGTTTATACATTATATGTTTCAGGTATGATATAAGATTATGAATTTCACATCTGTTTCTGCATAATATTTATACCTAAACTTCAGTTTTTCATGATTTCTGTTGATTGTATTTCTTTTTCTCTTTCATTTGTTTTTGTTGCCCAGGTGGGGTTAAACCATGTGCATTAAACTGCTTGGCTGAAGGTTATAATTTTTACACTGAACGTGCTCCTGCAGTAATAGATGGGACTCAGTGCAATGCTGATTCACTGGATATCTGTATCAATGGAGAATGCAAGGTTACAAATGTTTTGTAGAGTAATTACGGGTTACTTTGTTGTGTCTGCTGTCACCTACATTTAATTATGGTACTTGGTTATCATATGAAATGAGAATGTTGACAGGTCAAGTTGTTAATAAAAGTGTAAGATTGAGACAGAAAGTTAAAAAAAAGGTATTGCATGAAATAGACAAATCATTTGAATATCAGTAGCTTCTCACAAACATTCGTAGAACCTGTCATTTTGTCTCTTTTCTTGCTTTATGGTTTCTGTTGAAGAGTTGATGGAAAGGACAACAAAAGATGAACAGATTCTTTGCGCTGTTCCGTGGCCTGTTCCATCATTTCAGTTAGAACACCAGTCTGGCAGAAAAACAGTAAATGTGAACATACTAATTTGTTTGTCTCTAACGAACTCATCTTATTACAAAAAATCCTATTGCTAATGTAACTGAAACAGAAAGTTGTCACTATTGGTCTTTAGTTCTAGGAAAAAGATAATGATGCAAGTATTTGCCATTTACTAAAAATCTGCCATGTTTTAGTAAACTAACAAAAAAAATCTCAAGTTGAGAATGAGCCATGAATAAAGTTGGGTGTCTGTCATCTTGATGAATCAGTAAGTAGAAATCTCAATGATTAGAACTATAATATTTTGTCAGTTATTTGAAGTATTTTAAATTCTCTTATGATATATATATATATATATAACCTGTTTAGAAGATGGCAGATAATATTGTTAGACAGGGAAACAGTTACGTAGCTACCTTTGTAGCTTTGTGTAAATCCTGGAAAAAATTGGTAAGCTGCAATCTTCATTCTGTTTACAACCTACTTGTTTCATCCTTTTTTCTTTTTTCCTTTTCCTAAAGGCTTTGTCTTTATTTTCATTTTTTTAAATTTCTTTTCATCTAATACAGCATGCAGTTCAGCCTTTCATTATGTTTCATTCCTTCTTAGTGCGAAGTCATTTACATTTTACATTCAGACTTATGAAAATTGCAGTTTTCCCTGCAGGATGTGGAAATGTTGATCTATGAAGTTGTAATGCCATTGCAAATAGAAGTACTGCTTATGCTGTATAAATGTTTAAGGAACACACAGCATAACAAAGCAATATAGAGGGCACACAGCTGTTGTAATATTAAATAACAACATCACTACTCATTTATTGATAACCACAATAATTATATTGTTTGCAAAACACTGTGAAATCCCTTCCAGAAAGTCACAGTAGAAATACAAGATTCTTATTAATTAAGATTTGATAACAACCCTAAAATGTGGATTTTTCTCCTTTTTTATTTTCTTTCACTGACAAGAAAAACCTACTTAAAGTACTGGCTATCAAAAACAGAGTAGGTTAAAAAGAAGAAATGAATATCTCGAACTTGAGAGAAAAACTTCAAAAATAGTGGTACAAGGCCATCATCCTGTTAAAATATTTGTTCTTATCTGTTCTCAGCATGTAGGTTGTGATAATATTTTGGGGTCTGATGCTAAAGAAGATAGATGTCGTGTTTGTGGAGGAGATGGGAGTACATGTGAAGCCACTGAAGGTTTCTTCAATGACTCATTGCCCAGAGGAGGTATGTATATCTACGTCCATTCTGTTGCACAGTACATTTAGATGACTCTTCAGTAAATACCAGCGCTGCCTTGATTCCCAATATGGCATTGCTTCTGGTCATTCATTTTGACTCCTTTTGCCTCATTGTTTCCTTTTTTTCTGTATTAGTTTGGTATTATCTTAAATACAATGTGTTTCAGTACTGAATACTTAGTTCTGTTGGTCTTTATTGCACTAAAGCAAATTGGTGGAGGGTGTTTTGTTATTATTTAGTTCTCATGGTATAGTAAGAGTAATGTTTTACTGTGTATGGTAGAATGTGGTAGTTAGTCATGCATGACATTTTAGAATAGCAAGAATACAGAAATGTTCATCATATTAAGAACTCAGAAAATGTATATAGGCAATTATTTTAAAACTTAGCTCAAAAAAGAAGAAAATGTTAGTCTTGTAATCTTTGTGTTATCAGTTTTAGACTCATTAATACAGGAAAAGGAGTGACACACTGGAGTTAGTTCAATTCAGTGAACAACCAGTAAGATTATGCAGGTCTGGAGCTCTTGACCCTCTGTGAGGAGAGTTTGAGAGAACTGGGCTTGGACAGTCTCCAGCCTGGAGAATCCCCTGTGGTGACCTCGTATCAGCCTTCCAATATCTGTGAGGAGGTTATGGAGGAAACAGGCTGTTTGCACTGGTGGGTACATGGTGGGAGATGAGACAATGTCTGTAAATTGAAAGAAGAAAGGTGCATACCAAATGGAATAAAAAAATATTTTCCCAGGAGGACAGTCTAGCAGTGGATCAGATTGCCCAGAAAGGTTGTACAGTTTCCATCTTTGGAGGATTTTATGACCCATCAGGATAAACTACTTAGTAACTTGGTCTGATCTAGCTGCTCCTGCTTGTAGCTGGAAGTTGGACTTAATGGCTGACTGTGGTCCTCACCCGCCTGAATTATCCTAGAATCCTAAAGTAATTTTATGTGTTAATTGCTTGTGATACACTGAAAAAAATACACTATTAGTACTTAAAGAAAGGAATTCTTGAATACAGAAGTTCTTGCTATCAGTTCAAAATTTTTGCACGAAGTTTAAGGAGCTTTCTTTTATATAACATGAAAGCAAATGTTCAAGTACATTTGAATCCCATATCTCATAGTAGTTTTTTGTTGTAAGGAATTCACTAATAGTTAGTAACATTACTTAATATTGATGAAATAAAATTTATCTTTGTCTTATAGGCTATTTGGAAGTGGTTCAAATTCCAAGAGGTTCTGTGCACATTGAAATAAGAGAAGTGACAATGTCAAAGAACTACATTGGTAAGAGTGTGGGTTAAATAGTAGACTGTTATTTAAGTCAGAGTTTATGTTGTGATTTGAAGATACATTTTCTGGTTTGGCCAAACCATACACACAGTAGAAATAGCAGAGGGAATAGTTAGCTGTAAATACTAGGTTGTGATCGACAGTTACAGCAGTTAGTTAGGATATATTGCCTTGAATGGAGTAATTGAAATACACCACATGATTCCTCCTTGTCCATTTAGTGCAAAGTCTTGTCAAAGGCACTACAGTAGAAGTGTTAGAGTTGAACTGAAGTGGATGAGGAAATAATACTCAATATGAGGAAATAAAATACTCAATTATGAGGAAATAAATAATCTACTGTCCCACTGTGAAGTAATGACATCCATCTGGGAATTCTCATGGGGGATTATACTGTTTTAAAACACAATTTTATTTCATCAGCAACCATAGATACTTAAATGCTAACAATGCTGTCTCCATACTTTAAGGCAATTTAATGTACTCCTTCCACAGTGTTGCTGTTGTAGGGACTAGATGCCATTCCTGGTTTATAGATAAGGAAAATGAGATGCAGAAAAACTGTGTGATTGAAACCACTCAGGAAAACTATTGTAAAGCACTGGATTAAATTCAGATTCCCAGATTATTATAATTTCTTTTAAAACTGATAAATGTGCTTTCTATTTTTGTTTAATACGTATTTACAAGTCTAACTTAGTCAAACTCAAGACAACATGCATTTCCAAAAGTTTCTGTACCTTGGCTTGAATACCAGTCAGTTGACAGTGGTGCAAGAACACCAATTTCTTAGTCAGAAGTAGATTAGAGAGCTGGTTAGTTCTACAGCAAACTAAGAGATTAACACTACCAAAAGCTATTACCTGTTTAAGCTGAAAAGCAACTGCCAGGGCTACTTCTGCCAGTCTGTAGTCCATGTAGTTGGTATATAACACTAGCGTTTGGGAAAAGATTGTGATATTTGTGCATTAGAAAGGCAATTATCCTCATAGTCACATAAATTCCTAAGTGAATTATATTGACAATAACACTGTTGTTGAATACCTACCTTTCTTTCTGCCTGCAGCCCCTTCTGAAATTCAGCAGATATTCAATCTCCCTCAAATCAGCAGGAATAATAACATTGCTAGCAATTGAGTGCTTCTGTTCTTTCACTATCATGTTCCCCATGGCCCCTCCCTCATTTCAAAATATGCTATGTGTAAGTTTGCTTCTATATCCTGTAGTGACATTTCAAACAGAGGTGGTTGGAGAGAGGTATACTATCATAGTCATTTTCTATGATGAACTTTTCCATGGATGGGTGAAAACCAGAACAAAGATGCCGCTACAATTATTTGTTATTTTTCTGTAGGAATAGAGCAGAGGAAAGTGATCTGAAAAAGCATTTTGATTGGCACAATCAGAATAAAATGAATGAAAGATGGAAATTTTTTGGCTTAAATACAAAGTATAACTTCATTTAATCTGAAAATGTATGTTTGTACATAAATATTTTTTTAAATGTGCTTGTCACAATTTCAAGGGATTTCCTGAGTTCCAGGCTCTCTCCTCACTACTGTGGCTCATGCCACAGTACAGTGACTACATAAATGGGGAATTCCTCTCCATTATTAATTTCTTGTTTGTTATCTCCTTCTTGTACTACAAAACCTCTACAATAAGGAACTTAAAATACTTTGAGAATTCCAGGTAAGTGAATGTATCAGAACTAGTTTCTTCACTCTAAACACATGAGTATTTCCGAAGTAAATCCAGGGAAGTCAATGCAATTTGATTTATGCTATGGAAAGATGTTAATTTTT
Organism: Lophotriccus pileatus; assembly: GCA_035583135.1. Lineage (NCBI taxonomy): Eukaryota > Metazoa > Chordata > Aves > Passeriformes > Tyrannidae > Lophotriccus > Lophotriccus pileatus. The sequence continues at coordinate 50,986,278 of JAWWES010000094.1, forward strand.
AGACCCTTTGGTACTGATAGAAATGGTTACTGATCCTGATGAATATCACTGTCATCAGTAGAACATTACTTCCTTTCCCACTGTCATGAGGTGGTTGAATGCTCATATGAATGCTCTCTGATATGTTTTAGAAAATTCAGGTATCAGAGACATTTTCCGTAACTGTTTAAGGTAAACCAACTGCCCACGTGCATGTAATTGAGAAGAAAACATCACACAACTGAAGCTGTCTTAATCCTTAACGTTATGATGTGAATTCTTTCCCTATCCAGTAAAGTCAGTTATTTGTCTCAACAGAAAATGACAAGCATTCTGACTACAGCTTTCCAACCATCATTTTGCCTTTAAAAACATGTTGTATTTAAAGTAAATATATAAATGAAATATGTATATTGGTAATCCTCACCTTAAGTCAAGAAGTCAGTATCTAATTAACAAAGTATTAATCTTAAGAGCCAATGTCAGTTTCATATTTAGAAATTTATTCTGATATTATTGATAAAATATCAAATAAAAATCCCTGCATAATATGTGCTTGTCCATCCTATTGGTTTGTTAGCTGTGAAATATCTGTTTTATCTACAGTTCTTTTATGGTTCAAGGCTATAAATTAGGAAAAATAAAATATCCTATCGGATTAAGTACCTAATATTTAGGTTTGTGGTAGAAATATCTTGTATTTATGCTTTAATAAGGAAAAAGAATTAGTGGACAAAGGAAACAAAACAAGAGCTGATTGACATCACGTGTCAGGCTAAATGTTCCTTCTTTTTCTTTTCCTCTGGATATTATCTGAGATACTTTTTCCATGATCTAGTTTCTTAATCTAGAGATGAAGTTGATTATACATTTCAGACCTGCATGTATGTTATGTAGATCAGCATACATTGCTCGTGGGCTCAGTTTTTAAGTTTAAGACGTTTTGCAAGTTGTGTGAGGCATTCTGGTTTGTTCTATATAGCATCTACACATTGAAACCTGCAAAGTACATCTGCATATTGGAGATTATTGCAGAGGCGAACTTGTTGATTTGCATGATGGATATTTTGACCAGGGCTAAAGAAAAGGCTTTATATTGCTTGAAAAAACAGTGATATAGAGCTGAAGTTCACATACTTCTAACAGATTAGTAGAACTAATTTACAATGGCTTCTCCATTATAAATGCTGCTTCCAATTTTTAGGTGGCTTGTATTTTTTTTTAAGCTTTAAAATCTGAAGAGGATGACTACTATATTAATGGTGCCTGGACTATTGACTGGCCAAGAAAGTTTGATGTTGCTGGAACAGCTTTTTATTACAAGAGGCCAACAGATGAACCAGAGTCTTTGGAAGCACTAGGCCCTACTTCAGAAAATCTCATAGTCATGGTAAAGTTATAATTAATATATTTCTGGCATTTGAAATATATATTTGTGTTTTGAGAACAGGCAAGGATATGAATGAAATAAAAATAGGTTGTGTTTTCAAAAAGTGTACAGCTTGCTTAGCTGGGACTTTGCGTGAGTGTTTTTATTACAGCTTTCCTACCTTTCAAAATTGACTGCAAACATTGTAATGAAACAGGGAAAAAGTCAGAAGAGCACCAGGCAGTCTCACAGAAAATACCTCATCTCTGTTAAATGTGGTTCATACTAATGGTAGCAGAAATCATAAATGGACCATACATTTTATCTCTGCATGCTGCTGATACATGACAGTCCCTGACAGTTCTGTAAATGTCAGTGGTTTTAAGCCTGGCCTGAGTGTGACGTATATATACTGTTACCTCAGAAGGAGTATCATTACTTGAGCTGTGTTAAAGTATACTGTGACATACATTGCTCTGAATGGATTTTATAAGGTATGAGGATGTAACAAAAGATGTGACCAGGATCCTGATACCCTATCTCTGAAAACAGGCAATAGTGAGTGAGCCTGCTGTTTCACTGCTACCTTGAGGAGTATAAGAACAGGGTGATACTTTCCCATATAGTCTGTCAGCTGCTAGATTTGCAGTTCAGGAGTTGCCTGAGCCAGATGGGGTATTTTTTATATAGAATAATTGTTTCATGTGTATTCACATTTTAGGCAGCATTTTCAAACATCTTTTTATCTTCTATAGCAATGGATAAGCTAGAGAGTCCATACAGAATGAGTATGCAATTATTATAGTGCCTTTTCTCATTCAGTCAGTGTCACTGACCTCCTTTCTGGAAGTTCTCTGCTGTTTCATCCTATGAAGATAGGCAGAAGTGCTTCTGAAAAATGTAACAAAGTAGAAATGCATTAGAAGTAGCATTAAGATGAGTCAGATCGCTGCATCTAACATGATTATATATTACTAGCAATGAAAAAAAAAGTTTGTTAGAGAGTCAGAGTTGGACGGGTGATATGTAGAAGTGCAGTACAACAGAGAGGGTAGATGAGAACTTATGGTGATTGGTGCACTTTTGTCTATATCGTGTGCAGTGATGTGGTTTTGGCAAGAGTTTTGATATACCTTTAAAGGAATCACAGGTGTGATAGCTTATGCTATTGGTTGCATTAAGGAAAAACAGTTACCTCAGCAATGGTCTGTTGTTGTTAATATTATTACTATTGTTGTAGTCGCTAGAAGTGCTCCAAGGGCAGAACTGGGTTCACAGCTGCTATGTTGCTTGTACCCCTCACAAGATTTCAGTTAGAACTGCTACATGTTTGCGCAGTAATGTCCTTATCCAACTTTGAGCTCCCATAGTTACTCAGCTCTCAAATTCATTTCCTTGAAGACATTAATTAGAAAACTAGCTTTTTAGAATAGTTTTTTCAGGAATAAAGAACTGATTTAAAGTTGCGTTAAGGGAGAAAAAAGCTCTAAGCTCACCTTAGAGAATAATACTTTTGTATATGTTTTAAAAGTTAGTACAGATTCTTGTGGGAATACCTAAAATAACTTACTGTGATTTCCTTTATTGCTTTGTTCCTTCTAACAGGACGTGACACATGCCTAGAATAAATGTCACTGTTTGCCCTTTGCCTTCCTGTTTTAATGGTATAACCAGTTGTTTTCAACTACAGATTCTGCTACAGGAACAAAATTTGGGTATAAGGTATAAATTCAATGTTCCCATCTCTCGCACTGGCAGTGGAGACAATGAAGTTGGCTTTGCATGGAATCACCTGCCTTGGTCAGAATGTTCTGCCACTTGTACTGGAGGTAAGACACCAGGCAGTCAAGCTACAGGGTAAACTGCATTGCAAGATACACTTTACTGTATAGTTATATAGGTGACTAATTGAAAACATTTCTTTCAGGCATACTTCAAACCTTAATGAACATTTATTTTAATCACCATGGATTTTATTGTTTTCAAGTACACTTAATATGTTCAGATCTTTTGGTTAAATGCAGTGTATCTTGGCACAATGTCTCTCTCTGCTGATACTTCTTCTGAGACCTTCTTGAAGCTGGTATGTTTGCTTTTCACAGGAGCTTTGTTGATAAAGGACATCAGAATTTTTAAGTAAGGAAATTAAAGGCCAGAAGATAAAATAGGCATCCATTATTAAAAGATGTGTCTTTGTATGTTTGTAGGTATACTTCGCACAATCTTAGTCAGTCCACCTGTCCTCCAGCCACCAAAGTTTAGGATGCACACTGGCAGCTCCTCTGTAGCAGATGATAACAATTGGATTATACTTGCTAGCCCATAGCAATATGAGAGAATTGTTGCCCTTTGGCAGCAGTGGGGGATTTGTAGGTTGTCCCATGTGATTCATCATGGGTGGCTTTTGCCCACAACTTACTATATTCCTAATCCTCCCTCTAGTGGCCACCAATGCAATTCTTTACCTCTGGCTGGGAGAGCAGGACAGTTGGCTTCCTTCAAAGCCAACACCATTGCTGCTGCAAGGAACTGGTGAGTAGAAGTGCTGTGTGAACAGTATCTTTCTTCTCTCTGGAGACTGAATGAATCATCTCGGCAACATGCCTCTGTTTCAGAAGATATGGGAGAGTGCTTTAAATCCATCTCAGAATTTCAGTTTCTACTGCACTGTGAATAGCCCACATCAAGAGGAAGATACCATCTTTTTTTTAAAGAACCTTTGGAACAAATATTTTTCACTTTCTTTTTTCCTGGCTATTGGAAGTATTCATGCTTAGAACCATGGTGACTCACCCTTCTGCTGGAAGCTTCTATGGCTGTTACTGCTTGTGTGCAGTTTAAACACAGCTTAGTCATACATAATACACGAAGGATAGCACGAATTCTTTTCTCTGACACTAGAGAAAGTCTTGAAAGAAAATAGAGGAAGATGCCAATGTTCTCCAGTATTTTTATTGTTCATTTGTTAGATTCCTGGGTGATAGGGTGCTTTTTGTAACTGCAGTTTTGGTACTGGTAACTGTGGTAGGGAAAGGAACATTTTAAAGGGAAAGGATAAAGAAGGGAAGTGCCTAGCTCGTAGCAAAAGACGTTCCAAGTATCAGAACTTTAGCGGTATTGTCAAATCCTATTTTTTATGATGGCAATGAGTTAATGATCTAATTTTCCATTGAGATTTTAGCCATGGATCTTCTGTTACGGAGGTAATTCTCATTTCACACATTTGACAATATACAATGAAAAAATAATTGGTTCTGAAGGAGTAGGCACTTGTCTAGATTTAAAAAATTGGATGTAATTATTAACTTTCAAGGGAAGATTTATGAATCCTTAAAAACTGCATGTATTTATTTATTTTAAATTCAGAGGGAGGCAAAGGAGAGATTTTTTTTTTGGTAGCTGATGGTGGCCAAACCAGGCACTTTTGTCTCCTGTCTTTCAGCTTAATAGAGGGGTATCTATCCTGTGGTCACTTGTTTTCACTGAGTGCTGTGCTCATGACATAAGTATTACATTGTAGCTATAATTCATCTGAAAAACTGTATCTGCTCTCTCTATGTGAGTTCCTACTACTCCCTTCAGTTTATGAAACACCTTTCACCATATGCCAAAAGAAGATACAAATCTAAAGAGGAGCTGAATCAGGGAAGAAGACTGCAGAGTCAGATATACTTCTCTATCAAAACATAGGGTTTATTTCAAAGCAGTAGGCATATCTCAATTCTAATCAACATATTTAACTTCTATCTATCTCTGAATTTGTATTTTAAGGTTATGTCTTTTTGTCTAGAGGTATGTAACACTTAAAAAGCTCACTTAGAAGAACATTAAATTTACGAGTATTTAGAAGCCAGGAAATGTCAGAAATAAGGATTACTATATAATCTCTTTTTTTCTGTAGTTGTGGCTGTTCTGTGAAACTGGGACCAATTGACCAGGCACCACTTTCACAGTCTAGCTCATGTCTACTCAACACTGCATAACTCTACTTCTTTCTAAATCAGACTAATTTTATCTGCATTGCATACCTTTTGACCAAGTCTGTGATTTTTAAACCTGATTATTACTACATGTAGTAACCAAAATGATGTTTCTCTAGTGTGATCTTGAGGATATATGTTGAACGTCTGGAGGAGAGCCCAAAGGCATTTTGGCAGTGCAAAGTTTAACTAATTTTGGAGTATTATATATTGCAGAAGTGTCCAATTTTTTTGTGCAGTCTCTCCTTCATAGTGTTTTGAGAGCAATCCACTGCATTCAGCTGTTCCTAGACCTGCTTTATGCCTTGCCTTGGAGAAGGGTAACTGGAGCACTCAGGAGCTAAGGAACAAGTTAAGAGCAAGCTAGAAGCAACCTGCAATCTTTGATTAGATAGAAACATGCTGTCCTTTCCACTGGACTTGTATATTATGTTCATCTCTCCTGTGCTGAGGAGTCAAATCTGAACATTAAAAATGCTTTACCTTTTCCGACAGGACCTCTGTTCTAGGGCCTGTCCATTTTCCACAACAGGAAGAGCATAGTAAATGGAATGTTAGGGAAGAGGAGAAGGGTTTCCTGCTTATGACAACTCAATGCTGAGCTCTGGATTCCATTCCTGTCTCCCTTTTGTGGTTCTCATGGTATTGAGCAACTCAAAGCATATATTACAGTCTTACTTGCTAATTATGAATTCATTATTATGCGGGTAGCTCTTTGGAATTTCTGATGCATGCAAGAAATTTCATAATTGCATGTGAAAACTCACCCAGACACCTGAAATCAATGACCTCTCCACAGCAGACATTCTCTGCCACTGTATTCTCTGTAGTTGTGTCTAGTAAATAAGTTAAACTTCATGAAACAAACAGTTGTTAGATTGCCTCTAAAAGCAGAGGAAAGTCTTCTGTGAGAGGCAGCCTTGACTGTAATGACCATGAGATTGTGGAGTTCAATATTGAATGAAGACATCGTGGGATAGCAGGCAAGATTACAGCCATGAACTTCAGAAGAGCTAACTTCAGTCTTATTAGGGATCCTCTTGGAAGAATCCGATGGGAACGGGTCCTGAAGGGAAGAGGGGTCCATGAGAGTTGGTTGGTATTCAAAGATCATTTCCTTCAGGCTCAAGAACGATGCACCCCAGTGAGAAAGAAATTGAGCCAAGGGGGCAAGAAACCTTTCTGGATGAATAAAGAACTACTGTCATTACTCAAGTATAAGCATGAAATACACAGAAGATGGAAGCAGGGTTAAACCACTTCGAGCGAATATAGAGAGGTGATCAGAGTAAGTAGAAATGAGACAAGAAAAGCCGAGGCCCATCTGGAAGTAAATCTGGCCTAGGATGTCAAGGATATTAAAATGGCCTTTTTCAAATACATCAGCATCAAAAGGAAAACTAAAGATAATGTGTACTCATTAGTAAATGGAGAGGGGACCCTGGAAACAGAGGACACAGAGAAGGCAAAGCTATTGAATGCCTTCTTGGCACTGGTCTTCATGATCAAGACCAGCCCTCAGGGATTTTCTGACCCAGGAGACCAGGGTAAAGGAATGCTGGAAGGAAGACTTCCCTTGGCCAAGGAGGATTGGGTCTCAGAACACCTATACAAATTTGACATCCACAAGTCCATGGGCCCCAATGGGATGCATCCATGACTACTGAGAGAGCTAGCAGGTAGCATAGCCAGGCTGTTCATGATCATCTTTGAAAGGTCATGGAGATCAGGAGAGTGCCTGAGGACTGGAAGATAGCAAATGTCACCCTGGTCTTCAAAAAGATCAAGAAGGACCCAGCCATTCTGCCTCAGTCCCTGGAAAGGTGATGAAGTGCCTTGTTCTGGAAGCCATCTCTACCCATGTGGAAGACAAGAAGGTGATCAGGAGTAGTGAGCATGGATTCACTAAAGGTAAATCATGCTTGACCAATCTGATTGCCTCCTATAATGAAACAGCTACCTGGATGGATGAGGTAAGAGCAACGGGTATTGTCTACCTCAACTTCAGCAAGGATTTCAACACTGTCTCTCACAACATCCTCCTAAGCAAACTTAGGAATATGGAATATGGACTGGATGAATGGACAGTGAGGTGGATTGAGAACTGGCTGAATGGCAGAATTGAGGGGATCATAATTAGTGGCGCAGGGGCTAGTTGGTGACCTCCTCAGCAGGTTCACTGACAAAGTTTGGAGGAGCGGCCAATACCCCAGAGAGCTGTGCAGCCCTTCAGAAGGATCTTGGCAAGTTGGAGAGGTGGGCAGAGAAGAACTGTCTAATATTCAATAAGGGCAAGTTCAGGGATGCACCTGGGGAGAAATAACCTCAGGCATTAGTATAGACTGAGGGCCAACCTGCTGGAAAGCAGCTTTGTGGAGGAGGATGTGAGAGTCCTGGTGGACAGCAAGGTGTCCATGAGCCAGCAGTGTGTCCTTGTGACCAAGAAGGCCAATGGTATCCTCGGGTGCATTAGGAAGAGCATTGCCAGCAGGTCGAGGGAGGTGATCCTGCCCTGGTGGGGACCGGAATGCTGTGTCCATCTTCACAAGAGAGACATGGAGCTCCTGGAGTGGGTCCAGTGGAGGGCTACAGAGTTGATTAAGGGACTGGAGAAAAGGCTCTCCTATGAGGAAAGGCTGAGGGCGCTGGACCCATTCAGCCTCAAGAAGAAACAACTGTCTTCAGTTAAGTATCTGAAGGGAGGGTGCCAAGAAGGTGGAGCCAGGCTTTTCTCAATGGAGCCAAGCAATAGGGCAAGAGGCAATGGGCAGAAACTGATGCACAGGAAATTCCACCTGAATATGAGAAAAACTTCTTTACTGTGCAAGTGACCGTGCACTGGAGCAGATTGCTCAGAGAGGTTATGGAGTCTTTATAGCTG
>JAWWES010000094.1:50995125-51023815 GCA_035583135.1 Lophotriccus pileatus
GAGGTTATGGAGTCTTTATAGCTGGTGGCAGACTTGGAGAAGACTAAAAGAACACAATGCCAGAGAATACCAGAATGTGCGGTGCAAGGTTCTCTATACAGAGAAGAATGAGAGAGAACACAGGGAAATCAGAAAAAATGGATGGCAGCAACAAAAATTTCCTTTACTGACTTGAGTATTGTTTAATGAGAAAGTCTGAGAAAGGGAAAAATAAAATATGTAAAAATAGTTAATGAAACAATAAAATGAGATCTGGAAAGAGAGAGGAAATGGAGATACATATTGCTTACAGATCACAGAATTGTAGTTTATTTATTTTCATGCATGTCTTTCATTATAGGTTATCTTGTAATTTCTGAGGTCAAGTGTATGACTCTGTCCAGATCAGTAAGTATTCTTAATAAGGAACAGCTCTGGTATTGTTTAAAAAAAAATCCAGCAAAACTAAAAAAAAAAGGAAAAGAATCCTTCCTTTATGGTTTGGTTTTGTTTTTTTTTTGTTTTTTTGTTTTTTTGTTTTTTTTAGTGCATTTAAAAATGACTCAAATAAGTTCATACTTCTTTTTGTTTGTTTGTTTGTTTGTTTAATTTCTTCCATGTTTAATTCTGATGGTAAATGGAAAAAAATAGCATTTCTGATCTGGAATCCTAAGCATTGTTTGTAATCCTAAGCATTGGTTTGGATTTCATTTATTCTATTAGAGTTCATCTCCAGATGAGTTAAATGTCTTAGATATTTATGTGGATTTTTTGAAACAGTATACTAAGTAAATTGATAACTGCACAGTTTTTGTTACTTCTCCTCACTTGTGTAAAGTGGTGCCAACTTTTTTTTCCTTTTCCTCCTGTATGTTTTCCTTTCATGCCCTCAGATGAATTATCTTTAGACAAATAAAACATATTTTTCCTCACCAAAGAAAATGTAAGTTTGGCTCTATGACGAATATCTTGTGATCTGATGAGTGAGCTCAGAAAGTATGTCTGGGTTAACCCGCATGCACTAGTTTTGGTGATGCAAGCTTCACTATGTATTGGTACTGGAATCTTTATAATTAACTGTTGCAATCACAAACCACAATTTTTGGGATTGCTTTTAAAAATAGATATGGCATTTACATGCCTGCAATTTTAATTCAAGAATAAAATGTGCTCCATGTAACTACTGAAAGTCATGCAGACTATTTGCGAATTGAAATTTGCAAAACATCTCAGTTCTCTGGAGATTGTGGTCATGAAAACACTGGAGTTTGGGGTTTTTTTTAGGATTACATTGACCAGCTTTGAGGACATTTTATGTTTTTTATTATAAACTATGAATCTGTAGATTTGAAAGCAGAGTGTTTCTCTCTAACTGCTTGTAATTATTCCCCCAGAGTTTAAATGAACTGGTTTAACTACGCTTTTTAGATTATTTTAAGAGAGACCATATACTCGGGGAAGAGTAAAAAGAGTTTTTCAAGACCCACAGAGCATAACCAAGTTGTAGCTGTTGTCTGGGTAGAAAGAGCACTTCTAGCTTTTACATTTCTTTTTCTTATCTTAAAAGTTAGAATCTGACTTTTTTCTGAGGTTTTATATTGAATAACATTGTAACTAGACAGCAGTTTTGTAAAGTTTATGTACTGTGTGACAAAATGTTGCAGAACTTTTTAAAAACTGGATTAGTGTATCTCCTGGCAACAATTAAAGATTCTTCACTGTGTAACTGAATAATGTTGAATACTGTTTTACAGGTGATACACTACTGAACAACATTCAATAAATAACACACCTGAATTATTTTTTTTTTCAAACTGAGCACAGTGATCCTTTGTGTTCATAGAACTTCAGAATATTTTCTTATTACTTAACTGCTCAGAAATGAATGTGTTAAGGCTGTCAATTTTTAGCCAAAGCCTAGAAGGAAATCTATCTGATGCTAGGAGGAAGTTCAGTAAAAACATTAATATCTGTGCTGCCTGATAAATACATGTACAAGAATGGTATGCCTCATTAAAATGCTTAATTCTAAAGTATGAATAAATTATTATTTTTAAGTAATTATATTTGAGGGAAATACCAGTATGAAGGCCACATTCAGCCTGTTTTATCAGCCACCAAGAAAATAAAGGCAGCTTGTGGTAGAAAGGATAAATGGTTAGTCAGGGTTGAACATTACTTGTATGTCAGCTAGCACTGCCATGTTATTAGCACTGCTGTTTTGCTAGAGCTGTTAAGTACTATTTCTCATCACAGTGAAATCTGAGTAGAAAATTGCGAGAAATATTTCTTGTCAATTTGTTCAGATCTAATTCCAGTTATCTCATCTGTTGGCAGTGTTTGCATAGATTGTAGAATTCAAAGTGAATTTTTTCACAGCTTCTTGAATATTTAGATCTTTCACTTGCTTGTCAAGAACCAAAGGAAGGTATTATTTCCTCCTATGAGGAAAGGCTAAGAGAATTGGGTTTGTTCAGTGTGGAAAAGAGATGGTTTAGCAGTGGTCTAATTGCAGCTGTCCTGTACCTGAAGGGGCCTACAAGAAAGATGGAGAGGGACTTTTTATAGGACAGGACAAGAGGGAATGGCAGCAAACTAAAAGAGAGCAGCTTCAGATTAGATATTAGGAAAAAATTCTCTACTGAGGTTGATGAGACACTGGAGCAGGTTGCCCACAGGAGTTGTGGATGCTCCAACCCTGGGAGTGTTCAAGGCCAGGTTGGATGGGGCTCTGAGCAACCTCAGTCTAGTGGAAGATGACCCTGGCTGTATCAGGGGGGTTGAGTAATCTTTAAGGTCCCTTCCAACCTAAACCATTCTATGATTCTATGATTCTGTGCATGTCTTCAAATGAAGAGATGATTATAAAGTAAAGTTGGCACATATTTGAAGCCAGGAGGTTTTAATCCCCATTTAGTTGTATGCATTTCACATTTTGGAAAAAGTGAAATGATTGCTTCTGGGTTTAAGAAAGGTACAGGGATTTTTGCGACTGTTATAATGCAAATAATCCTGTTATTTCAGAATTATAACTAGTCATGTTCAATAAAATACTGCATGTGAATTGCAAATCCGCAGTCTTTTTATGCTAATGAACATCATACATCTTGTTTCAAAGAGAGAGGAGTCAGTGTGTACTAGTCTTAACAACAATATATTTTTGTCATATCAGTGGTTCCTTACTGTCTTTTTTTAGGTCCTGATTAAAAAAAAAAACAAACAAACAAAACAACAGACCAACCAAAAATCTGTTAATACACTATCTTGTAATGTTACCTTGGCAGTGATATGTCATTATGTTTTGGGAATAATGATCAATTCTAAATTGCCCTTTTGGTTAGTAATGAAAGAAGAGATGGAAGTGTCAAACAAAATAAGTATTCACAGAGAAACCTGTAGCTTTCATATTGAATTACACTTCTGTAATTTTCATGAAGAAAACTTTTAGGATAACATGTATAAAAATGCAACACTGTTTCCCAGTATTGCTGGTTTATTTTAAACCAGAGTACATAAACAGTAATTCTGCATTGAAGTGTGACCGCTTTCTATTTGGTGATGTTTTCTTTGGAAATTTAAGTGTCTTTCCTGGGAGAGAATGACAGACAGAAAATTAATTTTGTGCAATATATAATAAAAATGGTCTGTTAGTAAATCTATAAATATATTCCCCTTGGTTTAGAAAACAACAGCAATTTAGAAACTTCTCTCAGTGGCGTAGCCTAAAATTGAAGGAAAATAAAAGCTTTATTGTGGTCAGGGGGCATTCAGTCAATTGAAATTCACACTGATGCAGTTTTCAGACAGTTAAAAGTGGAATGGTAGGATTAATAATCAATAGGTGAAATACACTTATCCTGAGCAAGTAGAAGAGCAAGAATTGTTAGTTAATCAATGGTCTTTCATTTCGTCCCAAGGTGTACAGAAACAAGAGGTGGTGTGTAAAAGGCTGGATGACAGCTCCATTGTACAAAACAATTACTGTGACCCTGACAGTAAGCCTCCAGAAAACCAAAGAGCCTGCAACACTGAGCCTTGCCCACCTGAGTAAGTCATTAATCACTAAGATGGACAGCTTTTTTGCATAGATAGAAAAGTCTTTGTAATCTATAATAAATCCTATTGAACAAATGTGTATAAAATTCTGATCTAGTATTCATATCCTGGTTTATTAGAAAGGATATTTGAGTTTGGTTTTTTGGTTATGGTTTCTGTTTTGTCTTGTCCCTCTAAAATCAACTGTGGAAAATTCATTTAGCTAGAGGAAGTCTGATTTGACTGAGGAACAGTTCATACATTTTAAGTGAAAAGAGACTAGCAAAACAGTTTCTTAGAATGTGAGTGTCATATGCAGTGAGTAGTGCAGAGAGGAGAACTGGGGATCATTCTGAAGGCAACAATGACAGAAGAATGGCGAGATATGAATAATTTTACCTTAATTATATTGCTTCTTAAATGTTTGCCATATTTTAAAGTATGTTATATTAAAGCTTGGCTTGAAGTGTTCATGTGAGAAGTGGCAAATATAGAACCTGCTTAACAGACCAAACCATTTCCTGATAATAGTTTTGTCAAACTTTCTTTCCAACATGCTCACTGTTGTACAGTAATGCTGTGTGTTTTTAAAGATTAGGTGCCCACACGATTACTGCTGTTTAGATTTATTTTTAAAGATAGCTGTATGCTATATATTGAAAAGATAATTAAAAACACAGCAGCTCATTTGATTGAAAATTAAGTGTGGCAAGGACCTATAGCTTATTCTTACTACAAAAGCTGTTTAGAAACAGTTGTGATATTTTGCACTAGAGAATAATATTAGCATGTGTACAACAGCTTATCTTATGTTTTGAGACAAATAAAGCTTGTTGAAAAGGTCAAAGACACAAACAGTTTATTGATTACCAAGCTCTGGTAGTTTGACTTTGGTGATAATCTGTAGCTGTATTCCAACTGAGAATGAAAATAATTAATGCTGATTAAATGTAGATACTGCACAATACTGTGGTCTCTTGTAAATGTCTCTTAGAAACTGCTAAACTGTAGCATGAAGGACACTGAGAGGAATGGGACAAGATTATTGTACATTAATAAAATCCTAACAGGTGTTCATGAAGCCAGTTTCTCCCTAGAGGATCAGCTGCTTCCTTGATGTGGTGCCTGGTTTCAGGATGGCAAAACAATGACTTCTACACTTACTTCCACTGCGTCATGTACCTTACTCATTTGACATAGAGCAAAGTGCACTGCTGTCACCTTGAGCGTGAATATGCTGTCTCACAAACAGGTCTAAATTAGGTCAAAATCATTGTCCCCACAGTCTGTGTGTAAATACATGTTTATCCTCCAAGGATGTGCATTTGTTTGGATAACACTGTTTATTTAGCATGGCTGTCAGTGCACCAACTGAACTTTCACACCATTTACTTGAGAACAGAACTTGAGAAGTGGTCACGTTTGATCAGTTCCTTTTTACCAAACACATCCTTCCTTTGTGTGACTTAATTATTAACAAATTAGCATTTTAAAAAGTAGCATTTACATAGTTATTCCAAACCAATTAAATTTTACTTTCTTTTTTTTTCTTTTTTTCACTGACATTACTTAAAAAACAAAAATTAGAAAACCAAAAAAAAAAACCAGCCCACAAAGTGGAACACTTTCAGATTCTCCATCCAACACAGCAGGGACATTGATGAACATGGAGGCAAGTCATCAGGATTCAGATAGTGGGTAGTGTGTATTGATCAGTATCAGTATCAGCATGTCAGGGCAGTTCAGCCCACATCTGCCTTCATTCTGATGTTCCGCACAGGTTGAATACAAAGTGCTGAACTCCTAAGGAAGGGTTCCTGATTCCTCATGTTTTAAGTAGTCTAGTAGAAGGCTGCTCAAATAACAGATAGTTATTCAAAGAAGTTTACTCCTTTTGGCAAAAAGTTTTATCATGCAGTCTGACTTAGTCTTTACATAGAGTGGCCAAATACTTCCCTTTTTAATTAGCACAATTCCACTGCTGGTGTATACCAAAAGCAATGAAAATTTTACATTTCTGAATGCCAGTTACATTATACTTGAGGTCCTTGAGCCGCACCAGACTGTTTGTTCACAATATTTTGTTTATTATTATAATAAGTAACTCTTAAGCTTCACATTTCAAGAAAATATTCTTATAGTCCTATGAGTTATGAATAGTCCTGTCTTGTCATACACTGTAAATATTTAATGTGCATGAGAGCAAAGGCACTTGGACAAATCACAGGACTAACTAAAAATTAACACTTCGGCCTCTTGAAAGCTCTGAAGAGCTTCAGATTCTCCCTATTGTGGTAAAAGCATGAGCTACTTTGATGAAGAATTACAAACTAATTTCCTTTTGCTGGGAAAGTAGTGACAGAATACAGCATCTTTGTTTCCATCTCTCCATTGATCTAGTTTTGTATTAGAATATATTACATATTATGTAACACAAGAATGGATAGCAGCACTTTTTTTTTTTTTGACAGCAGTTTGAAAAATTAACAGATCTTATGAGGCAGCTCTAAGGAACATCCACAGTCACTGACATGTCTGGTATTTTTTGCATGTTAGGAACCTGTGATATCATACTAGATGTCACCTTCATCCTTTGCAAGGATGACCTAGGCGAGTATCTAATCAACATATGAAATACTGAAGACCAGTATTGGTCTTGACAATATGAAGAAATTTTTCTAATTCATTGAGCTGTATTAACCATTCATCAGTAGGAAAAAATAAATAACATTACAGTCTGATGTAATGTAACTGTAACTGCTTTAGTCTTTGCAGCAAGACAAAGTAATATTTACAACACTTGACTTTTACTACGCATGAAGAAACACTCTGAAGTTCCTTCTAGCGCGTATCTTACAGTGCTTTATATTTTTAAAATATTTGTTGAGGTCATTTTTTATGTAATGAATTCATGTTTTGCTTTACTTACTCAAATAAGAGTATTTTACTTTTCAGTGTAGACTTTTTAAAAAGTTTAGAAATGTTTCATAATGAGATGAGAATTAACGCTCAGAAAGCCCAATTTTGAGATAAAATTATTTTATTGTAATGATATTAGAGAGGCAAACAGCTTGGCTTTCAACTTACAGCAATTGTTCTCAAACATTTCCAGTTGCAAACCACTTTCAGAGAAATAATTTCAGGCAAGTTAAGTGCAAGTCTACTTAAATAACCACAATTTTGTCAGGCTCAACACTCCTTTCTAACTGCTATAGGTTAGGATGGAAATTGCTGTTCTAGAAAAATAAAGCTTAATGTTATTATTGGAACAGATGATTGCAGTGGGGCATAAATTAAAATGTTCAGTAAAAAGACTCGTAAGTTTCTACTTTATTGCATTGTGTATTTTTAATAATTATTTAGGTTTAGTAATTTAGGCAATTTGCACTCTGGGTTTATGCAATTATCTACTTTGTTTCTGAAATGCATTAACTGAGTCTCCTAATGTTTTCTGTCCAGATGGTTTATAGGAGATTGGTCAGAATGCAGTAAGACCTGTGATGGAGGAATGCGCTCGCGAACGGTTCTCTGTATCAGAAAGATTGGACCTTCTGAGGAGGAGACACTGGACAATACCAACTGTTTAACCCACCGGCCTATTGAAAAAGAGCCCTGTAACAATCAGTCCTGTCCCCCACAGTGGGTTGCTTTGGACTGGTCAGAAGTAAGGAAATTTTGCTGTATGAGCTCATTGGCAATAGTGGAGACAGGAGCTCTGACCACTGAATATTAGTACATTTTTTGTCACTACTTGCTAAGCAAAGGATTAATAAAAAATTCAAAACCTCGTGGTTTAATATTGAAGCAGTTTTTCTTTTTTCTTTCCTTTTGTGCTGTCAGTTCTGTTGGTTTTTTTCAAATGACTATGGCCTGTTTTGATAAATCGTAGTAGAAAAACAGTAAAACACAAAAGAGAATAGTAAAGTAGAAAAAAAAAATCCAGTGAAACAAAAAACCCTATACTAGCCATATGGTATGAACCAATTATTTTAAAGTAAAAGGTAATTTCCATTTCCATTGTTTATTGAACAGGCAAATAGCTGAATAGTAGAGGTGATCGGTTTACAATATCAGAAGCCATAATAAACTGCCTTTTTTTTTTAATGAAGTAATGATGCTGATGTAAAGCATCACATTTCTTAGCAAAATGCCTCAAGAGGCAGATCTGAAAGTTGGTTTTCTATTTATTAACTATGTTGTTAAATATTATGTTATCTGTTATAGTGTAAGCCAAGCTTATAGTATACCTTGTCCTTATTCGGGTTTTAAATTTTAACCAGTGCAGCTGAAAGGAAAGGCAAATACATTTGAATGGAACCGCATCTTATGCAAATCAGAGTGAAAAAGTGTCTGTATGCTTGCTATTCTAGACTCCTATCTCACCTCACTTTTTATCTCAGCATACCCTTTGGACTATATAGATGTTAGGATTTCCTGAGTTTCCATGTCTGTGTCTTTGCTTTCAAATGCAGCCGTATAATATAGTTGGTTTCATAAATCGATCAAAGTATGTTTTAAAATGAGTTAATTTGTGGGTTTGTCCCATTGCTTCTTGGAAAAGTATTACTGAACGTCAACTTTTGAATTGCAAGAAGGGTTCTAATATTATATTTTCATGCCAGTTTATACCTGTTTGCTTCTGCTATCTGAAACAGTGCTTCCTTTCCAGCTGCTATTCTCACAAATTAATTCATCTTGATCACATTCTTCTTTCATGCTTCAGTTTGAAGTTGTCTTTGGAATGGATGACTAGAGTTAAATGAATATATTATCCCAGAGGAGGTTTCAGCTGTACCTCAGTGTTTTGTTTCTTGCCTCTTATGAAAATGCCCATGACCTACAGTGTGTTAGTATACTCTAAATAAGCTGCTTCTCCCCCAGAGCTATAACATACTGGTTACCTAAAGTCATTTTACATTCTGTTTATTCATGCAGATCCTAATTGTCCTTTTTAAATTTTTTTATATGTGTCCTCTTGCATGTCATACTGCCAAAATTCACTGTATTTCAATTATTAATGTCTTCATGGTTGTCCAGTTCTTTCTGTAGACCATACCTCTTTAGCATCAAAGTCAGTTAGTTACCTGTGCTACTTGCTAGTTTCGGTACTTTCAGTAGAATCACTGAATTCTGAGCATTACAGTGCTGTAAGCTGCCATGGAAGCTGTTGTTGTTCATCTGCATTCTATCTGAGTTTCACATTTGTATGTTCTCCATCTGTTATTCTTAGCTGAGGAAACAACTTCTGTAGACAGTTTTCTTTTTATTATTACTATATACACTTACTATATATACTTGGAACAAAAGAAAAATGTGTCAATTTGCTACACTGTTCAACTGGGTTTTTTTTCTGTAATGAACTGTAAGTGAATGCCATTTTAGTGAGCTTTTGTATCAAAAATCTTCTAAAACGTGAACTTCTGAATTTTTGTTTTGTTTTTATTAATTTATCAGATAAATGCTTTTGCTTATATTCTCACTCTCCTGTTTGCAATCCTTATGCTTGAACAACTTCTTAGGCCTTCATACTCAGCTTTTTATACAGTAGAAGTGTGTTATGATTTTGAACAAAATCATTCTAATCTAAAGATTCAAACTCTGATAAACTTCTGGTTCTGATGGTTTTTAATCAAGATTGTGAAAAAGTGCCAGCTTCTTTCTGGTATAAATTTTGTTTGTATCTTGTCAGACTATCTTGACTGTTGATACCATTTTAGTATAATGAAAAAAATAGCTTATTTTTTCTCTTCATCATTCCCAGAAATATAAGTGTAAACATTTTTATATGTATGTTTGTATGATTTTCTGACAGAAACATGAAAATGAAAACAAGAGTGAACTCAAAAATTGAAGAGTAGAATATTCCTTCCATTGAAACCAATGGAAAACCTTCCTAATTTTCTCTGGAGTGCAACTTAAAAAGTTTTTTTTTTAATACTCAAAACAAATAATACATAATATAAATAAAACAATTATAGAACTCCCTTAGCTGCTCATGCACTTGTTGACAGTCAGTATAATTACTCATTTTTTAAGTTTTCAGTGAGAATTAAAAAGAAATTATGTATGTTTTGGGTTAGAGAAAAAAAAACATTTTGTAAACCTAAAGATTAAATGAAGTCTTCAGGAAAATGTAAAAGTGCTTTTATCAAATTGAAATGAAAGATAACTGTCTAGCCTACTGAAATGTAGTCATTCTCAGGTAATGCCAGTTTTGCCATAAAGATTTTCAGACTTTGCAGTAGTTGAGCTTTGACAGAATTTATTTACCCACTATAAATTTTTTCTCTTATATTTTTCTTAATAATAATAATAACAACAACAACAACCAGCAAAAATATTTCTTAAGAAGAGCCTTAATCAGACAAGGGCATTTAATTTGCATTATTTGTGCTCATGACTTCAAGGGAAGGAGTCAGAAATTCTAGAAACATTTAGTAGTGGAAGATACCTCTTCCTCATTTGGTTTTTCTGGGTGTTTTGTCTTGCATTTGCTTTGGAGGCATGCGCTGTTTTTGTTAAATTTTACTTATGCTTTTTATTTGTAGTGATTCGGTATTACTACCTATTTCCTTATTTCATTTCTGGGGACCAGATGTAGTTCATCTTATTTAGTAGAATTTTTACTATAACTCAAAAAAAGTGTTGTTGTTTTCTTCTGGTACTAGTTGCTGAAAGAAGACATTTTCAGATAGCATCTTAGATAAAAGTATGTGTCTTCAAGCAGTACGAGAAAATGAATGCTCCTAGAGTCAAATTTTGGTCCCCAAAGTCTTGCTTGTTTGCTAACGTATTTTAGAGGTTGTGAAACCATGTGGGCACATTGGATTTTGACATTTTGACAAAGTCTTGTCAACCTTGTCACTTTTCTGTTTGTTTTTGACAGAATGATGTGATTTTTAAGTATTCAGCTAGGAAGGTGCACTCACTTCTTCTTGCTACTAAAAAGTCATGCAGTTTACTTTAAATGCTTGTATGGAATAAAATAGACATGACATTCCTTGGAATTTGGACCAGAACTGATGAGTGTCCTGATCATGACACTGAAGATGTCACATATTCATTGTCATTCCTTTTTGACCTCTGTTTGTCATTACGTTCGTAGTTCTGTCAGAGATCTTTCTTCTCTTATTTCCCTCCTTCATAGTTTTGTAGAAGGCAGGTGCTTAGTGTACACAAGATTTGGAATTGAAGTCCCTTCAGTGTGAGGATGTTTGAACTTGGTTACTCTGTATCAGAATTCTGAACATTGAACTACTGTAGATAAGGAGGCCGTACCTTGACAGAAAAAAATAGAATAGGATAGGAAAGAAAAGGTTACATTTTAGTCGTTATATATCCATTTTGCAGCTCTGGATTATAAACTGCAGTTGCAGGACCCATCTTTTTGCAGCCCAGTTTAAGATCCTAAGTATAAGTGGAGATAAGATTTGGGATAAACCCAAATTGACTAGTATTAACTAGTTTAATTGCCTCCCTCTGAGAGGTTTCCTTAAAGATCTTGTTTTGAGGTATATATAGATATAAATCTTTACATATTCATAGGGTATATCCTTACATAAGACTGTGGAACTGTTTTAAAATTTCTGTAGGTTAGTTAAAGGTGTTTCAGGATTAGGCATACAACAAAGAAGTTTGCATCACTCAAGTAATTATTTTTGAAAATTAAATTTTGGGGGTGTTTCTATTTTCCCCATTTATATACTGACTTGGTTTATATGTGTGGTATGCAATCTCTTAAACATTGCTCCAGTGCCACATAGTATTATTTCCCAGATAATGTTTTGTCTCTACATATTAAAGGCATATTGAAAGGCTTAGCATAATCTGCATGTAAAACTTATGCTAGCAGAAATTGATTCTGGTCCAAATACTGCAGACGTGCTTATGGGATGAAGGTTAACATGCCAGTAGGGAATTCTAAAACTGTGCTTGCAATATGTCCTATTAAAGAGGGACTGATTTGGGGAAGGTCTTGAGTTTTAATTTGTTAGCAGTTGTCCCTACCGCATTCTGCAGTTGTGTTACTATACATGACAATTAATGGTCAGCAAAAAGGAAGGTGAATGGCAGGGACGCCAATATGAAGGAAGATGAGGGAAAATGGAGGTCATCAGGCCTGCTTATGATTTATTATCTGCCTGCTGTTAGAACAGCACAAGAGTAATAAAAGGAGGAAAAACAAGAACTATGTGAAAACAGAATTAAAATTTAAATGGGAAAGGAGAGGAAAGCATACATGGTAGGAGAGGGTACAATATTTTTATGTATCTGAATACTCTGTATTATATGGAGTCAAGTAAAGCATTTATCTTCCCTTATGTATATTTAGGAAAAATGTGTTCATTGTGAGTGAGGTGGATAAAGGCTGTACTAAGGTCATATTAAGAACAGAGAGTATTACTTTTAATTTCTGAAATGCAGACCCAGGCTTGTTTCATAATAGTGTTACATGTGTCAGACCTTTCTACTTGGCTGCAGTGTTTTTCTTAAGCCTAACATAATGGCTTATGTATATAAAAGTAAATAGTAACACCATAGGCTAAATATAAATGGAGAAGGAAATCTACTTTAAGAAAATTAAAACTTAGAAAAGCTTGTACTTAATAAAGTATCAACAGTCAGCTTGTTTTTATTTCTAAATATTTTTAAATTATTATTATTATCATGATGATTATAGTTTAATTATAAGATCATAAATATAATGTACTACTTTACATAATAACATTTCTGACAGGTTTTTTTTTTGCTTTTTACTGAGACTTTAATTATTTATTTGTATCAATATTTTTTCAGTGCACACCAAAGTGTGGCCCAGGATTCAAACACCGAATTGTTCTGTGCAAAAGTAGTGATCTTTTAAAAACCTTTCCAGCAGCTCAATGCCAAGATGAAAACAAACCGCCAGTGCGTATCCGCTGTAGTTTAGGCCGATGTCCGCCTCCTCGCTGGGTCACTGGAGACTGGGGACAGGTGAGATAGTCCATGCCAGTCTTCACTGCTGTTAGTCTCCTACATTAGCACCTCTTAGAATATGATATTGCTGGAAATAGCTAAATGACAGTTCCCAGGACTGAAACAAAAGCTTCTCCCCTGTTTGTGTCAGATTGAAATGTGATTCTTTATGATGGTTGTCTGCCAAACTATAAAGGATTTGCTGAGAACAGTCTAGTTTGTACCGGATGATAAAAAATGTAACAGTCCTTCCTACATTTTTTGGAAGGGTAATTTGGGATACCGCAATGTAGCATTTTTTAGTATTTTTACATTGCATTTAACTTCCTTGACAAACATGATGGAAATACAAAGCCAATTCCTACTTTAGTAATGTATAATTTTTTCAGTAACATATATTTTAGTAACATATATTTTTTCTGTCTCTGAAAAAAAACCACTTTGAAATCAATATAATTTTACATAAGATACACTGAATTATCGTAAAGGAAGCTAAACTGTTACAGGACGGACTAAATAGTGCGGCCATTGTGCAGTGTTTCTAAATATGATTTACTAAGTTGCCTTCTTTCTTTATGTTTTTGCATCTCAATTGTGATCAGTGGCCTGTTTTTAGAATAATAATTCAGTGATTCAGTTCCTGTTTGCTGGGTAATTTGCTGCTTATGAAAATAAAACACTTCAGCTTAACTAACCATGGAACAATCATTTGTGATATTACAGTCTAGTCAGCTTTTCTTTGATGGTACTTGTTCAGATGCACATTTATGTTAAGGTGATATTGTACTAAAATTGTGGAAATTAAATACGTTTTGGAACAGCGAAGTATTTTTGTTTGAAAGTCAGTTTACTTTCTCCTTATGAAAAGGTCCTCTAGCAGATTTGAATTCTTGTTCTTTTTGGTTTCTTTTTCTTTATTCTAAAGTGATTATGTCTCTCTTAAAAAAATTCATTTGAACTCAGAATGATAGATGAAACAATGTGAATTATATTGTTATACCTCAAAATCTGAACTTTTCAGGCAGTCAACATGGCATTGCATTTTCTTTTCCTTGAAAGGCAAATGCTCGCATGTACTGTCAAAAATAAAAATTCTAAACCATCTAATGAAAATTATTTTCTCTATATTTAAAAATTGGATCCAAGTTTCTAAATTTTTTATCTTTCTTACTTTTTAGTGTTCTGCACAGTGTGGTCTTGGGCAACAGATGAGAACAGTACAGTGCCTCTCATACACTGGACAAGCATCCAGTGAGTGTCCAGAAACTCTTAGACCTCCATCAATGCAGCAGTGTGAAAGTAAATGTGACAGTACTCCCATTTCCAACACAGAAGGTAAGTTTGCCATCGTAATATAATTTATTCTGAAAAGAATAAAGTGAGTGCAGTCAGAATGACTGCATTTAATTATTAGTAAAAAATCTATATGACATCATCTCTCAGGCTGCAAATTATTTTTTTTACAATTATTTTCTGACTAATCATTGTAGTTCAGTGGTAAAGTCAATGGAAACCTAAATACAGGTTCTTTGTTTCTAAAATACCCTTAAAATATATATTCTAAGTCACATTCTGTTGTTTGTGTCATTGATTTTTTTAGTCTCTTTATTTTTTCAGTGGAAATGTTCATAATAGCAGTGGGAGCATGGCATTTTATCCACTGACCTTCTACCTGATTTATCAGTGTTAAATACAACAATGTGTTGGCAAAAAATAGTAAATTCTATATTCATTGAAAGACTGGGACCATAGATTTAATTTTTTTTTTTAAAGGCAGGTTTGTCCTACAGTCTGGCTGGCTTTGGTGGTCATTCAGTGCCTCCTGTATCCATCTATGTCCAATGCCATAGATTCAAAATTGTCATAAAAGTCTGTCAAATAGAGATGTCTGTGATGAAATGGTAGCACACTAAAATCTTCCCAGAAATACACTGATGATTCAACATATGAGCACCATAATTTACTGCTTAGAAGTTTTCGTTTACAGTAGAGGCTTATCATTCCATGTTGTAATTTGAAAACATTTTCATAATACAATTTTCATGGGCTGCTTTAATTATTATTATTTGTATTATTTCTATAAATATTAATATTTCTATTAATAGTCCTGTTATTTCTATTAAATCCTATAATTAGTTTTATTTCATTATTTAGTGTTCTCAAGTAATCTTTAAGTGGTAATTATCAGTCTAGGAAACTCAAAGGCTTTTATTTTCCAAACACGGATGTTGACTTTTGTCAAAAGTAAGGAAGGTAATAAATTACTTAGAAGTGGGCAGGAATCAGTCCCAGTCTCCTCTTAATTTCAAGATGACAAGGTCATGTTGTTATTTGTGAAAATTACACTAGTAATTCTTCAGTATTTTCAGGAAAATATGCTAATCTCTTATTGAAGAATGCATTTGGGGTTTCTGTGTGTGATATCTGTACACTGTGTGTCCATGAACTTCTTTACAGTAGAACTGTACAGGCTAATATGAACAGTAAGTCTGTTGGCAATAGTGTTTTTTAGGGGCCTGTACCTTCACTAGAAAATTCTTGGGATCCTCAAATAGAAAATGTTGAAAATCACACAGTATTCCAGATAGATGTCAGCTCTTTGGCCTGCACTCGGAGGGAGCCAGGAGCAAGCCAGCTCTTTACTGACAGCCACCCAGGCTCATTAGCATGGTTAGGAAGAATCTGAGGAAAAAAGGATTGTGACCTGGCTATCAGTATTTGGGTTTCAAGGAAGCAGTCAAGCCTCCCAGAGAGAGGCTTTGTCTGCTCAGGAGTGCATGTGTGCACAAAGCATACCTGCCCACACATGGGGACTTTTTCTACATGCCACCTCATAATACTGCCTTGTGCTTTGGGCTCCATTGTGGCCAAAAGCAACTTCAGGAACAGCTCACTGGTTTGCAGCAGGGTCAGGTTAGCTGAGTGGGTTTGCTTCCTATTTCAAACCTCAGCAAACCTGATTCCCTTTGCTTCCAAACTCTGATGCTTGCAGCCTGTGGGAACCATTCAACACTTTCTGAACAATTTAGTTTTACTAACCAAAATTAAAAACATGAGGGTTTTTTGGAAGCTTGAGCCACCCTGCAGTATAATGATCATGTTGGTGGGGAAAGTGATGGGTTGCTTGCATAAAAAAGTTTCAAAATTTTGGAGGTACTAAAACACTAAAAGAAAGTTACAATATATCTTGTCACATTTTACATGTGCTTTAGCTCTTTGTTTTTTCAAAACTTTTCATTGGTGGTTTAGAATATTGTAGATGTGGTTTTGGTGGGCTGCCACTGATGAGGGTAACATTGCATTTGCTGATGAAATTGAACTACAAGCAGCACCTACCAAACCATTTGATATGCATTCAGAATTATTTTATCCTCTTAAGTACATATATGTCTGCTGAATCTAAACTGCTGAAGCCCATCTAAAAGTTTACCTGAAAAACTATTTTGTCTTTTTTTTATGTAATTTTAGTTTTCCTTATACTTCTTGTGATACACCTTTGTAGTTTCTTTCACTGGAGCACAGTGACATTCTGTGATTTGTTTACTGTAAAATAATAGTTAATATCATAATATTGTTTGATCTAGCCACAAACTTCAGGAACGGAGATTTTAATACATGTAGCTTACTGAAACTTATTAACAGTAGTTACTAGGAGCAAAAAGGGCTCTGCTAAACCTCTTCCATTCAACACAGTCCTACGAAGAACAGGCTACTTCTTCAGCCACTATATCTATTTCAAAACTGATTTTTAAAACAGAAGTTGTGGGCAATTTACAGAATATTGTCCCATTGCTGTCCAAACAGCATTGGCTGAACTGGTCCAGTTTTACTCAAGAGGGAGGATAACTTAAAGAAACATGAAAAAGGATCATTTCAAATCCTACTTTTAGCAAAAATGCAGTTTGTGGCTTTACTTGTATTTGACTAAATACAGTGGTTACGAGGGTTATTTTTGGGAGTGAACATCTTATGTCTTGTCAAGATTAAGTGTACCTTTTTACTCTTCATTTATAGTTCGCCATCTGTCTCTCCTGTATTGGTAGTCTGCACAAACATGAGGACCTGAAATATTTCTGGAAGAGACTTGACCTCTTTTGTGAAGAGTTTTTGAAACTCAGTCAAACACAGTGACCATGTGTGGTAGAGAAATACGTCTGTTTCAACCAACTACCCCCAGTATCTTTTCTTCTGGCATTCAGTTATATTTCCAAATTAATAATTAAAAAATTAGAAAAGCAGTATGTAAAATGTTGAGTAGGTGGATTAAAAAAATTGCAAGTACTGTATCTGTGTTAATGAAATTAAAGTTTAAATAATTTCCTGACTTCTACTTGCTTAGCTAAAAACATATATATTGGAATTATCAGAAATGCCATTCGGAACAGACGCATAAGTTCAGCCTCGTGAATACTTTCCTGGGTTCAAATACTAAAAATTCTAATTTGCACTCAACTTGCTACTACAGTATGCTTGCAAATTTCAAAATACTGTCTGTAACTATTTCTCCCAGAGTAAAAATAACGTGATAGGAGATTAGGATTGTACATGCCAATTGTGTTTGTTTCAGCATTGCTTTTTTCCTTTTTTTTTTCCTGCTTGGTGTGTTTGTTTTTTCTTTAATATTTGGTTTACAGACAATTTCAGAGTCAAGGACTGTTGTTCTGTCATGCCTTGAATAACAGTATCGTAGCTTTCTCTAGTCATCACTTCTAGTTATCAAATCAATACAAAATATAATAATGGTCGAAGTACTGATATTTGTTCATTACCTTTTGATTCACTTTTTCTTTGTAACTGTTGTAATTTGAGAGAGATTATGGAAAGAATCCAGTATCAAATGCAACCTTAAAAGAGTAGAAATCTACAGCATTCTCTTGAGACAAATAATATTCTGATAAATGACTCTAATTTTATTCTTCCCATCACTTAATTTTTTAAATTCAAACTTACAGGTTTTACTTTTTCTCTATATACATCTCTTCCAACTTCCTATGTTTGAAGCAAAGCTCCTTGACAAAATCCCATTTTTAATAGGTTTGGAAGGTGCTGTGCAAATGCTTTAAACTAAAAATCAATCACAATATTGACTTTAGCAAAGAGGAAATCTGCAGCAACATTTTAGCTGTAGAATCTAAGTGTACCCCTGGACTCTTATATGTGGCTCCATATCCACTGTCGGGATAAGAACTGAGCAAGGACCAAACTTTCCATTCCCTGCAGTGCTCCTGCAATGTAACCCCAAAGTCACTTTAGATACATTCCACAGAATGGGATGCAAAAGAAGGAAACCTTCCTCTGTGAGTTGATCTGTGTTCTCACTTCCTGGGAGAGTTACTTGCCAGTATGACATAGGCTGCTGAGGCAGTAAGCCCAGCATATAGGGAAAACACAACTATGAAAAAAAAGCTTTTATGTGTCTGTTATAGGCATAAAAATGCCTTTCCCTCAAGCATAAAATAAATTGTAGATGTGTGGAACCAAGCCTAAAGTGTAATCCACCATTCAGTTTGGTCATTGAACACACACTGTTGGTGCCATTATTCATAACACTTGTCATTTTCTCCATCTCTATTATCTGCAGTGCACGTTCTGTTTCAAGGATTCTTACAAATGTAGAGGTGTGGTACCAGATAGTGTGAATCATGTCAGACTTTGGATAATTTCTCATGGATGGATAGAATAACTCCTAAGAATGAAGCTATAAAAGTATTGTAAAAAAATTACATTTCCTAGCTGTCTAAAGTGTTTATTTATCTGAATAAATGATAATTCTTCCAAGGCAAAGAGGGTACACTTCTAAATGTCTGAAGGCCCTGCAACATTTTTATGGCTTTTTAAAATATATTGTATGCACTAGACTGGACTAGAAAGAGTAATTATAAAGAAAGCAAGAAGGATGGATAGAGTAGCATGTTAAATGTCAAATTCTCTTTATACTTCAATTTTTATTTCTAATTTTTTTCTCTCTTTAATGTTCTTAGAGTGCAAAGATGTGAACAAAGTGGCATATTGCCCATTGGTGCTGAAGTTCAAATTCTGCAGTCGAGCATACTTCAGACAGATGTGCTGCAAGACCTGCCAAGGGCACTGACCCACAGAAAGCACAAGAATGTGCCTTGTTATTACCATTGTGGAGGAGTGTTCATCGAAGAGAGCCACACAGTGGAATGAGATTGACGTCCTTGCAAATGCATTACCCTGTGGAAAACATAACCACTGGTCAGCCCCAGCTGACAGGATTTCAATTTTATTTTAACTTCTGTGAAGTGGGATTTATTAATCCAAAGTGCTGGACACAGTATAATGAGGGGATGCCAAATTAGAAAAATGCACACAACACATATAGAATAGGTTGCTGTGGAACATTTGTGTTCCTCTGACTAAATCCAATAGTCTGTTTACCTCCTTGGACCATTAAAATAATTTTTATTATGGACTTAGCAATGACACTGAATCCATTTCTATTTAAAACTGTTTAAGATGTAGTTCTTATGACTTGGTCTACTATGGAATTAAAGAAGAATCAAAAAAAAAGTTAAGTCATAGCTTAAAAATGTTAACTACTTTATCTCTCGACACAACACCACAATTTAAATTATAAAAGGAGCTTCAAAATGTTATTTAAGAAGAAGAAATTTTTTAGAAAAAGAATTATTTTTCCTTCATTCCACCTAATTCCCCATGGAGTAATCCATATTTCCTGAACACTGCTGTGAGCCTTATATAAAGCTACACTAAATAGAACAACCATGAGGGACTTAGTTTTAAGAGATGCAACAGTTATTGCAGTGGTGCACAAAATACAAGTGTGCTACAAAACAAAATGAAATCTGCATTGCAGGATTATAGCCATCTTACCATTGTCCAAGTGAAACTGAGATTTCCACTGAAAGGGAACATATTTCAATATCATGGATGAGGCAGACTCCAGTAGAGGTGAAGACTTTATTGCCAGCTCCTTCACTACCACCATACAGGTTGTTTAGAACTTACACTTCAACTCCATCTCACTTTTGTTTACAACACCAGCCACAGAGAAGAAACAACTTTGTGGGCATCTAGATCTGGTTTACATGTTACTTTTGATTCTTCAAAACTAAGGAATTCGAATGCAAAAGATAAGCCTACTGTGTAATAGCAACAATCCTTTGCACAGCTGAATATATTCCAAATGTTCCCTTTTTTGGTACCATAGCAGAGTTATTGTTTATAAAAAAAAAAAAATAAAGGGAATGTTCTGTTCAGGAGACCACATCTGAGTGGGTAAGGATTACAACCAAAGAATAAATGACTCATGGAGGAATCTAGATTCTGTTCAAGTGAGAAGTCAGAAGTGTGCTTGAGCCAAGAGGCCTGTTGGACCATCAGGAGTAAGGCACACTGGAAAAGGTGTGGATGGGATGAATTCTGGCCACCTTTCCCTAAATGGCCAGGTGCATATTTAAAGCTGGACCATATTTAAAGCAGGGGGCAGCTTTCAGCATAGAGATTGGAACAAACTCATGCCTCTGGGTTAGAGGCTAGATGCCTTAACTATTCACTGCCATACTCCACTTATTTCATATTACTATATTTTTACTATTCACCAAATACTTGCATTTTTAAAAGTTAAACCAAACTACTTAGGCAAGTCACAATCAGGAATCTAGCATAAAGAAGTTAATTGTCAAGCTTCTCTTCACCTTCACTTTTCAGTAACAGACTCAACAAGGAGATAAGGAAAGTAGGTACTTGTTTATATTAATATATTGTACTTGAACACTTGCATTTTACAGCAGGTACTTGATGAATGTGCTTTTGTGTCCAACTATGCCTCCTTTGTTGTAATGCAATTAAAATTATGTGAACAATAATGTGTTACAAATTCTAACTCAAATAGCACTTTTTTTTTAGAAAAGTAATCTTTTCAGTGAGAAATAATTTCGAAATATGAGAAAGAAGTGTACCAATGTATTTTACCAATAACAAGCCAAATATATTGCACACTATTTACTAATGTGAATTGACATGGAACAACAGATACTGTTAACAGGACTCATACTATGAAATCCCCCCAACATATTGACAATCTCTCTGTGGGGTTTTGTGTAGCCCATGTACTCATGACCATCAAATTCCTGTCATCTGCTACCTCTTGCCAGTATTTCCACGTTCATACACTTGTGACCAGTGGAATTAATTTACAGTTGGCTTATGTGTATTTACATGTGCTTATTATCTGTTGCTCTTATCACCATGTAAACAACTTCTGTTATAACTGACATCGGTAGATAAAAAAATTCCAGTCTTTGGGAGTTGCACATAGGGAGTAAGGGCAGTATGCAGTCCTTCTCTGTTAAGTGAATTGACTTTCTATATCCTTTTGACAAAACACCTTGGTGCTAACCATGCCCTGGCTAGGTCAGAAATATGATGAAAGTATAAGGGGTTGTTATGGCATTCCCTGAGCAAGAGGCCTCTTTGTATCAGGGTCTCCAGGGCATCATTTTGTTTATGTGTCTTTTCAGCTAGCAAGAAAAGGGTTTTCTATGTATTTAAAGAAACCTTTTTTCTCTTTTACCTCACTTAGGACATTAAAATTGTAAGGAGTGTTTCCAAAGACACATTTTGCTCTCTTACTGGTGCTAGAACACCAGGGATTCCAATGTTTACTCTGCAATGTAACAGCACTGAGATTGGAATTTAAAGAACTCCCTGGAGCAACATTGAATTGTATTGTTAAAGGGAATAAAATACAGAATGTATGTGGATTTACAAACTAAGCAACACTTTAAGACTAAAATATGAAACCTAATTCAAAGAAAAATAATCGGTTTCCACAGCATAGTTCATTGCTGCTGCTACACTGTAGCCATCTATGTAATCTAAGCTAAATATTCCTTAACAGTAACAAAAGGACTATTTGCGCAGGCTATGAATATGACAGGCCTAGGATCAAATAAGAGAATACAAAATGCAGAAACGAATCTGGTGCCAGTACTTCCACTGAGCAATACTGTCAGCTGAAGAAGATCAAAGCAGGAAGAAAAATCTACAGATTAATCCCTCAAGGTGTATACATCCAAAAATAGTCCATTTTGTTAGGAACTTTATAATGAGGTGAATGTCACATAGATATCCTTAACAATACAGACTGAAATTACCTTTGTATTATTGTGATTAGTTGCTTATTATTTTATACTCAGTATTAATGTGGTACACTGTTACATTATTATTATTTTTGCTTTTGTAAATTATATTCTAATTTATTGTCATGTTTCTTAACACTTGTTCTACATGCATTCTCTTGCTTGTAATGAAAACAAAAGTATTGTAACACTTGATGCAGTGAAATTCCACACCAGGCACAGATTTGTTTTTAACATAGATAATTTAGTAAAATAAAACTGCAGCTTTTAAGATTGATACCCATGGTACAGTTGTCTCTTCCCTGACTTACAGTTGCTAGAATTCTGTATGCTTAACGTTTACTTTGTCAATTGCATCAAAAAATATATAAGGTGTTTTCTTTCAAGTTATGCTAGGATCCTGTTCTTGGCAGCAGCAATGTTTGTCATATATAAGCAAATAAGAAAATAAGAAAAATGAAAATTCAGGAACATGGTCATGTACATTATTAGATAATATTTTAGCCTAAGCAGTAATGTAGATCAAGAATGAAATTAATGGCAGCAAAAATATTCTGTACTTCATGGAATTATTTCATTAACAGCCAGTCAATAATAACAATAAATGTCCTTCTTGCATTGAGTTTTTAAAGTTTTATCTGAAGTTTATCTGAAACCATGGTGTTTTTAAATGTAAAGAAGAAAGTGATTTCAGAAAACTTGGTGCATAGGTGTCTGTTGCTGAGAGGTATTTCCTTTCTTACTTGGTACAGTAAAAATAATTTGTTATTGATCAGGTCCCATGAAATATTTCTTGTTTCTGAGTTAAAATCTAGTTTCTGGTTTAACAAAAATAAGCACTACTGTTATGAGTAAGAAGCTAAAGAAAATACAGAGAACCTTAAACATTTTTGGTTCTTCTTTTTTATTCTATTTACAAATGAGGATTCAAAAAACAATTGCTTGTTTTAAAAGTATGGGCATTTCTGTCTGTGCTTGATCACACAGTTTTACTGCCCTTCAGAAGTCAAAGATGGAGTAATTTTCCTCCCATACATTTACACTACAAGTTATAACCTGATAGATTTCCCATTATTGTTCAGTTTTTAGTATTTAGTATATTTTTTTCTCCCCAGAGCATTTGTGTTTGGGATTATAATGACAAACTCAGTACACTGAAACAGATGCTATTGTTTTTCACTCTCCTTTTCTCTTCCTGCTGCACTAAAACTAGCATCACCTATGGTGATTATAGAATTCCTGGTACACAAAATTCCCTTCATTCTTAAAATGCACTTTTCCTGCACCTGAACTTCCTTCTGAAGCCAACCCTGCTATTAAAATTCTCTATTACACTTCTTCATTTTATTTCTTGAGGAAATAAACACCATTTTTACCCAAGATACTGGCTTTTTCTCTCTGATTGCCCTTGCTATGCTGCAAAACTGTTCCTTTTTGAGTAAATTCCTTGTTCTGTCTGAAGATGCCTGATCTACAAGCAGCACTTTTAAGTATCCTCTGTAGAATGCTGAATGGGCCTTGTTTACTTTCATTACTTCTTTATTAATTTTTTATTGTTATAGGAACCAAGATCCGGGATTCTTCTTGTATCATCCTCTCTGAAGGTTCATTGCAATAGACTTAGGATGGGTCTTGTAAGCCTCATCTTGAGTCAGTCAGACATCAATCTACGAGTCTTGTAGAAGGCCATTACTAAGCTGAAGCTGTCATTCTGCGAGAAGTGACACCCTTCTGGCCATCTTTGCTTCACCACAAACCACTAGGTCAAGGGGTGGATGATGGCTTCTGTGCGGTCCATCTAGTATTTATCCTAGACAGAATGGTGTAAGAGTATTTGCATGCACTAATCAGGATGGAATCCCAAACAGATTTAGAAGGGCTCAGTCAGCCACAGTGAACAACGTTCAGCACTAAGCGAGTTGGTTGTTTCCTGACATATTTGGCCTGGATAAAGTGGGAGTTCATGTCCAGTTTCATGTCAGGAAACTGAGCCACTCAGAATGTGGTATGGTGTACATTTAAGGATACTGCATCCCTTAAACTGGTATACAACCTAAGCACCACAGATGATTTATTTTCTTCTTTTTCTGCACAGGACATTTTCATTGAGCTGGACAGGCTGCAGGACACAGTTTATATTCAGAGGTCATATAGCTGCCAGACAATTACTGAAGTCTGTCCTGGGAAGGTTATATGTATGGACTTCTGCATTAAGAGTGGGAAGATGCAGTTTCTACAAAAAAAGAGGGCCTTTTCAGAGAACTCCTAGCAAGATCAGTAAATAAATAAACTCAGTTCTTTAGTAATCCTGTTTGGCATAAATTTATCAGATCACAATTTGAGATAGAAAAGGAAGTGTTTTGGAAGCTGGAAGCAAAGGCTCAGCCAGCAAGTGTGCCAGGCTTCAGTTGCTGTGACCACACAGAGCAATCAGATCTGGCCTGGATGATAAGGCCTAAGCCATGGATTTTGGAAACTTGATTTCATAATCTGCATCAAAATCAGTATATTTGTTTGTTCTTCTCCGTTTATTCTTCTTCCCACCTTGACATCGAAGTCTACAAAAGTACATTCTCTTACAGTGTTTATAACATAACAAAATTATCCCTCATATTGTTTGAAAACCCATCTCACAGTATGGTTTATCTTTTGCCATGAAGGTCAGTCTCCTGTGTAGAATCTACCTCCCCCGATTAATGCTTCTGAGTAATGCTCCATCTGCAAGTTTAGTGTGAGGTAACAGTTCTGGACATATGGCAATGTCTTCTAGTTATATCTCTATGAAAAAACACAGACCTAGAGTTAACTGGAATTTCAGGAGTCAAACTTCAGTCGAGAATGCATTTTAAGTTATTATTGCCACATTTGTTGTGAGGTCAGCTATGCTTTCTAAAATAATTTTACAGAAGTGCAGTGTACTTGATAGGGTCACTGCCTCCTAACATTTCTGAATACTGATCAGAAATAGAGGCAGAACAACATGCACGCCTAACATGTGTGGTAGAAAAGTTCACAGTCCATTTGCAGGACACTCTTTCATCCCTCAGAATCTGCTCCTCAGAATCTACACACTGCGACAGGATTTCTCTTTCCTCCATCATCTCCTCCCCCACGAGTGGCTGCTTCTCCTCTTTCTCACTGCTTTCACATATCTGGGGATCTCATATTTGGTGTACGCTACTGATGTCTTTGATCAGATACTTTAATGTTAATATTTAATATCACATCTGTAACAACATTATATGTTAAAAATGCTAACTTTAGGCTAGTTTTATGAATTATTTATTGAAGTGTAAAAACAAATATAAAATTGAAATAAGAATTAAAAGAATCTTTTGGTCTTAGAATTTAGCCTTTGCTATTGAAATGCACTATAAAAACGAGACTGCAGCAAAAAGGAATCTCAAACATCTTATTTGGCCGTTCTGACTCAGTTTTCTTAGAAGTTTATTTATTTAAGATAAGGTTACATTGTTGAAACCATCCTGTCAATTAGCAGATAACATTTGACTTCATATGTATTATGCTTCACAAGCATTTTGTCAAGGGTAGGGCTGGTAACTGATTTTCTAGAGGAGGGGAAAGTGTGATGGCTGTAATTACATGTATCAATATGTTGCTCAGAGGCCTTGTGAAATAGAGTGCTAAACAGTGTATTTAATTAAAAAGGGAAAAGATATTAAGCTGCATTTTATACCAGCTGCAAAAAAAAGAAAATAAAAGGGGAGAATATTTCAATTAAATTTTCAGTGAGATTTAAGAAGCTGGCTCAGCACTGGTTGCTCGGTGCAATCCCTGGTAAGACTGTAAAGTGAAAGACAGATGTCCTGAATTCTATTTCCTTGGGGTTGGGTTTATTTGTTTGTTTGTTTGTTTGAACTTTCTTATCCTAATCAGCCCAAGAAAGGTCTCAAGCATTAAGACAAATGTCTTTCTGCAAAGCATCTCCCCCAGATTTGTGAAGTTGCTATGCTGTTTTTGCCACTTCTCACAGTTGTGATGATCACAAATTTTAATGAAAGAACAACTAAGAACAATGTGTTTGGGACCTTTGGATGTGTCCTCTCACTCCTTTTCTGCTCTAGCTGGAAAACTGCATTGTGGCTTTTCTGTCCTCAGTTCAAGCAAAACAGGTTTCTCGCACCATAGGCTTTGCTGGCTGCTCATCTGCACTCCCAGGCTGCAGGCAGATGCTCAGCTGTGTGGATGTGGCTTCAGACATTGCAGGTGCCTTGGACCAGCACACATAAAGTTGGTTTTGGTGGGATATGAACTTCCTGTCACCTGTCTTGCATGCTGGGGACAAGGTGCCCTCCACAGACATGCTCGTCCCAGAGCATCTTCCAGATTTAGCCTTCCTACAGCAGTGGGTGCCCCTCAGCCCTTTGTGGGGGCTCAGCTGTGGCCCTTGGCAGCTCAGAACCGTAGCCAGGATGGTGTTGGAATGGGCAGGCCTGCCAACAGGGTCTGAATGGGGCTGGGTAAGCCCTGGTCATTTGCTTGTGGTGGGGAGAGCTGCTGAGCTCCAAGTGTGACAGGTCTCCTCTGCAAGCAGCTGAAACCCAAGAGGAGACAGAAAGCTGGGCATGGGTCAGCTTCACTCCAGGAAACACTGGGTCTGGGGAGTGGTCTGGATAAGGAGCATCTGTAGCCCTTCCCAGCTGCTTGGGCTGGGCTGAGCTGAGCAGCAGCCACTGCACAGCCTCCAGCTCACCACAGCTGCCTCCTCATCTGGAGAAGTGAAGGGGCTGCTGCAGCTCCAAAGGGAAAAGACCTGAGTTGGGAGCAAGAGGGCTTGAGCTAAGGTGGAAGGCCAACAACAATGGGTCTGGGGGAACTATATTGGGGCCAGCGGGCTGGGAAAGCTGTGGAGGGCCACAGAGTAGGAATGGAGAATGAAATGGAATAGTGGAGATGGAGTGTGCCTGAGGCACTGAGGAAATCTCAGGTAGAGAGGGGATCTTGTGGCAAGGGTTGGATAAATTGGTGGAGACCACAGGTTCCAGCTGGAAGCACCCCTACAGTGGAGAGGAGATGGCTCCTGTGGATAATGGAATGCAAGAAACATGTAGAAAAGCCTTGAGTCGGAGAAATCAAAGGGACTTATGCAGAAGCTCAAGTCCTCAGAGTGGAGACCCCTCGCAGGGACTGCAGAGATAGACAGACCCTTGGGCAGTTTGATCCCCTCATGGAACACCTGAAGCTATACTAATAACACAGGAAGCCAGGACTCTCTCAGTGACTTGCAGCAGTGAGCAGAAATTTGGATAACCTGTTTAATGGCTGTGCTGTATTTAGCAGATGAGTGAACTGCAAACAATCACAAAAAGCAGCAGTTGCAAAAATTAAGTTCGTAAATCTGCCTGCCATAAAAAGAGCTGCATTCTTTAATGCCAGATGCTCAGTGGGTCCTGTGTAATTCTGCTGAACTGATAAGCAAATACTTACAGCGTGTGTTGACTCTCAGCTTGTCATCAGGATAGTTGCCAAGAGGTATGTTGCTTGTCAACAGTGTGAGACAAAGCTTTCAAAACAATAAGTCTTGAATCTCCTTTTATAAACAAAAGAGAGTGGTAACATGTTTTGGTAAACTTTGGACTGAAATTTTGATCATTTTTTTGTGGCTTGAGCAACTTGGTTACAAAAGCATTCACCTTGCACAGGGTATCCAGAGTTGTGCAAGGAGTCTCGCAGTTACATGTTTAGTGTGAGCTTGGTTTTCCTCGGGTTTTCCTCTGTGTGTCATTCAATAGTATATGTTTACCTCTGTTTTGCTTCAGTTCATTCTGGTTTTGAAAGTATGGCCTATTCTTACCTGGACGTAGTCTATGGAAGTTTGGAAAGGGATGCACATACAAAGAGTCAGTCGTACTTCTCAAAAATCTTGAACCAATATTTAAAAAAAAAAATCATGCAACTGTCTGTGAAAAATAAACCACCAAACCAAAATCAAACTTCTGAGTTACTATTCTCTTGTTAGCCTTTTTTTAAGCCTTACTGTTTACCTGTTTCACATTTCCTCTGTCTGTACGTTGAGGAAAGCCAGAAAATTACTTTCTAAGGGTAAGCGGAAAGGTAGGAAACAACAGCTGGATTTATGTCATTGAATAGTCTTTCAGTTGAAAACACAAACACTTTCACACATTATAAAATTACAAGGACTGGCAAATAAATAGCCCATTTTGATTAAGAATAAAATAGTCACTACACTTTTAAGAAAGTGGTAAGTATCTTTCTCAGTTAAGGCAACTTTTGTAAAACTTTAGGCTTCCACCCACATTTTATAAAAATAATGATTTGACTTTATTAATGATGGTATAGAAAAGTGAGACCTTCCTCCCCAGAATTGCTGTTGCTTTTCTGTTTTTGAAATTTAATCACAGCTAACAAGGGTGACAGTGCTAACAGCTTGGCATTCTGGATTCTGTTGTTAATGTGATAAATTAAATTAAAGCTTTGTCCATAAAATACGAGTAACCGGTTATAGTTACATAAAAACCATTTCTTTAACAAATTAAAGGAGACAGATTTAATCCTGCAGAGAGACAGCCTCTACCCACAGTCGACACTCTTTTGACATGCTAACAAAGGGC
>JAWWES010000094.1:51031781-51046214 GCA_035583135.1 Lophotriccus pileatus
AAGGACAAGAGAAAAATTGGACATGCTAAATTTGGTAAAGTACCACCAAGAGATATTTTAATCTAGGAGGATATTCCGTTCATTGGACTTGTGAGTCCCCAATGGGTATCCGAAATGTTTTTATTATGTACTAATAAATACATTCTTTCTATTTTTTTATTGTATACTAATAAATATTTCTATTGATTATAATTTTATTATTTTGAGTATCTCTATTAACCTATAACAGTTAATAAATCTCAACATTCTTAAAATGGTCCTTAATGCAATATACAGTAGTTTTGCACAGAGGGCCAAATACATTATGCTACCTTTATTTGCTGTGCTACTTCTGTATACCATAACTGATAACGAAATAAAAAGAAAATTAATATCTAAATCTGACCATATTTACTGTGCTTTTTAAAAAATTAGCTAAGTAAATAGTTTTATTAACTTCCTGATAATTTCTTATGTGGGAGGTGCCACAATGGTATCTAAGCAGTCTCACATATTAGTCAAGTATCGCTAATATTTTCAGAACATTTTTAGCAAGTTAATAGGTCACATATTTAATAGATCACAATTAAGCCTTGCAATTCAGTGCTATAACCCACTTTGGGTGTTCAGCTGCCCAAGCCTTGGAATAACCTTTTTCTTGCTTTTTTTTTCCCCCTTATACTTGGCATTGTATTGCATTCCCTAAAATTAAAAGTTTTATACAGAGACAGGTCCAGAGAAAAATGCTTCAAATTATCAGTTATCAGCCTTGACTATGAAACCAGACTCTTCTTTCTGCGATTCTAGCTTTGTTCAAATTTTTCTTCCAGCTTTTTGGCCAAGCTGAGTACTTTCAGAAGGCAGCCTTTTGTACTGCATATGCAGCCTTGATTCACTCTCCAAGTCTGAAACATACAAAATGGGGCAGAGGTCATTAATGACAAATTGTTCTGTGATCATTAAACTATGCAATATAACATCATGGACAGATGAGAGGAGGGAGGGAATGTTGCAGACTCACAGGGAGTGTCCTGAGGTTCAGCTTTCCCTGCTGAAATGTTGTTACTTCCCTCAGTTTGAGGAATTGCCACATTCACAGGAAAAGAATGCAGTGGTGTTTAGTCTCTTAGGCTGCAATCAACATTTACACAAGAAAATGTTAGACAAGTAAGTAAATAGCTATTTATCCAACATCAGATTAACTCCATACTTACAAGGTTAACGTGGATGAATCCCAGAAGGACTTTTTCTTTCATCTGATGAAGATTTTCTTACTTCACATCAAGATTAAGACTCTTGCAAAATCTGTGTTGGATATACAATGATATCTGTAATACTGAACTCCTGAGGTTTTGTTCAGATTCAGCCCCATCTCTTACTAAAACAAGCACATTCAGAACTGAATGTGAGGCTTTGCACTTGTGGCTTGTTTACAGCCTCTACCTGCCTTAAGCTAGAGGACCCTTGGGCAAGGCTCAGACACCCAACAGTAAGCAGAAGTTTTCAGTGACAGCCCTGCTGCTGAAATATGTACAAAATGTTACACAAAATATCGTGAGGGGAATGTTGGACCGGTGATTTGGAATTTGGTTTTAAGTGCACTTAGACTACTTTGTGTAGTGAAACTTATTTTTCACGTAGGCAAACTGAAAATGCCAAAAGCATGCACAAACCATTGCTACTACTACACAGGATGGTTGTAACTAACTTTCTGTATGGCAATAATTTTGCAGTGAATATTACTAGCCCTTGCTTTCAGAGTTATCTTTGTGAAAGGCTGAGCTCCCTTCCCTGTTGGATCTGACTTGTGCATACATAAACAGGTAGCTGAATTAATGCTGCATAAGCATGTAAGAAATGAATGTGGGGGGTTTATTACAAGTAGGAGTTTTACTTATGTTAAGAAGCTTTATTGTTTAGGGGAGCTGGAGAGTTATTGAGTAATGCTGTTTTTACTGTTCACAAACCTGCCTGCAGCGGTGGAGGGGCTGGGCGTGCTCGTTAACTCGAGGACAGTGGGCCTGGCCAGAGCCTTTTCAACATGGCCAAAGGACTTAATAGCCTATTTGACATGGCTAATGAGCTGACAAGGGAAGACGGGAGCCGGCCCCAGAAGACCCAGTTAAGCTCAAGAGGAGGGACTGTATCACCTTGTAAGGAAGAAGAGGAGCGGAGCTTGCCATGGGCGGAGCGAAGGAGTGGCCATGTAAATCAGGAAACCTTAAAAAGACTGGGCCCTGCCCTTCTTGGCATGCAGGGGGTTGGGTTTCACAGCCTGTTGCATCCAGTGCACTGATAAAAGTTCTTTGTTTCACTTTATTTGGCCATCTTAGAAATTTTATTCAGAGATTTTTCTCACAAGCAGGTCTTAGTTTCATTTCTTTGTTACTCTTGAGTGATTGATCATACTACTTTCTCTAAGGTGCTTTTATGGTTCTAAATAGACTGAAATCTTTGGTCTATCAAAGCAAATCCTTTGAAGTAAACAAATAATTGGCAGCAATAATCGGTTGCTGTTCTCTATGTAAATCTTGGACATTTTGACCATGGTTTTCATAGATTTTGTTGTTCATGAGAGACAGAGAAGTCAAAGATAAGTATTTTCATTAAAATCATGACTTTTTTTTTTAAACTTTTAATTTTTCTAACCATTTCCTCCAAAGTAGCTGGATCATTTTGACGGGCATATTAAGTATGGCTTGCTTGTCAGCAGAGCCATCCTCCCAGATCTCAGATTGCATTACTGTCTTACAAGAAGCTGAAAAACAAATTGCCAAGGTGTGTGTATTTTCCTCCTACAGACAGGGACAGAAAATGAAAGCCAATCTTTTATTACTGCCATTAGATCAAATTCAAAGAAGGGTGACAGAGGAAAATTTGTAATCTTGTTACTTAATATATTGCAAGCAGGCATTTTTGAGTTTTAGGTAGTTAAAAGTTAAGAAATGCCAGGATTTAAAGTTGCTTACTGCTGAGTGGGGGTTATCATTTGAGGCTCAGTGATGTGCTAAATGCAACAGTATGGCTTTTCATTCAGAGCCGGCACATGTCCTGCTGGCTCAGCTTGGGTGGAATTTTCATGTGCTTGCCTGCAAAATGTCATGTAAACAAATGTTATGGGGGGAATTTCCAAGAATGTGTAATGCTAGTGCACAAGAGGATGTTGTGCCAGTGTAACGGGATATCTGCCTTTAGTGGCTTATGTTTTCACCCTTGCTCAACGTACCCCATAGCTTGGTGTTTGGGAAAAAAAAAATATGAAAAACCAGCATAGGTGAGGTATGGACTCTAAACCTCAAGGTGGATATAAAGGCACTGCACCCTGGTCTACCATATCCTGGATTACAGTCTTAATCACAGCGTAGGAGATAATGATGCTATTTCCTTTGTGTCTTGTTTGCAAATCCATGAGAACTGAGTGCATATATGCACAAGTAAGAAAAATTCAACATCTCTATTCCGCAAATAAGCAATAACTTAGTCCCCCTCTGCTTAATGTATCTAAAGTTGTACACTTAGGTTTAGGTACATACCTAAACATAAACTAATTTCTTTGGTAACTAGTTATTTACAGACATAGATGGGGAAGCTTCAGGAACTAGGTTTTGATGGGGTATCTAAATAGATGCAAGCTTCCTTATGAGCTTGATATATTGACTTCTCTTATCCTGACAGTAACTGTAAAATACTTAGGTTTTTTAGCCTGAAGGTCAGTCTTACAGAATTTTCCTGCACTTATGTTAATCAAATGAGAAAAAAAAATCTGTTTTAATGCATTTGCAAGCTGAAATGTTCTTGGGAAACTTCATTTAAATGATGTCAGAAACTGTTTTAACAGGGATAAACCCTGAGGATAAGCATTGTTTTGTATGGCTTTTTACTAGATAGAATATATAGGATATAGTAGCTGGTGGGGGTTCTTTTCTGTTTATTGGTTGGTTCTTTTTCAGGGGGAGGTTTATGATCTTCTAAGTCTCTCTCAGCTTCTCTCTCCTCTGCCGTAAGTTGTGCACTTTGGAAGCTTGGAAAGGAACAATAAGATTTGATGCATGTTTATGCAAAACAATTCATTTAGTAGCTGAAGGGGATAATTCTGTAAAAGTGGCATGATTTATAATGCACAGCCTTAAGAAATGGATGAGTACAGGCACCGCATGGAATGAGAGATAGCACAGTTTGCACCTGCTGTTGCTTTTCCAACCTTTGTACTCTGTGCAATTGATTGCAGTCTGGCCTGGTAAAATGAAGACTAAAAATTTCAGGTGAAAACAAAAAAAAAGAAAAAAAATCATCTATGCAGAGAAAGTGAACCAGAAATTGAATTAGTAGCTAACTATGCTGCGTTGAGTCAAAAAACATTATAGCTCTTATTTGTTTTAGATCTTATTGTATATAATCATCAAGTGTGCTCCTGATGGTTGTGTAGCACTTACAATGTATTAGTTTTTTTGTGCAATCAATGCTTTCAATGAAAATGCTATGAATAAAAAGTGGAGAGCTAGTCCTTAGGTTCTTAGATTCTAGCAAGGTTGACTGTGTAGTTCTGAATACACAGTTATTAAATGACAGATGATGACTATTCAGAATGGAGCTACAAAGAGCTGTCCCTATAAAATACTAGAGATGCTAATATGGCTATTATTTTGTACCTCTTCTCATAGGTTTTACATTTAAAAATGAGTTGTATTGAACTTTGAGCATTGCTCTTACCCATAGGTCTTGACTTTCCTAATTCAGTGCACTTCATCTTTTTTCCAAGGTTGCTTTTGCTTTTCTGTGGTAAGTGTAGTTCTGCTAATTTTGTGTGTTAATTGGTGTATGACCTTATATGAAAACTCCTGCTGCGATAATGGTACATGGATTTAGCACAGAAATACTTTAGGCACTTATGTGGTACCAGCTTCCAGTTTGTTGGTGCTTGTGTGAGCATTTTTTTGTTTGGCAAATCTCTCGTTGCTTTTGGATTTCTTTTCCTCAGTGGATCCAGCTCTTTTTCGTTACTGCTGTTGACCAGACTGGATGGGGCTTTGATTAACCTGGTCTAGTGGGTGGCATCCCTGTCATAGAATCATAGAAGCCTCCTGTCCACTGCAGGAGGGTAAGAACTAGATGACCTGTAAGGTCCCTTCCAACCCAAACCACTCTATGATTCCATGATGTACGCTTCAAGCTTATTTTAATTTTCTGATGATCAGAAATGTTGTCCATAATCAGAGGCTGACATGGTGATAAGAAAAGCTAGAAGTGCCACTTAATGAACTAAACCTCTCACTGAAACTAAAAATAGTGGTATTTGTTTATAATTGTTTCACAGTGATGAAGTGTGTTGATCTTTTAACAGCACTTCCCACAGAAACTCTTTCCCTCTTTAGAAAAGATAAATTGTGTGACAAACTCTGGACAAGAGTGTGCACAGGCTTGCTGAAAAGAAAATTGAAGGCCTTTGAAGATTGTACATTATTTAAATATAAAGTCTGTCTCGTGGCTCTGCGTCCTCCCATGACTGTAGATACGCATTTCTAAGCTTCATTTTGCTGAAAATGTTCATATTTCTGTTTTGACAAAATATCCTCCAGGTGCCAGTTGTATAGTACATTTCTACACCTGTAACGTGAAATAGCATGGGAGAAACTCCATGTGCCAAATCACATTATGGCAAGAAAATTAGCGTTTTGAGGGTTTTTTTTGTAGCTCAAATTTTGCACTCAGGACTGTAAGTGCACAAATAGAAAAGTATAAGTAGGCATTTTTGACCTTCTGATCCTAGAGATTTTTCAGTCTCTGAAGCTATCAAATCTTTATAAACAGAAAGTACAAATTAAAAAACAAACTAATGTCCAGAGTAAATTAACAACATAATTTAGAGGAATTAATTTTATGTTGTGTTTTGAGGGAGAAAGGGAATGCACTTACTGCTTTTTGTCTTTTGACCTTAAACAAATTAATCTCTTTAATGTTTTCCCCTTTTATCTCCCCTCGACCATGCAAATACCATTATTGTGTCTGCATTTATAAAAGTGTTATTAAAGGCCTTTCTGAAAGCATTCCTTCAACACTGAGTTGTAACTCATATATCTTTCAGTGGTGGTGTGCTGTTGCTCTGTAATCTCTGAGGATTATTTGCATGTCTTCATGCCTTGTGGCAGTTTTGAAATCTCTCTTACGTGGCCAGGTTATTCAGTTAACTTCTGCTTCTGTGAGGTTGGAGCCTGCCATTGGAGCAAACACAGTCATGCTCCACTGACTGATGCAGCTCCCTGTGCTTGGTTCTTTATTAGAAAGAACTGCTCTCTTTGAGTAACAATCACACAAATACAGATCTGGGCGAGACTGTCTTCTCGCCTCAAATACAGATAAATGGCCCTTACTACATGTGCCCTTTTCTAGTGTTAGGTGACCAACACTAAAGGTAAACAGATAGGGCATCCACAGCTTCACTTGTTCCAGTGCCTCACCACCCTCACAGTAAAGAATTTCTTTGTAATATCTACTCTAAATCTACATCCTTCAGTTTGTCCTGTCACTATATGCCCGTGGTAAGAAGTCCCTTTCCAAATTTCTTGTAGGCTCTCCTCAGGTTAAGGTCTCCCCAGAGCCTTCTTTTCTCCAGGCTGAACAACCCGGATGCTCTCAGCCTGTCTTCACAGGAGAGGTGTTCCAGTCCTGTGATCAATTTAGTGTCTCTCCTCTGTCTTCTTTCCTTCAGATTCATGTCCTTCTTACATAGGGTTTCCCAGAGCTGGA
Source organism: Lophotriccus pileatus (assembly GCA_035583135.1). Taxonomy (NCBI): domain Eukaryota; kingdom Metazoa; phylum Chordata; class Aves; order Passeriformes; family Tyrannidae; genus Lophotriccus; species Lophotriccus pileatus. The sequence continues at coordinate 51,038,505 of JAWWES010000094.1, forward strand.
GAAAAATTGGCATGAGGTTCAACAAGGCCAAGTACTGGGTGATGCACTTGTGTCACAACAAGCCCATTTGCTCCAGAAAAGCTTCCCAGAACTCTGGTGGAACAAAATTCAGAAAACTACCTCTAAATACCACAGTAATGCATCATTATATGTCTTTCTTGTTAGAAAATGTGGTCTAATGTTTACAGCTTTCAAGACTATGCCTGTTTTGAAACTCCCAGGTACTTCAGAATGGGTTTTAGGTCTCCAACAAGTTTAAAACTAAAATTCTGAGTCTGAAAGCTTGTCTTGAAATACCAGGTCAGTACTCAATACCTAAGACTTCCCTTAGTTCTACCTGGATATTAAGGGGTCCAAGTACTAAGCAGGGGTATGCTCACTTTGGGTTCCAGGGGAATGAAATTCCGTCTTCAAGCACTTAATTTAATTTTTGCTTGTGTGCATGGGCCAATATAGAGAGAGACTACAGCTGCATAATTTTGGAGGTGAGTTGAACTACTTTTCAAATAGCATGGTCCCTGTCTGTCTTCTGCCTCCCTACAGCCTAAGAGTCAGTTTGGCATCAATGCTATGGAAAAACACTTGCAAGGAGAAAAATGTCATATTAGTAAAATCCATTGCAATAAGATGGAAGGTTTAAAATACATTTTTCTGTTTGGTCTTCCTAATGGACAGGTTTTGGCCAAAAAAGAAACCCCAATACAAACATAGCTTCTTGGTAACAGTAACTTGTTATATCAAGTAAGTAAAAGTAATATCATGCTAGGTAAAACAGAAGTAACTGTTTTGTTTGAAGCTGCATGCAAGTGTTGACAGCTAAGACAGGCTGATCTTCTGCAATGCTCTTTTCGGAAGTATGGCCCAGACTGCAACACTTGGTTGTGCCTGTGTTTTGCCTGACGAGTTCTAAGTTTTGCTTGGGGGGGAGAGGCTAGTGATACAGTATAAATCCAATTCAACCCCGATACAGAACTCCTTTCAATCACTTATGAAGAGATGAATATTTAACCCTTCTCTTTGGACAAGAAAAGATTTTTTTTTTTATGTAAATCATACTGTGGAAGGTTTCAGCCTTGTTTGTGTCCCTAAAAATCTTCTCATTTCAGAAAAATGAGACTGATGTGTCTTTTCTAGGAGATACATCTCTCACTGTTGTTTGACCAGCTGTTTCTTATTGTTCTGGGAACAAAAATTTGGAGACCTAAGGCACAAACTGCTCTTACAATAGCCACATCTGTTCTGATTAGGTAATGCCTACTGAAAAAGACTTGTTAAAGAAATGCAGAAGTCTTCATTTAGTCAGATAATATCATTTTTGGGCCTGAGGAAAACAATGTCTCTGCTCAAGAAGTGTCTCACTTAAGAATGGTCAAAATTTTGAGAATGGGAAGGGATAGTTCTACAGAGAACATCAAGAGCAGAACATGAAGGATTGTGTTGATACCAAAAAGTAAACATATTCTATGACCAGTATCTCCCAGGAAACAACTCTCATTCTTTTTTACGTGTAAGAGATCACTCTACTAAATCCTAGGATTAGAACACTATATGCAAACACTACTCCATAAACTGGTATGCCAGCAGGAATAAGAAACGACAATTGCTTCCCAATTCAACACACTTTTCAAGACAATACATATTGTTTTACTTGGATTTTGTTTAATGAACTACCAGGCCCCATTCACAAAAATATGCCATTTGATCCTGAGAGATGGCCAAATCAAGCTATCTAAACTCTCATTAATGTGCAGAAAGAGGTGCCAGAATCAAGGGCTAGATTATAGCAAAGACTGCACTGCACAGGACCAATATAGTTGGACCTGCTTAGTTACAATTCAGATAGAATATGTGTTCTAATTATGTGTCCAATATTTCAGAAGATGAAAGAGGAGAGTTTCACCCTCAGCCTGGCTACTTATAGATTCTATTTGGACATGCAAGGTTGGTGGTCATTTTAGAGAATATCCCATTATCTCACCCTAAGATCAGTTGGCTTTCACAAATGTGAAATGCTGTTTTACATTCACAGTCACCAGTAAGTTATCTCATACAATTAACATCTTCCTTATCTTCCTTCTCTGTAGCACATGGGCTTCCTCTCAGTGGCTTAGCTAATGTATAAAGAACCAAGTGAAATCTGTCTAAAAACAACTGCCAGAGGCATTTCACTTCCTTTGTGCAGACACGGCAGATCAGTTACCAAATGACAGATGAGAACAGTTGTTCTGATACTTTGAATCTTTTCCTTTTCACTTTCTTCCTTGGTAAGAGGAATTAAAACCACTCATATGAGGACAAATAGGATATTGAATTGTTTTGGTTACTGTGTATACCTGACAGAATTTGCAATGCCAACACAAGGAAGAAGCCTCTACAGATTCCTGTTTTTTCAGAAGGAGCACTGTAACAGACACTTGCTGACATCAAAAGATTGAGAAGAGCTCAGTAGTGCTTACCTCCATCATACCATTTGTTCAGATCCAGAGCTGCCTTTTTATTCAGCTTCATACATTCATCCAGTCTTTTCAAAGGACCTGAGGCTTGGGGTGTGCTAATTCTTGCTATTTGCAGCCAGAGGTTGTATTGCTACTGTTCATGACACACCTGGGGAAAAGAAATGCCTATGACTGAATGGCTCATCAGACTTTGAATCTCAACTCTGTGTTAACTCAGTCTATGCTGCTGCATTTAATGAAGTATGAAAAGCATTTCTTACCTTACACAGGCCATATCTTATTAAGGATAAATTGCATTTCAGCAAATATTTTCCTTCAAGGAGTAGACTTTTTCCTCTTCATACTCTTCTTCAGAACATGATGAAATTGCACTTAGGTTTGATAGAATGAATTCACTTTTATCGCCTAATTTCCTTCTAATGCTTGGTAATAGGGCTTGCAGATAGTAGAGGAGTAATGTAAGTTTAATTGTGTGATGGTTTGACCTGTCTCATATGGCATTTGGTAAGTAATCTACAAAGTACTGACTAGGTGAAACTACAGCTAGAAGGCCTCACAAGCATGTTGAAGAATAAGTTGAATTCATAACACTTGCAACTATTCGATAAAATACACCAAAAAATAGTGTGCAATTCAATACGGATGAATACAAAATACTGCTCTTGCTATAATCAATTGCTAAAATAAAAAAATAACTGCTAACCAGTAGGCTAATAGCAAAGAATTTGAGAGTTTTAGTGGTTCACAAGCTGAACATCATTAAAAAAACTGTATCAATGGCGTCCATGAATGCACAGAGGTGCTGTCTGTTAAGACTGATTACCACTTAGCACTGGTAAGACTTTAGTTAGACTGCTGTGTCCAGCCTTCTTTAGGTACCCCAGGTAAAGAAGAATGCAGGCCAGCTGGGAGAAAAGCCAGAAAAAACTAGTGGGATGATTTAGAAATATATGCAGCATGACTGTTAGAGAAAGAACTGAAATTTTGAGATTGTTTATTCTAGAGGAGAAAAAGGACATGATTAATTTTTCAATACATAAAATATTTCTGCAGAGCAGAAAAGGTTACTCATTCAGACTAGTACAAGAAGTTATGGAGTTTACTACAGCAAGGGAAATTTAGGTAAGAATTTAGGAAAATATATCTGAAGACAAGAATAGTCATGCATTGGGAAAAAAAACAGTTGGGGAAGTATGGAGTGTTGATGGACACTCAAGAGGTTGGACAAACCCCTCTCCTAAATTATGGAGGTACTTTGGTTATGTCCTGTCTTATGACCTAAAATGATACTTAGTGGCTGTGTAATTATTATTTGGAAAACTCAGTAAAAACAGGATGCTCTATGTAAGCAGAGAGCCAGAAGAGCATGAAAAGAGAAGCTTCAGAAATATGACTGAAGCTTCAGTCATATGAAGACTCATGAGCTGTTGGTGTAGCTTGGTTCTTATTAATTCACTGCTATTAAAGGAGTCTAGACTTTCGTTTGGTCATGTTTGACCTTTGTACAATATAATCCTTTTTCCATTCTAAGCATTGCAGCCTGTATTCTCGCTTCCTTATATTGCCTGTATTTCTGAGATGCAATAATTAGTGCATATTTATTTTCTAGTTTGTGAATAAATACCACCTCAGCTTCCAGACTCTCTTTTTCGATGCATTCATACCATTTATAAATGTGTACTTTAGTATTAAAGGTGAAATCTACAGATAACTTGAGGCACTGAGTTTTTCTTTGTGTGAGATGTCTTTGAACTTGCCCTTCAACAAAGAGTTTAGCATATTTTTCTTCTAAAACTACATTCCACACAGCCTGACCAGGACCCAAATTCTATCTATCCATAGCTGTGTGATACTATATTGGCTTGTTCAAATGTCTCCGAGTGCTTGTGGCTTTCCGTGGTCACAAGGGACCACTACTCCAAAAACCACACTGTGGAAATAGCAAACGGTTTGTCACTATGGAAGCTCTTTGCTTGCCTCTCCACCTCCTGTCTGGAACCCAAACTAAACCTGTGGTCTGACTACTGAAAGACCAACTGATACTTATGAAATATAGATCAGATCCAAACACTAGAATGGCCAGATGTGGGAGAAAAACACTCCACTGTCTGCTGCCAGTCTCAGTAATGTAGCTGCTTTGACCAACAAGTTCACAAGTATTCTCAGAATAAAACAACAAAAAAAAATGGTTGCTTATCCTTCTGTAATTTTTCTCATAAGGTGCAAAGTCCCATATTTCTGCATGTTTTGGTGATGTCAGAAAGCACAGAACTTAAACATCACTGCAACAGAGGAAGAATGGCAGTTACTCCACAGTTCTGTAGAGTAAATAAATATTAATTTTCCATATTGAAAGCATAATTATAATTGAATATTATGGAGCGGATATATCATGTGCTATGAAGCTCTTAAAAAATTCACTTCTACTCAAAATACCTCACTGGTTTATCCAGGCCTATGAACCATGGTTCCCTGCCTAAGATTCCTACACAGTTGCAGTATTTTTCCAGATTCTTCCCCAGCCCACAGGGTCTTCCTTTGTGCTTCTGTTCCTCCAAATCTTAATTCCACTATCCCAATGAATCTGATGCACTGGGGTTGCTTGGATGCCAGTCGACTTTCACATGCTATAGTATTTTGTGTACATGGCAGTGCTTGTCTGGTGTAGATTTTGTAATCTCAGTCACTCATAGCATGGGAATTGGGATCCTGAGATTCTGACTGCAGGCACATGGCTTTATTTAAGAGATAATGTCAGTGTCCTTGATTAGAACAATCAAATCACACGAACAAACACCTTTTCTATAGTTTAAGCATTGAGCTTTATGAATAGGTAAGTATTCAATGAGAACTCCTGTTATTGCAATAGAACATCACAATTTCTGAATCAATTTGTGTTTTAAATGGCACGGGCTATAAGAATCAGTGCTAATATATAGACAGATTTCACACTATAAAAATATATTGCATTTTCACCATTACTCTGTAACAATGATGAATTTGCAGGGCCGGTTTCAGCTGCTAAAGAACTGTAGTTTGCCAGAAAAACTCTTACAGATTGACTAGAAATCAAGTCTATGGATGAAGAAGATCATTTTCTAAGAACAGAGCTCAAGAAGACAGAAACATACTTGTTTTACCTTCTAAATAGCCTTCAGAAACACTTGCTCCTGGTACTAATTTACTTCAGCTATGACGACTGGATTGTCTTCACCTCAGTATTGCAAAAAGCTTTATATTGGAGTTCCTGACATTACTCTCCTATCCCTTCCCTGTTCTAAGACTGTAGCTGAGAATATATCTGCTCATGAAGTCATATGTCTGTGTTACAAAGTCTCTTTTGAAAAATATCTTTTGCATTTTGAATATCCAGGTAGCTACTGAATACAGATCTATTTCTCACTTGTGCATTCATACTTCTGGTTAAGCTCAGGAATTCCAAAAATAATATCAGGGAGGAAAATTCAGAAGCTCATTGCTTTTGTGGCTTTTTTCACTGAGGCCAGTTTTAGCTTGTGTTGCCAATGATCAGTCTGTACACTTTAGTTCTACAGTGTATACATAAGCTATGTGTGCAACAAATGGTGTTTTCTTAGCCTCTCCATATAGCCTATTAAAGAGTGGTTGGAACACTTCCATCCCTAAAGCAAAACCTTTGGCATAAATAATATTGTCATTTGGATAGGCTAGACATACTTTTGCAAAGTGATCTTGTAAAAATATTGTCTGAGTTATGACTGAGCCTAAATTATATGACAGTGAGGTAGTATATTTTGGTCCCTCTAGTACATGAGGTCTGATCTTGTAGCAGTGAAACCACCTGAAATCAAACAAAAAAGAGTAGTGTGCATCAGATTTAGAAGTTGAAGTAAGATGTTTTGTTTTGTTTAGTTTGGGGTTTTTTAATCTATTTGCAGACTTTTATGTAAATTCTTTGTTTGGCAAAGGCAAATATTGCTTACTGTGGTTTTCCTGAGGATTTTTATATAATTTTTATTTTCTAAAATAAAATGTCATTAAACACTTTGAGGAGAAGCTTTCAACTACATTTTTAGTATAACTAAGTCTGGAATAGTTGGGTGAGAATTACTTTTTCCTCTCTCATTTACAGACCTTCCAAATATTTTCTGTTGTCTTTCAGGGATAACTTCATTGCTTTGGTGCCCTAGATAACAACATCTTGCACAAGATGCATATTTCTGTTTCCCCTCAATGTCAATCATAATAAAAACTATCTTCCTAATCTGTAGGGCAGGAATAGATATTATAGTTAACAATCCAGTATAGTTGACATGTAACAATGCTCATGCCCCTAAATGATTATTCAGATGTTCATGCTCATGTTGCCAAGTTAGGACCAACTCACACTCTGTCATTTGAAATAACTCACGTGTTTCATGTGTAAATTTTGGGTCGTATACTCTGTAAGTGAAAGGGAATGTAGCTGCAATGGAAATCTTTTTTTAGAACTATTAAACACATACTGATTGCTATTTTCTGACATTCTAGTGAAATAACCTTAGAGATGGAAGGATGCAATACCTGATACTACATGTCAGACCATACCAGCCATTCACACAGTGAAGATGAAAAAAAGAAGAGATGGGGAAAATTACAAGGTCACTTCTGAATTGGCATCTCTCACTGCATCCCAAGACTATGGTGAGACTCAGTTCAAGCAAGTGAAAGAAGTATCTTTTGAGTGCAATGCTGTATTAAAATCTGCTCAACTCAGAAGTTACTTCTGAAGAAGAGCATATGTGATTTTGGAGCCAACTTTTCAATAGCTGCTGCAAAAGCATGATCTACCATACTGTGTTCAATATAAAGAGCTTCAGCTTTCAGTGCTTTATTGCTGCCAAATGAAGCTGCCAAAACTAAAGTCTATTCTAGGGCTATTCTGTAACTGTGCCCATTTACTACTACAGACAAATCATAAAGGGCAGGTGTACAGCTTAAATAACCTTATGAATATCGGGCTGGACTTTCAAGTCCATGATTCCCATTGACTTAGGAACATGACCGCCATATCTTGCTTTGTTCCAAAGCCAGTGCATTTCATAAATTAAAAATAAGAACCATAGTAAAAGCTGTTCATACCAGGAGTTATTTACTTCCATGTGATCTTATAAGTCAAGAATAGTAGATTTCCTGCCTACCTTCCTTATAATGAAAAATTATTTCTTTCAGTTTTGGAGAATTAGTCACAAAAATACAACTTTTTTTTCCTGATGAGTTAAGGTTTAGGATCAGA
>JAWWES010000094.1:51046314-51063518 GCA_035583135.1 Lophotriccus pileatus
ATAGAGAACTTCTGTCTTCTTCAAGCTGACTTCCAGCCCAAAAAGCTCGGCAGCCTCTGCAAAGCAGGATGTTAAACCCTGCAGAGCTGTTTCTGTGTGGGCGACGAGGGCAGCATCGTCAGCGTAAAGGAGCTCCCGAACAAGAAGATTTAAGGTAATAACCATCCTGCAGAAGGTTATTACTATCAACCAATTTATGTTTTAAAAAAAGGAGAAAAGGTTAGGCTTTTATTCTTTTCCCCCTAAAAATTATCTTTCAGGCTTTTGTACTGCTTTGGAGTAATACCAGACAACAATTGTAGGTTACAAACACAGGATCCTCATTCAGTGGTCAGACTTTTCATAGTAGTAGACACTTCATACTTAGTCAAGTCATGTCAATTTAGTGGAACAGTCTGGCATATTAGGTATTTCTAGCAGCTTGTTTCATCTTTTATATATGACCTAAAGGTAGGTGTCATAGGTTTACTTGTTCTAAAAAAAAAAAGCAGGGAATTATTCTTTCACCTGCATCTCTGTAAAACAAAGATGTTGAAGAGGGAGGGGGAAGGTGTTTGCCTAGGGTGATTGACACATACAAAGGAACTAACCAGCAGATCCATATTCCAAGCTGATGGCCCTCCAAAGACTGTGGGGAGGGGTGATGAGGTTTTTTTTCTCTCCTCGGAAACGGAAGGCACTTCACCTTTGCCTTAATTCAGGCAAGGTGTGTGTTGGAGGGGTCCAAGGTTCACTTTGATTTTTGGCCTGGTCATCTGGCTGATTTCTGGCCCTGGTTTGCCTCTGTTTTCCTGTGCCCTGTTCTGCCCCCAGCCCAGATCTGCTTGGATTTCATCACAGAGGCTTGACCCATCTGCAGAGGAACCTTCTGGGGAGGAGGTCACCCTTTCCCTCCTCTGCTCCTGTGTTGGCAGCAGCTTGTGTTCATGGATGAAACGGGGGAAATCCTGGCCATAGCCAGCTGCAGACAGTGTGAGTTTTGTGGGAAAAAACCCTTTTTCCTCTTTTCCCCTTCCCCTTCTTGGTGGAGGGAAAGGTGGAATCTCCGTTTTCAGCTTCTCCCGTGCACTGAGGTCCCACGTGGCAGCTGCCAGAGCCCAAAAGTGCCCCCTGCAGGCCAACACAGAGCACTGCAGGCTCTGCTCCTCCCGTGATCCATCATTTCCCCCTGCTGACTGGGGTTAGAATTGAGCCGAAAGGCAGAAAGTACTGAACTGGTTCCTTTTTGAAGGGAACTTTTGGGTATAGGATTATTGTTTAGTTGTTTTCGTGTTCTTTTGTTGATGTGCCAATACACATATATCCTTTAATAAAGGATATATTTCTTTCTCCCATACTTCCTCAACCGGAAGTTGAGGAAGTATGCTTCTTAATTTCAGATTTACAATTGCTTAGAGGGGGGAGTTTGGTCTTCCTCATAACTCATCCTCCTTAGCAAACACTTCAGTCTCATTAAACTGAGACAGTAGGATCAAGTGTGAACAGAGAAAGCATTTTGGATACAATGCTGTTTTGGTGTGTGTTTTATAAAAAAAAAAAAAGAGATATAAAGTGTTTAAAACATAAAAAAGTTAAAATATATATTTTAAGTCTACTCTCTAAAGCTTTGACTTTATGCTTTTTGCATCTGTAGTATGTACAGAAACTACATATGCACATAATAAAACGCAGCTTCAGCTGGAGTGTGACTTTTCTGAGGGTGTACAGATTCTTCAGCTTTGCAACGGGAAGCCAAGCACATAGAGACATTCAGTGTGAGAGAACAGTGGGGTAGAGACTAGCTATAAATGTAAAAGCTATCAGAAGATTGAGGAGGAGGATGAGGATATAAATACTTTCTCTGGCCTTTGGTAATAGAGGCTGACAGGGAAGGCATGATGATGAGAAAGTGTGGTGATGAAGTCTGTGGAGGCAGAAACTGGTGTGATGTGTGTACAGATCTCACATAGATGTGTGTACACATCTGTGTGAGATGCATGAGAAAGACCGCACAAGTGGGCAATAACTTTTTAAACAAACTCTTCCAATCTGTGACTTACAAATTAAACTTTTGCCATGTTAGCGGGTTCCTAAAAAACAAAAGAATTGTAAAATCAAGTGGAAAACCCCATCTGTGATAGATGCTGAAGAGAAATCCTGCCAAGAAAAAGTACTCTGAAAGCTAAACTGGATTCAGAGGAATATTGTGTTGTGACAGCAACTAAGGTGCACAGGTCTCTGATGGGCTGTGTGCCACGTGCCCTGGGTGCCTAGCAGATGTTGTGGCCAGACCTTATTCATTAAAGATGCCACTGTGGGTACAAGGCGTCTGTTTGCATGAGGAATTTGTGACTAGCAAGCTGGAATGTGACACGTCTGACGAGGATGACTCAAGGGGACTCACCTTATGGCATCAGGCTGGGACATGGCAAACTTCTATTACTGACAGGGCAGGAATCTGTTATCAAGAGATGAATTAGATATATTAAAAAACTTCTTGGTTTATGGTCCTTGTGTTGGATATACTTCATCAGGAACCTTACAAATGTATGATCAGCTCACATTTTGTTACACTGAAAGATGCAAGCAAATACCTGTATTTTTTACTGAGAAAACACAGGTAAGAAGTGCCCTCATCTTCTAACAGCCCAAGTCTATCATAATTTAAGTAATGACAGATGCATATGTCTCTGCCAGAATGAGGCAGAGTCTGAAGCTACCCTTTCTGTCTGAGGCTAGTTTTTACGTTGCCAAAACATAACTGTGTCTCTTGCAGACTTGATGTCCTCTAGATGAAAGCAGACAACATTGGTGTGTGGTTATTTTAACCGTTAGAGGGGAAAGGAGACAGTTTGAGAAAAACCTCTTCCCAAACCTGCTCATGCTGGAAACTAGCAGCTTGGGGAAAGCTATGTAATGTGGTAACACAGACTACACCCCTAGCAGCCTTGGCATAGTGGCAATTTGACAGAAATAAACCAGGCTGTGTTCCACTTCAGGGTTTTTTTTAGCTCCAAAGCAAAAAGGGCACATTGTACTAGCTTTGGCATAACTGACAGGATTTGTGAAGCAAGCCTTAAGCTGTTCTTGAGGACCTTGCTATTACCAGACATGGCCTAGAAGGACCTTATCTACTTGAAACCCAGCTGGTTTGGAAACAATAATGTCAACTTTATCAACATAATGCTATGTGTAGGGTTGTAAAACTTCCCCCCCATCCCCCTGCCTTTTTGTTTAGGAGAGTCAAATTCCCTCTTAAAAAATAAAGGGCTCCATTAAGGCTTCTATTAAAAGGAAGGTAGGAATGATGGAAGCACTCTGCCTTACAGAGTCTTATTAAAATACTAGCCCACTGTGTTGGCATCAAAGCTGATGCACTGCAATTGCAGTTTAGCTGCCTCTAAAAATCAGTAGACCTGATCTTTCTGTTCTAATTCAAAATTCAGTCATAGTCTGGGCTTATGTCATTTTTAGCTTATTGAAATGAGTAATCAAAAAAGCACGTGCTGGTGGTGGTAGTTGGGAAGTGGAGCATATCCACCAAATTTAAGCAGTAAGTTTTTACAGAAATTATTTAATTATCAACATTGTGGTGTGCATCTTCAGGCCGGGTGATCGATACCCGTAATTAGCATTTTCCAGAAACGACAACTTCACAAGCAGTAAAACACTGGTTTTGTATTAGTAGTGCATAGACAAATGTTCCTAGCAGTGTGTTACAACTACGTAGAGATTACACCCATGTTTATATAAACAGGTGAGGTGTTAGCCAAAAGGGTGGAAGAAAGGAACAGCTTAATGAAGATTCAAGAAAATACCATCAGTCTAAAATCTCACTCCCATAGAACAAATTCTTTCTGCAGCCACAAAACCAACTTTACATTTCAGCCATTAACTTAGCTCAAGTCGACTCTTTCACAGACAGGGGGACACCTGACCACACTGTGTTTCCCACTTGCTTTTCAGGATTGATAAACAAAACATATAACTCTGAGCACACCCATTTCAATCCATATAAAATATTGCAATCCTGTAGCATTCAATATTTCATGTAATTATAGCAATACTAGATGATGAATGAAATAGGTTTGAGTTAAAACATGACTCTGCTAGCCTGGCAGTATGGGAAACAAGCAGGATTGTTATTCACACTATGGGAGTTACCTGTGACCCTGCAAACTTCTGGTTTCAGACAAGTTTCATCATTTCAACTTCCGTGAGATTCTTACTCTTTGGTGTCGCCTTTACCCGAGATGGTACTTCTGACGTCAGCGTCTCTTGTCTTCACTCCAGATGTCTCCTAAATAAAATGCAGAACTACTTTTGCTTCAGTGAAATGAGTAAAATTTAGACACCTTAGCCTATTTCTAAGTGACTCTCCTCTGATTAGCTTACGATAATCTGATTTTAAATATACGATCAAGAAAATGTCAGCATAGTTATTATCTTGTTTTTGTCAGGTTACCAGTCCTGTGTAGGCAAGGTCCAGACTTTCAAACCTCTTCCTACTGAGCAGAGCCCTAACCCTCAAAATTAAGCTTTCCTCTCTGAGCTTGTTTAGTGCTTAAAATTGAGAGTCTTCTAATGCAACAACTCAGAGCTGCTGCACGTAGCCAGCAAAAAGATTCACCTAAGAAGGGTGTCAGTCAACCTGCCCACTCAATGACTCATAAATCCTACTGTAGCTTACAAGGACAATATGTAGTTAGAATATTTTTCTATTACAGGGGTGGTAACTGCGTCCTGGAACTGATGCTCCAGGTTCTTTCTAGATCTAGCTCTCACTTCCACCATGTCAAAGTCCTCTGCCTACACACACACACACACACACACAGAGAGGCACACAGTCACTTACCTCCTTCCTCCCATTCCCATCAGAATGGGGGTTTGATATGCTCATTTCCTGTAACAACTCCTTAAAAATTTTCTCCTCAAAAAAAGCAATGAATAGAGGGAACAGTATGTGACATTAGATGTTCTCAATTTTGCCAACAGCAGCTCAACAGAAAATTACTTAATGTTTAAAAACCTCTGCCTTACTAGTTTGTGAATGGCCATGTTTAAGAATGTAACCCCTCTTAACTTCTTTACACCATGGCACAGTACAGTTCACTCAGCCTAAGAGGAGCATAACGACAGCTTTATACAGGGACTCACTTCACACCTTCCAAGTTTTCTTCTTATCTCAAAGGTTGCACTGTGCATTAAAGCAATAGTCTGTATTAACCTAACCTCTGACATTTGGGCCATACTAACCTATCAATGCAGGTTTATGTATCTCACACCTCAGAGCCTATTAAGAAATTTCGCAGTGGCAGCTTGATAAGGGCACCATACTTACTTAAGTTGTTCTAAAAACAACATCAGCAAAACCACTACTCTGGTGGCACTTTCTATTGACCTTGCTCACTTGTGCTCACTTTTCTTTAGCTACTGCCCATACAGGTAATTCATGTTCCTGTGGCATCAAAACTGTTGCAAAGAGGGAGAAATGAAAATTCACATTTATCGGTAGCAATATTAATACCCAGGGTCGTAAAATATGTGAAAAATCTACAAAGTGGAAACTTGAGCTGTCCATTTTTAGAGGATAGAATAATTGTTAAAAGCAGGCTTACGTTTTTAATGAGACTAATGAAATGGTTTTTTGTTTCTGTACCAGACTAATTAATAAACTAATCTTTGTTACCAGCTACTTTACAGTGAAAATTCTAAATAATGGATTTTTCTGATACTGCAACAAGTAATTCAACCAATGACTGCAGCACACTCAGATTCTATTTTTGTTCATGTGGTATGGATAGTGAATAACTATTGTATTATTTGGAATAATTATATTATTGGGAATATTATTAGGAAGCTGGGATCTGTATTGGAATGTGTATTTCAAAAGAATGAGACAATAAACAAATTTTCAAATTAAATTCAGTTTGTTTCAAGAAAGCTGGGACCATTCTAAGGAGTACTGAAAGTGCATCATCTTAATTCTGTGACAGAGTGGTTCAGGAATGCAATGTTTACTGTTGCAATGTTTACATGTCTTTAAAAAAAAGAATAAAAATAAATTGTACTTTCAGAAAATCTTAAAACCCTGCAGATGGGGTTTCTATGTGTTAATTTCACTCTTGCTTAGACAAATTCTCATTAATTTTGTTCAAAACTTTTTGATTATCATATATTGATTAAACCATGATGGTGTCTATTGCAATTAAAGTACAGACAAAAGCCAAGTCAGCTGTTTTATTAAATACATAATTCTAAAATCCTTTGGAGAGGCTGGATAATGAATGCAGTGAGAGCATATGACCGCACAACTTAAGAAGTAAGTGACAGCTCTGCTTCAAAACTGCCTGACAGGTTCTTGAGAGATCCCTTTTCACACTTGTCCAGGGATATTTTTAGCTTACAAAAGAGACAGTGCTTTACTGCAGTCACTTTCCAAGGCAGCTCTGGTTAGCTTTACACTCCTTTTATCTCCTTTCCTTTTTTTCTCTCATTATCTTCTTGCTTTCTTCTCGTCTCCTCTTAGTTACAGGATTCCGTGGATCATAGATCTCAAAAGTATCTTCATCCTGCATGCTTGCATCTTTCACCTTCCTGCTTCTGTCTTCAAACTGAAGTACATGTGACATCCTACAAAAATAAAACATAGCTCAAACTCAGTGAATAAATGGAAAGCTATAATTTGTAATTATGATGTGCAGGGCAAGATCTTAGTACCATGATTTATTTTTGGGCATAGCAAAATAGACCTGGGTTTCTTTTGTTGTTAATTTGGGGTTTTTTTTCCCCCTTTTTTTCTTAACAGATCCAAGTATTATAAGATAACTACTTTTGTAAAGACCCATTTCGAAAAATACATCTAAATAGTTATGCCTGCTGGATTTTATTTCACATACTAAACTGTTTTCTTGGTTTTTTCTATTTAACATATCTTCCAAAATATATGGCAAATTTTTCCCAGGAACAGGGAGTGCTTCTCAAGTTTTCCTATTAGTCACTTTGGACTACAGGGTGTAGGGTTTTACAAAAGTGGGGAAGAGCTTACATGGAAACCACTTGAAGTAGGTACACAGAAGATTAAAAGGGGAATGCTTCAAGTCCTGCTGCTCCACATTAACTTGGCTCAGATTGTACTTTGAATACCAGACGAAACAAATGCCTTGTTTAATTCCATGTTTTTTCTCCTGTTGATTAGTAGTTTTCCTCCCCATCAGGTATTTCCTTATTTCAGCAAATTCCAGTACTCTGAAAACATCACAATTGCATGACTGAGAAGAGGGACCATATGAACCTCAGGAGGCTCAACAAGGCCAAGGTCTTGTACATGGATTGGGACAACCCCAGAATCAGTTCTGGGGGATGAAGGGATTGAGAGCAGCCCTGCTGAGATGGAACTTGGGGGTGCTGGTTGAAAGCTCAACATGACCCAGCAATGTGCCCAGAAAGCCCAGAAAGCCAACTGTATCCTGGGCTGCATCAAAAGCAGTGTGGGCAGCAGGTCAAGGGAGGAGATTCTGCCCCTCTACTCTGCTCTGGTGAGACACCACCTGGAGTTCTGCATCCAGCTCTGGGGTCCTCAGCAACTGAAACACATGGATCTGCTGGAACAGGTCCAGAGGAGGTCACAAAGATGATTAGAGGGCTGGAGCACCTTCTCCTATGAGGAAAGGCTGACATTTGGGGCTGTTGCCCCTGCAGAAGAGAAGAGAAGGCTCTGAGGAGAACTTATTGTGGACTTTTAGTACACATTGAGTTTTTAGGACACACTTTTAGCAGGACCTGTTGTGACAGGATAAGGAGCAATGCTTTTAAACCAAAAGCAGATTCAGACCAGATTTAAGAAAGATATTTTTTACAATGGGGTGGTGAAACACTGGAACAGGTTGCCTAGACAGGTGATGTGTGTGTATATATATTATTTTATATACAGAAAAGTTTATATGTTCATTCTAAAAAAACTCTGCAAAACAGAATTAAATGATTTTTCAGGGCAAACACACATACCTAAGCAAAACCCCCACTTAATCTTTGTATTTTGTGTTCAACCACTTCGTAAGTGTCTTTGACTTTGCTGGGACAACTTAAGAGCTAATACTGATCTGAATCTAAGCATATCAATATTTACACCATTAGAAGTCTTTTGTCAACAGTCCTTGTGAAAGAAAATCCAGGAAAAGCAAGTTGCAAAAGGGAAGTCTTGCGGCTAATGAAATACCACTTTACTGGTCTCTTGCAACATGTAAGAGGTCCTGAATTAAACAGGGTTTTCAAAGAGCTTTAGCGCAAATCTCCACATATAAAGAAAGTCAGGGAGAACCAGCTAAGTTACCGTAGATTACAATAAGTACTATTAAAGAAACCAGACAAAATTCAAAGCTATAGACCATATGAGATCTGTTTGAATTCTTTAGAAAACTGCTAAAAACAAAAATTGAGAATTTTCATTACAACTGATTCTTGACATGTGGGTTTCATAAATACTTAAAAGTTGTCTCCAGTGTATAAAACTTGGGTAGTTTATAACTCTGTACACACTACTAATACCCAAACTTTTTTTTCTAGTCATCTCTACAATTCAGAAAAACATAATGTACCATCAGAGTGACTCATGACTGCATATTTGTAGTTTAATTATAAAAACATTGTCTCACAGTGGAGGGACTGAAGTAATTTATTTTAGTGAACATGCTTTCTGCATTTGTCATATTCTTCTCAACTTATTAGAGATGAGTACACATACCAAATCACACTATCCTAGTCTGAATTAAAGCACAGGCCTAAAGAGATGGAGTCATCACTTGGTGCATGGTTTTAAAGTGTGTTACAGGAGCATAAGTACAAGTGTAGTCACACTTAGCCCTTCCATCAACTCAGGTTTTCCAAGAATGCCACAGCACAGGATACAAGCTGAAGGATACAACTAACAGAAATTAAAAGTACATGCGCCTCTAATTCTTGGGTCAGACCATACTGTGGTCCCAGATAATTTGCAAATTAGATGCACTAGATTCAGACTAAGCAATGTTTACTTCTCCCAAGAGCTGAAAGAAGTCACAGTCTCTGACTCTTATTCATAATTTTTCACTGAGACATTCCCAGCTGTGATTAAAAATAAGCCAATATTAAGACACTTTCTGATATTCCCGGAATCAACTTCAGATGCAGCAACTCACAGGTAAAGCAAAGTAAACACAGACTGTGGTGGAGATTTTAAAAATATTTTCCTGCTATGAACTTAAGTTTATTTTCAGAAAGTCACACATCTTCACAGGTAGACCTGTTCTGCATCTATGCAAATGTTAAATCACACAATACTGTTTTTCAAAACCAACTGTTCTATTTTTTTAAGGAATATGGGAAGCATTTAATAATTATTTCTATATAAATTACTTTCATTTAAAATAATCTGAGTAAGCTCCTCCAACAGAAGTTTGCATTTGCATCATTTTCCAAATGCAGAGTTAGGGCTGCAATTCCACAAATACAGGTTTCACAAGACTTCTCCTTGTTCAATTTATAGCTCTCTTCCCTTTTGCATGCTCCTGGCCTCAGTGAGGAGCTGGCTGCCTAGTCACATTTCTGCAGTCACTGTGCTGAAAGCATTAACTTCATTTCTTTATTTCTGGTCTTCAGGAACCTACTGCTGATTGTTGGCAGATCATTTTAAACGAGTGAGACATTTAACTTTAAAACCCAATTTTCTTCAAAATTTAAAGGATGAAAGTTCTACCATGCAGAACTCAAAAGAAAACAAACCCTAAGTTTTGCAGCTTAATATTTTTTGCTAAAACCTAGTTGTAATAAAATACTTGCCAAAACTGATGACTCTGGGTTTGAAGTACCTAGATGTGCAAATTGTTGTCTTTCTGTAGTAGAAGTAACTATAAAATTATTTTCTTAACACCTGTTACTGAGTGCTGCAAATCAGAATGAGCAATCTTTCTATGGATGTATTGCTGTAGAGGGTTGATTTTTTTATCCTGACGAGATGACAGCATCCTACAGGTTAACCATGATCCTATCCCATGTAATGAGTGAACAGCTGTTCTGCTGCACTGCACTTCTTTCCTTCAGTGTTACTAAAGAACATGCAATAGTTGGTTCTCTTTTGTATTCTCAAAATGAAATGTCTTGAATTGTTAGACTGAAATATCTGAATTAATTTAAGACAGTTTCAGAGACAGCATAGGATTTCAAAGGCAGGTGGTTGCTCTCACGGCCTGCTGATATTCTCAGGTCAGCAAACAGATCAGGCTCTTTTGAACTCCTCTAGTGAGATAGTACTTGTAAGAGAAGATATGATACGCTATAATCCCTCTGATTTTGAGATGTATTTCAGATCCGGAGCCATGCACTGGATGTGAACCATATGCCAGCTGCTGACAGGTGGCAGTCATGTTAAGTGTAGCATGAAGAGAAGCCTGGTAATCCAACAGCTTTGGCCTTTCCAGAACCCCCTTTGGGAGAAACTGAAGTGGCAATAAGTGAACTGTTTAATTTTCAACAGTAACAAAGCATTATGCTTTTGCACTACTGATGAAGCTCAAATCGCCAGCTACAAATGCAGTCAGGTATCAGTGATTTTTATATTAATGGAATGAAATAGCAAAGCTGTATGCCGAAGTCCACACTTGTTTTTCAAACAGATGCAGCTGGTGGCTGTTACCACTACCCTTCAAACTCCCTTGCTCAAGTGGCTCTACAGAGGAAGCCTTGCACTCACCTGCATCAGCATTTTTAAGAAGCTGAGCTTTGCAGTAAATCATCAACAAGCGTGAACAAAAGTTACGCTCTGCCAACTCTGTTGTGAGGGTTAGTAGCTTCTGGCAGAGTGACAGTAACTTCTTAAGCAGTTTTAGGCAGATGCCTGCACGAAACACTGTAGTTGGAGTTATATCCTATGTTTTTCCATGAAACAAATAAAACAACTTATCACATTGCTATGACATTTACAATATCAGAATTTTGCAAATTATAGTATAGTTTTATGAGAGTTACTATTCTTTCCACAAGGATGTTTAAAATGAATTCAGATTAGTAAGTACCTCTGTCAAGAAATTCATTGCTGCTTCTTGCACTGTATAGGCTGTCTAAAAAAAAGGAGCCCAATATGGACCATAACTGCTGGTACTACCACTTGTTTTCAAGTTCAACACTGCTTGCAAGTAATGTGCTTCCTACTTTTCTCAATTTCACAATGCATCACATATTTAAAAGAAAAACAATGAGAAGTACTCAAGTACTACTGCTTTCCTTAAATTATACTCTACTTGGCACTAACATTTTCCTTCAAATACTGTAAACTAGTATGTTAAACTGAGAGCAGTAATCATTAAGGTAGGAAACATTATAACATTTTCTTTCCATCACCCTCAAGATACTTAGGCAGTGGACAGAAATGTAACTCGTGAATACAGATGTGTGAATCCACAGATCAAAGCAAAGGAGGTCTCTCTCCCAAGGAAAAAAATTTTAGCTGTTCTGGAAAAATGAACTCGCACTCTTTTCACTCCCAGTAGAATAGTGGGTGGCACGGGAATAGGAGAGAGAGTTGAGAAACACAGAAGGGCAGATACGAGACCACAAAAATAAACTGAAGAAGGTAAAGATTAAAAAAAGGATTGGAATGAGAAACAAAAACAGAGAGAAAGAGACTGCTCAAAATGTAAATAGAGTGAAAAATGTAACTGACAATTAAACAAATATCTGAATCAAGGCAAGGGAACAAGAGTACAAAAAAGACAAAAAGGCTGTTTTACTATTACTATAAATACCGCATCCCCATCTACTTTACTGAGAATAAGACCCAAAAAGAGGTATTTTCTAGCTTTCAGATGAATTGAGCTTAGAATATTTGAGCTTTCAGCTGTTTGTGCTAGTTTTGCTTGGGGTAGAGTTCATTTTCTTCACAGTGCCTAGTATGGGGCTGTGTTTTGGATTTATGCTGAACACAGTGTTGATAGCATAAGGATGTTTTGTTATTGCTGAGCAGTGCTTTACACAGAGACAAGGCCTTTTCTGCTTTTCATACTGTTATCTGGCAAGGAAGCATGGGAGGTTGGGGAGGAGACACAGCTGGGACAAGTAACCCAAACTGACAAAAGGGATATTCCAGACCATATGACATCATGGTCAGTACATAAGGTTGGGAAGAAGGAGGAGTGGGGGATGTTTGGAGTGATGGCACTTGTCTTCCCAAGTAACCATCACATGTGATGGGGTCCTGCTCTCCTGGGGATGGCTGAACACCTGCCTGCCCATGGGAAGCAGTGAATTAATTCTTAGTTTTTCTTCACTTGTGCGTGTGGCTTTTGCTTTTCTTATTAAGTAAGACGGTGTCTTACCCCATGACTTTTCCAGCTTTTACCCTTTTGATCCTCTCCCCAATCCTGCTGGTGTGGGAGTGAGCGGCTGCGTGATGGCTGGGGTTAAACCATGACAACAATGGAGGTAATGTTCTACTGTTGCTCTTGAATAGAGCAAAAATGTCCCCAGTGCTAAGCAAGTAAAACTGATGAAAATACGCTTAAAAAATATCATACAAACTCAGACTGTACACTTCTGTTAACTTTGACTAGCCCTTTGAACTTGTGTATCACAGGTACTGGAGGATGAAAAAATTGGCTTTACCTCTTCAGAATAACCAGAAAGTTGTGGGTCCTCCACAGACCAAAGAATTGTTTGTATTTTTTCTTGGTGTAGGCCTACAGCATAAAATGAACAGAACTTCTGCAGATATTTCTAACATAATACTTTTTGAGATACTCTATTTGAATGTTACATGCTTAGTTTTACCCCAAAATAATCACTGCAGAAATTGTAAGAAACTAATAGTTTCACTTTGTATGGGATTTCCAGGTTAAAAAAAAACGCACAGACATTAGTTTTTGAAAAGCCAACATAACCTAATCTTGGTGAAGACTAATGGGGTATTGTATCCTTCCATTGTTCAAGATAGTACTAAGCATTTTTTTCTCTTGAAAGAAGATTTAATTGTAAGTAACCTTCTTAAACATGGAAAAATCAACTTAACTATGAAAAAGCTCACCTAATTCAAAGATAACCTGTGGAAGAATTAGTAGAGATTAACTCTCGCAATATCAGAATTAGAAATATGTAAAACTGTGATGACTTTTTAATCAATAAATATTTTTCTATTACAAATTCAGTTATTTTATGTTGATATTGTGTCCATTCTGTAAAAATTCATAAATAGTATATTAACAGCACATCCTTGACCTCTTCACAAAAAGGTTAAGTAGTTTGATGCAAAAATACGGTACTTTAAACAGACAACTGCTCCTGGTAGAGCAGTATGAAGAATGCAAATTCCAGATGTTGTTCCAGACAGTGCACCAGTGTAGAAAAACTTTACATAGCATTTACTACAAGGACATGGGAACCACCATACCAGAATGATCCATTCAGTCTAGCATCCTGTCTCTGGCAATAGCTGTACAACATCTGATACTCTGAAGTCAGTCAGCAAATCAACTCCCCAAGTTAACCACAAGCAGTCAGTCAGTATTGTTTTACCACAGCACAGAGATGAAAAGAGGGAAAAGAGAGGAGAACATTTCTAGCACAGAAATACTCAGATTTCCATAACATTCAGCTTCTCTGGACACTCTTTGATTTTATCCCTCCATCCCCCCATTCTGAATACGTCCATTCTGAATATGTTTTACTGCTTTAACATGTCATTCAATGAGATGAAGTTGGGGTGCTTGAAAAGGTGTGTCAATAAGCAGGAAGCTTAAGTAAGGCTAATAAAGACTTAGATGATTATTTCTTCATTCTTCACTACATTTGCTGGCAACCAAAAAAAAAAAAGTAAGATTTCCAGACAGTAAATCTAACACTAGATATCCCTTGAGTAAAGCATGGATCATCTCTGAATTTAAGTCAAACAGTAGTCAAGGCTCAGATGCCTAGTCCAAATAAACTCAGACATGGAGGAATTAACAAAAATAAACAAAACATTCTAAATGCTGTGAGTTTCTCAAGGCATGTGAACAGCTAGAAGCAATAAATACACAACTTGAGGAGAAGAACAATTCGTTAATATGAACTACTGACTGAAGCAGTGGTGTAGGGGTTAGCATTTACATATCAAGTAAGGCCTGACCACATTCTAGCAGGACAGGGGTGAAAGTGGGGAGAAAACTGGAGGGAAAAAAAAGGATTTACAGCAGAAGGTTTTTGTTCCTTTCTTCCTTTAAAAGTTAGCGGCAGTACTAAAACCCAAACAAATGCTTATTTTTTTGCCAAACAGAAAAGAAACCCCTCTTTCCAATGTGTTTCTAATATAGACCTCTGGCACTCCTTTACCCTTTGTAAAAATCAAGTAAGTATTTTGTCAACTTTTTAAAAATGTAAATCAGTGGCCTCAGCAGGAGAGACCTAATACAGTGCCAGTTTTTCCAGACTAGCGGAGGAACGTTGGCTCAAGTCTGGATGGGAGGAGGGGAGCAAACATGGCTTTAATCCATCTTTGTGCTTCACTGGCATAAATTACATCAGCATTTTTTCTGTCGTTCCCTAAGCTAGAATTGGCATGTGAAAGAGACTGCAGCTTAATTTTCAGGCAGTTTACTGTGTTTGTCACAGTTAAGCTTCTGCAACTGAATCTGCAGACTGGTGCTAATCTTAAGGAAGCCATATTTCATATTCGTAAATCTGAGGTATTACAGCAAAGAAAAAACCTGCATTTTAGAAAATGTATATAAAGCTAGGTTTATAAAAGAAATACAACCAATATTTTAGGTGTTTATCCTGAAGAATTTCACCATGCAAAGTTCAGTAGTATATGCTGCATTAAATAGGAAATCCTGATAACAAATTGTGGAAGACATTATCAAATTTATATGGAGTGGATACTAACAGTGTGCACCATGATTTAGTTCTTAATAGCAATGAAATATTGCAATATAAACCCAGTCTGGCTAACTTCAACATTAACCTGATTCTGAAATTGCTGTTTCCATTAAAAAAGACCTAAGGCCAAACCAATTCTAGCCTATACTCAAAAACACAAATTGAGAAGTAGTGCCTTGACCCTTTTTTTAGACTTAAATCTCTCTCCACTATGAATCCTTTTACAGTGAGAACACAAAATAAGTGAAATATTATGTGTTTCCACTCCTAACCATGCCAGATTTCTCACTAAAACCAACCTTAAATACTCTGAGAGAAGTTTTCCTTTTATTATTAACAAAAACATTTTTTAAAGAAGATACAAAGCATAAGTATTGATCCAGAATAGAGAGTACCTTCATTAAACATACAGATTTATTTTTTGTTTGCTCTGGAGAAAAATATAACTATCTCTACAATCTGGGTAAAAAATTGTACACTAAAATTGCAATTAATGTCCTGGGAGAAAGGGCTTAGCATTAGCACCCAATATTGCCACAATATTTAAGTGGCTTCAGCAGCAGTTTTCAAAAATTCTGAACTGGGAACAGATCAGAGTATCTGACATATATAAATCGGGCTCCACTTTAAACATTTATCACTGAACCTCAGTGAGGTTCCTGTTCACGGAAACAATAAATTAAAAAAACCAGACCATTTCCCTTTAATTTCTGCTACAATCAGGTGATCTGATCCATGTAAGGCATCACTATGCAAATCAAAAATATTTTGTGATCAAGAAGATATTTTCAAAAGCTTTCTTGGAGGCACACGATTTTAAACAGCATATTTCAGTAAATAATGACATTAAATTCACTTTGAATAGGTTTTAACCCTCTCTATCTTAGCTGAGGTTTGTCACAAATAACTTAAGAGGACAGTGGTCTTGATAACATTAGTAATTACGTAACACGCACATGAAACAATCCATTAAGTAAGATTTAAAATGCCTTTTTGATTGAGATGCAAGATTTCTGCTGTCACACAATTTTCACAACAACCTTTTCACTGTAAGTTGAAAGGTATTGTCAGGCATTGACTTATTCATTTAGCTTTTAAAGAAATGTCTGTTTTTCCTGTACCTCAAATTAACCAACATTTAGATTAGTTCAGGCTCAACAAAAGTAACTAACCATAAGAATTTTAAACTGAAAAACTATTTGAAAAACCATCACTTCATTCCCATTTTACTCATTCCTTCTTGTCCCACAGTATATCTGAAAGATGAATAAATTTATATTATTTCAAATAAAGAGTAAATTTCAGAGTCTAGACAGACTTCCAAAATTACTTAAGTAACTTATTTACATTTGCCGCTTAGTTACAGCTGTGACAGCAGTCCACAGGGAAGGAAGAAGTTGATCTCTTCTGAAGATTAAGCAGCTTTGTATTTCACATCCTTACATTTCACCCAGGAAACACTGTAGTGGTTCAGTTATGAGGTACTGGCATCATGTGCTATTAATTATATGAACTATGTAGTATGCTGGCAGTCACAGTCAAATTCTAAATGGCTGCAGAGTGCATTCCTGAGAGCAGACAGAGGCCAGTGATGAGATCTGAATCCTGAAGAAGAAATCCTAAACTTCTAGCCAGCTGCAGAATGAAGGAAAAATTACCAGACTACACTGTACCTAAAACAAATACAAACCCTAAAATCAACTGGAGGTCTACTTGCAGCCCTGATGTGTGAACTGATGGGATTAATAACAGACCAAATCCCTCTACTGAGGATGATACAGACTTTGGCTGATTCCCCAGTGGCAACACTAATTTAAATGCACTTCACATAACCATGTTCATCTGGTACAGAACAGCTTCCACATGCTAAAATTTCAGTTTCTACATTGAATACTGAAGGTCCAGCAAAATGAATTGGGCATCTTCCATGAAGTCCATGGAAGTTTATGGAATAACATAAAACCATATTTCCCACAACTCAGATTAACCATGGAAACACTTTTCAAGCAGGAACAGAATATTGCCCCAATGCAGTGTTCTTATCATAGAATGGTGTGGGTTGGAAGGGACCTTTAAAGGTCATCCAGTCCAACACCATGTCATGGGCAGTAACACCTACAACCAGATCAGGTTGCTCAGTCTTGTCTAACCTGACCTTGAATATTTCCAGGAATGGGTTACCTGCCACCTCTCTGGGCAACTTGTTCCAGTGTTTTCCTAGCATGTTTTTTTCCTAGCATGTAATCTAAATCTCTCCTCTTTTAATTTAAAATCATTTCACCTCATTCTATCACTATTTGCCCATCTAAAAAGTCACTCGCCCTAGTTTTTTTTTTAATTCCCCT
>JAWWES010000094.1:51064587-51082174 GCA_035583135.1 Lophotriccus pileatus
CTATCACTATTTGCCCATCTAAAAAGTCACTCTCCCTAGTTTTTTTTTTAATTCCCCTTTAATTTACTAAAATAATTGCCACAATAAGGTCACTCCAGAATCTTCTCTTCTCCAGCCTGAACAATCCCAAATCTCTCAGCCTTTTCTCACAGAGATATTCTGGTCTCCTAATCATTTTTGTGTTCCTTCTCTGGACCAAAAAGGTCCACATCCTTCCTGTGCTGAGGACTCCAGAGCTGGATGCAGTACTCCAGATGGGGGTCTCATGAGATTAGAGTAGAATCATCTCCCTCAACATGCTGGCCAGGTTTCTTTGGATACAGCTTTGTGCTCATGTCCAGCTTTTCATCCACAAGAACCTGCAAGACCTTCTCAGCACGGCTGCTTTCAGTGAGTTCTTCTCCCAGTCTGGGAGAAAAGTCTCTACTTGTTTAGAGACACCATGCATCACCATGCACTTGGACTTGTTGAACTTCATGAGATTCCCACATGGGCCCACTTCTCAGGCTTGTCCAGGTCCCCCCTGGACTGAAATTTGGATTTTACTACTGCTGTAACTATTGGATATCATCATCAGAACCATGAAGAGTCACTACAACCTGAATAGCTGTCACATGCTTGCACCTATATGTGTACAGCAGTCTAAGTCCTAAAGAAGATGAACAGTAGCAGTGTTACGTGTCAAGCGTAGCCTGTGCAGTGTTTTCACTACTCCCTCTGGGTCTTCTGATGTGACATATCTGGTTTTCATATTAGTCTCTAAATAGATGACACTTCACTGCCACTGTGATGGACCTCAGCTAGGTTTTGGGGAAAAGTCTTCTTGGCTAAGATTTTAAGCCAAGAATGAGTGACTGAGTTCTGTCAGATAATCTCCATCTTACATCTGCAGCACTCTATACAGCCTTTGAGAAAGCAAAGAATGAAATAATGATCTGACTCTTTCTTACTTGGACTGTAAGCAAATAAAGAAAAACTAATAATAAAATACTACAGAAGACATCTGACAAATCATTAAAAGAAAAGGATAAGGTACCAGATGTTGTAAAAATGTGTCTGTCTAAAAGTACCCTTTTCGTGAGCAGATACCATGTTTATTATGATACTTTGGAATTCTGTTGGGGAAATTATATTTGATTGCTGCAGACATATATATATATATATATATATATATATATATATATATATATATATATATAAAGTAATACTCAAATAGCAATAGAGGTTGCAATAGAATGTCTCAGCAAAGATTCATGTTAAAACTTAGTATTATGCATTTCTCTCCAGCGCTCGTCAGAACACTTCCTCATATGTGTTCTTAGACAGCAAAATCTGGTAATAATTATCAAACACCATACACATTGTTTATAAGAGTCATATTTCTTCTTTTCTTCTTGCATAAAAAGTAGAATGCTTCTGAAAAGTGCCCAAACATCTGCTATGTGCCATACCAATACAGCAGCTCAGCCAAATATGCACAGAGAAGTTTGCCGAATAAAAGAAAACATTACAAATTGGTAATGGTTTCTGTCTTGACAGAAGACGAAAATTGTACCTCAATGTGTGGCCACTCATGGACATATAAAAATATCTTAGAGGTAATCATATTACCCCAGATAACACACCCTGACAGTAGAGCACAGCACACTGGCAGGCTTTCACTTCCCATAAAGACAGCAAACATGACCTACCAAATGGCCCGGAGGATTCATGTAATTTGTGCATATTGTACATGCATATGCCATAAACTAACTGTATTTCACAAAAATCAAATAAAGTAAAATTACTGTCTGTTCAGAAGTAGACTCAAATTAAGAAAGAATTTTAAATTGTAAAGACTCTATAATTGTCTCAAATATTCCATATAACAAAGGCACTGAAAATCTAAACTCTTATTCCAAAATATACAATTTAACTTTCCAAGTGATTCTAACAATCATTAGTAGCTTTTAGAAGATTTCGTGGCTTTGTTAATGTTGTGTTGATAGCCTCTTTGTGTAGCATGTACCTTTTACAATTAGCTTGGCTTTGAAGTAAATTATTTGAAAATAACTATCTCACCTGTCTCTAAATTTAACATCCATGCTTACTGAGCTGGAAAATTAATATGATATGAATTATTAGTCTATTGTGCAGTTTCATACTATCCTAAGTATTTGTTTTAGTACAATTCCGAGTGTAACACTATTTTCCAAACACAAATACAACTTCATAATCTGAAAAGGCAACACCTTATTCAGTAGGAATTAAAGAGAAAAGTGTTACTAACAATTAGATATCAGTAGTTACAGAAAGGAAAGATAGATAGTGTTTGAACTCTATAAAAGTATTTAGAAGATGAGTTATATTACTGTGACAAGAAAACATCAGACATGAAGATCAATCCTTCATGTTCATGAAAACACAGTCTTACACTACATGAGAGGTTTAGACTAGACATTAGGAAATATTTCTTTACCAAGAGAGTGCTCAAACCCTGAAACAGGCTTCCTAGGTCAATGCCCTAAGTCTGTCAATGTTCAAGAGGCATTTGGACCATGACCTTAATAAAATGCTTTGATTTGGTCAGCCCAGGGTTGGCCAGGCAGTTGGACCAGATGACTGACGTAGGTTCCTTTAACTGAAATAATTACTTGATAATTCTTGGAGAACTTAGAAACACATCAGTAGCTCAGAAGAATCTCAAAATACCAGTGAAATCCAAGGACCTCAAAATTTATATTCTATGTTATCCTTCATCCTCAAAGAGCCTGAGATAGAAAAAGACATAATGAAGGAAGAAAATACAGTTTGAGGAAGCAATCAAATAATTTTAAGTCATCTCAGATACAGAAGTACTGTTGTACGCAGAGACAGCCTAGTTTGTTGGACCAGCTATGTTTGCCTTACAAATAGAAAAGCAGAAATACAAATAGAAATCCTTACAGAAAATTTTTGTTATGATTTTTTTTTTCTTTTTTCCAGTCATTTTAGCCAGATATTTTTATTAGCATCTAACAGCTTGCAGCCTAGGACTTCAGGATCACAATTCAAATCATAGTGATTTTTATCCCTTTGCTTAACTAAGGTGGGTACTTTGGATGAAAGATGAACATGAGACCAAAGGGTACAAAAGTTGCTTCATTGACCGGGAAGTGCTGAGGTAGTAACTTCTGCAGTGCTTTGTTGCTACTCCACTTCCTTGGGGTCACCCTATACTTCAGATGACTCATGCATTGCTTAAAAATACTTATCAGCCTCAACACAGAAGAAAAAGCTAAATGTCTTCTATTCCCACGCCTTATTTTTCAGAGTGCTAAACCAATCAATTTTAGCCAACTCCCAATGCAGCAGCTATCTTTGTATTTGGTCTTTTCGGCTACTTGAATTTATGCTTAATAGTGGGACTATACAGTAGGATTTTCATTGGCAAACACAGAAAACCAAATAAAAAAATCTCACCATCCTTCGTCATTATCCACATCAGGTTCAGAAAGCTCATTTTCAGGAGTTTCTTCAATTGCCTGGGATAATTTTGATTTAAATCGATCCAGTAGTGCCAGTGTCTGAAATTAAACACATGGTTTTAGAGAAGTTGTATATTATTCTACACAATAACAGGTATACAACATCCTTATTATTTTGAGAAATAGTACCATGAGATTGAAAAGTGGTCTCTTCTATAAATTCAAAAGAAACTTTAGAAAGGCAAGTCAGAGAGCGAGAGGCAGTAGAGGGTGCGGGAACAAGATTGCCTGGAGAGCTCTCATGGTGTGAGCGGGCAAACAATACTGAGGCATGAAGAGCAAGTAGGGATTGAGACCATCAAGTCTGAAAGAGCACTTCTCTAGCCATCTAGTGAACTGAAAATGCCTATTTAAGGATCAAAAACTTGTGTCTACTTACAGAATAAAACAGCTGATTAACACTGCTGACAATGAATTTTACTGTCTGAACCTCCTATTGGTCCTTTTGTAAAGCAATCAACTGTATAAATTACAGTTTTGAGGACCCAGTTTATTTGATATTTATATACTTCACATTTTAATATGATATTTTAAATTATGTATGGATATTGAAAAAATTCAAAGCTTTTAATTCAAATAAAATGAACAACCTTAACTAATTCTGCAGATAGAGGTCCTTATGCAGCATACATAAAGCTCATACTGATTTAAATTCACTATTTGATTAGCAAGCCTATATTGCCCAGTCTTTCAGTTACAATAATGTCATCAAATCTCAGATGGCACCTGAAAATCATACCACAGCTCTTGTTTCTGATCATCTGAAATGAGATTTTGATCATACAAGACTTGCATGCCTGAGCCTTGCAATGGGAGAGGGGAGCTCTTCAAAAAATGGGCAGAGCATACGAATAATTTGCACACCCCACAGCTTATCTTTTGCTGATATTTGAGACATTCCTGGAAACAACAGCATCAGGGAATAAGTGCCTTACTGAATTTATGTGTCAGGCTACATTTGATTTGCAGGTGATAGGTTGGCAACATGTGTTGTAAAACACCTCTATGGCTCTGTAGTTTTGTTTGGTCAAGTTTTTCAAATTTAAAAGAACAAAAACTAAACGAGAATAGAAAACAGAAATAGGAAATACCAGAAGTGTTCAGTGAAATCAAATTTCCCTCTGGGAGCAATCTTAACTTGAGGAGTTTCCTGGCTTTAGAATTCCTTCAAAACATATTTTAGCACCACCAAATACAGATTTGAGGAATTTTTTGCATTTATTTCCTTTAATTCCTGTGTAATCTTCTGTTTAAGATGGAAGACAGGAAAGTTTTAAAGATATTCGGGTTTGCAGATCATTCTAGTTCTATAGCTTTCCATACTATTGGAAACAAACACTGCACTTGCAACACCTGAGACAGAAAATCTCTGCCTAGGCCACCAGAGGAAAATACACTCTTTTAACATGAAGTTGTAATGAACAAAAGTCACATTCCTTACGTCTTGTCTAATTTTCTTTGGTGTCAGCATTCCTGTGAATAAAGCAGGTGACAGAAATAATTTTGAAATCTTAGTCGTCATTTTTTTAGTGAGTGAATAGATGCTATAGTGTGGATCAAATAACTTTATAAATTGACCCTTGTAGAATTAGAAGGCTAGGACTTCCAATATCTTGTAATTTTAGAAGATACCTTTCCCCCTCTTCCATAGTTGTTGCACAGAAGATGGAAAAATTGAGGACCAATTACAAGGGGCACAAGACTACAAGAGGCACTCCATAAGTGAAGTGGATGACAACAAACTTGATTAATTATTATTGAAAAGTTTCCAGTAGGGTAATGTAAATAAAAATTAAGGTCTATTAAAATACACTTCCCTGTCATCTCGTTTTCCTGTGATGTTCAG
This sequence comes from Lophotriccus pileatus, assembly GCA_035583135.1. Taxonomy (NCBI): domain Eukaryota; kingdom Metazoa; phylum Chordata; class Aves; order Passeriformes; family Tyrannidae; genus Lophotriccus; species Lophotriccus pileatus. The sequence continues at coordinate 51,069,940 of JAWWES010000094.1, forward strand.
GACAGGGCTGATATAAATTCATTAGACTTGGTTTTAAGTCCCTTTATCCACACTGCCAACAGAGCTTCAGTATTCTTTGATTTAAAGACAATGGGATTTTGAATGTACAAAGTTTCCATAAACTACTTAGTTTAGAACTAAATCAGCTTGCCACATGGATAAAGATTTGCCAAGCACTGCTTTGAAGTTACTAGTTTTCAATCTCTTCTAGATTCAACATTTGAATAGGAATATCTTCATAGCTGAACTGACATGCACTTACAAACCAACATATTGGATGTGCTGCGTAGATTTTAAGTTGATGATTTCCACTTCATAGGCAGTTTCATATATTTAACAGTTTCAAACTTATCTGTCTTCGAAAAAAGCAAATGTTTTTGTAAAGCAAATTTTTCTTTGCTCATATTTGCATACTAAAGTCTACAGAAATCCTAACTAATTTTTAAAGATAATTTTTGTTATATTTTATTCAGGGTTCTCTTCTTACAATAGACTAATGAACTATTCCTGTTCATTGCATGACACCAAGGGGTACTGATAAATTTAATCTCTTTAAAACGTAATTTAAAATCTTAAAATCCCCAACCAGAAGAGATGCCAACTATGCAAACTTCTGTCCCAGTGTTATCGTATGGCAAGTTGCAGAGCCAAGGAAAGCACTGTGTAGAAATGCAAACTCTCACAAATGCAATCAAGGATACCTCTTCATGGCTAGCATTTCTTTCTGGAAGATTTTAGTGACTGAACTGGGAGCACTTTCAAATACACACAGAAACTTCACTTATCTTTCTACTTCAGGAAAGTAAAATATTTATTTTTACAAATAATAAGATTCTTAGAATGGTAAATGGAAAAACAGATTTTAAACACAAATGAAGAGATAAAAATATTCAGAACTTTCTCTGTATTTTTTTTGCCCAGGCTATCAAACTATTACCTGATCTTCACGAGAAACTCCTTTCTTTGGCTGCTGCTTTCGCTTGTCTTCATATTTTCTCTTCTCCTGAAGGTATTCTTCAACAACACTGTTTGCAGCAGGTTTCTCCTCTGAATAAGGAAACATATTTCATTAGACAAATTAAATTTGGTGTAATGATTTAGTACCTTTTCGGAGATAATTTTTGACTTCTGAATTACCAAGAAAAACATTTCCATAAAACATTTCAATTCTATTACTTTCTCCGATGTAGAATTATTTGCTACTTGCTGAAATGAAAAACACAACACTGTATTGGGCAGACAAGTAAAAAAATTTCTGTTTCAATTTTATATTACTATGGAGCCAGGGAAAGCAGAAATACAGAAATAAAATCTCTGATGAAAACTCCTGAAATTCCTTTAACAAGCTGACCTTCATTTCTGAGGATATTTCTTGGAACAGATGAACTGTTATGTGTATTAATATTCTGTGACTATTTGTAACAGAGTAGACAAATATAGCCTATAGAAAAGTTCATGATTTTCCTGTTTTGTAAGTTGAAGTAGCCACAAATCAAATCCTTGATCTTGCAATAGGGAAAAAACCCAGGAATATTTAGACTTTAAACAGAGTCCATTTTGTCAGTCGGAAAAAAACCCCTCCATTAGTAACAAATTAATATCTAGACTAGTCAAAAACTACTCCCTTTTGTCTTTTTTTTTAACAGTGTCTTCTCTGCAGAATATTCACTGCCATGACAAATGAATAATTTAATGGGACAAAAACTGAATTGGAAAAATGAACAACACCATCCTTTCACATTTTCTTCCTATAGAGTAGCATCAAGATATTTCATATATTGATTCGGTATTCTTGAACTTTACGTACATATATTTACAGAAGTGTTATTCCTGTTAAGGAACAGAAGAATAAACCCACCAGATGTCCACTCCAAATGATGAACAGAAAACATTTTTAGAGAAAACAGTTTCAACAAATTTCAGGATATGCAGCCTGATGCACTTCAAATCTAAATCAAACTCACTATCAGGGTTTTTTTAGATGATTGCTTACAATTATACAGAAAATGCTCATGATCCCAAACTAAATTTCTCTCTCAAGTGAGGTATTCTATGAAGTTTATGAACATCACACTTCATAATAAAAGGAAATAAATTTGTAATGACGTATCTACATATATTTTTACATTTCTGCAAAGATATTATTTCCTTTTTTTCCTAATTTCTATGTTGCACTTAAACAGCATTTAACCCCTTTCTACATTGTATTTAAAGGCTATCAGAGAAAACAATCAAACATACTGAATACCATTCACAGCTGGTCTTTTGGCTGTTTTCCAGTTGATATGTTGGATATAATGAAGAACAGAGGATTAAAGGCACCAGCAAGAAAGAAAAAGCCATCTTCTAAAATGACCAAAATAGATAAATGCATATACACACACATTTAGGGATGATTAAACATCTGGATGAATGAAATAAAATCTGCCATAAAATTTCATGCAGCATTATATCAGAGGAACTGAGGAGAATCGAAGTACAGGATAAAATTATCACTCATAATGGCTCAGCTCCATCTTTTCCCCTATTAGTCAATCTCTTCTGCTAATAAAAAATCTCATTCTTAATTCAAGACCAACCCTTTGTGAAGACAGTACGCTACTTTTGCATAAATGCATGTATCCATACTTACTGATTGTGTGGAAACAACATATTGTCTTGTTTTACTAACATTTAACCTCTAGATAATTACTTTGAACTACAAAACCATCTGCTTCATTATAGAAAACAACCTTTCAAGTGACATTTACAAAAAGAGGTGTTTTGAAGGGAATCACAGTGCCCCACAATCAATAGAACTGCCCACCCATGACAAGCAAAGAACTGAGAAGAGTGTTCTTGAATATGTATGAAAATGCCTGTTTCAAACTGGCTACCAACACTGAAACCTGCAATCCACACTTTGATACACATATGCTGAATTTAAGAAGATATGATCCTTAGTCATATAAGTCTTTTGACTAAGGTTTACTCTAGTGCAGCTCAAATACAATTCTCATAGAAAAAGGGTGAAATTCCTCTGCAGTTGTGCGTTTGTGTATTTTTATGCCACTCATATGTGTGTTAATACAAATAATTTAATTTTCAGTTAAAGCCTTCTCTCAAGATGATTGTTTCTTGGGTCTTTGCCTGTCAAGAGTTTTTCTAATTCTCAACTTCATTCTGTCTCCTAGGAAAGCCTTTTCATAAGACAGACAAAAGATAATCAGATCCACTTGACCTAACTTCAGAATGAGTCAACCAAAAGAGCTGTGCACTTGTACGCATCATATTTCTGCATCTTTTATTAAAATTACTTAAAGACATCGTATTTCTCCATGAGGTCTTACAACCTATTACTCCCACAAAAAGCAAGCAATTTAACAGGAAGGATTTTCAAAAGCCCCTAAGTCAGTGGGTTTCTTACATCTCCCATGATTTCAGAATCACAATGTCCTTTTTAATACAAATTATATATTCAATTTTTGACAGGCATAAAAAGTTTGTGTCGAAAAAATTTATCTTGTGTCTGAATGAACTGTGGTAATCAGCAAGCAAATGAAAATGCCCAGAGGAGACTCTTGTTAATGGGAAGAACCCTTTTTAAATGTAAAAACAGACTGCTGCCTACTACTTCGTATTTCCCAGTCAGTTTTCCAGATTCCCTCCAAATCTTTTGCAGCAGAATTAAAAAAAGAAGAAACTACATAAATTTATGATAGACTTCACATTCATATGAAGCTTGACAAATTTAGGTCCAGTTTGCTGGTTCAGCAGAAGTATAAGGATCACGACTTGGGTAATAATCTCCTTAACATAAGAGGATTTTTTAGACAAAAATTAACAAAACACGACATGGATACACAGAAATGAAATAAAAATTAAATTGTATTTAGGTATTGCAAGATGCAAAAGATGATAATTTGTTACAGGGATCTTGCACACTTGTGTCCTAGAAGCATTTCACCACAGTGTAACTTTTTCTTTAGTTTGAACAAGTTGCTATGTACATTCTATCAGTAAGGAAGGTGAGGAAAAAGAAAAAAGATAATCTTTATTGAAAATACATTTCATCCTACTTTCAAGACAATTTGTAAGTACATTATTACTTACCTCAGCTAGCTTGAGTTACTACCAAGAGACTCCTCATCTTACTGTGGCAAAAACTTCATCATTTAAGTAATTTTTCTTTCAGATAGATTCTTCTATCCCAAAATTATTCCTTTAAGGAGGAACATATGCCAACCAAGTAGTGTAATCTCACATAAAACTTTGGGTTTAGGATATGGTTTACAATGATAGCCTGAAACTAAAGAGATTCTGAGGTCTTTAAACCAGAAAGGAAGAGACTGATTTTTAAAAAAATACAGAAGAGTTTATTTTGCTCTCGCTTAAATCAGGAACAGTTCAAATTACATCAGTCTTTAACTACAAAACTGCAGAAGTATAACAAAGACAGAACTTGATCCAAAGGCATAGAACTGAAATGACATTTAGGGATGGCTTACGGATGGATCAATACCTAATAAGAAGTGAAGCAGAAGAGAAAGCTTAATAGTATTAAGCCTAATTCCTAAAGCACCTGCAAAATTTAACAGCATAACAAACACTCAACGGAAGTTGCATTAGAAAATGCTCTATTTTGGAAACTGCAATTTTATCTTCCACCTTATGGAAATCAAGAAATACAAATTCTAGTTCAGCTGCCTGAAAAGCATAATCACTGTTTACGCTCATACTCATATTGCCCTCAATGACTGAGATCCAGTTGTAGCACAGCAGCTTTGCCTTAGCAAGTCCACTAACTGTGTCACAGATAAGGCACAATTTGACACAAATTTATGTCTGACAGTGTACATAAAATTTTCCACAGTGCAAACTTTTTTTTGACAAACCTTGTAATAATTACTGCCCTTGTAATTAGAATCTGTTATAAAATCTGCATTTTTTTTCCTTTTTAAGAAAGAGATAATGAAGCTGCTTATAAAACATTTGTTAGAAAAAGAAGGAGTTTAGTTTGCTGAAAGTATTATCAGAAACACACTGATCTTCTGAAGGGCAGAAACAATATACTGTGACAGAGAAAAATACATGCTGATTCTGAAGGTTTAATGTCACCTGTAAAAGAGAAAGATCCTGTAGTTCTGACACGGACCAGTGAAAGAATTTTCATTTATGTTTTTTCTTGATGAAAAGCATGAAGATTTTTACACAGACTTAACTACCTTACATTACAAAACATTCCTTATATGCTGAACTGCACAAAAATAATCCCATTAACTCTTGTAATGCACTTTGTATATGTAATCATGAGTTCATGCAGAACTGAGGTAAGATAACAACAAAAGAGTATCACGAGTGTAGAAAGGTATCTATAACAAAAGGCATCCCAGATTATAGCAAGGTTTGTGTATGTTTTAAATGTGATAGACCCATAAATTTTCTTCAGAATCTCAAATGCATACTTTAGCAACTTAGATGACACATTTTATATGATAAAAGACCTACTGGACAGAAAGGTCAAGAAATATGTGGCATAGCTAGACTAAATATCAAAGGGAAAAAACAAAAACCAGAAAAAACCTTCAAAACTCCTTGTTTGGAGTGACAGAAGTTATGATGAAGGTTTAAGTGAATTAAAATAAGAGGCCTAAAACACATTCCTGTATTTGTTCATTATATTCCACTTTCAGCTAATCAATATTCAGTTTACATTGCATTCTTCTGGAATTATGGAGGTATGTAGTACTGATATAAAAAATCTTAATGAGACTGACATCTTGAAAAGAGAAGCTATTTTTGTTCCAAACCAAACAAATCCTTTATGAATTACACAAGAAATTCTGATATGCCTTAATATTTCAGGAATTAAAGTGGAATTCCTACCAGAAGTGACAAATGGAGAACTTAGAGCCACTTTCTATAATTAATATCCAAGACAAATAACACACTTCTTCCAGAATTCAGGAAAAAAAATTCTTACAGCTTTAAATACTATGTATATGAAAATCCAATATAATTTTATGCTTGAAAGAATTTATAACATACTCTCCCATATATTTTTGTTTAGGACTAGTTCTACTTAAGGTTTTCTTTTTACCTTTAAGATATGTTCAGCTACTGTTGCTATAGCTCTGGCTGATCCTGAAGAGACACGTTTTGCCAACAAGTAAGGTAAGAGTCAGGAAATGAACTATGAACAACTGAACAAATTTGCTTACAGAATGACCATTCAGGATTGGACTGATTACTGTATTTTCAGTTTGCTACAGTGAAAAAAAGTAACATTCTAGAACAAACTTACTAGTTCATTTAGCCAACACAAATAATAAAAACTTAGAAGTTATTCCTAGTGCTTCAAAACCCTTATTCAAAAGAGCAGAGAAGATCTATAAAACAGTGTGAACTGCAAGTTTCTAGAAAATGTTTCCTGAATACAGAGTCCTAGTCTAAAATGCAGTTAATTTTTGAATGTCAGCAGATTTTGAGTAAATGGTTAAGATTACTACTAAAATCAAAGCTGTCTTACAAGGGAGTTTTTATCCTCTTCTGCAAACAGAGAGACATGAGGAAAAAAGAGTTCACTTTAGCAAGGAAGAAACTGAATAGGGAATACTCAGTATTATTTAATAAAATTGAAAGAAAAAAGTTGTAAATAGTGGAGGAAAATAAAAGTTTTGCAAAAGTGACATGTCTAAGATGGGTATTTTGATACAATGAAGCTATATCGGATATACTAAAAAAATCTTCATACTTGATGTATTTATGCTGTGAAGTTCCCAAACCACCTAAATTTGAATGTTATTGTGTTCACAATGTTCTCAGGGGTGCAAAATTTTGTTAAAAGCTTCAGACTTTAGAAGGCATCTTTCTGTGTAAGACAGAGTTTAAATCTTTGAGTGCTCCTGACAGTATCCAAATGTAATAATAAAACAGAAATAAAACGTAATCTTACACTGGCATCGTCACTTGATTGTGAAAATTTTCTTAACACTTAAATCATTTGCTTACTATATTACCATATTTGCTTACCATTTGCTTACCAGATTACAATTAAAAACAAAACAGAAAATACTGCATGCCTCAGCAGAACTCTTACACTTGAATGTTGGTTTTTACATTGTTTGTTAGGTTTCTCTGCTCAGACTGTTTTGTAGCTTTTCTGTTTTCCCATGTGTGACAATTAAATTTCATCATCCACAAAATATGAGACCATTTACAAAAATATTCTAACTTGAAAAACTAAAATATTACTTCTTAAATACTCCTAATACTTTAAACCAATATACAGTTGAACAACTGGGCAGACATTATTTGTCTAAAGGAACTTTCACCAAAGTATATTCACAGGTTTACACTGTAGAACTTTGAAAAGTCTATGTTTTTCAAATATTTGACAAGTACTTCAAAATGTTGAAGTAATTCAGGACTCAAATTGTAGTGTTTGATGTAATTTCTGGCGTCACTACAACAACTGTCACATAAAAGAAAAACGTCTTATTTAAAGTAAGGTCTTGACAGCAGTCTGGCATAGTCTATAATACTAATCACAAACTGGAAGGCTGGTTAAAATCAAACATATATGGAGGGAATTTTTTTTTTCTCTGACCTCTTGAAACAATGTAAACACTTAAATTTTCGCTCCTTAATCTTCCTTAATTACTCTAATCTCTGAATACAGAAAAATATTAGGTAGGCATAATATGTAAGATGAACAATTTGAAGAAGTGATACTAAATGTGCTGCCAATACTAATAAAGATCCGCCGGTGAACTTAAAATAGATGTGTCATGCTGCCACAAGTTCATTAGAATCCTCCAGAATTAGACTCAATCCTGTATCAAGTCCAGTATGACCTAAGCCTTATTCTCACAGTCTTCAGTGAATTTCTCCCACTATGGCTGCAAGTCTTGGCTTAGATGTAATGATTGTTAATCAAGCACAGAATCATAATAATGTGGTTACATAACCTCTGAACTAGCATTTTTTCCTAATGCAGCCAGCTCAAAACACAGGCAGACATACTGCAAGTGTCTGCACCATCTGCACAGACATACCTGATACAGCATGACACAACTCACTCTCCATCCCACATTGCCCAAGAGGACAGGCTTCACAGAACAATGGAAAAATGTGCTACATACACATTAATTTCCTGATAGCAGTTATGTTTTAAATATATGCAATTTCTTATATGTAAACTAATGTGGAATAGGTAAACTATTATACTTTTAGCAGACTGTCTTCCATGTCGATAGCTTTATGGCACTGAAGAACATTCAAGCCAATAAATACAAAATGACTAAGCGAACTAAGTGAGATATACTAAATCCTTTTAACTTAGGGGCAAAATTACTTACTTTGTACAAAACTTCTACTGCTGTTAGAGTTCACTGTATTCAAGATAAATTGTTTCTAAAGTCTATTCTATTATTTTTCAGTTGCAAATTCTGTTTCACAGTAAAGGCATGCTTCATTCTTTTCACTTAACCTCTTTAGATAGTTAAGATTCCACCCTTCCATCCCACTCCCTACATAAATTACAGATATCTTCAAGTATCTCCCAATAAATTAGTTTGCATAGTCTTCTGCTAGTTTTGGGTGGCTTAGTTCATTTTTATCCAATTCATCCATTTCACCCAGTTCATTATCTTTTTTGGTGGTACAATACTTAGAACTGAGGGCAATAACACAACCACACTTTTACAGTTAAGGCATTTGTAGCAAGAATCATACACCAACAGCCATATCATGATGAAAATTCATGTTCAGTTTGTTTTCTAGTACAAACCTGAAATACCTTTCACTATATTTTCATTGATTATTTTATCCTGCACCACTTGCATCTCATTTAATGTCTTTTTAATTTTGCCTTAAATTTTAGAACATGTTTCTTTTTAGAATTTTTAGTTAGGTTCTCCAATAACTAATTGAATAGGTTCTTTCCTGACATCTATCTCTCTCAACAGGTACTGGAACAGATTCCTTCCTATAACGAAAAGGAAAACCAAGATTATTCAAGATTATTTTCAGCATTCGCTAGTACCTACACATTTTCAACAGGTTTATCCTACTTGCTATTTATTTCAAAGAAAGTATAAAACCCCCAGCAACCCTGGTATATAATAAGGGCTTGCTTGAATAAAAGGTAGCCTTGCAAAACGCACCACAGTAGTAACTATGAGTATTGCCCAAGTATTGCTTTAGTCTGTCACTGTAAAGATGGCTTTCTTTAAATTACAAAGTCCTCTAACTTAACTGGCCTGGAATCAGGATAAGGTTTAAGCAATAATATAAGAACTGGTGTATATGGCACTACTCAAGATAATTTATCACATATGTACATAAGGACTACTCTTTACCTCCTCTGTACTTCTACTTGCAGTTCTTTTTTTTACATGGCCAGTGACACCATTCATTCTCTTGCCAACGAGAGCTTATATTCAATCAGTGACTGTGCAGGTTTCCTAGAACTTTTTCAATCACCAGTTTGTAACATTTGGTGCCAGATTTCACATACAATTTGCAACTTGAGTGTTTAAAGCCGACTCCTTTCTGTTTCTTCAGTTCAGCTAATAAAGGGCGTGACATCCACCTGGACTAAAATGTGCATCTTACATACTATTATAAATGTAACAATTTACGCACACTTAGAAAGAAACAGAATACAAAATCTGCCTGATAACGAAGTGGGCAGCTGAAGATCCCATTTTGCTAAGGTTTAGCAACCTTATGGTAATGGCTTTCTGAATTTGAGTTCCACTGCTGTCATAAAATACATAAAAGTTTGAAGTCAGTAGCTCTGAGTTCAAAGTTAACCATCTGCATTTAAATACCTTTCAAAGTCAGAATGTCAAGAAGACTTTCCAAGTCAGAAGTCACAGCACAGATGTAACTAAAGGACATTTGGAAGAAGAAATACTACCTCATTTGAGGTGTCATTACATTACTACCATTCTTAAACAAAGAAAAGCATCTACATTTCAATAATAGAATGCCTAGATTTATCCACATAAAACACAAAACTAAAAAAAATTTAAGACTGGAATGTTAGCTGGAGATCTACACAAAACCCTTACCTTCTTTCTCTTTTGGTTTTAAAGCTCTTTCTTCTTTTTTCTGCTTTGCTTCCAGCAGTTCACGTTTCAGTTGTCGCACTTCTTTCCGTAGCTCTTCACTGGAAAGAGAAAATATTTATATGAATATAATCTTCTGAGAATGTACAGCCACTCAGAAGAAATGGAATCAAAGTTAATGGGCAGTAGATCTTTGATATAAACAAATGGAAGGTACTGACCCACTGATGTTAAGAACATGGCTTAAAAATCTATTAGGACCTAGGAAAGTTCATATTTTCATTAGAAGAGACGATAAAAGAACACTAACAGATGTCTTATTTCAAGATCTCATAAGAAATTAAAAATATATCAAAGAAATGAATAATAAAATGAGGAATCCCCATCTGAAATTTACTGTAAACATTTTAATATTTAACCATGAGAACCACACAAAGAGAATTTGAAACAGAGGCATTGCCAAATAAATACTACAGATGTTATAAAACTCTGTTTACCGAAGTAATAAATCTTAGCATCCTGGATTGGAGAAGCAATGTAGTCTTAAGTGATGTAGTCTTAAGTGACGAAGACATGAAATGATATATTACTAGATATGAAAATTAATGTCATGTTACAAATTTTACAAAAATCTCAGGTGATAACAATAGAAAGAGGAAAAAAAAATTTGCAAGTCATTGTGCCAATATCAAATAAAATATTTGTCTTCATAGAATTGCAAGGGACCTCTGAAGATATGCCAGTCCAGCTTTCTTGTTCAAAGCAGGGCCAAACGCAGTAGACTGCTGAGAGCACTGGCTAGTCAGGTTTTGAATATCCAGAAATGGAGACTCCATGTCTCGAGGCAACTACTTCTTGACCTCACTCAATGCAAAAAAGCTCTTTTGTAAATTCCATCTAAATTGAATTTCAGCTCATACCTATTTGTGCTCATCTAATGGTTACCTGTGGAAAAGAACTGATAACTGCTTCACATTTTCTGGTGTTAGAATCTGTAATTTGCACTTTTTATTTTTTTAAATTTTATTTTCAATCAAGGTCTGGTTGATATAGCATTCACCACAGTCAACGAACAGCAGAAATTATTACAGTGTAGGAACATGACATGCAAGCATCTCCCTGCAGTTGTTTTATGTACCTCAATTCTTATCTGTAATACAACATAACAGCCTTTTTAAGGAAAGACTTGGAACTGGTTGGTGATTACTCCTCTTTCATTTCATTTTCATTTGTGAAAAGCACAAGCAAAAGAAGACCACCACTGTAAATTTATTCAGTCAACCATAGCAGTAGGTCGTCATTTTCAACGGAATGGCAGAAGTTACACTAAGCTACATTAACAGCTTTCTCATAAGACTACTTTTCTATCCTGAGAAGAAAATCATAGGGGAAGATAAAGAGACATTTTTAATCCAGGTGACTTGACTGCTTTTCTAGAAATTGGGAAGAGTATGGTAAGCAGTGTATTACAATACAAATCTAGGATACTGCAACATTTTCATAGAGAAGTTGTGTGGCAGGAACAACACATGCCAACAAAAGTAGTACCTTTAAAATATTTAGAGCGCCAGACAGTGACAGCAACACAGTGAGAGTGAGTTACAAATGACACTTATTAACACAGCCTAGCATATCAGTTTTCCCATAACAGGGACCTACTTATTGTTTTGCTTAGTTATCTGAACACTATTGCGGCATGAACAATGAACTAGCTAGTGACATGTATTCAGCTCCACACCACCTTGTTTCTCTCAAAGAAAAAAGGGTTTTGTACAGAACACTGAAGGACTTAATTCCTAGAAAGACTAATTCCAAAATGGTTTTTTCAAGCCTCTCTATGAGCAGTACTAGGTCAATAAAGGACTTGATTCTTTATATAGGCTCTACACTTCCCAAAGCTTTTATTCCTAGGCCCACTTTCCCAAACTAGGTTGATAAGAGAGGCAATCCAAAAAGGCTTCCTGCTAAAGAGGAAGCCATAAGAACTGGCTGATAGGAAAGCTAGACTACACTCATTTACTGGAACAGAACTAGAAATGACTTCTCACTTTGTAAACAAGAAAACGTCATAGAATCATAGAATTAACTGGGTTAGAAGAGCCATCCGAGATCATCAAGTCCAACCCTTGATCCAACCCCACTGTGATTACTAGATCATGGCACTCAGTGCCACATTCAGC
>JAWWES010000094.1:51082274-51097542 GCA_035583135.1 Lophotriccus pileatus
GGAGTATATTATGGGAGACAGTGTCAAAGGCTTTGCTGAAGTCCAGATAGACACATCCACAGCCTTCCCCTCATCCATCAGTCAAACTGATAAGGCAGAGCAGAATCCAAGTAAGGGACTACAGTCTGTACCTGCCCCTTTCATCTTTGAGGTGTAGGCTATTGCATGCTGTAAATTTGCATCCAAGTTTCATATAAGATAGCTGTTCGTTTGTACTCAATTATGTAGTTGCCTGTTGACCCTGGCAAGTTTCTGTTGCTACAAAGGTTTTGCTCCATCCTTGTCCCACTGATCCCTTGGTTCCACTGTTACACTAAAGGCCCTCCTCTTCCTATTGCTTCCTGCTTCTTCCTCTTCTTGCTACTTCCTGCCACCTGGAAGCCGCTCTCCCTTCCTCAACACAGAGAGGTACTTCCAGGACAGGTGAAACTTTCCTCTGCAGAAGATTGAAAAAGATCTAGCTAAATTGTTCATAAGTCCAGAATTTTCATATTCTACTCAGAATAATAAAATTATTTTATGTAGAAAATTTATAGTGAAATCAAGTCTAGGATTCCATTTGAATTTCTGTTTCAGCAGTGGCTTGATTTGATAGCACTGTGAATAGTTTGATAGGACTGATAGGTACTCCAGAATCTAGGAGATATGAGAACTTAGGTAACTTCAGGCTGAAATGTAGTTACATCCTAAAGACACGTCTATGATGAAGGCATCAGTTTTCCTAGTAAACTATTTGAATGCATAATCCATTAACACCTCTACACTGTTAACTGTGGTAACCATTCAGGCTTCTCTTTAGCAGACTAAGTCATACTTTTACAAAAGTTGTTTTCATAGGAAAGAATGTTCTCCTAACTTTAATCACTTCTATCTACTTCAGAACTCCCTGCAGTACCTCCTCAACCCTTCTGAACATAGGTTTCAGAATCAGACACACTGATGGGTTGCAGCACTCTTGTAGGGCTCTGCTGGTAATGTATCTGGTTTGTAACTTGAAAAGGAACATAAAGTCATCACTACATTGGGCACTCATTATTTTCCACTCATCTCTTTAGTCAAATCTCTCCAAAATGTCATTCAGCAGTTGTACTGTTCTGCAGCTGCATTTCTGATTTCCAACTGTAAAACCTATAATTTAGTTATATAATAAGGGTTTTTTTATTCTAATGTGCCAACTTAGGAATTAAATCCAAATTATTTGTAATAGTCTGTTCTCATGTACTCTATTATTATCTTATAAAGACTTCACAAAAATAAAAATATCAGTGGCCTTTAAATAAACATTTGATACAAATCTCCCTATACTATAAACACTTCAGAAGCTCAGTTATTTTTATAAATCAAAAAGTCACCACTTTTTAAACCTTTATCATATTTTCCCCTGCCTCCGGTTTCCCCAAAAGGCAACATAGTTATCTATTACCTACAAAAGCACACTATCAAGCATTAATTTCAACTTCCTTTTTTTTTTTTCTGAATAATGTACCAAAAAAACATCAAAGCATTCTGTTATACCAGGTTAGGAGAGAAGCAAGGCTAACCTGTCTTCATTTCTCTACTTCATACTTTTCATTATGATTAGACTCTGAAATAGTAGTTCTGTTCTTTGAATGCTCATAGTTTTCAAATTTTTATTAAAAATGAACACTACTAGAGCAGAAAGCATTCTATTTTCACATAATTTCTTAGACTTCAGTTAGATAGGCCTATCTGAAAATGTTATCTGAAAATGTTTAATCTTAAAGGATGCTTCCCAACTTCTCCCTTTTTAATATGAACTTTTTATTTCAATCTTACACACACAGACCTTAAATACCTATTGAATAATTTTTCTTTTACTACATAATGCTATTACATCTTAATATAGATAATTATTTAATCCAACTTCCTTGGGTTTCCCCCTCCCCTTTGTAATTTAAACTGTTTAAGAAATGCTTCCTTGCTTAATTTAAGCACCATGGTAATGTCTTCAATATGTCATTGATTGTTTTGGCATTTCTTGTTGATTTCTGCATTTTAATTTTACATATTCTTTTTCACTGATTTCAAATTTCTTTTAAACCAGAATGTCTCCATCACAGTGTGACTTTGCATCCAGAGAGTGGTGTTCAATGGCTCACTGTTCAGGTGGAGATCAGTGGCAGGTGGTGTCCCCCAGGGGTCTGTATGAGGAGTAGGACTGTTTAATATCTTCATGAGTGACATAGTGGAATTGAGTGCACCATCAGCAAGTTTGCAAATGACACCCAGCTTAGTGGTACAGTTGACATACATGAAAGACAGCATGCCATCCAGAAGGACTTGGACAAGCTTGACAAGTGGGTCCATGTGAACCTCAGGAGCTTTAAATAGCCAAAGTGCAAGGTGCTGTACTTGGGTCGGAGAAATCCCCCGTATTAATACAGGTTGAGGAGTAAAAGGATTGAGAACAGCCCTGCCAAGAAGAACTTGAGGGTTCTGGTGGATGAAAAGCTGGACATGACCCAGCAATGCGTGCTCGCAGTCCAGAAAGCCAACTGTATCCTAGGCTACCACAGAAGCAGCCTAGTAAGCAAGTTGAGGGAGAGAATTCTGCCCCTCTACTCTGCTCTGGTGAGACCCACCTGGAGTGCTGCATCCAACAGTGAACTCCTTAGCACAGAAAACATGTGCACCTGCTGGAGCAAGTCCAGAGGAGGGCCACAAAGATGATCTAAGGAGTGGAGAACCTCTCCTCCTATGAAGAGAGGCTGAGAGCTCAGCCTGGGAAATAGAAGGCTCCAGGGAGACTTTATTGCAGCTTTTCAATGTTTAATGAGGGATTATAAGAAAGATAGTGACAGACTTTTTAGCCGGGTCTGTTGCGATAGGACAAGGGGTAATAGTTTTGAATTAAAAGAGGGCAGATTCAGACTAGATACAAGGAAGACATTTTTTAAGATCAGGATAGTGAGACACTGGCATAAGCTGCCCAGAGATGTCATAGATGCCTGATCCCTTGGGCTCATTTAAGGTCAGGTTGTATGAAGCTCTGAGCAACCTGATCTACTGGAAGATGTCCTGCTCACTGCAAGGGCTGTAGACTAGATGACCTTTAAAGATGTCTTTCGACCCCACCCATTCTATAATTCTATGATTCAGTCATGAACACTATTTTACTAATAATCTCTAAGTCAGCAATAAAGTGAATAAGCAAACAATTCTGCTTGCACCTAATGGTGCAGTACCTTTTCTTAACTACAACACAGCAAAAGTATCTTCATGACTTATTTGCAGTTTTATGTACTTCATGGCAAAGCAGGCCTCAGACAACACAGAAGTATTGGTCTGAAAAACCTCCATTTTCTATGATCTCAAGGTTAAAAGATTATTTCAATTAATTATTTCAATACATAAATGGCAAAAGTTTCTTAACTTCAAGTCTACGACTGTTTCAGAGATTAATGTCACAAATCACATAAAGCTCAAATACCCTAAGAACATAGCTGGGCAAACTCCACACACAATCTGATGAAGACTGCTTGACCTTAATCTTCCTACTAAAAGCAGACTTTGGTGGAACAATATTCCATTCCTATGAAATGCAATAGGAAGAAGTGGGTTGCACACTAGACTAAAGGTTAATAACAAAACTGTTTTTCTTGGTTTGTCACTAAGGGTATAAATCATAAGTGAGCACACACACAATTGCCACACTGTGCTCTCAGCTGATGACCTATAAGCAAGTGTAGATCCAAAACCTCATTACAGTGTTGTTACAGTTTTGGTACATTAGCCATTTTACTGATTCAAACTCAGTTATTTTTGACTTGAATAAAGTGCTGCCAAAACCCACTTAAGTGTTTGTTTACTAAAGGAGCTCTTCCGTGTTAGCTTTTATTTGTACCAGAACGAAAGTTTTATATTTCAATATATTTTTATCTTAATAGTAGGGTCTTCTGCAGTTATCTTCTTAACGACATACATTCCATGCTTCAGCTTTCTAATATTTTTTACATTGTGTTTTTGATCAGGAACTAATACTTAGTTCATAAAGAATAAAATCAGTTGGAAATTTAGTCAAATATTTTAAGTTAAATGAACACAACTGTTTCTAAGTGCCATGTACTGAAGCTGTCTTTCTGAAAGTAATTAAGGGTCTTCTAAACTGACAAAGTAATTTAACTCAAAAAGGAGATGTTCTATATTCTAATGACTTCATTTTGGCAGAAGAAAAGAGAATTGATTACATAAATAAACAGTAATTCTGATTTTGGTGTAAGTGGCCATATGACTATACTTGCTTTGCTTTGCAAAAGCTCAAAACCACTCCTCCTTCTCTATATACATACATAAGGCTCTTTGTACTTGTATGCTCCCACATACATGTACATAAAATCATAAACAGCTGTATTTACTTAAGCATACCAAATCTGTAACAAACAATATATATATTATATACAGACACAAATAAGACCTAGAAAGGCATAATATCTTATTCAACTGTGATTAAGGAAAAAATTGTTGCATATATTCAAACTGTAATTTAGATATTCCCCATCCATTGAAGACAAAGTTCAGCAGATGCTAAAAATTCTCTTGATGTCTATATGTTAATAAGAAAATTATATAAAATAATTATAATTATTATAACCACAAAATTATATAAATTATTATTAGAATCACAATAAGTTATTATTATAATCACAAAATTATATAAAAAAGAAAACTTTACTTTCTATGCATTTCCAAATTTACCCAACTCCAGTCTAAACTTCACTACAGTAGAGAGTATTCACTATTCCCCTCTAAACTCCACCTAAACCCCTGGAGAGGTCCACAGTGCTTGAGGTTACCCTAGCACACAGTCATTTACTGACGCAGGTACAAACAATTTTAAACAAGGCCACATTCTTTCAAAACCTCAGTATTTAGGTGGTGGCAAAACAATACAGACAGCCTCACAGTTGGTGGATTTACTCAGATAAATGCAAATTTTTAACAGAGGAACTGTTAGAAGACTGATCAACTGAAAGATCATGGTATATTCTGCATCACTGGATCTGGATTTTTTCTAAAAGGTAGGCTGTAGTTGAAATAAGAATTAATTCAGGTAAGTGCTCTTTTCTGCACTAATGATTAAATTATTAGATTAAATTATTATTTTGGATGGCATACCATGTTATTTCTCTTCCTCTTTTTATGGTATTATAGTAAAATTACTTACATTTTTTAAAGGCAATTTCCTTTCATTTGCTTTTGCTGTCTTCGCATTCAGTATCATCAACACAGAATTACTATCTGGTTATTCTTAAATGGCAACATTATTTAGAAAGTGTTGTTCCAAGTAAGCATATCAGAACAAGGAAAACAACCCAAAATAGTCTTATTCATTTTGAAACTAATTTTAAAATGTTATAAAAAATAAAACTATGTCAAGACTGTCATATGAGCAGCATCCTTTAACATATTAATACAATAAAATGAGTACTGATGTACTTTAACACTGCTCATGTTAATTTCACAGACTAATATATGATTTTAATTCAGTTTAGATAAACCAAATAAAAAACAAGCTATAGCACAATATTATGAATTCATAGTGTAAGGTAACAGCCTGGAAAGAAGTCTTGGATTCAATTCCGTCCTGTTACAGGCAGTCACATTTCTTTCCCCAAATGTACTAATTCCATTAAAAGCATGTTTCACTCTCTCTTTAATATATTTATTAATGATAATTTTCAATGTCTATTATAACATTAGCACCCATGATATATATGGAAAGATCATCCTAGAAATGACAAGGAGGCACCTTAACAATATCAGTGACAACAAGGAATAATTCCTATTCAAATGACAGCTTTCGGTTTCTGTACATACTCTTGAAAAATGCACAGTACTTTGTTTGAGAATTCCAATTCCAAGTTCAAATACTATTTTCAAGCAGAGAACTCCAACAATAAAAAGAAACAATATGAAATGTTGTCTTTGTACAACCGATTTGCAGAATGTCTGGAAGAATCGACATAAATGTCTAGTCTACAATGTCAGTTTTGAAGTCTTTTCTGACATTCCTCCTTCTGCCTCTTGTGAACATGCAATTCTTTGAAAGGATAGCAAATTTCCACATTTGGCATGTAGATTTAAGACTTCTCTAGGCTTCAAAAATCTTATTTTTGTCTGGATTGCATTACTGTTTATTTTTAGTAGTGCAAGAATTTTACAACTGTAAATATGAGAATAAAAATTATGAATTTGGAATATGCACTGTGTCTTTTTGCCAGCCTGGTTTTGCTGTAGGAATCAGAAATGGTGTATTGCAGTTGTAGTTCTCATAAGATGATGATATAAAAATGGTAGCAGACACCTTGAGCAGGTCTTGACATTAGAAACTTGTAGATGAAATAATTTTAATTACATGTGCTAGGTCCTGTATGGACACCTGTGCTTACACTGAGGGTAACATTAATGCTGTTGTTGACTTTAAGAGTATCTGTGTGTGTATATTACATTTTACAATTAGTAGTGTAACTCTTTCTTAAAAAAAAAAAACCAAAAACAAAAAAAACTTCTGTACTGAACGCATATGGATGAATTGCCATTATTTATATATATTTTTTAGGATTATGGAAAGATTTCAGTGATGAAAACTAACACGACTGGCATGTTTATTAAAGACTATATGGGCAATCACTACTGTCTTTTAATTTCCATAAACCTGAGTGAGAATAGGTGCATCACATAATAAAAGCTTCAGAGAACTGGTATTATATTTTAATGTAATTATGCATACTGGACTATAAGGTACACAGTATGTCAACAGTTTCAGTACTGTGCAATGAATTCTCAAGCTGAGACTGAAGAATTGCCATTTTACTCTACTGGGAGAAGCTCAGCAAAACAGCAGAGCCCATAGGCTAAGCATGAAGTATAAACTTGTGCAAGAAGATATTAAAGGAGAAGCAATACATCTTATTAGGGCATCTAAGACAGGTGTAGGGGGAGGGGAAAAAACAACCCACAGGTTTCAGGACATGTGCTCTTCTTCAGCTAGTTTATTTTTCTTCCACAGTTTGCTTAGTAAAAGGTATTAGCTTTCATTACAAACTTTCTTTGCTTACATTGTTCAGCCACCAGCTACACTGCCAGAAATGCAGATGTATGCATTCAGGATATATAAAAGCATATATCATATATCACATATCACATATTAAGGCTGATTTTATGCACTATCTGAACCTTTTATGTTCACAGTAGATTCTGGAACAGACAGGAGACCCTAAATCTTCCCAGTTTAAAAGAAAAACCTAACCTTGCTTAATGGAAGATAGTCAACAACAGTTAAACAAACAGAAAAAGTGGAGGAGACTGACAGCATCTCTCATCCAGATCCATGCTGTATCTATCTGGACTGGAAATGCCTAGCTCAGTGATTGATAAAAATATGTTTTCTTCTTTGCTTTTGTATAACACACCACATTGGTCACTCACAGCTGTTGTAATTACGTTTTCTTCCTCCTCTGAGTGGAATGAATTCTTTGTTCTGTTCTTTACTGCATGATCCTACGACCCTTTCATCTATTTCTATCATTAGAGCTTTTGAGATTATCCAATTTTCTATGAGGATATTCCCATTGCATTAACATTACTTTCCAACTTTGTACTATTTACAAGCTTCTTCTAATAAACTGTGGTGGGCTTTTTTTTTTACTATTTAAAGTATTACTGAAAACCTGAAATTAGAACTATCCAATCAATTTGACCCAAAACAACAGCTTTTAAAATACCTTATGTTCTCTTTAAACTAACTTCTTACCTATTTTACAGTTGTAGTTTTATATTTTCTTCTTCCTTTTTTTTTTTAACCATTTCCTTCAGATTAATCCAGAGTCAACTTTATCGTGAAAATTTAGACTAGAAAAAAGGTTACTTTTGCTGAGGAAATACCTAAAGACAGGTTAGTTCATCAGAATCTCTTAGTAAACCAATTCAACATGTTTTTCTATTAGCCACTAATAATTGTCTTTATTATTCGTATTTTCTTATCTACATCGTCTTATATTGTTCTACCAGGGGAAGCTTCCCCCACCTTAGGGGAAGCAAATCCATAACTTCATCTGAAAGTTTAGAAGTGTGGTTTCAGCAGAAAAGTCAAACAAATTCTAATGTCTTAGACAGAAGTACTAAATGCTTTAGAAGTTGCACGAGTGTAAAGGAAAACAAAACAAAAGTATTTGTAGCAATGCAAAGCTCACAAAAAAAAAAAAAGGGGAGACCAAAAGAGTGTGACTAACAAGTATTAGAAGGTTAATAAGCTAAATAATTTTCTATCTGTATATATCAACTAGGTCTGTTAGAATAGACTGTAGAAGATCATATGTTAGAGGATGTATAAAAGGGACTATGATGAATTTTAAAAAGGAAACAGCTGAAATGAATCTAAAATGAATAAGGAAATGCTAAAATGAATAAGTAAAACTCGAAAACATAGAAGGAGGAAGAGGTCACATGGGATTAAAGGGAATAATAAAGTAAAACAAAATCACTGCTGATAAGATAAATTATTGATTTGTGTAACCTTTCTGAAAAGAAGATTCTAGGGAGATAACCTTCTAAAACGTGATCTAATTTGGACATTAAAATGAGACAAGACCACAGACAGAGGTGTCAGAAGGGGAGATAACAACCAACTAAAGTGTGGTAAAGCTCCAGAGTTCATCCTTGGGAAGGAACTCAGGAACAGCTGTTCCACTAACTCACCTTAAAAACAATGTTGTGTGGGGTGAACAGGTAGTAACAAACACAGTACCTTAAGAACAAAAGGGATGACTAAGGACTGCACAGTAAATGTCATGACAGCTTCTGGTGAGCTGTTTTCATAACAAATAAAATAAATATCATCTTGAACAGTGAGTCTCTGTTTCCTCACTAATCTAGAAGTTTCATCCCTATGTGTTGGTGAAGGTGTGAATGAACAAAATAAAGGACAACAAGATAAGCAGCTTTAGACATTCAAAAAACCTTTATGATGAGCATTTTAAAAAGACAGTAAATGGTGAGAAGTGGCCGAAAACAAAGCATACAGTGAAAAAGATTAGCCAAACTAAGACAAGAATAAGCAATTACCTTTCAATATAGCAAAGTTAATACTTCAGGTTAAATAAATCTGAAAAAAAGGAGTGAGATGCATTTCCAGAAGATTCAAAATCAGAGCCTTCAGGATCCAAAATCAGGAACTCAGCCAAGCCCAGACAAAACATGGTGATTTCTCATGTTTTAACTCAGGAATGGAAAATTGAATAAAAAGCCACAGTCAGGTTCTCAGAAGGTCTAATTAAATTATATGACAAAATTGAAGGAGACTCTGCAAAATGAAGTCCTGGTGCACTTTACATAGCTATAAAGTAACAGCATGAGTTCATGAAAAGCCTCTGAGCCTTACTAAGTGACAGCTCAATGAAAATGTCTAATACTATGTAGTTGTGAAAACCAGTAACACAAAATGCACATTTATTAAGGACAATACCCCAAAAAGTATTATAGTGGCTCTACAAGGGACAGCCAGTACTGCTCAATTTAGAACACTATAAATGAAACTTGATATTCTATGTCAAAATGGCCGACAAAGTAATAGAGGGAACTTCAAAAAGGATGACAAAGATTATTCCCATCATGAAAAATCACCCCTGACATGTACATAGAGAAAAATGGAATTATCAATTTCAGAAGAAAATGAGACAGAGGAAACATGGGAAAGGGTAGTAAACTCATAAATACTGCAGACTTTCGATACCTAGGTCAAGGAGACACTCAGTAAAACATCAGTAATTTAGGAAAAAAAAGATAAAATATTTTTCACTTTTCAGATGAGGTAACACAATTTTTTTCAGATAAGTTCTTTGGAGCAAAACCCTTCACATTATTAAAAGTATCTCAGACACTTACATGAAAACCTGAGACATCTATGTAGAACAGTTAACACTAAAAATGAATTTCAGGAGAAACAGAATACTTCATGCCTTGAAGAGTAAGTCAGCTGATGGATTGCTCTCCCACTTCTCTGAGCCAAATGGTACTGGCCACTGACCAGCCAATTCTAATTGCAGATTCCTACATCATCAATGGAGGCAAAGACCCTTCAGACAACAGCAAATGCATAATGGAGATTTTCCTCTCAAAGACTCACCCTGACTCTCAATTTTATTATAAGTGTCATCAGTGCTTATAACTAAGTACAAAAATATTTATACTAGCATCAATCTTCAAAAGGAAAATAATGTGAGGAATGACAGAGATAGCTTTCTATATACTCTATTAATACAGGTATACCATAAGATATTTTCAACAACTAAATGGACAGATTAAACTAAAAGCATAATATACACCAACTACATATGACCATTTCTTGAAAATTGGAAAAACACTTGCTCTGAGTTTTGCCTGCTGTTTCCCAACATCTGATAAAAATTTATAACAGATGGACATTATTCCAAAGTGAACAGCACTCCCTTCATGTTCTCCATTCTGCTGATTTAATCACAAACATACTGAATCTGATAGTAATAAAACAATAGACTTGTTATTGAGATCACCAAATGGCTTCCATAAAAACATATCAGACACTGAAAATGTAGTCACCACAGACATACAGTACTGTTTTCTGACCTGCCATATCACCTGTCTATGCAAAACAGTAAATTCTATCATAGAAGCAACCTTAAATAAAACATTCAACTTCATTTTATTTGTAATTATATTGAAAAACCACATTAAAAAAAGACAATCTTGCAAGAAATCTTTCGTAGAATTAGCTGGCCTAGACATTTCTAGATTTTAGCATTCTCCCCTATTACGAAATAGAAACATTATTCCAAAGTGAGTCTGCTCTGCACTCTCTATACAATAGATATTTTTAACAAATAAATCGTATTCAAATGATTTGCTACTGCAAACTACAGCTGACAGCTCTGAATACACAGTAGTTAGTAGTTCCAATAACACAAAATAAGGCTTGAAGTTAACTATATCCCGTGGTGCATGCAGGATCAATGCCAAAATGTCTGAAAAATCAGCTAAACATTCTACAGAATCTACCTAGTGTATTCAGGCACAAGCAATTATAGATTTCCTTTTTTTACTAAGACTTGAAATGAGCAGATCTCTGAAGAGAAAATCATTTTCCTCAAACCTCAACTTTACAGGAAACTACCTTTTAAATGTCAGTTTAAAGACTATTTTGCATAATGTTTCAAGTCCAGAAGCAATCACTGAGCCTCATTCAAAGCTAACAAACCCCTACTCTTTCCGAAGGATCCAACAGGGTGATTCATCCAGCCTGAGGATACCTCCTAGCTGTCCCCTCTTCTAGAGGCTCCTCTGATCCAGACAAGAGAACACAGACTGGAAAAAAATTTTCTGGCAGCAAGAAAAGAAACTAGCTGGAGCACTGCTTTTCCCAAGCCCTCTTTTGTCACATGAAGGGACCACAGGTACCAGGTAGAGATACAGGACGCTCTGGGAAAGTCAAAAGCCAGGATTTCCATTTCCTGGAAATTTCTCTGCCTTACATCATATTCCTGAGGGACTTCTGAAGACAAGAGAGTACTAGGTAAGGGCTGGATGAGATGCCCTGGTAGCAGCATCCTGTTCCCTGTTTCTCTTTTCCTGTTTAAGGCACAAAACTTGGAAATACACAGTAAACACAGCACTTCAGAGAATCAATCTTCGGAGGTGCTTGTTAGAATGCAGTCATAATAAGACCAGTAACATTTTGGGAATTCTCTATCTCTTGAAAAACTATCTAGCTCACTCACCAGTCAAGCACCGCTTCCTCAAGTCTACACCTGCTTCTGTATTAGAACAGGGTGGTTAAGAGGACATTGAAGAACCTCTTTACTTAATTTCATGATCCCCTCTATCTAAATAAGCTGGCAGAAGGAGCAGATCACTTTCAACTGGGATTTTGGAGAGAATGGGCCCTCTGGCTGTCCAGTGAAAGAGGAGATCCCTCATGTTTCACCACTTCTGAAGTTTGTTCATAAATCTGAATCCAGACATTAGAGAGAAGATGTGATTTAAAGACACTGGATATGAAAGGCAAATGAGAATGTAAATGGAGATTTGATATCCAAACAAACACAGGACAGAACTATCTTCAACAGAATGTAAGCTACAGGCATTATTTGCTATTTTCTTATGACAAGGACTTGTTTGTATAAAATGAAACCTCAAGTCAGTGGATTTAAAATAAGTAAAAGGAAATTGTCCACACTGTTTATAATTAAATTGAGGAATGTATTGCCACAAGAAACCACACTGACCAACAGGTTCAAAGCAGCCACATCTAGTCACAGAAGAAAAATACACCAAAAGCACTAAACAGAACAGGTCAAATGAACTTTCTGACTAAATAAGCCTCAAATTTCACATTGTGGGAAACAGGAAAAGTTCTCTAGTAGTTGAAATGTTTTGTATGAAATTCATGTCACTTAAGTTACCACAAATCACATTTTCACAACAGTTGTGAGAGTTCATCTGATTATTACAATTTAAATGTAAAAATACTTTCACGGTTGTAAACTAAAATTGATAGTCACTCCTTGTTCAAGCTTGCTGTACCAAATATTTATCCTTAAAGTACTGTATGCTCAAAAGTTCATATCCTAAAAAGTTGAATGCAGAAAAAAAGAGAGTGGGTAAGCCTAAGTTGAGGGATGGCAGACATTTCACTTGAAGAGACCAAATTAATGAGTTAAAGAAATTCTTCAAAGTTAATAGGCAATACTGAGATGAATGAAAATTTATTCTTGAAATCAATAATATTAGGTGATATTCAAACACAGAGTTTGTTGTTGCCTTTTTTTTTTAATAAAAAGAAAAACTTAAAACATATAAGGCAGACAGCTCCAGTTAGGAGGCTGCAAAAGGAGAGCAGGGGATTCAGCACATGTTTTATTAACCCAATTTTCTTTTCAGCTTTGCAGTTCACCTTTAAAATAAAAGCTTCAATTCTGCTGAACACAGCAAAATTTGTGGAAAATCCATAGGGAGGCTCCAAATCCTTGGGATTTGTGGATTTTCTGTTTGAACAGATTTTTATTGTTTCTGTTGATTGCCCTAACACTCATTTTCAGGCACCAGGCAGCTTGAGTTATGTTATCTGTGGACATTTAAACAGTACCAGCAGGTAGCTTAACTTTCCAAACTCACTTTTTCTGGAAGGTAGACTGCCAAATAACTGTTTGGAAAGACATGAAAAAGTAAAAAGAATGATCTTATCAGTTTTGTTAATTTAACTTGGTTTAATAATTGCCACTGACTTGTTAGATATATTAAGTTATAAAAATATTTTTGTATTTACTGACACCTCTATTTTAATATTTTCTGTTATTGCCTGATCACATACTATAAGAAAAATGGCTGTGCCTGGGCTAAATGCCCAGAACATTTGAAGCATCTTGTACTGAAACAATAGTGGTCTTTGTTGGACACCATCTGCTAGCAGACTTTTTTTTAAATCATTGTGTGTTTGCTAATACAGATGCATTGCACTTCCACAAGAGTGGAACTACATTTATGGTCTAAATACTATTAATGTAAGAAGTGTTACATTTCACAATGACTGAGCTGGAGTTATACTAATGCAACATATATGAGATAAGCACGTTCCATGTTGCCAGATTATTCAGAAATATTTGCTATTGCTCTTCTGATTTTTACACAGTCTGTCATGCTTTCAGTACCATAAATCTTACTTTCAGTGATCATCTGTGTTTTGAATTTGTTAGTATTCCTCAGCATCCTGTGCTTCTTTACTAGCTAATAGGGATGGATGAACTGACTTGGCTAAACTATGAATAAGACAGCAAACAGCACATTAATAAAACCTGTGGACATTAAATAATTGTTATATCCAGGAAGAAAACAAAAATGCATTTAGACTTATAAAATTAAAATATGAACTCTGTCTTGAAAAATGCAAGAAAAAATCTGGTAAAAATAGTGAAAAGTACAGATACTCAATAGGAGGAACTAAGTAGTAACATGAAACCCACACACAACGCAAACAAGACTAAAGCCAACATTGTGGCTATATTCAGGGTACTTTTTAAAAACTTTAGTGAAATTAATATTCTGATCATAACAGTCCTGGCTGAAATTCCGTTCCATTGAATGACCTGAGAAATGTGTCGTGGGTTTGCAAAGGTTCCCCCCCCCCTCTTCGGGGGTTGTAAGTAGTTTGTCCAGGTGAATTTCCAGAGTTAAACCAATCTAAAGCTTTGGTAACACCTTTGCCAATTACATATTTAAGAAAAAGGAAGAGAAGGTTGTTGCACAGATGAAATTGGGAGCCATGTAGGAGGAGGTGTCAGGCCCCAAGGGGGGACAGGCATCCCTCCTCCCCTGGCCCTGGGCCAGGGGCAGGGGCAGCACTGAAGCCCCTCTGACCAGACATGTAACAGAGTGAAGAAAAAAAACTTTAAAGAAGAACTTGGACAGGGCTGCTGCAGAAAGAATTTCAGCCAGAGAGATAGAGGAGCCTTCGAGGCCAGGGCTGGCAGCAGGAGGAGAGAGAAGCTGCGAGGTGGGGGGAGACTAAAAATCCCTGCCACCTGTGGAAGATTGTTGGGAAGTGAAAACAACCCTCTGCAACTCATGAAGGAGCCCATGCTGGAGCAGAGAAGTAGATCTGACTCCATGGAAGGCCTAGATGAAACAGAGTCTTGAGGTGATTTGTGGACATGGAGAGAGATCTTACGCTGGAGCAAGGCGGCCTGGGTAAGATCTTGGGATCCCAGAGAGGGATGGATGCTGGTGCAGCTGTGTTTGTGACCCTAAGACACAGCAGAGAATGGAAGACCTGTTGTCCCAGGGGTAGACCCACGCTGAAGAGGTCTATCAAGGACTGTTCTCCCATGGGAAGGGACCCCACAGGAAACAGGGGTGGACTCAAAAGCCATTATCCCCTGTGACCCCGTGGTACAGATCCACGGAAAAGCAAGTGTCCCCTTGTAATCCATGGAAGACCTTACAGGACCCTGGGTAACCCCCAGCCTTCGGCCTTAGCCCAGTAGGGAGGTAGGCCCAGCCCTGAGGTCGACACAGAAGAAAGAGACAAACAGTTCCAGCTGCAATGAGTCAGAGTTGTCATCCCACAGATAACAGAAAAGAACTTTCAAATGCTGCAGAATTGCTTAGAAGAATCTACTTCTCCTTCTGGACTGACACAAAGGGGGGTACTTTTGTAAATACATAGTGCTTTTACTTAATTAGAATTGTTGTAGATGTAGTCCTTTAGTTTTTTTATTTT
>JAWWES010000094.1:51123124-51180006 GCA_035583135.1 Lophotriccus pileatus
GACTTGTTAACATAAAATGAATACATTTTCTGATGCTAAACTGAAAGATCAGGAGACAAATTCTGTTGTTGGACAGGCCTCACAGCAAGTTATAGTTGGTTTAAGAAAATGCTATGAGGATTAGAAGTACAGTTAATGAATTTGAAATAGTAATTATTGTGAAGAAATAATATAATTCAATAAAGAAACAGATAAACCTTCACATTTCAAAGCACATAAGCAGTTCTAAATACATGGTATTGACATCACATTGCTATACTTACAGTCAATCAACATTCACAAAAAAAGGTAGCTTCCTGAATACATCATGACATACTAGATAAAGTTTAAATAAGTAGAAGCATAATAAAATACCCAAATACGTGTACACGTAACTTAATTTAAAAAAAAAAATCAAATGACTGAGGAGCTGCTGAAATTCTTTTTTCCAGACCTCAGCAGAGTCTAAGTGAGTGATAAAACAAAAAAAATTAAAAAACACCAAATCATGAAGAATTCAGGTTGGAAGGAACCTCAGAAACTCACCTACTGTAGCCTCATGCTCAAACCAGATGATATCCACTGCCCTCTCATCTTGCCTTTGCTAAATCTGTAGCACAGATTTAGACTATTTCCAGTCACTTTCTCCTTCACTTGCTCAGAAATAGCTTCCATGAGGACCTAACCTGTGATTTGCTCTAGGGTCAAAGTGAGGCTAACTGAATCATCCCTATGATCACTGCCTTTCGTGAAAATGGGTGCAAAATCTGCAACATCCTCCAGTCAGAGGATTACCACAGTGTTTGAAAGATTACATACAGCAGTGTTGCAATGACATCAGCCACCTTGCAATAAAGGTTATAGCCAGCAGATTTGTACAACATCAGTCTCAGCTCCCTTGAATGCATTCCATAGATGCACAGAAATGTAACTTATAAATAAGAAGTTACAGATTTTCAACAATGACAAGAATGACAAGAATTCTTCCACTGTACAATTATGAGCCTCCAAAATTATTTTTACTACTTTTCACTATAATGCCTGCATTATGAGCACAAGTGCACAGTAAATGCATTTAAAACAACATATTCTAACAAATATTATTAATTTGTGAATACAAAATATCCAAGTAATTTTTTAAAACAACTGCAGATATATAGAGGAAAAAGAAGTTTTGATTTAAAGGTCTTTTTTAAAAGACTTCCATGTGATAACATAAGATCACCTTTGGTTTTTCCACACTACAGTACTACGAGAGCATTTAGAAAAGCAAACTTGCACGCTCAGTGTATCAGTATTTATTCAGATGCTAAGAAAATTTTATGATGTCTTAACCATAAAATGGACTTAGCATGAACTTGAATTCCTGCCTAGCATTACTATTGTAAGAAGGACTGTGGGCATGCAAGTTATTTGTCCAAGTCATTTCATCTTGTCTTTTAACTAAAAAGTAAATCTGAGGAATAACACCTTAAAAAGAAATGTGATTACTTAGTTCAACCCCAAATCATAGTAAGAGAAATATATACAACAGGAAACACAGAGTTAAATTTAAGTGATGTTAACTACTCAAAAGGAAGACAGCTTCTCTTCTTCAGTAGTTTAGCAGTTCTAGGCACTTATTCCATATTGCTATTTAATAACACTTCCATTATACAGGTGCAACTGAAATTTTGACTGTACAGTGAAAAACTGCACAGTCAACTGTACTTCACCCCACACTGCATGTCTTGCAAACAAGAAGCACTGAAAATTTTTACAGTTGGTAACAAGAAATGTGTAGTGCCCGAGCTCCACCTACAGGATATGAACAACTGTAAAAAAAAACCCTTTAATTACCAAACTAGAGGAGGACTATTTACTTTGAAGCCCTCAGATAGTCATCTTAAGCCACTGCCATTTTACACAAACTCAATGCAATGCTGATAAAGTCGAGTACTCTTGCAATGATGGCAAACATTTCTATCTCTATACATTCCTTCATGTCAACAGCTGCTCTATACTTTGAAGTTTAAGTTTAAGCTCTGTATAAAAAAAACAGTAGACCCATGGAATTTCTCTAACAACTTGCCAGAATTAGGGGGAAACTCTTTTTCCTGAGGTTTCTTACCTAATATACAATTTTAAAGTATAGCAATTATTTTTTAAAAGATACACAGAAGGTTAAAATGCATACTGAAATGACTAAAATTACCTTCACCATTTGAGCATTTCAAGTATAATTGCATTTAGAAGTGGTATTGGATCTCAGTACTATGAATTTGAGAAGGTGCCTATTATTTCCATATTGTTTCTCTGAAACAGATGTGCAACCTTCAGACTTCACACATGCATTTGTATTAAAAGAAACAGGAACAATACAAATGAATACAGATTTGTAAAAAAAAATCATAAACAGTAAAGACAATACACTGAAAAAATATTCTTAGTTCAATTATTCTATTAGCACATTTAAATATCTGATAAGATGAGCAATTTTGATAGATATCAGATGTTTCTTGGCCCACTGATATGTTATCAGACATTACCCTCAAGCTATGTATGGTCAATCCAATTTTTTGTTTGATGTTTGCACCGTCCACATCTCTGCCTCTGATCAGCACAGACTTTGACTACAGTGGGTGGTGAACACCCATGAGTATATTATCTACCATCTCCAGTACACTTAGAAAATAGTCCCTTTTTCAGACAATGAAACTTGATATTGTTTATCTTAGTTTATCTCATCAGACTTCTAATTTAATAACACTTTATTTATTACAACAATATCATGGGTTTGATTTTCATGCCAGAGGATGCCAGACAATTATTTGGAAAACAGTAAGTCTAGAAATTTATGTTACTTGTGATACGAAGCAGTGTCACCCACGGCTATAGCTCCCAACTGCTAAAAATGCAACTCATAAAAGCCTCTTCTGACTTAACCCATTTGGCTATAACACTACTACTACTGCTACCCTGAAAGAATGGAATAATCACAATCTGAGCCACCAGCTTACAGATTGACTATACACATCTCTGAAAATAGGACAAAACATCAGGCAAGCTTGGGCACTGATTACCTCATTCCTAAGGGTATCCTCTAGCTTTGTGTTCCCTTCATGCTTCAAACTTGCTATTACACCTTAGACAATTTTATTTCAGCAGCCACCCCTAAAAAGAGTCTTCTGCTATTCTTAAGATGTTATTTGGCTGCCATGTACTTTTTCAGATAGAGCTTTCTTGGAGTCCTTTCAAATTTCTGAAACCTTGCCTACACTATCTGATACCTCTCTTTAACACTAATCTGTATTTGTTCAGTCTCCATGATCAAGAACACTTCATTCAATCTGAGAAGCTTAAACTTATTCTGTATTGGAAAATATTATGCGCATTATCACAAACATTATTAGGATGCAAGATTAATCCATCACTGAAGGCAAGAGTACTGAAAACTAGGAACTACTTCTTTCTGCAGTCAGAAAAGAGTCAGTCCAGTGTTTGCAAGATTTGAGAAAGAAAATTACCCCCATATACTCTTGTCTAGTATACTAATATAAAGTCATGCAAGTCAATAGTGAGGAAGATGTAGAAAAGGATGAAATTTCCCACTTAAATCCCATGAACGTTTTAGTTCCTAGAGCTATTATGCAGAATTAAGAGCACAAAAGCTAAACCACCTTTCTTATGTTTCCCCCAGTAAGTTTTCACTGAATAAGTAAACTTACACATTAAACTTCTTATCTGCAAGGCCTTAATTTTTCAGTAACTTCTGGAATCCATATTTATTGAAATACTGGATAATAATTCTGAATAATTTTGACATCAGAGCCACTACCCTTCAGTTGCATATGTGATAAGTGTTTTTATGCAATATCAACATTATTCAGCAGAAATTGCCAAACCCAGAAAGACTGTCAAGAACAAGGCTCCAAGAAAACAAATTAACTCACTGAAAATTGAGTGCTAATCAGTACAGATATTAACAAAGACTGGCACAGCTAAATTACAAGACAGGAACCCAATGCTCTCATGCCTGTAAAGAAAAACTGATATACCAACTGCATTGTGGAAAAGCTGGTACACTGCAAGAACAATTACTCTGTTAAACCAGACTTCAGAGATAAAGTTAGAGAACTGAGTAGAAAGGCAAAGTAAGGCATGACAAAGACACATAAATGTTCTTCATTTCTGACTCACAGAGAAAAATAAAACTCCCATAGAAGGTATCTCACCTGTTTGGTTCAAATTGCCAAACAAAATTAAGAAATAAGAAAGCAATAGGCAATCTCATCTTCCACAGTTGCAGGTGGGCAAGGGGCAGTATTTTTAATGTAACACTAACCTATCAACATTGTAACTGCAAAACTGGAATTGAGCAGAAAACCTTTACCTGTAAACAGTCTAAAGAAAATAACCCAAAACAAATAAAATAATCCTTACCTGCGACTACTTGTTTTCTTTTCTGCCTTATTTTCTTCCTCTTCAGGTTGCTGTTTAGTGTTTTCACTTGTATCAATTTTCAACTTCTTGGCAATGCGTTCCTTTATTTGAGACCTCTCATGACTAGCAGTTTCATTGTCTACACTATCAGCATCTTCATCATGCTCTTCTTCCTCCTTTATTGATTTAAAATAATAAAACTCCTTTATATTTTTAATACAAAATGTTGAATATGGAATTTTTTTCTTATAAATACAATCCCTTAAAAAAAAAAAAGAAATACTTCATTTCAAATCAAGCTTTTCAAACAAATGCTTATTTGCTTCAAAGAGAAGGAAAAAATGAAATATAATAGTTTTTCATACAGAAATTTCATCTTTTTTGTATGGTTAAAAAAATTAAACCGATCTCTTGTAGACTATCAACTTTACAGGTCTACAGATGATGTCATATCATTGTGATATCACTCTGGTTATTGTTCATGAATGAAAAATTTGAACAAGGCAATACACTAAATTTTCATTTTCCATTAAAAGAAAAAATTCAAGAACTGCCTGCAAAAGGGCTATACTCCAATCACGATGGGATGGAAGAGGTTAGCCCATCAGTCTCTATGAGGAAATTTACAAATACTATGTTGATCAAAACAGGCTGTGAAAACAGGTGGAATCAATCATCCCAGCTTGATAGAGAGGTCTACCAGGGTAAAGCAAAAGGAGATAAACTACCTTGGTTTAAGGACATTTGGAAGTAGAAATAATTGCAGAATGAAAAAGTGGTATGATTAGATCAAGGGATCTAAGTTTGACTACTTTCTTCCTTGAAGAAGGAAGTCTGCATGAACCTTAATGGAAGAATGCCAGCTCAAAGATTATATGGCATATCTTTTTATTTTTACTTTGGTGTGATGCTAATCAGCGAAAGAAAAGTGTAAGATACCATATGAGAAATTTTAACGCCACAGAGGAAGGACATTTAGAAATGGTGTTCCCTCATGACTGTATCCAGGAGACAGCCAGAATGTAAGCTCTTGAAAAGGAACACTCTAAAGATCATGTCTATGTCCTGGGTGTGATGGACAGGTGGGAGGAAGGGTAGCATGAAGACCATGTCCATAAAAATGGAGGGACTTAGGGTGGAAAAGTAAAAGCAGCAAGGGGCACAGTTTTGAGAAGTTGTATTTAAGTCACTGTTCAGGAATCTCCAGACTACCGTAGTTAGATTTGAGATTTAGGCAAGAGAAGACCAGTCAGGAATACAAAAAGAAATCTCTAAATATTCAGCACAGTAAAAGAGCTGAATATTTTCCAATGAAATAATTGAAAGGTTGTTGTGGGTATTTTGTCTATTCTTTTTAAAGAGGGGAACACAAAAGTGGAACAAGATGAGCATTTCCCTTAATTTACCAGAAAGGTATGATTTGACATCATCGTATTATTTGATCATCATCATTGGTCTACTCTGGCCTCTAATCAGGAGACATGGAGACACACTATTTATAACGCTGCTCCTTCTTTTGAGAACATACACAGAATCATTCTTGAGCAGAAAAGACAACACAGAAAAAAAACGTGTCTTGCCGATCCTGCCTAAGGAGACTTCCCGCTGTGCCTTTTGCAACCGGACTTGTCTGTCTCACATTGGCATTTTTAGCCATCAGTGCGTTTGCAGCAAGCGTGGGTAGAGCCTTTCCCAAATCTTCATTCACAAAGCCTAGCCATGATGATAATGATTATTTCACAAAGGAAATGATGAAACTTTCTGAAGGATGTGCTTACCTGATAAATCATCAGGAAGAAGATGGGTGACTACAGCCCTCAATGGCAGGGGGCAGAATACAGAAAAGAAAGTAACAGACCATGTATGAGGTGTTTACAGCCAAGGATAAAGACAGCCTCCTGGTGGAGATTTGGCTAGGGTTTAGGTATGAGTATTTCACTGAAATAGTTGGATAGGAGACCTTCTGGAAGAAAACCAGCCATCTCTGGACAGATTGCAACTGCTAAGTAGTAAGCTAGTAAAAATTACAGAAATCTGAGTAGCAGGAGAGGGGTTCTGTGGATTGTATTTTAAAATGTGAAAGACAAAATGGTTCTGCTTGTCCCACTGAGCTAAATCCCCTGCTTCCCAAACCTAACATTACCCTCTCTTTGCACAAGATTTTACCAGTTTTCTTCTAGAAAAACACTGAGAAAATAGGATATAACCTTCTTCCTCAGCCTCTTCCCTCCTCCAACTCTACTCTTTTCTCCTGCCTAGTCTTTTGTTTCAGTCCCTCTACTGTCTCATCAACTCCACCTGACCTTCTATCTTTTAGACTTTGTTTTTCAGAAGTCTCACTATCCACTAATAGATTTAACACATTTCCACCCAGACTGAACTATATGGCACCTCAAAAGGGCTGTTCTGTTGAATGGGTGTTCCCCATGTGATACAGAAACAGAAAACTGCCCGCCTGAAAGCTATACTACTTTTTGCTGCTGTTATTAGCTGAATTGCCCTATTCTTCTCTTTACTATGCAAATTAAAATGTAATGAGATACTTTGTGACAGAAGGACTAATGGCTACTGTATGAAATAGGATTTTCCTGTTTAAAAAGGTTATTGAATTGGAGGGTGGATATCAAGTTTTATCTGTACATAATACTGCACAAAACTTACTGGTCAGCAACCAACTGACAAATAGGGAAAGGAAAACAAATTGTGCAAAAAGAAGAAATTACACTGGCAGGGAAAGAACTTTCTGTATTGTGAACATACGTCATGTAATATTTTCACTAAAGAGTTGGGCAGGAAAAGAATCTTAAGAAATAGCTATACGGTGTTGTTAATACAGATGATCTGACTCTCAGAGAATGAAATGTATGACTTTGAGGACTGCAATAAGAGAAACAGGATGATATTTAATAGCATGAACAGCAAGGCCAGGTGCTTAGGGAATATTAATAAGTTTCTCTTACACACTAGGGATTTTTTATTTGGGGAATGTAGGGAGATCTGGAAGAATTATGTGCTCATATAATTGGCTATAAAACTACCAGTGTGGCACACCATGCAAATGTGAAGGTGATCCTGTGACATGTTACCTGAAATAACTTTAAGAGAGATGATAAAATACTAGTACCACTTCACAGGACTCCAGTAACTGCCTGAAATGCTAGATCCTAACTAAAATCTTTCAATTAAATGAAATCTAAGGAGAACATCTATTCAGGAAAAAAAAGAAAAACCCTTCCTATTTCCTACTGCAGATTAACTATATATATTTAAATTTTTATTCTTCAGCCTAACATGTCCACGTTCTATACTCCCTGAATCCAGTTCACTTAACAAAGGGCTGTTTGAACATCCAAGGAATTATTAATTAAATAGCATTCTCCAAAACCTTCTAACATTTAAATGCTCCTGCACAGAAGGAATTACAATGGAGAAGAGTCAAAAAAACTAAACTCATACTATGCCTTCTGGAAAAAGCAAGTGGGAACAGGTTGCCAGCAGACTTTTTTAGGCAGAAGAACAGCACAGATTGTGTTCTTCCTTTACTTCCCCAGTGCGTCACTGAACAGTATAGTTAGTACTTGTGCGTGATGGATAGATATATAAACTAGTACTTTTCAGGATTCAGTCTGGGGAATGGGAGATTATATTCCTAGTCAAATATTATATCCTTGTTTCAACAGCAACTTGATTGGGCACTCCCATGACCTATGGTTAGAGACAGAGACATACTTCAGCTAGTGAGCTGGCTCAGAACTATTACAATTTTCTTGTATTTAGAATACCCTCCATGTTTAGTTGAATGTTACTGCTTGATTATTCAGATTTCATGTCTTTCAGAGGTGGCAGCCTTCAACAATACAATTTAAGTGATAAGTATGCATTGAAATTTTGTTTTCTTGGAAGAAATCTTTTCAAGAGGACTCTCGCTTATAAGCAGACTTACCCTCAAATATTGCTGTTATATCATTATTCATGACAAACTTAATTGTAACTTTTTTTTTTAAGCAATTTCAGGGCTTTTATCACTCTGGTGGTTTGTCACTCTGCGGTACACACTGACTGAAATACAGTATAAGCAGTTTTTATAAAATGCATTAGGTAGTGTGCTAACTCTATCCTGCTGTGAATGTTCACAATTGCCAAAGCTCAAAGCTCTGAAAGCCCTCCAGCTTTTGCTGGAAATCTGACCCAAGCTAGTTCTCAAAAATCTCTAAAGTAGCATTTGTTCCTCCAAGAAAATCTAATTTGCACACACTAAAAAACACAGGCTTATTTGTAAAAAAAGTGACTTACCTCACTAAAATCCTTTTCCTCACTTGCTGCTCCACTAAAAGGAGAAGAAAAAAATGCAATTACTTCGAAGTTCTAGCGGAGATTTCAAATACCATTTAAAAAAATCCATTTCTTAAATAAAAAATTTTGTTTGGTTAGCTACCTGAAATTTTAGTCAATTTAGTCATTTATGCCATGCTCACATTCATCTTAAAAATAACAATTAATATAATCTTCTATTGTTTGACTATCACAATTTTTCCCAGTTAGAAATGTTTAAAACCACAGACTTTCATACGATGGATGAAGTCTAACCACACCTTGAGCTGTCCAAGCAAAACAGTAACGTATACAGTTAAAAGAAAAAACCCACCAAAACCCACTTAAGAGGTTTTTGATTTCATATATCAAACAATACAAACATTTAATTTCAAATAGCTTATTTTTGGAACATCTTCATTTAACAGGCATTTTACTGATAATTAAGCTTAACATCAAAATTTCAATTTGTTATACAGCTACAGTTTAGTGAACTAAAAAAGAAATCAATTTGAATATACTAAAGCTAACATACCCACTGTTAATTAACACAAATTAATAATAAAGAGCTTTGAAATTTTTTATATCCCACAATTTAAAGAAGAAATTATGTTAGAGAAAAAGCAAGGAATATCAAATGAGTTCCAAAAGTCCAGGCTTTGAAGTGTGTTCCAGGCAATCAATAAGTAACCAAGGTCATCAAAGAAACTCTAAATGTGTCGTAATAAATTACATTAATTTCATAAAATGCTGCACCTGGGTCAAGGCAACTGCTGGTATCAATACAGACTGGGGGATGAATGGACTGAGAGCAGCCCTGCGAGAACGACCTGGGGTGCTCGTGGATGAAAAGTAGGACATGAGTTTGCAATATATGATTAAAGCCCAGAAAGCCAATTGTATCTTGGGCTCCCCCTCTGCTCTGCTTTCATGAGATCCTATCTGGAGCGCTGAATCCAGCTCTGGGGTCCTCAGCCCAAAAAAAACCAGAAATCTGATGGAAGGACTCTAGAGGTGGGCCATGAAGATAATCACCTCTCCAGTGTGGAAACGATTAGAAAGTCATAATTATTCAGCCTGGAGAAGACTGGACTCCTTACTGCAGCCTTTCACTACTTAAAGGGGCTCTATAAGAAGAACTGAGACAGACTTTTTAGCAGGACCTTTTGTGATACAACAAAAGGTAATGGTTTTAAATTAAAAGATGGTAAATTCAGTCTAGATAGAAGGAAGGTATTTTTTACAATGAGGATGGTGACATTGGAACAGGCTGCTCAGAGAGATGGTAAATGTCCCATCCCTGGAAACATTCAAGGCCAGGTTGGATGGGGCTCTGAGCAACTTGATCTAGTTGAAGATATCGCTGCCCATTGCATGGAGTTTGGATGCAGTAAATTTTAATTGTCCCTTCCAAAGTAAACTACTCCACACTTTTATGATAAGCAAGTTCTTGGATTCGAGTATTAAGATGAGAAAATTTCATGAAAATATATTGACTGTGGTTAGAATTAGAATTTAACAAATATTAAAAAGAAATAGAGAAGAAATCCAACTTTATCCAAGATTTATGATTCACCTCGTTCTTGATATGTTTTTTAGATTTGGAAAAAAAAAGGATACTTTTGAGCATAAGCAGGGTTAGAGGGCTGGGAAGAGTAACAACAATAACCATGGTATAGAACAACTTTTGCGTGAAGAAAGTTTGAGTAAACTTTTTGAAAGTTTAGGCTAAAAAGCAGACAGTCTAAGAAAATATTATGGTAAAGGGACTGACTGCTCACTGTCTCTTCCAGAATGAGAATTAGAATTTATTAAATGAAGCTGGCAGCAGCCAGGTTCAGAAAAAAAAAGGGATACTTCTTCCTGTACCAGACCAGAGGGTGTGAATAGAAATAATATTACAAAAGGCGGAATACACACTTTGAAGAGAGCTCTATTAAAGATTACTAAATAGATGAATCACATCAAACTCTGACAGTCCCTGAGATGAAAGCTGATGGACGCTGGGAAACCACTCAGATAAACAGTACACTTGCTCTGCTTTTACTCTTTGTTGGGCATCCACTGATGGCCAAAGTTCGTGACAGAGAATTAGAGAAATATTTGCTCAGATCCAGCACTGGCATTTTTAAATTCTTAAAGAGTAACAGACAAAGAATGAGTTCACATGATGTTAACTGGGTGTAATAACTTGAAAGTAAATCTGTTCTGGAAACTAGAAATCACATGTTAACCTTTTGACAGCAGGAACTGAGCTTAGATGTGGATCATCCTTCAGTAGATCATGACTACTTTTACTTTTTCCCTTCATGCTCTGTTAAAAGAAAAATAAAAAATAAAGGTATTATTAATTTCAGTGTTTAAGAGAACAGATAGTGAAAAAGGATTATGTTAAGAGAAAGATAGCTTGTTTCTTGTTATTTTTCACCTAACCAGCAAGCATAAACATTTTTATGAGCAGAAGAAGAGAGAAAGTGTTCCAGAAAGAGAAGTATCAAACTGACTCCATGGATTTCAAAAATATTTTTGCAATACCAATGCAGTTAGTATAGTTAGTCTGACTGGTAACTTGAAAATGAAAGAAAAATAGTTAAAACTACTCTACCGTCATCCTGACACCATCTCACCATGATACTGTCCACCATTATTCACTGCTTTTCTTTTGTATTTTAACTAACTCCTGAGGACTGACCACCATTTTTCACTTATGTGGTAGAGGACTTCTGTTCACTACCTGAAGCAGGGAGGTACCCAAACTGTAGAAAGCCTAGGGCTCTAGTGAAATAATTTGGTCGGCAGTAGAAACAAGAATAACAACTTACTGAAAAATTTTAAAATTACCTTGATTTAAATTGCAAAGTCAGGGAAGGAAATGTTGGATCAAAGACTATCTATGCAGCTCTAGTTCTGTGACGGTGAACAATTCAGAATGGTGCAACATTAAATTATGATAATGGGCTATTTTCTCCACAATAGCCCCACTTCATTTTCACACAGAATAATGGATATACGTAAGAACATGGAGCTAAGAATGCACTGATAATGCATGAGATCATCTTCAAAATTCAAGTATTTTACCATAAAATCCCACTCTTTAAATTAAGGAGATGAAGAAGAATAAAGTACCTATCACCTACATGAATTTTAAACAGCAGTCATAGAACTATACTATAAAACAGTATGTTCATGGAAATGTAGGAATTCCATGCAGTAACTGAAGGCACTTTTAAAATCAGAAAAGTAAAAACCTGTTTTTATCAAAATGTTAAAACTGTAGAATCCTAAAAATTGAAGGAATTTCTAGTATTGTTGTTCAAAACTCAAGCAAAAGAACAAGACTAAGAACTTTAAAGCTTTTCAAAAATATGCAGAAAAGGTAATTAAGTTGAAAAGAAGACTGAGGATAATCTGATACAGTACCTGACTAACTCTATTGACTTCTTCCTCTTCTTCTTCAGCTTCTTCCCCAAAGGAAAGCAGGTTAAAGTTTCTTTAAGAGAGAAAAATAATTTTCTAGTAAAACCTTAAATACAGTCTTAGTACCATTCCATTATCTTTAAACATATTATTTTCACATTCTGTGTGACTTCAAAAAACTTCTTGTCCTGCTAGATGTACCAATTCCAAACAACTACAAATGCTGCTTTGCTACAAGCCATAAATATTTGGCAAAGCATGTTCTATTGAATTCCTGAGACAAAACATGGATGATGAAGCACCGCTTAGAAAATGTTAAGACATAATTTAAGAAATTCTGACTTGACTAACTTCCACTGACTTTTGTATGATGACACCTTTGTTGCATTTTTAATTTTTTTCCTCAACAGAGCAGCATTTAAGTAACAGATACAAAATGTTCAAGATATGATGGCTCAGAAAGGCATCAAATGTGCACACATCCACAGAATGTAATTAGAAAAATAATGATCTTTAATTTTTTTTTCAAGAGTTAATTGCTTATGCTCCATTGGAACCAGTCAGTTGGAATATGTTCTATTTTTGTGCAACAGAACTGACAGCATGCACACTTCGAATTTCCTATTATTTTTCATTGCCTGTTTGTGAGTACGAATTTTCATTCACAGAGACTGAAATCTGCCATGTCAAAATGCCTGCCTTTTGCTAAGTATTTCAGAGGGAGAGAAGTGGTAGCTGATTAAGTTCAAAAAGTGAAAAACAACTGAGTTATGGCCCAGCTACTGCTACTGGTACATTTGAACTGCAGGGTCACGTCAGTCAGATGACTGCCCATCCTGGCATACGGGAAAGACTCAAGCTAACTTTTACTTTTGCAACTATCACTATGCATGAAACAGTCATAGCTTAGCTGGTGCACAGGAACCGCTTCAAAGAGAGAAACTAGATTTGCATGATCCACCTTGGAAACAGGGAAGTAAGTTTTGTTAAGATTATGTAAGATTACTCTGTGCAGTCTGGTAAAGCCTTGTGCTTCAAAAGCAGAAATAGAAACAAAAAAATTGCCAAGCTGCAAA
Organism: Lophotriccus pileatus; assembly: GCA_035583135.1. Classification (NCBI taxonomy): domain Eukaryota; kingdom Metazoa; phylum Chordata; class Aves; order Passeriformes; family Tyrannidae; genus Lophotriccus; species Lophotriccus pileatus. The sequence continues at coordinate 51,136,330 of JAWWES010000094.1, forward strand.
TTAAAGGCGAAAGAAAATTAACCATCGCTTATGTTGCATATATTTACTTTGTGCCTTTTACTTTGGACTTTTTAATTTCTTCTTCTGGTTTGTCCTTCTTCAGTTTTCTATTTGGTCTTGGGACAATGTCATCAAAAGGATTAAACAAAACCTGTGAAAAAAATCAGACTTTTAGACACATCTTTAGTAAGTATTTTGTTGTAATCTAATGATTCAGTGTTTTAAAACAATATGCCAAGTTTTCTGAACACTGTACAAAAGAATTTTAAAACATCACTTTTCAAACCAGATCATACTCACCTCACTACTTCTTATTTTGTGTGGACTGAGAGGTCTCTCTTCCTTGTCAACTTCTACTTCAGCCAGGCGCAACATGTTATATATTGTATCCCCTGTAACCTGGTAAATTTATAAAAAAGTCTTGAAATCCTCGCCTGTATTTTCTGTTATTTATTCCCCAAAATGCAAGGCAATTATTATATGAGGAATTTTGAAAATACAAATTATATAGGAAATACTGTAAGCATGTAAGACTTCTAAAAGAAAGCAAGTAAAATGTACAAAGGTTTGGGGTTTTTAAACTTAATGGCAAAAGTTGAAGGAATACTTTTGAGAATGAAGGTAGTTTTGAGAATGTACGCAAGGGAAGATGTCAAATTCTTTTACGTGAGCTATGAAACAGGAAAACAAAAACCACTGAAATAAAAAAATATTTGGTTTATTTCCTTTTAATTAAATCATGAGAGTGGTACATTTGTTTTATGTTTTACATTTTCCTGACTCTTCTTGAGTAACTGAAATTTATGCACAGAATTTTCTTAAATGTCATTGGCATTAGATGAACTAGTTAATAAAACACAGCCATGATAATATTAATAAGACAATTCAAAGGCAGTACAACATGAAAATACAATTTAGAAGAATGACAACAGCAAAATACAGAATAATGAGAACAACCTATAGAAACATTTCTACCAGATATGGGAAACAAAGAGAAAGGAGACAGCTGAGAAAGCAATGAAATTTCAAATGTACGTAGCAGCAAACAACACTAAATTAGCCTTCAGAGAAACTTATAATAACTTCTGTCAAACTTAAACTGGGACTGTAGTTCACGTAGCAGACCTTTCCAAAGATTGTGTGCTTGTTGTTAAGTTCATCTGCACGACCCAGTGTAAAGAAAAACTGACTCCCGTTATCATGGGGTCCAGCATTTGCCATAGCAATAAGTCCTCTTCGATTAAATCGCAGTCGTGAGTGGAACTCATCCTGTCAAAACAGAAGAGAAAACAGTACCATTTAAATATGTTATTATTTTTTCATTTCTTTAGCTATGGCTTATTTACATCAACACGCACACAGAGAAAATACGCTGTTAATTTTTTTTTAAAATTCAGACAGCAATGTCACAGTAATGCCACAATTATATTTAAAAGTTTCTATTTTGAGCAGCGAAAATAAAATCAATATTTTTAATCTTTTGTGCCTATAATGCAAACAAGTGGAACAATCTTCAAAAGAAACCACAAACACATAACCAACAAACACCAAACAAAAAATCAGAAACAAGTATATCAATAACAGAAAAACATATTACTTAATAAATCCCTCAAATTTCTATCTTGTTAATTTTATCTTTTTCCAATCATTCCCTAAAAATCAACTGTTATTCATTATTTTTATTTGCATTCATTACCCCCCAACATTAAGAAAATCAGAAGTGTTTTAAAAAGTAACTGCCTTCCATATATTTCATGTAAAAGTACCATTCTTGTGAATCACTGTGTTTATGTGAAAAATCATCATTCATGTAAAGTAACTGAAAGTAACCACAATAAGAGGCTGTAATAACACGTTAACGCAAAAATCCATAGGAAGAATATTTTCTGTACCAAAAGAAGACAAAATAGGACTCCTTTAAAAGCAAGGAGAAAGTGTTGAGTAATATATGAATACCATGGTAATATCACAATTCTAAGCACTGCAATATTGAGATACTACTAATTTTAAGCAGCAATGCTACTACAGTATCGATAATATTTGTTTTGTTCTCTGCTTAGTTACCAATCCCTTCCAAAACTTCACATTCGTGCCAGATATACAAGCCTACTGGTAAGATGATGCAAGGCCCAGAGACAGGCTATGCACTTCAGTCACGAGCTAAAAGCGCCTGCCACATCTGAAATATCAGGCAGGACAGAATACAACTGCTGCACCTGCCTTGCTTCACTCAGGATTTGACCCTCCTGGCTAAGAGATGAGCCATGATGATATCAATAATACCAATGGACACATAAGCAGCTTTCAGAGACCTTTGCTAAATAAGATACAATGTGCACAAACCCTTCTGAGTTGTCACATATTAAGACCTACTCTTCATTCTTCCTCTCCCCAATTTTCTCTTGTGAAGTTCATGCTAATAAGGTTATACATTTATCATAATATCAGAATAGCTAGATTTAAGAACTCTCAGTTCAAAGGGACATATTCAAATATACTGAAGCTGCAGATGAAATAAAATACTGCATGTGTATAATGCTGCGCTTCATATAACCTTTGATTTTTCACAATATAACATGGCAAACAGAACAACAAATAAGCAAAAATTAATGCATGATATATACAGATACACACCTTGAAGGGAGCTCCATAGATTGACTCTCCTCCTGATCCAGTACCAGTAGGATCACCTCCCTGCACTATAAAGCCAGGCACTACTCTGTGAAATATTGTGTTATTGTAATATTCTAAAATAAAGGGAAAAAAAGAATAAAACATTAAATACGTGTTAGTGGTCTCAAAATCAAACTTTCATATAGATCATGCAGGGATGTCCAGAGATTGAAGTTCCAGAAAACAAGTACTCTCAGTAGGTTTTGCTGATGCCATTGGGTTCCCTTCTGTTCCAGACGGTCTTACAAAATACCCCATGCTGTCATATGTTTCTGTTGCAAAAGACCCTGCTCACCACTACCAAGGTGATCTTGATGAACTACTTTCTTTCCAGCTTTTAAGTTTTATTACTGGAATGATACTACAATTACAATGCATCAATTTAAAAGGAGAGCTAGAACGACTATGCTCTGCCCCAGACAATGTCTCACATACAACATCACCCATATTCATATCAGATGATTAGCACTTCCACGGACCGGTGTAGAACACAGGTGTCACCCCTTACATTGTGCCCTAAACTGATAATTTCCGCAGAACGAAATAGGTGGCACATTTTTCTCCTTATCTTCTTTTATCTATCTATCTGAGATCATAAGAAAACAAAAGGAATGAAAACTTTACTTGACATATTTTGGTGGTTGATATTATTATTATTATTATTATTATTGAACAAAAATAAATCTGCAGCATGCTGCAAGACAAAGCAGGATCTCCAAATGTCAGAGCATAACTAGATATAGTCATGGATGGTTATATGTCATGATACTCACAAGAAATACTCAAATGTACTATACAAAGCACAGGATACTACACAGGAGTTAGAAAAAATTCAGAAATGAAAAAACGCCCACTGAGGATAAGTGAATTCTTACCAAGGGCTAAGAAATTGATTTTCCATGGCAAAAACTTTCAGCTATAGGTGTAAGAACACAGAACAGGCTGGACCTGTGCTGGAGACACAAGTCCTAGGCTGCTATTTCTGCTTAACAGATGAAGATGAAAAGAACTCTTAGCCACTCTATAAATGCATAAAGGGGATAACAGCAGCAGTTAGAAAACATATAAAGGCATCAAGTCCTTCACAAATTTTTGTTACAGTTTCCCAGTAGGGAGCTTCTTATTTTGGTACCTACTATTTCAGTGGAAGCTACTAAAAAATACAGCAAACGAAAAATCAGAACACACAGAAAAAAAGAGGTGGTAAATATGGCAACACGGAAATGAGAATTTTGGAGGATATCCAATGTGGCATCAGTGCCATTCCCTACACATACTGAAGTAGTTATACTTTGTAGAGACTTGCTGAAAGTAAGCCTTTCCAAGCTTCTGACAGGCATCATTTCAGCAACATTACATCATCTTCTTAAGTTGAGAAAACTATCCAATTTTTTTTCTCCACCAGGTTCATTAGTAACCTTAAAACCTGTTGTGTGTTAGGTAATAATTTTTAAATAGAAACAAATTAAAGAAATATTAATATTATAAATACTAATATAAAAATAGAAATATTGACATATTAAAGTTAAAATGTACTTATAACCTCTATTTTACAAAAAGGACACAAATATTTCATATCAAGTAGTTTCAACAACTGCTGTCACATTGGGTCATTACCTTCCATGCAAAGTTGGATGAAATTTCTACATGCTTTTGGTGCTTCTTTTGACCATAATTCTATATCTATCTCTCCTGCTGTTGTTCTCAACAAAACCTACAAAAATATAGATAAATGAATCATCAGTTTTACTGTAACTTAGTCAGTGATCAAAGAATAGAACTGCTTCCTTTAAAAACACATCTTAATTTGGTATATTAATAACAGTGTTACACATTTAAATGTGTTGGATAGCTATTGTTAGCTCTAGATAGCGTTTCCAGAACTTGAGATACAACTTTGAACTGATATTTATAGTAAAAATTTATATTATAATATAACATAACATAATACAATACAATACAATACAATAACGTGGCTGGTACGTGGCACATGATAGAAACCTAGATACCCCACCCCAAAAACACACACATAAATCTCCAAAGGCATATATCTCTCTTATAAGTATTACTACTATAACCAGTGAGAGATCGTAAGAAAATTAAGGGCGTAAGATATAATCGGGAAGAGAAGAAATGAAATGAAACGCTCCAGGGATTCCTCTGTGTTACGTATTCACCTATCACGCCTCGTGTTACGACTCTGGCAACGTCCTTAAGCGCGACATCACCTCAGAGTAACTTTAACCAAACGAGCCCAGCACGCAAAGCACCACCACACACACAGACACACAGACATACACAGACACACAGACATACAGACACACAGACATACAGACACACACACACACACACACACACGACCCACGTCACCCCACACCCCTGCAACATACAACTTCTCCAGGACCTTCGCCCCGGCTGCCTCACCTTCCCGTTGGTGGGTGGCTCCTGGATGTAGATATTGCTCATGGCGGTGAAAGGACCGCGGGGCCACCGAACACCCACCCGCGCCCGGCCCTGGGTTTCGACGCTGCTCCAGCGATTCCTACCGCGCACAACCGCCCGCCATCTTGGGCACCCCTACACAGCCCGGGGAAGGGGGGCTGAGGCTGCACAACCCAGGAGGAGGGACGAAGAGATTACTCCCCGGCCGCAGTCTCTACGGGATTCATTGAGAAAGGTCGTCTTTGGGGGAAAAAACGAGGGCTTCTCCACACATCTGTAGCCCCCTCTCGAGCCTGCCGCCCGAGGGGCACTGAAGTCCCCCGCCTTCCCCGGTAGTGGCACGGTCCGGGAGTGCGCCGTGCAAAGCCTTCCGGCGAGGAGAGGCATCAGTGCAGGCGCGGGCCGAGGCGGAGGGAGCGCCGGCATGGCCCTGCCGGGTGAGGGGCCGGGGGCGGGAAGGGGCAGGGCCGGCGGGATCGGGGCCGGGAGAGAGGGAACGGGGAATGAGCAGTGGAGTGATGGACAATTGCGCGGGGGACGGCGGGGGCTGCTCTGTGAGGGAGTGCGGGAGAGAGGTGCGGAGGTGGCGGGGCGGGCAGGGGCAGTGCAGAGCAGCAGTGCGGGAGCGTCCTCCGGAACCTCCTCACGTCATTTTGGCTGATGGAGCCCTGCGTTCCCTGCTGGCTGGGTGTTCGTGCCATTGCTTCATCGTCTTTTCTTTATCTTGAGAAAAAAAGTGTGTGGTTGGAGAACAGCTGACCAAGCCTGAACTTTGGTGAGCTACTTCTCTGGTGAAGAGAAGGCCTCAGTAAACTTGCTCCCATTCTAGAAGGGATTCTTGAGGAAGATTCATGTTTGCATTCAGAGATTTGCAAAGCTTTTATTTTTAACTTTATGCTCCGCTGAATGAACCAAGTCCTTAGTGCTATGTCGATTGTTAGTTTTCTTGAGGATTAACGCATGGGAAGGAGAAGAAGTGACAAAAGGAAGCATCTAGCAATTTGTATGTTTTAATTGTCCGAAATTTCATCTAGTCTAAATCCCACCTTCTAACATTATTATTTCAAACCAAAAATAATAATAAAATTTCAGTCTTAAGAATTCGGTGAGAGTATTGGGTGACAATGTTCTTGTCAACTGCTGAGTGTTTCTCTTGGAAATCTTGACCTACACCGGAGATTTCATAGTGGGTGCGTGACTGTACTGATATCCCTTGGATGAAGTACTAAATCTTTCTTTGCCTACAGGTCAGCTCTCTAGTAGGGCTGAAGAGTACTAAGTATTTTGGAATGTTGAGACCAATTAAGTAGCTCAGGTGATCTGGTTTTCTAGTCCCAAGGTGTAGTGAACAACCAAATGCTGTTTTCTGATTTGACATTTCAAGGTACAGGCATGCCTTTGGTTTTTGTTTTGTGACACTTTCTTCCATGTGTCCTTGAAACAGGCAGTCACGCAATAGGCACTTGAACACTGAGTTAATAGACCTTTAAGGGGATATGTAATACTAAGGTTTTGGGATCTGCAGAAAATCATGTGTTATAATGGAATGTATGTATTTTTATTGCTTGGCTTTCCGTACTCCAGTACGACTGGTCATCCAAATTTCCAAGTTAGTTTTCTCAACCTGGGGTTTGAAGGTTTCTCTGTTATTTTGAATAGAATTCTCTAAAGACAGTGCTTGTCTCAGTAAATTGTAGTTTAAATGCCTGGGGTTGATGCACTCCCATTTCTGGTTCTCTAATTTCTGTAATAGATTTCTTATTATGTTTGGTTATTAGTTTGTTTAAATACATTAACCAGCTATTCAGAAGATGCTGTATAACTATTGAAGTCACTGAGGTTTTATTGGAAGATGGAAGGGCATCTTTTGCTTTTGGAAATTCGGTTGTGACATTCATTATGAATAGGCTCAGATGTTTAGAAATCATACTGATCTATTGAAGGGGGGCAACTCCTTGGTGTTTCTCTTCTTCTGAATCATTTTCTATCTATTTAACTTAACTGTGGTCTCACATGAGAAAATTCCACACTTTTTATACCTAAAATTTGCATTATTCTGGTCCTTCTTAGCAACTACAATCTTTTCTGCTATTCTCTTTACTTTATTACACATTTGCTTTCTTGAATCTCTTAATTCTTTGTATTTGGTGCCATGTTGCCTGGATTCAGAATCATTTAACTGCTTGTTGACTTTTTTTTTCCTGTCTTTTCAGAACTGATTTTTTGTTTGCTTTGGTTTTTAATTGCCTTTTAAAGTCAATTCCTATAATTAAAATATAAATCACTTCAGAGTTCCCAGAATGTCTGTCAATATCCATGCACTGCTAGAATTTGTAAGTACACTTGTAGTGTACAGTTACAGATTACTGGAATGTCAGGTAACTATTACTGTGCTCATACTGTAACTAAACGCATAATCTTTCAGAGAAGTGGAGTAATTATTAAAATTAAAATGGAAAGGTCATAATAAATCCAATTAGGATTTGGCAGTACGTTAGGGCGGTACGTGAGTGGTTTATACTACACAGAAAAGTGACCTTAGAAATGCACTGTTTTGCCTTAAGAGATATGTACTTTCATATATACTTAATACTCTGACTGATCACTTTTGTCTGTATATTGACATATCAAGATAGATTGGAAAGAAATTTGAGGCTTCTGTTTACCAAGACCTAATTGGTGAAATTTTCTCTTTCAGGTGGAAATAAGGATAACATCAGAGCAGGATGCAAGAAGTGTGGTTACCGTAAGTCAACAATAAACAATGTGAAGTTACAATGTTTTGTTCAATTTATGATGTTGGAACTGCCTTTTGAGGAAGGGCTGGGGGAAATGAAAAAGAAATATTCTTCCTTATTGCCCAGATATTTGTCAGTTTTAAATGCCACATTTTAAAAATTTAAATTATTGCATTTTCATTCTCTGGCTTCTCATACCTATTGCTGCTTTTGAAAACTCTTGAGTTTCTCAGAAAAAAAATTATGCTATTATACTACATTTGCAATTACAATTACTTGAGAAAGTTTGAATTAAAAACATCTTTGATATGTACTGTGATTAGCATTTGTGCTTCTGAATCTCTCTGCAAACAGGCAGGCATTTCAGCTCAAATTAAGGTCAATTTATGTTACAAGAAAAAATAATTTAAAATCTGTATGGTCTTTTAAGCCAAGAAAACATATTTCCTTGAGCATTGTGTATTTCAAGAAACAGTTACTTTTATTATTTACAAGTTGTGCAGTTAGCATTTAGCTCATGCTTTGCATTATACACTTACACAGGCAAGTATGCTAACTTTCCTGATGAATGGAGAAAAGTCTTAGCGAATATTTTAATTTGTTAATCGCTAACGCTTATATTTAGAACAGTGGAGGAGTGGACACTGTTTTGCAGTGAATTATATTGAACTTTTAATACAGTGAACGTTACATGGGGTGACAGGAAAAAGTCTTGTTTCGTTCTTTCACTTCAGATTTTGCAAGAAAGTTTGTCACTGAATTGTTTTATGTATGTCTTCCTCAAAAGGACCATGGACATCAATATAGATTTAGTGCTCTGTTTCTACATGCAGCAAGTATCAGAAACTTTCTGGAAGAGAGGGAAACGTAGTTAAATCAAACAATCCCTGTTCATGTTCCTAAAAGCTCTGCTTTCAAGATGTAGGTGTTTTGATATGAAATAAGTTTATTTCAATTACTACTTGAATTCATGTGTCTCCCAAACCATATCTTCAATTTGTTTTATTTCACTTTATTATTCCATTAGGCTTATTCAGCACAGGGTTTCTAACTGGTCGTGATTATCAAGATGTAACTTTGAAAACTAAAAATACTAGTCAGGTAGTAATTTAGTCAGTAGAATGTACTGGCTTTTAAAAATTGTAGGTCATAAGCAAATAGGATTCTATGATTTCACTAAAGGGAGTTAAAAAGAGTAGTATAGCACTTGCTTTAGTTTTTTGAATATTTCACTTGATGTTTTTAGGTAGTTTCTTAGAAAGTATTCAAGACCATTAAAAATAGAAAGTAAAAGTTGAACAAAATCTTTAACAGAAATAGGAGAGAAGTCATAAAGCACTATTAAATGGAAGAACGTTGCACAACCTGTCAAAATTCTTGGAGATTTTTTCAAAGTAAGCCCTCTCCTACCTCATTCACAGATCGCAGCCTACCCTTTTTTCACTTCTCAAAACCAAATAATACAAAAATGGGTGTTCTTTAGTTTCTGATATTTGTTGATAAACTGTAATTTGTCTTTGTTGATATTTGTTTTGTCCAGCTGGTCATTTGACATTTGAATGTCGAAACTTCCTCCGAGTAGATCCCCAAAGAGATATTGTTTTAGATGTTAGCAGCACTAGCAGTGAAGACAGTGAGGAAGAAGAACTACAGAGACTGCAAGCCATGCGTGAAAAAAAGAGTAAGGTTTTTTTTTTTTCTTTTCAGTCATAGAATACATTGAATAATGATCTTCTGAAGTATAGGAACTCTGATTTTATCCTTTTTGATAACTACCATTATTTCTTTTAGCCTGTGATTTAATAGTAAGTCTTTTACTTCCTATGTTCAGATTTAAAGATTTGATACACCCACTTTTTTTTATTATTATTAATTCCTGTCATAGGAAATTACTGATGTACCCATTTGGAACATCTCAAAAAGGGCTCCTAAATGCAAAAGATTATCAGAATGTTACTGAGAACCTGCTTAGGAGAAAATGATACGAATGTTCTGAGTTAATCTTTTGATTATGGTACGTAGTTTAAACATCTTACAACTAATGACAAATATGAGAATTTCTCTCTAGTTTCTAAGTAGAATTTTGGCTGAAACAGCTAGTAAATTGGAATTTAAACATTCATATTTGGAGAATTACTCTTCTGTGTTTGGAAGGTGTGAATATCAACTGTTTGTCAGAGAGAGAATAGATGGGTTATTTATCAGGTACTTGAGTTCATTTGAATTTGGACTCCAAAGAAGTAGTTCCTCTAAGAAAGAAGGGGAGATTACTCCACCATAGCATGTTTTAAATGAATGAATGTTCTTCTTATCTGCCAAAACATCATGTTTTGTTGTGTTGCTCTCTCATTCCAGACTTGACATTTAGTTCTTACTAAGATGCTATTTAGGGAGGAGAAGGGATAGATAGAGCCTTGTAGTTTGCTGTACACTTCAAAAGAAATGGACAGTCTGCTTGACAAGAGTGGTGAATTGGTACTGCTATGGTCCTTTCTTGGGACAAGTTTCTTTGGAAAAACTAGGTCCCACTTATTATGTATTTCTGAATGTAAGGGTTGGAGGTTTTTTGGCCCTAACTGATTAAGGATGGCTACCTGCAGGGAAAACAGCTATTTAGTTCAGATCTTCTAACATCCATATTTATTATATTTTCTCAAGCTGTGGCTGCTAATCTAGGCAAAATTTTGCCATTTTTCAAGTGGCCTCATCTTCTCAAGAGTTTTGCACTATTTTCTTCAAGAAATGTTCACCCATTCTTGTTCATGTTTTTTAATTGATCCAAAGATAATTTGCTTTTTTAATTCATATTGAATTCTTTCAAATTTTGCTCCAGAACATACAGACCAGTAATTCGTATTTGTGGTAGCAAAGGAATCTCTGCACTAGCATGCACATTTTGTAGAAAGTATGATAGGAATAAGATAAAATACTCAAAATTGACTGTTTTAAGGATAAATTATAAAGCCAGTATTTTCTTATTAGCTGACATTGTAATGTGTATTTATTTAGTGGATTTGCATTTTGGAGAATTAAAAAATACTTCTTGAAGTGGTATAGAAAAATCTAAGGTCAGAAATTTCATCCAGCATAATAAAAATATTTTTTGTAAGTGAAATGTGAAGTTACTATGAAATACTGTAGAGCATTAGGGCAGGAAACAAACACAACCAGATGAGAGGTGATGCTTCTGTCAATCTTTGTAGATAGTACATGGACAATTAACTCAAATTTATCTTAGTTATAGCATTGCTATTTGTGAAGTGTGAAAGGAAGATGTGTGAATGTAACTCAGGTTACATTCCTGAATATCTTAAGGGAGTATCCTTTTTTTATGTATGTTTTAGTTGAATGGCCTTCAGACTTAGGCAATAATATGGTAAGGTTAAGACTGTTAAAATACAGAAAAACAGATATGAAAACCTGAAGATGAAAAGTCACAACTTTTTGCTATGTTTTACAGGCCTCACTTCATTCTTAGTGCTTAAATCAAAGTCAAATCAAAGAATGTAAGCTGTGTATAAAAATCCTGCCATTCTGCAAAATGTTTCTGAAATTGCTATACCAGACCAGAATATGGAGGAAGGAAAAGAAAACCTTTTCACAGGAATTACGTAATAACTTTACATTGCTGTTGAAGCCACTCTTTTAATGCTGATCTTAATTCAGACAAGTACTTTTTAAAATGTAACTTTCTACCCGTAGATTTAAATGAGGAGGAAGAAAAAAAGAAACAAAAAAGAAAAAACAAAGAGAAGACAAAATTAAAAAGACCAAGGAAAAGGTAACTCATATCACACAACTGTTTTAATTTCAAAACACAACTGATACTTGGGTTGTTTCTCAGAAGATATTGCTTCTTTTCATGCAGCTTGATTTGCAAGTACATCTTTGGTTTGAAAAGCTTCCTCTTTTCCAGTGAGAACTTGTTTGTTCTTGGATTAATGGTAAAATCATGAGCTTTCAGCTGTGTAGTTAGGATCATGGAAGTCTTGAAAGCTCTAGCAAGCTGGAGGTCTGCAGATCAGAGAAAGCAATGTTCCCTCTGACTGGAGAAGACTTCCTGCACTTCAGAGACCCTAAAGATTCTTTGCATGCACACATTCATATGTAGAAACACATGCAGGCACACACATGCTCTGTGGTAACATGCAATTATCAAAAGGAAAACTTACGTAGTTTTACTTGGCATGTGTTGAGTTTTAGTGCACCTGTTAGTGTAGAAACCTAAAAACAGTGTTGTTCCAGTTTCAGAGGAAAATGTCATAATACACCAGTTTATTATGAATCTGAGTTCTGAACTGATGACTGATTGGCTTGTCTTTTAAGACGAAACTAATGGTTAATCATTAGGACTGTTGATAAGACAATATCCCAGGAACTGCCCTGGGAGCTATAAAATGTATAATTGTATAATATATTTGGAGATCACAGTAAGATATTTTTCAGAAATACAGAAATAAAGAAACAGGATTTAATACTGGTTGTATTGACATTTTTTTCCTTATTTTTTTACATCATGTAGCTCTAACTTCCACTTTTGAAGAGAGTATTTACACTTACAAAAAAGAAGAATAGAAAAGAGTCAGTTTGGCTGTCGTTTTTCATGCAAGTAACTAATAGTTAGTCATGTACAAACAATAGCACAAAACTGCCCTTCTGAGTATTCGTGATTATTTCATGACTATTATTGTTATCATAATTCTTTCGTGTATGTAATCACTCATCATTGCTGGTTAGAGACCAATATTACCAGCTGCAAGAGCATCCAAATTTGTCATACCTAGTTTCTCTTAGATTTTTGCTTTGGAGGAATACATTAAGATTTTTCTGAAGGCGTTACTCTCACATTTTTATTGATCACATGGTATTTTAAAAGCTAGAAGCTCTATCTTGCTGTCATGCTTTATTTTCTGTTGATCTGCACTTCTAGTCTTTTTCTTCTTGACGACTGAAAAACTATACAACTTGCCTATTCCATAGGTTTTTAATCCGTGTTATAAACATATAAAAGTCTTATTAAGAAAGTCATCATTCAAGTTGAACATGCAGACTGAGATATCATAAGCTCTCCAATAGATGCTACTGTGCAAATTCTACACCAAATTTGACTTGTAACATATAAATAGTGACATTTAAAAAAAAAATTATCGTGGCATTTTCCTTCTTTAATTATACATTGTTCTGTATTATTTTTTTCACTAGATCTTCCTCATCAAGTTCAGCTGAAGAGGATGGGCCAAAGTCAAAAAAACAAAAATCACACAAAAAAGAAAGGGAAAAGGGGAAAAAGCATAAATCTAAGAAAGGAAAGCATCATAAAAAGGAGAAAAAGAAGAGACGAAAGGAGAAAAATTCATCTTCTGACAGTTCAGACAGTTCAAGTAGTGACTAAGGTGCTGGTCTATTTTTGTGTTCACTTCTGCAGAGAAGGTGATTTTCCTTTCATATCAAATTTATTTGTGCTTTGCAGTGCTGTTTTAAAAGGGGATAGATACATATATATATATATTTGAGAAATCTATTTGCACACATCAGTGCTTCAAATTATTAGATGGACCATTTAGAAAAAGAATTTCAAGTTTATTAGTACTAAACCATGTAAGTTTAACTAGTTCTTCATTCTTATTCTTGGTTCAGTTGCGATTAAGTGTGTTTGTAATCCCTTACAGTAGGATATGGTAAACTTCAGTTTGCAAGCCTATGTGTAAGAAAGATATAGACTTAAATATGTCATAATGGTTAAATCAAATTTGGAAATTCAAGTGAGATTTTCTATTATCCTTTAAATAAATTTATGTTTTACATATCATTTTGTGCTTACATCCATTAATCAGTAAGTGCAAGTATGAAACAGGTTCTGAGAAGGGAGGAATGGGCAATGAAGAGCTAAAACAGATTGAGCCTTCAAAATTATCTTCAAAAATTGATCTAATCTTAGACTGTGAAATACATGTACACATTTTTTGGCAGGATCACTGTAAGCAAGCTGAAAACAAAAAGACGCAAAAAAAAGCCATTAGTTTTTCAAAGTCCTTTCTGCTTGGGTTTTGTTCTTTCGCAATTATGGCCATTTCATCTTTGACACACGGACCAGCACACACACACACGCACACGCACACATCCAAAACAAGATTTCTAATATTAAAACTTCAGCTATTTTTTCATTCCTATCAATTCTTACTAGCTTCAGTTCACATGAATTGCACTTTCAAGGGTAAACCCTGACATAACTGCTGCTGTTGTACAGGCCCAAGACATTGATTGTATGTCTGCTGCTCAACAAGCACCAAAGTTCTTACAGTATGAAGGTGATGCCGGTACAAACAAGAAGGGTCATTCCCTGTCAGCTATCTTCTGAGAGCAATAAAGTCTGAAACAGGCTATTTAACTGGAGTTCATTTTAAATATTAGCATAGTACTTAAGATGTGAGTTATTTACAGTTTTCTGTGTAAGCTAAAAATTTGTCCTACTGAGAAAATATACTGTGAACAGAAATTTTCTGTATTGCATATAAGTATTCATGAGGCTTTAACCTAGTGTAATAGTTTGCAAAATATCCTTGCAGAATTTTGACCATCAGAGAATTTCAACAAAGGATAAAGTTGAGCTGTAAGAAACACAGTGTATATGGTACTAGTTGTCCAGGAGAAGATTTAGGCTGGAAATTGGCAGAAACTTTCTTTTACATCAAAGTACTGCAGTCTTAGAAGAGCAAGAAATAAAAACTTCTGAAAGAAGGAGCTCAGTACATGTAATGGCTCAAGAGAAGATATGCTTGCATGAAGCAGCAACAGATTACAAATAAAAACAGGTGCTCTCTTGGACACCAGAATTCGCATTACCACTAGTACTTAAATACATTTAAAAAGAAGGGAAAAAATATAAATATCATACCAAGAAAATTTACAGATGATACAAAATAAGTGAAGACTCAAAGTACTACTGAGGAGAAGACTGATAGCTGAAAGCCAGACAAGTTCAGACGTGAAAATGGAAAATCTCTTAAGACTAACAGTATGAGGCTACATCTGAACAGCAGATAATGTATATGCTGGGAACAGCCTAAGTTGAAAAAAAACTCCAAACCACATTAGAGGATCCACCAGCAACTAAGAAGTAAAAGTATACCTCTTCTTTGAGGTATGACTGAGGCAACTTTTGTAGAAATACTACAAAGAAATAGAATCTCAGGGAAAATATTTTTAGATTTGAGATAAATTATTCAGCTGTAGAACAATTTAAAGTCAGTGTTACAACCCTTGTGACACCACGATCCATAGAAAATATTTCCTGCTCACCTGCATTTAGCCAAGCTCAGTTTTTTTGAAGCAGAATAGGAAGGTTCTCCTGGTAAAGGGTAAGTTTTGCTGCCTGTCAGTCAAGGTCCTAGAACTACTTCCCAAAATAGTGCTACAGATCTCTTCACTGAAGTAACTCAGGACTAAGCGTGAACAGAAATAGATGTTTCCTTAGCTTCTGTTGCTTCTTGTCCATGAAGCTGGACAATGGATACGATACCTCTTACATAGTAAGAAATCTCAGTTTTACACTGACAAAAGACCAATTGGAATTTAATGCATCACTGTACATTCCTGGGATGGAAATGGGATAGAAGTTGGCTTTTATGTTTTTTCTGTTTTTTCATAGAGATTTTCTATGTTTTCTTGATTAGAAGAAAAGAATGCTAGAACAGAAAATCCCTATAGAAAAAGTGTAATCCTGGGATTTTGGAACACAGAAATATTCAAATGGCAGATGACTACTGTGCCACGTCAACCAGCATTTACATCAAATGTCACAATTCCTCTTCCATCAGGAACCAAAATTTTGTAGAAGTCATTGGTAGAGATGATTTCTGCAGCTTTTTCAATAGAAGGTGTTAAAATGTTTAATCTGCAGGAAATCAGCAGGAAATTGCCTTCCTAAACAACTACCAAAAAACCATTAGTTGGTAGCAACAGAAATATCTTCTCTAATACTTTTGTCTTTTGTTGGAAGTTGTATGAAATGTCAAGTCACAGAAATGCTTAAATTGTAATACAGAAAGGAAAGATGGGAAACCAGCAATAATAGTATCAACTATGGTTTGGGTGGATTTTTTGTGCTGTGGCTAGATGTTATCATCCATTTGCACTGAAAGAAGGGAATTCGTCCGGTTTTTGTGGGTTCTTTTTTGTGCAAACTGGTTGAAAAATACTATAGCAGACTTAAAATTAGATTTTGCTCCTGATAAATCACGTGGTCTTATAAATCTGTTATATTTGACATTTCTTCATTAGAGAAGTTCTACAGCAGTAGGGCAGGTTGTTCAGGAAAGCTGAAGAATTTCTATCTTCAGAGGTTTTCAGGACTCAAATAAAAAAAGTCTTGGATTGGGAGGGCATATTAAATGATGAGGTGCTACAGACACCTAGCTGCAACCTTTAGGTAGTCCCTTTTTCCATTTCTGAAAGGCAGAAGTGTTCATGTTTCACAGGAAAACTGAAAAATACTGAGTGGTGCCAATATGAATAAGCCTGTTGAGATGGGAAGCTTTAGGACTAAGTACCAAATTATGTTGTTCTTTTTTGTTTTGTTCTTAATTTAGCTAAACTGAGGTGTTCATTTGGGTGGTATTCTGTTTGTAATGAAATCACACATCAACAGCATACTACAGCATCCAGTACTTACTGCAACATTAATAGGTAAACTCTCTCCTGGTCAGTTAATCAAATACTTAGTAAAATTCAATGTGCTGCTTCACAGTCTGTCATGACCAGGAAAGATGGATACTATGCTCCTTCCTGGGACTTGTCGAAGAACTCAAATCCATTGCAGCCACGTTTCCCACGTAAGCTTAGTATAGGTTAAGAGGCTATCTTCTGGAGGGTTTTTTTTTTAATATCTTGATCAACCTTGACTGGGATTTGGATAATCAGCTGAGCGCTGCTTACAGAGGATGTCACTCTGGCCATTGCTTTGCAATTATATCTAATCTAGAAGTGACTAGGAGTCTCAAATCAGAGCGTAAACCATTTGGTCCGTTCTCAGATGTCTAGATCAGATCCAAAATAAAATTTAGTGGATCTCAGGCAAATTGAGGTGTCACAGACCAAAACTTTAATTCTGAAAATTCAAGGCCTTCACCCTTTTACTTGTTCATGTTACTTGTTTGTTTGTAAGGAAGCTAGTGCTTTATTGCAAGTTTAATTTTTCTTGTTTGCACTGTTGATGAATTAGACCTGGGGTCTAAAAAAGCATGATGTGGATGATTATACTGGGTGTACTTGGAAGGGTTTTGGTAGCAGGGGGGTTACAGGGATAGATTCTGTGAGACCGTGCCAGAAGTTACCCCTATGTTGGACAACACCAGTTCCAGCTGGCTCCAAGATGGACCCTGCTCTGGCCAAGGCCAAGATCATCAGTGATGGGGGTAGGGCCTCTGGGATAATGTATTTAAGAAAGGGTGAAGCCTGCTGCACAACATCATCAAGGAGAGAGGACTGAGAATATATAAGAGTAACAAATCTGAAGACAGCAAGGTCAATGAAGAAGGATGGGGAGAAGGTGTCCCATGGTGAGGCAGCTCTTCCCCTGCAGTCCATGCAGGTCCACAATGGAGCAGAGGTCCACCTGCAGCTCATGGAGGATCCTATTCTACAGCAGGTTGATGTGCCTAAAGGATGCTGTGACCCTGTGAAAAGATGGTGCTGGAGCAGGCTCCTGGTAGGACTTGTGGTCTCGTGGAGAGAGGAGCCCAAGGTGGAGCAGTTCACGAAGAACTGCAGGCTGTGGGAAGGACTCATGTTAGAGAATTTCATGGAGGACTATCTCCCATGGAAAGGATCCCATGTTGGAGTAGGGAAAGAGTGTGAGGAGGAAGATGAACTGCCCAATGAATGCTTGATGAACTGACCACAACCTCCATTCTGCATCCTCTTTATTCCCCCTTGCAGCTTGGGGGAAAAAGGTAGAGGAGTGAAGTTGAGCCGGGGGAAGGAGGAGGGGTGAGGGAAAGGTGGTTTTAGATTTGTTCTTATTTCTTCTTATTCTACTCCATTGTTAATTGGCAATAACTTAAATCAATTTTCCTGAGTCAACTCGGTTTTGCCCATGATGGTAACCAAATTGTTGAGCAATCTTAATGACCTTAACCCATGAGCCTTTTGTCATACTTTTCTCCCCCTGTCAAGGCAGGGAGCGATACAGCAACTTTGGTGGCCATATGGCAGGCAGCCAAGGTCAATCCACCACAGTGCTCAGCAAAAGTTCCATTAAGCTTGTTGTGTTTTCTATTATGTTTCTCGTATCTTTACATTTTTGTCGAGTTTACTGTATTCCCACTGATTTTCTCTCTTGATGTCTATGGAGTCTCTATACATGCTTCAAAGACAGTAAATTTTGGGCTATGTAATAAACATCTCTGTTAGTAGTCAATTGCCACAGATTAAACAGCTCTTCAAACTTGTCAAAGTCCTTTTATACTCATCAGCTTAACTTATTTTGAAAAATGAATGGCTCTATATTGTATCTCATCCAAAGTAAGCCTGCTATGACATGAACAGTTAACAGGTCACAGGGACAACCTTCTAGGTATTCCATAAGTTAAGATGCAGATTTTGGATGGTAACTTTTCATATTGGGTTACCATGCAGCCTGCAATAGGTATTTGCACTCTACTTCCGTATGCTGGTATTTTGCTTCTACTCTGAAAAATTTAGACTTTACATTGAACATAGATATTTGACTTCTTAGACTGGTATTTTTTATGACATGAAATATCTGAAAGGAAAAAGGGTACGACAAGTGGATGGTGATTATGAAGAATTGGGTTTTACTCTGAAAACCTGGAGCTACACAGTTTTAGTAAAAAAAAGGGTTTTAGTAAAAAAAAGAGTTGGTGGAACTTGTTATATTTGGTAGGTACAGGAATTTTTTCTTGTTTCCTACCTGCAAAAGAATTATGGTGCCTTAAACTTATAACATTTTCAGCTAAGTGGTTCAAACCTTTAGAAAGCAATTACTGCTTTCCTCTGTATTCTCCCTAAATTGCCTGTTTCCTTGCATTCAGAAGTTCACCAATGTGAAGCTTTTTTTTTCTTTGTAATACTTGGAAAATAAATAAAAGAATGGTTGTAAATCATCTCTTAAGTGATTTGCATATAATGTTGTTTTAAAAACAAAAGCTTTTAAACTTTGATCCCATATTGCCCTGTTCCATGAAACTAAATTGTAGTAATATCATTAACTTGTTGTTATCTTTCTTTTACCAACATGATGTTCTGCGGCTTAAAAAGAATTTTTTGAATTTTAGTGAAAGATAATGCTCAGCATTTCTAACTAAACCAACTTATCCCTTAACACCTCTTCAATTCAGATACTTACCAGGCCTTGGTTCACACCACTATCTGTTAAAAGGTACCTGGAGGACATCCCATTCACCCTTGATTACCAATATTACTTAAGTGGCCATAAAGCTTGGGAATAACAGCATGTGTCCATTAGGATTAGTAGAAGGTACAATAAAGACAAAAGGCTTGAGATAAACTGCTAAATTGCTTAGAAGTATGGACAGGCTTCAAAATAAGTAAAGACTGAAATTTTAATAGTCTTTAATTCAGGAAGAAGAGACACTGCTTAATTTTCCAGAATAACAAAATGTACCGGGATGCACATATTACTGTACACTTCAATACAGTGCAATCCTAAAGAGCTTTAAAGACAACATATGCAAGTCTATCCACCACAGAATCTGCTCAAGTTATGCAACTCATTGGGAAATGACTGATGTCAAGATTTGTAAAATGAATTAAAACTTTTATACATTTGTCTAATTAATGTATATTCTATTGCAACAGACTTGGTTAAAATACAGAGATATAAGGTGTCATGTAATTTGTCATGTTACATTTTTTGTGATGATATCTGAGCTGGTACTCAACTAGACACGTTACTACTTACTCTGCCCATCTTCCTTTCAAATTAATTGTTGAAAAAAGGTATCACACTGACCTATGGGTATTTCTTTCTGTGTACCAATATTGGAATATTTTTATATCCATTAGACATGAGAGTTGTTTTTCCTAAGTTTTAACAGTTGCAAAACCTAGTGTATCTGTGGGGATGGAGTCATGGAGCATATCTTGGTTTGAGACTTTTAATGAACACATGTCAATACTGCCTATTACAGAAAACAGCTCTGATTAATGAGGACAACATTCATGAGAAATGTGGAGAAGACTTCAAAGAATTAACTTTACAAAAATACTGTGCTATTGATTTTAATTCCATTCTTCTTAAAAATACATTTGTTCTCACAAGCACAAAATTCTGTGAGTGTGTAGGGATCTCCCCAGTTTAGATGCTTAAGAATATGTATGCTTAAGAATAGTTTATGACCTGAAATCTTCAAATACACTGCAGTTACCTGTTTCTGTGCTATTTAAAGAATCTAGCCACGCATTCCTCAGATGGAATTAATTTTGGAAACACACAATTTCCATAAGGGCATTTTAAATTTATTTGTCCTCCTTGCATTTAAAGAATTTATTTCTTGGCCTGATTATGCAAAAATGTATTTTCTCCCTGGGGGACTGAAAGGTGAACAGACCAGTCCAACCTGGAAAAAACTAAACCACTGTGCTTTATGTGACTGACAAGAAAAATATCCTTCCAGAGGAATGCTGGAAGCTCAGTTACATCAATGTCTAATCCGGGAGTGGTGTGGCTCTTCTGGAAGAAAAAGTCCTGCCTTCTGTTTCTGATAATTAGATCTGAATTTTTGGTCTTTGCTATAGACAGTATGCTAATATTTCTGACAATGTGGGCTTTTCTATCCTTTCTCAGCAAACAGCAGGAGAAAAACTTGGTAGAAAAATGAGTCAGATTAAACTTTTTCATTGCCAGATGAACAGCTGTCCCCAACAAACTGCTTTAAGGAGTGTCCTAATATCCTACCAAAAAACTGATGAATTTAACTGTATAGGTGTTTCCTGTGGCAAGGACACAACAACCTCTTTATCAGTACTAAATTGTTGTTTTGATTCTTTTGGCATGCTGGGTAATGGTGGAAAAGAAGAAGAGCTATGAGTCACTATTATTCATTACAAGGGTATGCTGACCTGCACAGTAATGACAGATTGCTATGGGTTTCATAGTGCTGCAGTCTAACACAAGTTTATTTCTGGTATCTTGCCTATCATCTTGAAATATCAGGACATTGAGTCTACCTATTCATATCTACTGCTGCTACTAGCTGTCATTTTAGCATTTATATATGCTCCATATTTTTTATCTGTCTTTCTAAACATACTTCTTGAAATGGAACTATTATCAAAATTTTGTGTAGTACTCTGACAGCAAAATTAGCCAAACAGACATAATCCAGCAATACAACTAGAAACATGACAATATTTAATTAAATAAAAAACTTTATTAACGATGTAAATCGTTTAATATCTGACAGTCTCAGATGATTCTGACATGCCTTACAATATTTATACTTAGTGATATGCAGACACCATGCTTTGAATTCTGTTGGAAGCAAAATGGGTTGGTGTAGTGTTTTACATTGTTTATTTTAAGACCTCCTTTTAATAAATTATTTATTTTTTCCAAAAGCTTGTAGATATACTATTGACTTAAAGGCAATCTGTTGCTTCTATGCATTGTACAGTATGTAGTTATTATGATTTCTCTGTATTTACAAGACCTAACTATTTTCATATATGATTTGTGTATCATAAATTAAGATATTTTTTTCTGTGAAGCTTTTAAATTGAGATATATTGGAAGACTAAATATGAATGTGAGCACAAAAAGCAACTGGAGATTTTTTGCAAATTCTGTTACAATATTGTTGGAACATTTTAGAACTTTAATACTTTTGCTGTTAAATAGTTTTCTATGATTAAAGACTGTTAAGAGTATGACCAAATATTTCAGTATGATACTAAGAATACTGTACTATGCACAAACTTCTAGCAGCAATTCAAACAATTAAAAAAAACCCTTGAAGTCATGTGTCTTCGAGTGATTGAAAGTAAGCATGCAAAACATACTTTAAAAAGTTTTAAATATGCTATATCTATTCCACACCTGTTTTTTAATCACCATAATTTTAAACTGTGAAATCCCTTATTTGAAAATGGGGATGGAACAGAAGAGCAAAATGAATAGTGTAGTGTAGAAAATGTACTTTATAATCAAGAGGAGCAACGTTCATCTTTTCAGTGGTCAAATAATAGTGGTTTAATTAAATTCATGATCTTCTTTGTGCTTCTGTGCTTAATCTTCTAACTTGAGACAAGACAACACAATCCAAAGAATCTTCGCTTCCGTCTTCTTACCAATGGGTATGGAGTCAAGTTTAGGAGGCTGCTATCATCTGGGATGAAAAATCCCACATTAATCACACATGACACAAGCATGTACACGTGTTCATGCACAAAAAAGGTATCATTTATGTGCCCTAACATGATCTCAGAATTGTTTAGGTTGGAAAAGTCCTTGGAGATCGAGCCCAACCTTTGATCAATCACCACCTTGTCAACTTGCCCTAACTGCCACGCACAGTCGTTTCACCTCTAGGGATGGTGACTCCACCATCTCCCTAGGCAGCCTATTCTAATCCTTGAGAACCCTTTCTGTGATGTAATAGGTCCCATAGTTCAAGGCATAGAGCAAATAATAACCCAATATTTGTATTTAAGTCTTACAATGCTAATTAATGGGATCTCCATAATAATACAACAGGCATTTGGCAAGAAGAACACCAGATCTTCTTGAATGAAATCACACCTCCACCACTGGGAGACCTAAGCCACAATATTCCTGCGTGGATTAATAATGTTAGGATTCCAAATAAAACCTGAAGATAAGTAGCTTGAGATCTTGCACACATGCAAGTTTGGAAATGTCAATCCTAAGGTAAAATTCTGGCTTATACATAAAACCCCCAACTAATGAGTGACCATGTGTGTAGATCTGGGAGAATTTCCATTTAAAACTGCAACACAGGAATATCTTGGCACATCGAGATAAAAAAACATCTGCCTGGGAAAGTTACCACAGTATGCTTGTTACCTTTCCACCTTTTATATTAATTCCTTCTAAATGAATACAAAATGTATTTATTAGTGCTTATACTTACATTAATTCATGCAGTGTCAGTGAGCTACCTCACTAATTTAGAGTTCACTTTCAGCCAGCTTCAGGCATAGTTTCTGGCTAAGGTCTATGCCCCATCATATTCCTATTCTGGTTACATCAGTGATCTGGTTTGATTGTATAGACACTACTGTAACACTTAAATACTTAACTACAAGAACATAGCTAAGAGATCATTTAATATTGTGACTCAAACTTACAAACCACAACAGTAATTTTCCTGCAGTCGCTTCAGAGAATTTCATACACAAAACCTGGTCTGTGAGCAGTCAGTAACATTATGCAAATCTTTTGTGAGCTTGACATTTTAACTCCATTCTGGCTGTCAGTGAAACCAACAGCAAAACACTCATTACTAGGAGCAAGATTGATCAGTTGCAATGATCGACACACTCAATGGCATTCATTAATCCCATAATCAATAGCTGTGATTCATTTAAATATCAAAATTACAGTCCAAACGATATTAATAACCTATAATGTTTGGGGGTTTTCTATTTACTTATACTGTTATCTAGCTTTCATTAATTAAAGGTCTGGGATTATTCAAAAAATTTTAAGTACTGTATGAATAATGAGTATGACTGTCCATTCCTGAGGCGTCCATTCTCAAAGGTCATCTGTAAACTATCATGACAGTTGGAGACTGTGAGAGCTGCAAAAATACCATTTAGGATTACCTGATTCTGGGGCATGACTCAGAGCTTTTAAACTCTAAAATGTTTCCTATCCTGTTGCACAGGTGGTCAGTGAAATTCTGGTCAGTGTTGAAGGACGGTGTGGACACCAGGCAGCAAAGAAGAATTCTGTATGCCTTTATCTCTGTTCTGAACTCAGGTTCTCTATGCTTTATATCCCCCCTTTTCCTTCCTTATTTTCAGAACACTCCTTTCTTCTAAGATAGGCATAGACTTTTTGTCACGTTTCCGGTCTCTGCGGTGGTACATACCTATCACGTATCATAAGCAATTCTCTTTTTCCTTTCACATGGTTTTCCATCAAGCCATGCTGCCGTGAACTCTTATTTGTATAATGAACCCAATTATTCCATATTCATCTATTACCATATTATGATGAATGCTAGACTGTTTAGTCTTGGGACAAGATCTAGGACACATTAGGCATACTTCATTGGCTGCCACTGTGCAAAAACTACATGGCATTTAAGAAATACACATTTATGAAGAAGAAATCAAAAAGGGAAACTTATATTTTTAATATCATTCTCATGAACAAAAGGAGTTCCTGCAGATGTGGAGTATTTAACACTGCTGGATAACAAAATGAAGGCCCACTGCTAAATACATGCATAGGATGGAGATCCTTACAGCTGGCTACTGGGAAAAGCAACTGTTAACAGTCTCAAAGCAAGTAGCTTTTCTGCATAGAGTCAGTGTCATGTCACAGAACCTACAAGCCTTGCAAGGCTGAGGTAAATCCCATCACTCAGTAGGATCCCTTTAAACCTTCGTTACCTTCAAAAAAGAAGGACTCCTTACACAGGAAATTAGTTGTGCTTCTGCCTTCAGAAGGAAGACCAGGAAGAGTCTATTATTTTATGTACAGGTGCCATATCTATAAAACTCCAGAATACTCATGTGAAACTTGAGGGGCCAAAGACCATATACTAAATTCTGGTTACAATGAATCAGTAGAGAAGAGAATTTGCTTAGATTTTTGTTCTTGTAATTTCTATGAAAAACTCATAGATTTTTTATATCTAACGGAAGTCAAAACCTTTAATTACCATCATTTTCCTTACGTGAAGAAAATTCAAAACCTACCTTGATTTTTCAGTGGTAAAGGCATAGTCTCCCTGAGTTTGCTTAAAAGGTTTTTCATTTCTCTCATGTCTCTGTGGATACAACAGTTAAAAGAGATACAATAGAACAGCAGTTGAAGACTTAATGGGGAGTGGCTCACAGTATAGCTTTATATGCTGAAATAATGGAGCAATAAATACAAAAATCTATTAGGCAACCATTTGGTTTACCAACATGTATCAGAAGATGTATACGAAAAGAAAGGACAATAGATTTAATAAGGAAGCACTTTCATGCCATCCTGATGCTAATTAGTTGCTTCTGATTCAAATTTATGATCTATTCTGGCACTTAAGTAATTAATATCAAATGACTTGGTGGGCACAATGTGATCCTAGTGACAAAATACACAATATACCATAAAATTATCACAAGCTAGTGCGAATGTCAACTTCATACTCCTTGTCAGCATTTTGTAGCTTGTGTCATGAATGTGTTTCACTGTTCAGGAGAAAATTATAATACATGTAGCTAACCCATGATACTTCAGTCCCCTGCACATTAAATTAACATTTTAAAAACAGGGTTGTCACTCTCACCACTCTTAGGAGGATTCTGGCATTCGTTTTTCTGAACAGCAGATGATGGAAAATATGGTAAAGTATTATCTCCCAAAGCAACATACACAAAGACATGTTTTGAATGAGGCCCGAAATTTCAAAAAGATTCTTGGTTTACTGGTAGATGGCAGACCAGCAATTTTGTCTGCAGGCTTGTAATGTCTTAGTATTTCAGGATTTAACAACAATGTGGTCTTGCTTCATTCAATAAAATGGTTCTTAGGAATTAAGCCATGTGACTAGTAAAAAATTGCTCAATTCTATTCTCCAAGTTCTCAGTAGAACAGAACTTTATGTAAATAAGCATGATAACTATTCAAATCTCATCAGCAGATTAATACACAAAGCCCTCAAAATAGGAATTTTTGAAAAGAAATGTTGGCCATCAAGGTTACTTTCTACTAAAGGATCTCATTTTTGTTTTTCAGCTGCATAGTTAAGAGGACAACCTACGGAATATGTTCCTCTCCTCTTCTAAGGCTCCTATATTCAAAATTATGGGCAGAAAGGAACTAGATTCAGTGATTTTGAATTAGGAATGCAGAACAGGAGTCCAGCAGATTTCAGTTACAAAATCAGAAACCCCTCAAGATGAGGCAAAAGCTGCTTCTTTTAGAGAGCCTGGCCCACCAGCAACATCATTTCCCCCTCTTTTTTTTCACAGTTACCTTCTGGCAATTAGCCTAATTAAGCATGTCACTCATTTTAGCCTTTCTTTTAGAAGTTCTGAATTATGTTAAATGTAACAGAAATGTTAAGAGGTTATTTGATTTATTTATACTTTTACATTAACAACACTGGCTGTCAAATTAAAAAAGACTAAATAAATCCTAGATGGAATTTTATTTTGTTCAGGAATGAAGTGCCACACATACCTTTCAGTGTTTTCAATATCTGTGGAAACCTGCCATAGATGCTGTTGAATATCTGTTGGTGATGACACGTCTTCTAAAATAGGTACTTCAGAACTCTCCTCCACTTTAATATCTAGAATCTTGGGTGGGCCGCAAGGTTCTTTTCCTTTAAAATATTTAAACAAACATGTATCCCCATTATTTATAGATTAAAATGGATACTCAGATTATATCATTGATGCCTTAAGCTCGATTTTGCACAATACAAATGGAGAGAAAAAGTACTGAATGCAAAAGGAGTAAGAACTGCTCGGAAAGAGAACAGACCACACCAAACTGTGCTGCTGTATGTCACTTTTACCAATTTCAAGGGGTTCAGTTAAACTCCAGTGGCTCACACGCAACACAAAATAAGAGCCAGAGGACAAAATAGAACAAAGTAAGTAAGGAAACTACAACACACATTCTGGAAACAACTTCAGAAACGTTGACACTAAAGATACTGCAATCCATGTCTCCTAGTACTACAGCAATACTGAGGGAAAACAAAAGACAAATATGTAAAACTTTGTACTTTGTGATTTAACAGGACTACACAGTTGCCACCACTCACAGCTTAAATGCATTGTATTCTGAATTTCCATGCTGACACTTACCTAATTCATGCTCATTGTATGAAAATGAAATGCAGTGTTGAAATCAAATGGGGGCTTCATGACAGATCTTCCAGGGCTTTTGTAAGAGGGAGTAATGGGATAAAGGATGTGGATCATGATAGCAGATTATGCAAGACAGTTAAGCATCTGTGGAATATTTTGGTATCCTTGCAAATCTCTTCTGGACTGTCTGATAGTGTTCTTCTGTAGTGGCAAGTACAGTTCTGGCACCAAGTACATTTAAAGGAAAAAAATTCACACTGCAGTGTATCCCACACAAGTTATTAAGAAGTCAATTTTTTTTTCCCCAAGTTCTCTCATGAAATGGAGTAAACAATCTCAGAAAGAAACAAATAAAACTTTTTAAAAGTAGAGAAAAAAATGTCAATGTTTAAATCAGTAGTATGGAACTTTGAGTAGGAAATGTCTTTCATTTCACAATTTTTGCAATGTGAAAAATTTTTATATCAGGACAAACCTAAGTAGTTTCTGTAAGGCTTGGCAAAGAACATGAAGAACAAGACCAACCAAGCAGTGCTGATGTACCCCATTTTTCTGAGACTCTAGAGACCAAGGCTGCATACCATACTATACTGCTCTTCCACATCACAAATATGTATTCCCGCTATCAGGTATGTAACCTTCTTTTTTATAACATAGAAATTCCTGGATCTGAAGAGAATCTTTTTGGGTAAGTTCTCTAATCTGTTGCATTCAGGTAAATTATTCCATTGCTAAAAAGAAAAGTTGTTCTTAGCTACTTGTCCGAAATGTCAAACAAGACATTACTTATGCTACAGAAGACATTTGCTTCAGGTTTTCATCACTCTTTACAGCCAGTAGGAAGCCCTTTTCCCAGCTTTTCTTCCAACTAAGTTATCTAACTGAATCTAAGAGACTGCATGATCTGATATAACAGATAAAAGAACGTTTCTTTGCTGCCTACTTCGGCATCCACTGCTAACGTGGGCTTTGCCAAATCCTTCTGTGATTCACTTTAGCCCATCAAATGGTAGAAGATTACCAAAATGAAAAATAAAACGTGAGTTTTCTGATGAAGTGGTTTAAGTCAGATCAGTCAAGAACCTTATATATTCAAGAGCAAGTGCCAGAGGAGGATCATGTGGCCAGAAATAGCGGAAGGGAGTAAGCATTGAAGGCAATGTAAGGGGGGCAGACAGAGAGGAAGGGATCAAGATCTTTCTGTTGGTTACAAGCTATAATGTTGAATGCTGGCTCAGTTGCTTCTGGAACAGCAGACTAAGCCTACTTCCCAGATTACATGTTTTTCTCTGTATCACCCTGTAGGTATAACTTTTAAACTTTCTTGCTCTTAACTGAAGCTTCTACTGTTATTTTAAGGTAGTTCTTACTGTACAGTTTCAGTGTTCATTCATATAAGCTTCATTATTTGTTATTTTTTCTCATTACAGGAAGCTCATAACAAAACATAAAGTTACCAATATCTCACTTTTTAATTTTTCATAAAAGAAGTTTCACGTAAACCATCTAATTTGCCACCAATATCACAAGGCTGAAAGTGGATATTAATGAATTGTCCCATTATTTTGAGGTGCTGTAGTGGAACTCTGACCTGACCTTTGGCGACACACTGTCAAGAACAACCTTGTCTCCAGATGCATCCTTCAGGGATGTGAAAGGTGTTTCAATGGAAACAATAACACTAGATGAAAGCACTAGACAAAATAATAGTAAAGGTTCATTTTCACAACTTGAGAACAGAAGCACTGAGACTGTAATGTTTTTTTGCTAGCACAAAGGCAAGCTCTTACAGATTTAGCAGAATGAACCGCACAGATCTCTTCTACTGAAAAAAGCTCTTTACCAGTATTCTGTTGTGTTGTGAGCAATTCATGAAGTCTTTCTTGATTTTCAGATCATCTGCTCAGTCACTTGAAAGCATTTAAAGAGTCAGCTAATAATAAAGGGTTTGCTTGAATAATGTACGACTCAGGCTTAACATTTCTACCACATGTCATAGTCTACAGAGAAACAAAAGCTCTTTAATCTTCTCATCCCTCCAGCAGTGGGTAAGGATACCTTTTGTAATACATACTTAGGAATAGATATGAACCCTAAATTTTTCTTTCAACTTAGCCAGTAAATTATTTTTCAATAATTTCAGTTGCAGTGATGTATTCTTCCTCTTCTTACCAGTAATTAATCTCCTTTTTCCCCCCTTTACTTTAAGAAGCAGAAAATACTTTGGTATGAAATTAAATTAATTCCATTGAATAATGCTGAGGATCTAACTTAAGTGAGGATAAACAGGAGAGCAGAAAATTTTCATCAAGGTTTCATATGTAACTTGAGACCACATGTTTTATGTGTCTCACTTGTTGTGCCTCTTACTGCTTCTGTGGTGACCTCTGTCATGCTACCCTATCCACCAACCCTTAGTCATCATCTAATTTCCACAGAAACTGTGATGAATGAAAAAAATGAAAAGAAAAAAAATACTATTATATGTCCCTTGGAGCTAGTTGGATTTCACTGCAGAGGAACTAGAAAGATCTTTGAGGGGAATACCAGAATTTAACAAAGTTGAGAGAATTCCTCTCTCAAAAAGAAGGTAGCATTTCTTCCGGTTTCTAACTTAGCAACTAAAGAAAAATGCACAAGCTATAAATCACAGCTTAAGCACATAAACAGGAGATTCTAAAACAGGGACTAGGAAAGAATTGTGTAGGAAGTAAAAAAAGTGTTTGACAAATATGGTTAACAGTCTGATGTACTTAACTCTCGACTTACACTTGGGACCTGCAGAACTTGGGAGACTGTCTCACTGTCTTATTAGTAAAGAATACACACAATATAGCAGGTTGAACAGGTTCTGGACCATAAGAGTAATGTATTCCTATATATATGTGAGCAGAGACTTATTATTTTAAAACTCAGCATAAATAGCTACCAGTTTCAGACCTTGCACTTTGACAGTGTAGCTTTATTTTTACAGCATGTTTTGAACTCTGGAAAACACCGCCAGTTCATTTTAACTGTCCTATCTTGCCTTTGATTTGTTATGTGGGCTTACTCCCTTCAATATTAAAATGCTCAAATGCTGCACAGCTAATAGAATGGTCGCAATATACAATCTAGGGTTTAAAAAATATTTTCTGATATAAGTAATTATATAACCCAACAAGTCAACTAGATCTGCAGATAATCCTAAGAAATTCTTGGTTTCTATTTAAACATGTACAGACATTAAACTTTGGTAGTGTGCACTTCCACAATGACACGTTATTCAATGATTATCGTGTTTTACAGTTCCTAATAATGAAAGGAATTATTATTGTGGATATATTAATAAAGATTTTTTTATCTGTTATGCTTGCATATTAAACATGCAATGAAGTTCTTTATAAGGTATTGAAAATCTTTGACCTTGCTGAAGTGGACCTATGAACTCTGAGGTAGTCCTTGATTTTCTCAATATGCAAACCTTGACAACCTACATATTAATTCCAAAAAATGATAATCACATCCAGCAGCTTCTATGGACAGAAAGTAGGCCAACAATTTCTAAGACCTTGACAGCTAAGGCAGAATTAGTTTATTTAATTAAAATAGTAAATAGGTACATATACAACATTTAAAGGAATGAGAACTGAATTTTGTAAATTAGGTACCTAAGTTTCTTCAGAGTATCTTACTTTCCATTAAATTGCATTTTTTAGCTTAATGTCCCTCTTTGCAATGGGGAGACATTACTATTACTCTATGCAGTTCTGAAGATATACCTATTAGTGTATGTTACTGAGAAAGGTCTGAGGAATAGAAAGATTCTGCCTTCAGAAGAGAACTGTGTACAATAAATATAATGTATTATACTACAGAATTAGGATAAAAGAAAGATGTATGTCCAAGTAGAATACATGTATTACTTAGCCAGGACTCTTGGGACTGTGGAAAGGAGTAACAAAATATATAATCAGATAACCAAAAGCTTAGTAACTACAAAAATCTTGAATTAAGGATACTTGGGCATGCTTCCTTGTGCCCCTTGCAAACTTTCTAAATGTTGAACTTTGAATGACAATATGTTTTCAATACTGGGCTTTTGTGGTGTATGTATCTTTAAAAAAATAATTCTTAAAGAGCACTTACCTCAGTTTACTTACTGTACAACACAGCTGCAAATATTAATGGCTTTTGGCCCCACTGTGACAGTTACATTTCAAAGAAATAACAGAATATCTGAGTTTTCTAGTAAAGGCTCTATTATAGCAGTAAGTTAATCTTGCAGTGTAAATATGCAAGGAATTTCTGTAAAGGAAGCTTGATATATACTATACAGTAGATAAAGGAATATCTGTTCAGTAGTAAACAAAAACAAGGAGAGATGAGATCGGTGCTGTAAAAGTTGAAAAGACACAGAGCTCAGCCCTTCAAATTGTTGTGTGGTGTTTCCTTAAGAGCATCTGTTTCCTAGTAGGGAGCATTGGCTGAGCTTCTCTTGGGAAAAGAGCATCAGCCCAGTGCCTTAGATTTATCAGTTCTGTAATTTGTTTGATAAATTCTGATTAAGGTACCAATACCCCTATTATCATTTATAAGCTACAGGTTGCCAAGAACAGTCTGCATGTCATTCTACTTGATCGTCCCGAGTAAGAACATAAATTAGCAAAATCTTATTGGAGACTTAAAAACCTTACAACTTGTCCAAAGGATAAGAGGACTAGAAAATGAAAATATTACATCACAACAGAAAATATTATCTTCAGAAATGACTTCAAGATACAGCAAGAACATCAGACATACACATTTATAGAGTAAACAAAGATTAAAAGGGTAGTGCTCTTTGTATAAAAGAATTCATTTTTTTTAATATGGTCGCTCAGATGATGAAAAACTATTGAAAAACTAAGAAAGTTATATACTAGCAATATCACAATATATGTTATAATGGTAAAATTATTGTCTCTTTCCTCCCTAGAGATAATTTTATGCAATTTGTCAATGCTGTAGTATCATTCTCTGTAAGTAAAGAAATTAAATAAAGGTATGGGCTCATTTTATGGGCTTTGAAAATTTGTCAGAACATAGAATAAATAGGTTGCAAAGTCATCTAGTCACCATACTGAAAGCAGAGCCAACTTGCATCAGACTGTTCAGGTTTATTTGAGTTAGCAGTATCTCCAAGAATATTTCACAGCCTTTTTCGGTGCCTGTCTTGCATACATTCCATTTCCGTGTTAACTATTTTCTCACAGTGAAGGCAGCACGGAAATGGTGTTGCAAATACCAGGTATTTAATACAAAAGAGCAATGTTCTATTGGCTAGTCAAATTATTTGAATCCCTGTCATCACATAATTTTTGCCTGTTATGAGTTTTTTTTCTAAGGATGTCCCAGAAGCTTGGAGCCAAGTTACTGTACTTATCTCTACATGGATACAGGACAAAACTCACTCTGTTTAGCAACAGCAGAATAGCTACCAAGACTTTCTCTATGGTGAGCTGAGGAACTACTGTGCATCAAAAGTACTGCCAGATAGGAACTAAACTGTAACTCATCTTATCCAACTTTAGACTTATAATAGTTCATTGTTTAGTTTAAGTT
Source organism: Lophotriccus pileatus (assembly GCA_035583135.1). Lineage (NCBI taxonomy): Eukaryota > Metazoa > Chordata > Aves > Passeriformes > Tyrannidae > Lophotriccus > Lophotriccus pileatus. The sequence continues at coordinate 51,168,810 of JAWWES010000094.1, forward strand.
ATTAATGTAGATTCTGCTCAGAAGCAAACAGGAGAGACACGACACGTCAGGGTTACTCAAGTCACTTCAAGCTGTTTTCTTTCAGCAGTTACAGAAGATGGTTTGACAACTGTAACCAATGCTAGGAAATGGTGGTACAGTCTGTCCTAAAAAATGATAACTCGTTGTGAAAGCTAGTGGCATCTTGTTATACAATGGCTCTGTTAACTCCCTTTTTCTGTTTTATAGATTTATTTTTGACTTGAAAAAATAATTGAGAAGCTCAATTAGGCAATTATAAACCTCTCATTCTTACTTCCATAACAAAAATACCAAATATCCCTGGCTAGATGAAAAAAAATACAGTATAGGATCTTTCAGCATGACAGGAATTTGACAAGGTTCATAACAGGGCCTTTATCACAGTTCATTACAGAGGTTTGTCTCGTCTTTACCTAGTATATTCTGCTGAGATATTATCTAGGGAAAGAGTAGTTAAATTCAGAGCAGATACAGTCCTAATCAGTGTGTGCCATCACTGATCAATGAGTTTACTAAGTAAACTATCCAGTAAATTATCGGCATTTCTACATCTTCCTTTCAGGAGGCTAATCAAATATGAAATCAGTTAGGGATGCATTTTCACTGAAGTGAGGACATCTCCTCTGTGTATAAAAATACTCTGTGAGGTAGATTTCAGTTCCAAATCTTCTAACTAGTTTTATAAAAGCAGGCAGCTTTTTAACTACATTTATCGGTCTTCTTGTGGTTTAGGAATGATACTCCCCAACCCAGTGACCCCACTGAGATTCTGCCAAACCTCACGCCACTCTCTCTCTCTTCCCCTTCTCCTTCCCCTCCCCGATGAGATGGAATGGAGTTGAGAAACCAAGGCACTGTGAACTTTACAGATTGAGATAAGAACAATTTACTGGAAACAGCAATGAGATAAGAAAATGGACAGGAACAGCAACAATATTATTAATAAAAGTATGAAAAAGAGAGAGTGATTCACATGCAAAAATGCTCACCACCAACCCTGAGACAAGCGAACAATGGTGAATGACTTCCTGCTCCCTGCCATGTTTTTTGACCAGAAGACATGCTCTTCTCCACATAAGACTGAGAGTCCCTTTCCCCTGTCCCTGGCAGTGACATGAGATGGTACTGAATAACATTACGGTCCAGATGCCTCCCAAATATTGGAAGAAATTTAGCCTTGTCCTGGCCCAAACCCAGACAGCTGTAAAACAGTACTGCTGGATAAATAAACAGAGGTAGTAAGGAATCAGTTTAGTACTAAAACTATGCCATATAGCTGTACCAAACATTTGACCTCAAATACCATACCCAGCAAATAACTCTAATAAAAATACTAAGCTTCCCCACTGGTCTGACTAATGATAGCTAAAACTTCAGGGACTACTCTTTTTTTTAAAAAAAATCAGACTTCTAAACCACAAGGACACTAGTGATACATGCCTGATAAGACACGCTTCTGCAAGAAAAATGATACACAGAAATAGAGCCCTTTTTAGTAGCTGAAAACCTATATATAGGTATAGTTCATTTTACAGTTTTGTGCTTGTTGTGTTTAATGTTGGTTGGTAATGAAGCCCCATAGAGCTGCTTGCCTGCTCACCCCTGATGGGATGGGGAGTCTACTGAAAGGGTAAAAGTGAGAAAACTTGTAGGTTGAAGTACAAACAGCTTATTGTCTCAGGAGAATATACCCCATTTCTGTTTTGCACGCAAGCAAAACAAAATAAGGAATTCATTCACCACTTCCCATGGGCAGGCAGGTGTTCAGCCATCCCCAGGAAAGAAGGGCTACACCATATATAAGGATGACTTGGGAAGACAAATGCCATCCTCTGAACGTCCTCCCTTTTCTTCACCTTCACCTCTCTTTAACTGTTGAGCACAATGTCATATGGTCTGGGATATCCCTTGGGTCAGTGGGGTCAGCTGCCCCAACTGTGTCCCCTCCCAATTCCTTGTGCACCCCCAGCCTCCTCATTGGTGGGTTTGAGTGAGGGGCAGAAAAGGCCTTGATACAGCAAGCACGGTTCAGCAATAGGTAAAACATTTCTGTGCTATTAACCCTGTTTCCAGCACAAATCCAAAACATAGTCCCCAGCTAGCTACTATGGATAAAATTAATTCTACCCCAGCCAAAACAGTGCTTTGTCTTTCATGAGTACCCAGACATGCTGCAAAATAGTTTTCTTTTTTTCAAAATAAAATCTGTATATTTGTGCAATTCAATACCTTTCCGATGAAATTGCAGTGATCCGAGCAGACAAATGGACTTCAGCATTTCTGTTGTGTACATTTCTAAGCAACACTGCAACTGGATGTATAGCCTACAGATTTCAGGATGAATTTCACCATCTTCTGGGCTGCAGCAAAAGAGAATAATGTAGTTAGGAAAGAGACTAGAAGGATGTGAGGCTTATCAAGTCCACTTACCTACCGATGCAAGCAACCAGATCAGAATCTGCTTCATAAACTATTAAGCTGTTTCTACCCAATTGTATTTAAAAACAATTCTTTAGATCTATAAAGCTCTAGGCTATACACAGCTAAATTTGTGTTGTCTTCAGTGAGATTACGTGTCCTTATTGTCTTCTCTGCATATTTTTGGAAAAGGGGTAAATAAGTGACTATTTTCTCCTCTTTAAAAGCTTTGGATAAGTATTTCCTATGAGACCAAGGTGTTCAGTTTCAGTTACCCTTGGTCTTGACATAGACACAGGAGACACCAAGGCCACTTTAACAGTCCAGGTTAGAAATCCTGGATCAGGCATAATCATTCTACTTTGAAGACACTCTCATCAGAAACAAGTCAGTTTTAGTCTTTTGGTTCCATACAGTCTGCCTGAATTTGTTTTCCCCCCATGTTTAAATTAGTGATACTGCATGGTGAGGAGAATGGGATGCACAAAACTTTTTTTTTCAGAGAAGAAGTAACAATTTTGAAAACAAAAATGGAAACCAAGACTAATCGTACACCTCCAATTAACTGCTCAGGACACTAAGGAAATAATTTACTCAGATCCAGGAACCAATTCTCATGCCTGGTTGTAAAATCACACATTAAATATCAATTTTGTAGGCTGGGTACGTTACACAAGTACAAACACCCTTTATTATAAACTGTTCTGTAAAACTGTTTTGGTAAATGCTAACAAAGTGATTTAACCAGTCATCCCTGAGAATTACGTTTTCAGCGCTCATTGCAAAGGTACTTTCAATAGGACAGTAAGCAGTAAGATTGACTGGGATTTCAGAGATTTCATCTTCAGACATTCTTGCTACTCATTTTCTACACAGTGATGCTAAAGGGCAAGACACCCCTCAAATCTGACTTTTATAATAACTAGAGGAACCTGCTTCTCCAACTATGCTGAACCTAAAGGTATTTCTAAATACTACTGCTAAGAAACAAAAAAAAAATTCAGCACACTTACAGAATTCTAGCCTATGAATAATATAAAGGAAGCTTTTACAATAAAAAGATTGCAAACATTCTTTAAAGTTATTGCATTTCCTGTGGTTAAACTTACGCTTCAAAAGACTCTCCTGTATATGAAATAGAAGTAGACTTGAGGATTGCCTCATAGGAACCAAAGGAACTTATCTGATAAATTATTTGCAGCAACACTAGATTGGGCTGATATGGTCAAATAACTTCTTAATACCAATCTAGGCCAAAGGCTTCAAGACCTACAGCAGAAGACAATGTTTATTTACACTAGTGAAACGGGTTCTTTCTGATCCAAGAGATCATTCTTTATACCTAAATCCAGGGTCCAGCCAAAATTAACAATACAGTATATATTTATAATACATTATAATATGTGGCCTGTTGGAGGCTTTTACTATCCTGATTTGTCCTACCTTTTAGCTTACACATGAGATTTTTTTTATACCCCTTTGTAACAAGTATGCTTAAATTTTCAATGAACATTACTCCCAAGTTCAGTACCATGAACTGCAATAGACAGTTTCCCCCTCCTCATCCCATTATCTCCACCACTTATTGTTGCAGCCTTTTTCTCAATAAGCACATATACAATAATTTCCTTCGAGCTGTCCTTACCAGTACAGGGATTACAAAACACTTAAGGAGCCTAGAATCACATCTGCTTTCCATCCTTAGGATCCAGGCCAAAATTTTTGTCATCAAACTTATTGCTTATTTCATGTAATACCTAAGTCCTGGAGCCCCACAGATATACACACAAGCACATTCAGTTTCTATCTGAGTTTCCTAGATGTCCAAACTGTTTTTTTGAGATCAGGGTTTCTTCTGTCCTGAAGCCATTGATTTGCCTATTCCACCTGAAGGTGATTCACCTGTTCTTGTGCAAAGTGGAGCCTACAAAAAATTATAGCCACCTTGGATGGTTGTGATGACCTTTTTCTCCTCAGTTATAAGAGCTCTTTCTGAAAGGGAGATACAGTTCTACTCCACTATCTCATGCAAATCAAGCTGAATCTGTCTAGTTCTTGTGAGAGCTAGTATTATTCAACCAGAAGTCTATCACTAAGAGGAGTACTCACTACATTGTGTCAAGATAATTTACTTGTAGCAGATTTAGATAAAACTGGATTATGGTTGTCCTATTTTTCTCTGCACTGTTTAAAATGTTAGAAATACTCAGATCTTTTAGAAGTCATGGGTATTACAGGAATTTAGCTTGCAATGTTTATTTACAATTTGCCATGTTCCTTTCTAGCTGTCACTGACAAAAAGATTTCAGGATCTGCATGCTTCATACAGCTCATTTTCATGGTCCGATGTGAGTGTACATAAAGATTTCTTTTATAATCCCTGAATTCTGCATAGAGGGCTTAAAATTTCTCTTTAAAGTGTTATAAATTTCAATTCTCCATATTTTTCTATTTCTGTACGTTCAGTGTCATGCCGTGAGAAATGCTGAATGGGGACTGGTACAGATATAACTTTCAGAATGCTGGTTATGACATGTTTATGATTAACTAATATTTTAGTTAAATTTAATAATAAATAAATAAATATTTATCTACAAATAAAAGTTCAAGCAAACTTATAATATTACCCCTCTTGTCCCCCACAGTCAGCTGTTTCAGTTAGTCTGGCTGATTTCTTTATGAAGACCAGTAAAGATATTCAAGAGTAATCCCATATAACACAATCTTATACAATACTGTGCTAAATTGTGTTCTCAACAGAGCTGTTTAATAGCTTATGTGCAGGTGGCCATATGATAGCTAGCACAGCACTGAGCACCTGCCTATGAGACAAAGAACAGCACCCCACCATCGGCTTCCAAGCACAGCTGTCAGAGGACTGTGAATAGGAATTGTGCTCATTTCCTACATCCATTGTGGAACAGAAACTTTCTTGCTTTTCCCTATCCACTCAGGTAAAATGAAGAGTTAGTGGTAACTTTGAAAAGGATTTCGATACACAGCTTGTGGCTTCTTGGAAATACTTTGTCTGACAGGGAAGTGCTGCTGCCTTTCCTAAGAATGCAGAGAATGGCCCACGTAGGAAGGGACCAAAGATGGAATTTATGAAATTCTATGGCTCTGAGAAAGCCTCCTGATTGGCCAGTGAAGGAGCAAGACACACATGTTCACATACACAGGAAGGGTGAATGGTCAATGGGTGTACGTGTGCCTATGAAAAATGCTTTGCATGTAGGCTAAAGTCTGTAGGTCCATGCAAGCTGCCACATTGCTTAATAATGTCAGGCAGAACTCCTACCTGATCTTCACAAGAAAACAGTTGGCTTTGATTTTCAAATTGAACTAAGAGAACATGTTCCTTCTTACAAAGATTTTTTTTGTTGTTAACACTTAAAAATTGTATTAAAGACAGATAGATGGGTAGCTTACTACTACCAAAAATATCATGTCCCATCATGAGGTCTGTAGAATTACTTATTTGACTTAGAAACACTTGCTGATATCTAGGTAAAACAAGCAGGTCATTTGGCTCTGATTTTCCTTTTTTCTCGCTCTGTTTATGTTGATAGTTGTATATTAAATACATTCAGATATCCTGTCTTACTAGGAATTTCTGTAGTTGTCACATGAGTACCATACAATGAGGGTGCCATAAAAGGCAGAAGTTCTTATTGAAAGATATGAACACTACTCAATTGATGAGAAATTCATACTACTGTGTGAGCCCTACTTCTGTAAGTTGAGAGCTCTGATATCTACATGTATTAGTTACAAAAGTGAAAATGCTGTTTTGTTCCTTATTTAACAGTAGCTTACATTATACAGTTTACCATGCTGCTATTAAAAGTATATTAAAAGTATATATTGTTTTGTAAAAATAAATAAATCTATAACATTACATTCTCACGTTTTGATCATTAGTAAAATAGATGTTTTTCTTCCCATAAAATCCTACTTTTTAAAAATCAGGTCATGTTGTTCAAATGAATATGTTTATAAAGCACTGACAAGAAGTGGAATTTCCTTTTTATTTTCCTAAGCAGATATCTAAAATAAAACCTATAGGGGGAGCTCTTACACCAACCATATAGTAGCCAATATCGTTAAGAGAGGTGAATGCAATTATTTTAAAATACAAGAATAAACATGATTAAAATACTCCTTCTTAAACGCAAAGGTAAAGAGTGAATGTTACATTAAAAAAAAATTAATTTTTTTCCCCCAAAATACTTGACACATGATTTTATTGTACTGCCAAAATGTTGGTTACAATTAAGAAAATACCTTCAAATGTTCCTGAGTTTCCACAGGTGTCCAGCATTCACAATTCCATTAAAATTTGTGAAACTTAAGACAATAAAACTAAAAAACAATTATAGTCTAATTCTGAATTTAACTCCATAATTTTAGTCACACATTTACAACAGAGCAGCATTTTACTTTTTCTATCAACAACATGAAAAATATATATATTTTCCATCTCTGGTTAAAAGAGTAGTGATGTTACATGAAGGGTTTGATACATCTTTTTGTAAAAGCATTGTTCTGACAAATTCTATGTTTAACTCTAAGGAAAGTATTAATAGTTCTAAAATATTATGGGCTGAAAGAACTACCTAGACATATAATGAAGGCTGTTTGTCTTCAAAAGCCAAAGGAAAATGAATTCATCAAATTCTGTCTTTTGCTCCATATATGTATCTCCCACAAGAAAGAATGCAAGTTGCCTTGATGAGCTGTGGGAAATCACTGTCCACAAACATAACCCTGTAAATTGTATTTAAATTTAGTATCAGAAACACTGCAGTTTAAAAAACACATAGCAGCTAAAAAGATGATCTGGGAACAAGACCTACCTCAGACATATGGTGCTTCTGTTGCAATGAAAAGGTGACAAATACTGCAGACGAGATACACTTAACTGAGTGCAAGGGCTGATTATGGCTCAGGTGCAACAACCTACTTAACCTGCCTCTGCTTTGTATCTTAAATAGATTGTTTATTTCTTTACCACGTAACCATGCAGCTTTAAAAGCAACAGAAGACAGGTTGATTCATTTTGAACATAGGTAGAAAGTAATTCAACAATGTTTTCTTCAAGATAATTATTGGGAAAACATTCTTATTTATGTTCCTCCCATTTGCTGCGGTTATTTTCTTTTAAATGTACAAAAACTGCTGTCAGTTTCAGTGTCATGTGTTGTTTTTTTGCTCTCTACTAATGCAATACTGTCATACAACCTGTGTGCCACACCCCAGCCCAGGAAGGCAAAAAGCAGGGCTTTTTCTTTCTAGTACAACCATAAATTATTACAATGTTGTTTTTATTAAATCAGATTGTGTTTTGAAGCAGTTACAACTGCACTCTCAATAACAGAAGACGTGATCAGATTTTTAGTTAAATCAGTGTAAATCTCCAATAACTCTGATATAGCTGATCAACTCTGATACAGCTGATCAACTAAATCTGAGTATATCACTGAAAAAGCAGAATAAACTCACAATGCAGTGAATCGTATTATAGAGACATTGCAAACTCTCAGGCTGATGGCAGTTTACATATTTCTATGCTAGAACCATATAAAAACAACTATAACAGCAGGAAACATACATTTCTTATCCATACAAGAAAATCTCACTGACTTCCACTGAAGTTATCTGATAAACCAAGAGCCATGTATGGTCGGCAAATTACAGTCATTTTGAATATGCTTTGCTTTGTTTTTATTGCTTTGTTTCTCCTTTTTCAGAAATAACCCCAAAAGAAAAAATATAGCATCACATGTCTTATTGAAGCCTCCTAAGGTTTTTTTTTTTCATGTTGAAGCTCTAAAATTCTTTTGGAAACTCACTATATTAAATAATTACTACAGATGCAGTAACTTTGCTATTGAAATTGATTAATTAATTAATAATTAATTAGTACTATGATTCTTTCACATTCCTGACTTTACCTTATCAGGCAAACAAATATCACACTCTGTTTTTAAGAGCTGTGATGTACTCTGCAGCATATACATTATTGGAGCATATTATTCAAAAACACTCTCTTGAAACAACCAGAATCACAGACCAGAATTTTCTAAACTACTTCCTTCACAAGTGAGCTTTACTGGCTGAATTAACTCATGGGCAAGAAGTCAACTACCAGAACACTATTCAAACTATTCCACCAGAGGACAAAATGAATTGCAATCACTTGGTAAATCTTCTTGTAATTGAGTAAAACAGCACTACAAAAAGAGATTTCATTGAAACTTGCTTCATTTTAGGTAAGACTAGTGTGTTGGGTGTAGTTGGCAAGGTTTTGGTAATGACGGTGGCAACAGGGTGAGGGGCTTCTGTGTGCAGCTAGCTTCAGACAGTTCTGCCAGCCCTGCAATGGGCCCACGTCAGGCCACAGCTGACCTCACCCAGTATGCAAAAATTTATTTTCAAAAAGGGCAGAAATAGCCACAGGAAGAAAGAAAGAAGCAACAAAAGAAGTGAGAAACAAGAGAGGGAACATTAGGGTCAGAGAAAGGAGGACGAGGTTCCCCATGGCAGACCAATCTTCCCTGCAGCCTGCAGAAAGGAACACACTAGAGCAGATGGATGTTCCTGAAGGAAAAGCCACCTGTGGAGAGCCTATACTGGAGCAGATTTTCCTGACAGGACTGCTGCCTATGGATAAGCTTAACTAGAGCTGAGGAAAAGCGTGAGGATGTAGCAGAAGCAAAGCAGGTCAGTTACGGACTGACTGTACCTCCCCATTCCCATCCCTCCTGCAGTGCTAGGGGTGTAGGGGTAGGCAGAGGAGCCTGGAGTGAAGTGGAGCTTAAGAAACAAGGCATGAAAGATGCTAGCTTAATGCTTGTCTTTTTGCTTCCCATTACCTACATTAGTAATTATTTTTATTTTAATTGGCAATAAATTAGGTTAATCTTTCCCAAGTCAAGCCTGCTCTACCCACAACAACAGTTGTAAGCAAAGTCTCTGTCTTTATTTCCACTCACTCTTTCTTATTCCTGTTCTTCCTGTTTTCTCCCCATGTCCTGCTGAGGAGTAACTAAGCAAGCAATTGGGTGAGAGTCTGGCTATTGCCTAAGACTAAACCACCACCCTAAGCTTAAAATCCCCAACACGGGACTTTTAAGCACTCGGAATTCTAGATGAAATTGCCTGTGTCTTCAATTCTGCTTTTATCATAAGATTTAAAAAAAAAAATAAAATAAATGCAGCACTTGACCACCATGACTTTGCAGAAACATAACTCTAAGCCCATTTTCCATCATTCTTTCATTTAGCTTTCTGTCCCTTGCCTCTACTTTAGAAAAATCTGTAAGACTTCTGCAATAGCCAACCATGAGCTGAACAGAGCTTTTCTCTCTGCGTGTTATCAGACTCCCTGTTGAGAAAGTGGTGTCTGGTTAGATGAAAGAAATCTTTGGGCAAGCTCTCCAGTTGGCGTTGCTTATAGGCTCAGCTGAACAAAGAATCTCACAGCCTGAAATTATATGATGCCAAATAACAGATAAACCCAAACCATGACACAGACCTGCCAGAAACAATTGGTGATAACCAAGAAGGAGGCAGTCAGATTAGCTGTATATGCAGTAATTCTTAAGCTTATCAAAGAAATTCCTATTCAGTATCCTGCCTTGTCATCATCGAAGTTGTTCTCAAATGAATTTCTCTGATAAAAAAATAGTGACAGCACAGGTAAGTTTGTGTGATCCAACAGGCTCAAGCCCAGCCTCTTTTAACTTGACTGGAGGCAGCTGAAAGTTGTGATGCCTGTGGATTTCCTCTTTGACTTTTGCTAAGCTTCTATGTTCTTTAAAATGTCCCTTAATCAGTTACTATTCATCAATAACTAATTTACAAACCCTGTCTTTCAGAAGTCCACAAAACATAAATGGTAGGGATTCACATCTACACTCCCATGTAGTTTCTTTGGTTAATAGTTGTACAGAGATTTTATGAAAATCAAGTATGTGATGTGGGGTAGTGTATGAAATTGGTTCTGATCGATGTGGACAAATAGGGTCAAACTTTCCAGAAAGGCCTGGAAAAGAGTTAAATGCTTCAGGTATTTGATCCCATAGTCAGAACAGACTACTCACATACTGAATTTAGAAGGAACTCTGCTGCAGGCAAGTAATGCCATCTGCTGTTGACCATTCACAGGACACTAAAAGAGATGTTTCCTTAGATTTATGACTCTTCTTTTTTCACATACCTTTCTGAATATAAATTTCAACATATTTTTTTCCAAAAGGCACCCCATAAAGCATTAGTGTGATCTAGATAACTTCTATCTATTTGTAACTTAGATTTCTAATTTTCCATATATCAGAATGAGCAAATCAGAGCAGATGTGATCATAGAATCAACCGAGTTGAAAAAGGCCTCCGAGACCATCAAGTTCAACCCTTGATCCAACTCTGCCATGGTTACTAGATCATGACAATAAGTGCCACACCAAGTCTCATCTTAAAAACCTCCAGGGACAGAGAATTCACCATTTCCTTGGGCAGCCCATTCCAATATCTGATTACCCTCTGTAAAGAATTTCTTCCTAATATCTAACCTAAACCTCCCCTGGCAGAGATTAAGACCATGCCCTCTTGCCTTACTGATAGATGCCTGTGAGAATAGACCAACCCCCACCTGGCTACAACCTCCTTTCAGGGAGTTCTAGAGTGATGAGGTCTCCCCTGAGCCTCCTCTTCTCCAGGCTAAACAACCCCAGCTCCCTCAGCCTCTCCTCACAGGA
>JAWWES010000094.1:51181366-51195443 GCA_035583135.1 Lophotriccus pileatus
TCCATCCTGTAGGTGCTGTGTGATTGCACTCAGGATGATCTGCTCCATGACCTTGCCAGGCACTGAGGTCAGGCTGATGGGCATGTAGTTGCCCGGGTTCACCTTCTTGTGGATTGATGTAACATTCGCCAACTTCCAATCATCTGGGACCTCCCTTGTGAGCCAAGATTGCTGGTAAATGATGGAGAGCATCCCGGTGAGCTCTTCCGTCAGAAAAAGGAAGACCTTCCATGAATAATTGTTTATATACAAATAACTCAGTGTATTATTTCCCTATCCATAGTTAAAACGATGTAGAAAATCTAAATGTAGATCTGCAAATGTATCCAGCAAGGAGAAAATGCTACTCAATAACAGCCAGTACTTCCGTATATGTTTAATTTTAAAACACGAATTTAAACATCATTTAACTTCTAATACTGTAAGGATTCTGGATTAAGGAATGTTAATTTAATGCTTTGTCCAGATGAGAATGCCCAGATAATGGTCATAAATATTTAATTAATTGTTCTGGAACAGAACCATTTTAAGAGATTTTGTACACCTTAAGGGATTTGGTTGGAATTTTCCCCGTATAAGCTTGACAGAACTGGTATGTCCCTTGGCTAGAGACTGATCTTTCAAATTACTGATGATGGTGTTGAGAGGAGTTACCATTTGGTACTTCATATCTTACTAGAGCAAATCTCTGTGTACCACTACTCATGATAAATGTGAAGTCTTTTCTTAGATGACTATGCAGGAAGTCTAGCACTTGAAGGAGCATAACAGAACACGAGTCGTGAGAAAGATATGCCCTTAATTGCATGGGCCTGCACAATTAAATTGGCACATCGGCTGATTTCAGTGAGGGGCACAGAGTCAAAATAGTTCCTTTCTAATAAGAGAGCAGTGTTTCAGAATGTTGAGAAATATTGAGAATTAGTAAAAACATTTCCATTAGTGGGCAATTTTCAATCTAAAACTTTAAAAACAACTTAAGAAAACAGAAGCAGAATCCCAGTATGTGTGTCATGTTGAAGTCCTCTTCTAATGCATAACTTCATTATATCATGCTTTCACTTCTCTTAAGAAATACGAATATATGGCTAACATAGTCTGGATTTGTAAGATTCAATGAGAATCAGAACTAATTTTCTGAGAAGAATATAAGCAAAGCTAAAGAGAATCAAGATAGGCAGAATGTCCAGCATGGAAAACTGCAGCCATGTGAGATTTCTTAATCAACCAGTGTTTAGGAAAATTATCACGAATGAAGCTCTTAAAACTCATGACTAAATTCTCAGCTTTGGCCTCAGCAGTGTTTCAGTAGAAATCTAAAGAGGAAAATTACTGGAATATGCTGTTGAAACAGATCTCAAACAGTGTTTTACTGGAGACAAAAAGGTGCTCTTCTTGGCCGTCTTGGTTACTGATCAGCACAACTGCAACTTTTAACTACATCTGTGAAGCTAGGCATGAAATTCCGTTACACTTTTTTTTTTTCCACAAATGTATTTTTTTAAGAATTCTGTCAATAAATAATTTTGTTTTCTCTCAGAAATACTGCAATGAAAAAGTTACTTTGGATTTGTCTGACACTAATTTTGAACCACGTGTCTTCTCTGGTACCCCTGATTTTTGTGGGCATAGAAACATTAGCACGATATGAAAGGATCATAATTACCTGCACTTCTAAGTCTTCAAATACATTTTAAAATTTATCTCTAAATCCCCTTGAGAAGCACTATTTGCAGACATAAATTAGCGACACTCAGGTTTTTGTTCAGGAACTTATTAACTGGTTCCACTTGTGACATGCCAAGATATATAAAGGAGTTTCTATATGCTGTTACATGTTAGGACCTAAAATTCCAGCAAATTGATATTTAAAATCAATCAATTTAAAATCAATTTCAAAATAAATAATTAACAAAATCAATATGATAAAAATTTAATATTTACATGCTTTATTTAGGAAATATTACAGCAACAATAAAATTAGACTATTTGAAAACTATGCCTTCCCTTGAAATACTGAAATATGATGTGAAATCATTATTTATTTTTCAGAGATAATAAGCACAGGTACACTTATTTAATAAGTAATTCACCTGAAACATCAGTCAGAGACTGAACGAAATTTTAAGACTTTTCCCAAAACATTAAGAAAAGTTTGAAAAAATTATTATTTTTGGTAATCATGTTTACTTCAGTAATGCTGCAGAATTAAAGGCAAGTGGATTCCAGCAGGGTTGTTACAGGTACATTGAGGACTCTGCCCTGAAGAGTTCCCAAACAGTTAATGTGACAGCACCAAATTAGATGTTAATTTTCTTACTATTTGGAGATGGGCTACGAGCTAAAAAAATAGAAAACACTTTAAGAAAAAAAGGGGATGACAAGCGAGAAAAGGGTATAAGAAAATCTGGAGTGAAGCAAAGGTAACATCAACTATCAAAACAGAGTCGAGACTTAAGTTCTGCAGGCTTTTCAAAATCCCTGCTTCTATGCAATTGTTAGATCCTCCCTGAGAAAATGGCTTTCATAGAAAACATGTGAAAAGTTTGGTACGTCTAAAAGTGAGAGCAGGACTTTTGAAAGTAAGACAAAATGGGGCAAGAGAAGTGCATGAAATTAGAAGAATGCCTACAGAAACGCTGAATTTTCTGAACAAGGTCAGCACTGATTTTGCAGCATTTCTAAAGGGGCCAATATAATTCAGTCTCAGAATCTCTCCCATATTGTCTTCCTTCACTTTACTTTCTCATGTAAAGGTTTGTATACTTCAAAACAGGAGTGTAAAGCAGTGGTTATTTCAATCATTGCTACAGATAAATGGGCTTACCTATGGCTGGAATACTCATTATTCATAAGACAGATTTAGAGAAACAACCTCTCTAAAACCAAACTATAGTGGAATGCTGCTTGCATATAGCAGAGAAGAGCATTCCATTGAATGACTTGAAATACACCAACACCTTACTTTTTGGTATCCTCTTCCAGGCCACAGTTCGGAACCCATACTGGAGTGATAAATGCAGAACACATGTCAAATTGGAAGCCAATCCACACTAAACCTGCAGGCTATTCCAACCTAGATCTGTGAGGAATGGATTCGCTGTTCACCAGGTTGAAGATGCAGAATGCTGGAAAATAGTCAGCATTTATGCAAGTTCTGAATCTCTGCTCCCCTGGGTCTTTATGTATTTTATCTGCTTAAAACACAGAAAAAATTATGAGAAAAAGGATTAGAATACCACAAAGGAAGTTTCTTAAGTTTTTAATGTTTACCTGCAATGGCACTGCTAGAAACCCAAATACAGTGTAGAACTCTACACAATACTCTTTCCACTGGGCCAGGCGATGGGAATGTGCCCTTGCTGCTTCAGAGTCACCTCACAGCTTCAGGTCATGTCTCAGAGGAAAAGCTACACTGCTTTATGCATGCTAGGGAGAATACTGCTGTTTGTGGTGATTCTCGAGCATGGGAAATACTCCCAGTTGCTGGGCTGCCATACAGCTTCTCTTCTGTTGTAGGACCCTTCATTCCAGTGGCAGGCTTACCCAGCATGTGCAGTCCTTCAGTGCCTCAACAGTGGCAGCAGTGCACTGGAAGGGGCTGTGAATGCACTAGCTGAGTGTAGACGGAAGACAGGGGCAAATAAGGGACTGACAAAGATGTCCATTCTACTTTAGCACCCACTTCTTTCTTTTGTCTCTTTCTTCCCTTTTCTGGGAGGTAGGTGCAAGTGGTCTAGAAATTATGTTGACTCATCTTCAGCTTTGCCTAACCGAAAGCAGCAGGTGCCACTGTGTTTTGTGAGTAGTCCAGAATTGTCAGTGTGTGTCAGGGTCTGAGGATACTCTGACAGCACCTCTGGGATGAAGCTTGTCAGAGCTTGGAAAAGCAAGAATGCTTGTCCTTCTGCCTGCTGATAAGGTTTACCATCAACCAAGGTGCTTAGCTATTCTACTTTGTCAAAACTAAGTTATGATGTGCTACTGCAGATGTAGAACTTCCAGGACTTTCAGAATTGCTGTTCTGAACACAGTGAAATAACAGAGTGATAAATTCACTTTTAGGTATGTTTGGCCTTTACTGAATCCGGCCTCCAGTTATGAGAGACCTACAAAGCGAGATATTAACACCTTGTATCTTCAAGTCCCAAACACCTATTAAAGCACAGTTCCAAAGGAAACAGTACAAAGTCAGTCTGTAGATACCAGCTATTATGAAAATTACAGCCTTAGTAAATAACCTTATTTTCTCCTTCCTTATTTGCTTTCTGAATTCATGTGTCAGAACTTGAGGTATCTGACTTAAATGATTTCTTTCTCAATTTGCAACGTAAGATTGAGTAAACAGATTTTATTTTATTCTTAACAAGAGAACTCACTTTAGCTCTATTCCACAGAAAACAGTATTATCTTTTCCATGTCCCTTTCCATCATTTTGGGTGCATGTGGCTTCTATAATTACAGAAATATTTTTCAAAGGAATCCACTCAGAACAATACATGTGCATCTTACACTCTTGTGAAAGGAGTAAGCTATGGTATACTTACTGCATTATCATGCTTTAGCTAGTCCTTAGTAAATTTACAGTTATTTCATGATTTAGAAATCAAGGAAGATGGTCCAAACAAAGTAGAACAAACACTGTCAGAATTTGCCCATAGAATTTGATATGCTTGAAATCACATGAAAATTTAGAGCATTTAAGAAAGTTACAGTAAATGTTTACAGAAGCTGAATGTAAATATTGAGGGAAAATGAGCCTCTAAATGATAAGAATGCTTGGCAATGAACTTGCTCCACATCCTGAAAGATCTTCTTTGGAGGGAGACAAAAATCTCACTGACTTTATTAATTTTGGTCAGTCACAGTTAAATCATCAGAAAAACTTGTTGAGTAAGATACTATTAAATGACTGTAAGAATTGTGGGGTCTAGCCTGCCACATTGAAATAGCTTACTGAGATGGTTTTAGTATAGCCTGAGAGTGCAAAAGGGAAGTTTTATATTTCCAACAGTTTTCAGAATTGAAAAAATTTCAACATCTTTTACTTTATAGGATTTTAAGGTCAGATTTTTAAGGTGCTAGTGCTTAAAATTTCTGCAGTATTTTAGCAAAAAACTCGCATAACCTTGTACGGATTCAAAGGGCACTATGTTATTGGTATTATCATGTGTGACAGTTTTGATTTTTGCAGTGAATGCTTTCCTTTTTTTCTTATGTCGTAACATTATTTTTGATACTTAATTATACTTTTACCAGGCCACATTCTGATTATCAGTCTCTGTGAAGCACTTACCTTAGTACTTAACTTTCATCTGGCAGTTGGAACAATGATAACTCTAACAGAGTTAGGATCCAGCAGCAGTACCTGCGATTCAGAACCCCAGAACACTCCCCACCTCTGACACATACTCTTCGAGGAGTACCATGGCAGTGACTGCAAAGACATCTAGGCATGACAGAGATCTCCATAAATGCTGTTCAACTGGCATCTAGCTGGGGCAGAGCTCTAGTTTGTTGCTCTATCTGCTGGCATAACACTGGTTTTGAATCACGATTATAAAAATTCTTCCCTGCTGAGCTAAGCGTTGCTGCACTCTGTCTCTGCTCAGCTACGCTGACTGCCAGCAGTGCTTTATTTAACATCTGAAGTTAAACAGTTAAAATAGTTTCTGTTACACCTGTCTTAATGTAGCTATTATTATCTTAGAATCTTGGAGTCTCCTTTTTGCTAATTTGTAAAATATTCTGAAGGAGTCTTTTTCATTTGCTTGTGTGCTTTAGAAAGCAAATAATAATTCTGAAGAGTCATAATTTGGGGAAAATTTAGACAGGTCAATAAAAAATTGGCCACAATTGGGTGCAAACAGAATGTTTTAACACAACCTTAGGAAAAGATCTAATGTTAATTAGCTCTGAGAAATTACTATTTAGTGCTTATTAAAAACATTAGAAATCCTGCTGTATATTGCAAAGGAAAACAGAAGTACAAATTACATAAAATTAAAAACCTAAGGCAACACTATGGCATGGTAACATTTCTGTGCACAGGAATGCAATCAGGATGTGACTCTTCGGTCTACTTCCTCAACTTTTCTTGAACTCAAGGGAACTTAAGTAACTATTTTTTTTAGAGTAACAGATGCACATGACTGTCAAATAAGGAAACTTTAACTTTGCAGTTTCCCAAGGAGAAGATTCACAGTGTAGTCACAAACTGCAAGGGACATCTAGAACTAATCTAATCCAAGTCTCTTGCTCGAGTTAGTGTCAGTTAGAGTAGGTTATTGAGGGCCATGTCCACCTGAGTTGTGAGTATCTCCAACGATGGAGACTCCATAATCTCTCATTGCACCTGTTCCAATATTCTACCAGCCTCACAGCAAAAAAGCAGTTTAAAAAAATGTCTAAATCAATTTTTTTTTTGTATTTCAGTTGTACTTTCTGTTCTATCACTGGATAACACTGAGAACAGTCTGGCTATGTCTTCTTTATGCTATCCCTTCAAGTATTTTTATACACATTGAGAAGATCTCCATCCAAGTCTTTTCTTCTCCAAGATACATAATCCCAGGTCTGTCAGCCTCTCCTTGTATGCTGGATGCCACTTGCTCCTAACAGACTCTCTTTAAGGCCATTGACTAGACCTGCTCTGATATGTCCCTTTCTCTTTCCTAGGGAGGCCAGAATTGGACACAGTACTCCAGATATGGCCTCAGCAGTCCCGAGTAGAAGGAAGGATGAGCTCCACCAACCTGCTGTCAAGATTTCCTAAAGTATCATAGGAGGTTGTTGGCCCACAATCTGCACAAGGGCACAGTGCTGGCTCGTGCTCAACCTGATGTTCACCAAACACCCCAGGTCCTTTTCTGCAAAGATGCTTTCCACTGGCTGGCCCCTGCCTGTATTGGTGTAGGGGTTTATTCCTCCTTAGGTTCCAGGCACTGCACCAGCAGTCTGAACCACAGAGAAAAATCAGAGTTATGCTCACACAGATGTACATTGCCATGCACCCTTGAGCTTGTCACACAGTTTTGTTTCATGAAAAAGAGCCACTGCCAACATATATATCAGACTGCCACAGAGATACTGCCAGTTCTGGGTTCAGTGTGCCAAGTGCACACATTATGTAAGCATATCAAGTGCTTAAGAATATGAAAGAACATTTAGAAAAGTGCATGCATAGTTGCAGAAAACTGTATCTTAAAATACAGTTCTGAGTTACCTTTCTACTGACATCCCAGACTTAGTGGACTTCACTTATAAAGCTGGCTCTCTATTTAATGAATTCTAAAATATCACCACTCTTTATGGTTCCATAAAGCAGACTCCCTTCCAAAACACAGATTTGCTCCTTTTAAAAATGTCTAAATCAATTTTTTTTTGTATTTCAGTTGTACTTTCTGTTCTATCACTGGATAACACTGAGAACAGTCTCAGTCTCAGCCTCATCTTCCTGTTGTTACAAGTATTTTCCATTTCTTTTCTTTTGGAAAAAATCACGCTGATTCATTTTCTTGCTGCTGTACTTTCTCCAATTTTGATGATGGCAATTAATACAGCAAGAGTGCACAGTGTAAATAATTTGAGATATTTAATTTCTGATACATTAACACAGCAGAAAATGTGATAAAAGAACATTACTCACCTTCTTCAGAAGACAATTCATTAAAAATCACTAAGAATTTTTACTCTAAGAGCAGGAATTTACCTGAAGTCCTCAGAAAACCAACACTGAAAGAAGGGTTTACTTTGACTTGCATTCCTAAAAGACCATCAACTAAAATAGGATATTTCAATTTATATTATTTTTATTTCTAATCCTTATTCCCCTTTGATAAAATGTCACTATTTCTCCCAGAAAAAATATATAAGAAAGCAAGTTAAGAAGAGAATGTAAGATCTGGGAGGCCCTATTAACTTGGAGACTTAATCTGAAGTTTCCTTTTTCAAAAATATTTTTTAAATAAATTAATTTTAAACACATCACAGTGTAAAGACATCCTTATTCAACCTTAGCATTTTTTGGGTGGAAGACCTTCGTACTTACACAAATCCTGAAATCTTCTGAGAATTCATATTTGTCAAACACAAATCCATCAGATGCAACTTTTGCTTATTGGTTCCTACGTAGTGGCAAAAATAGGAGAGAAGGCATCGTTCTATAGTTTTTGTATGCTTGTTTATTTTTTAATGAAATCTCTGCTATGAGCAGCTCTCAGATTTGAGCTAAGATGGGGGTGATATGGTCTAATTCAGTGTGGGTTTTATAAGGTTTTATGTTTTCTTGCTACTTCCTCATTTTTTCACCATCTTTTTTGTTTTTATTTCTCTCAGTTTTTAAAATATAAGTGTGACTTTTACTTCCTTCACTTCCATAGCTGAATCTCCTTTTGTTGGCGTATCAGTGTATACTTTTTCTACAGGTAGACCTGCAGCTTTCTCTTCTTGT
Organism: Lophotriccus pileatus; assembly: GCA_035583135.1. NCBI lineage: Eukaryota > Metazoa > Chordata > Aves > Passeriformes > Tyrannidae > Lophotriccus > Lophotriccus pileatus. The sequence continues at coordinate 51,189,819 of JAWWES010000094.1, forward strand.
TCTCTGTCCTACTCTGATGTCTGCCTAATATTCCAGAATTGATACACTCATGATCAATTTTTTTTTTGGCCCCATGACTTCTATCCTGTTCTGTTCCTAATGCATTATCCCTGCCTCAACATTTCCTTCCCTTCCCACAGTTCCCAGATTTTTTTCCCAGAGCTGCCTTTCTCAGCACTAGTGGATCTGTTCTTGTTTGTTCCGTTCCAAGTCTTTACATCTTTCCTCTTTGTTACCTTCCTCTGTCTTGTAGAAGAGGTGAGTCAGGAAGGGAAATAGGTGTCTCTTCTGCCTGAGTCATGAGGACATTTAAGAGTCTCAAATGCACTAGTGCCTATAGGGGTTGGACTAGGCAACCTCCAGATGATCGCTAGAGGTCCCCTCCAACCCTATTCTGTGAAATCCTGATATATTCAAACAGGAATTAAGCTGTCTGCCAATTTTCCAAAGGAAGACATCAGCACAAACAAGATAAATGAACTTACTGTTGTCTTCTTAGACAGTAATGCCAACTTCTTAAAAGAAAGACTGCCTTGCAATAGCTCAGGGAGGTCTCTTAGACACCAAGTGAACATTACTGATGACTTTAACTAATAGAATGCTGTTATGTCATGAAATGTTATCGTCTAGTAGCACAAACAACTGTTTGCTATTATTTTCTCTGGGTGGGAAAGCCATAGACTTTCTTTAAGAAGTCTTGGAAGAGAGAATTGGTTGTGTTACCCAGTGTTGTGCATTTTGAAATAAAGTAGTGAACTAAATGAGCCTTTGTCTCATCTGCTCACTACCAGTGGTTTCTGAGCAATACACTACCCTCTTGACTATTTAATACTGCGGATGATTTAATACATTCCTGTCCCTAAGCATTTTTCTTCCTGATACTACTTCTTCCTATCCAGTTAGGTTCCTATTCCAGATCCAATGCCATATGCACTACATCACTCCTCCTGCTGCATTAGAAACTGAATCTCTGAGACTATTTATTACTCCTCTCCTTCTTTTCTACACTGAATCCTTGCTCTACCTTCATCTCCCACTTTCCTCACAAATACATCAAATATGTTGTCTCATATGGCTTTCCTCAGCTGTAGGAGGGTGGGGATGTGAAGCACATCTTGTAAAATGTCTGTCAAGCCACACAAGTAGTTTTCGGGGAGTTTCTAACACCTACCAGTTGTTATGGATATCACATTATTATCACAGTTATTTAGAACAGTTTTAGATTAGCTAAATGTCAATCTCACAGCAACTGCACAACCTCCAGGACATATTTGTGTATACAGCAGACTCTCAACTGCAAAATGATTACTTAAAAAACCTTCTGTACTTCTAAATAAGCATGTATGAAAAAAATAAATAAAAAATCACAAAATAGGTTCAGCTACTCAGATGTATTATTTTCGTTTATATTAGTTTTTGAGTCTGAAAGTCCATAACATAAATTTCACTACTATTTGCTTTCACCTTTTCAGCGTATGGGTTAAAAAGAACCATGTCTTTTGGTTGGTGGGTTTTTTTAAATTCTCACGACTTTAGTATTTTAAAAGCATTCATTTTGTTTGAGGAACAAATCAGAGGTCACAAAAACAGTGTGTCTTTGCACAAAGTCTTATTTAAAAATGTTGACAGTCATACTAAAGCATGTGGTTTTCCCTTATATACTAAGCCTATGACAGATTTCTCCCATATATATATTAAAATGATGAAAGAAATTCAACAGGGGTTAGGCAGAGCTGCAAAAAAAGAAAGTTTTTTTCTAGTAGTACACAATGGCTTATGGCAGATCACGCAGATGCAGAAAGTTCTGACAAAGTGTAATCAGAGAGACACGACTCAAGAGATAAATGTGTAAATACAAATGCCCCAGTCACCATACTGTGAAGAACCCACATGCGATTAGCAGCACAAATTTCCATTTTATAAGACACAGCTATTTATGCTGATTTATCTTGTACTGAGGCATAGTCTCAAGTATGTGATAATATATTCTGTCACCATGGAAAGGCATGTATATAATGTAATACCAAAGAATAAATTAAAATATTATACGCTAGCAAAGTCTCATTTCTTATTTCAACACAAATAAGGATTTAAAAATGTACATGTAGAATGTAAACACAAGTTTTAAGACTAGTATTTGTATTCCTCTCACACAATTATCACCTAATCATTTTTGGTTTAATTTTGTTGAGTATCTAGTCGAGCTGAGCTAGTTGTCTTTAACTATTCAATTAGGTATACTTAATGCAAGACTGGGCAGAAAGCTATCGCTATTTCACCCTTGAATGGTATGGCTTCTGCCCTGATCTAAAATCCTGTTGTCTTACATAAAAGCATCCAGTGAAATCAGTAGGATCCCATCTTGGTAAGGGGACCTGGATTTGAACCAAAATTGTGCTATCATAAGGATCTGAGCATTCTGTAGATTTCTGGCCATACACTTCTATGCCTAAAACAGAAACACAAGTTAATGCTTTTGCTGAAAGTTTCCATAATGCAGTATCTCACAAAGATTTGCACATGAATACAGCTTTAATTAAACAGAAGTTGACTCCTACCCAGAAATTGCTGCTAGTTTTTGATGAGCCTCATAGGCCATCTCACATCCCCGGGTTCGAGTTTTGTGCAATTCTGCATGCAGAGACGGACAGGTGACAGAGATATCCCCAATAGAAATGACCAGCTCCCGGTAGAGAGCCACCTGGGTATTGAACTCCTGGACAAGCTGAAAAACAAAGAGGATTTACATACATGAGAATTTTTAACTATGGCGGTAAAAGAAATCAATTTTTTAAAAACATGCCCAATACAGGGCTTGTTCCTGCTGCTCATAATTTCAGGGCAAACAGGATCAAGACCCCAAGATTTAATAAATTACTAGGGCCTTTGTGGCTGCTGCTTCTTTTGTGAGCTATAAATGTTCATCTGTAGGAAAGTAGTGTTTCTGCTTTTAATATCTGAAAGCGTTTAAGATTTTAGTATTAAATATTAAGCAGACAAAAAAAAATCTTTTACTAGTAGCATGAGGTTATTTTTCCTATCAAAAAAGACAAAAATATCTCCAGAAATTATTGCTTTTGCTCCTTCTGCTTCCTGATTAACAGCATATTTAGGGATTGGAATGTAGCATTTGCTTTTACATTGGCAATTTTGCTAATTTATTTTGTAATGATTTCTGTTCTGTTACTTGCCTCCAACCCAGAATTTACATTTAAAACTGATGTGCAGTTATTGGCTGAGAAGGTGTCTCAGACAGGCATTTTCCTGTTACAATTCCAGAAAAGCACTTTTTCTACTGTGTGTGTGTGTGAAAAATAAACAGTTCAGCCTTTACAGAATTTCAATATCCAGCAGATACATATGGACACTATTGGATAAATAGGTAATTTTACAGTGATGGAAAGATCATTATTGTTTAGTTCCAGTGATCACATATTTTAAGGAAATGAAGCATTTGCTGTCTTCTGAAAGAAAGTGCATAAGACCATTTGCTCCACATGGTGGCGGGGGTGGAAGGCATGGAGTAATAGAACAGAATATTTATCTGTGTTCTGACCTCAATTTCCAAACTACATAAAAACAGACAAGAGTAATTGCTCATAATTCTGTAGTCATAATTACCACCAGAAGTACGACTTACCCAACATACACAAGCATGCTAAGAACCTGGAGTCTACCAGCTACCAATATTTAAAGTCAAGCCCCCAAAATTCTTATGCTTGGGAAATAAATGAGTCTCTTCTCCTGCAGTATTACATTCTGATCCTTCATTTATCCCACTGCAATTACTCTATACAGCTGGGAACTGGTCTCAGGCTATTGTTTTGGCCACACTTTCTAAAATTTCATTGTAAGAATAGCAAATAAGATTTCTCTGCTTCTGAAGCAGCACATCAATTCAAGTGCACTTCAGTGCATCTGTACCCATCCGTCCCTAGACCCCAGACAAACCAAAAAGCACAAAGCAAACAAAGCCCTAGGCAAAATATTTGCTAAACAGGTCTTCCACTCCCTCATTACATAGATAAAGAGAATGCATAAGGGTGATGAAGATGAAAACAACTGTACTAAGTTGTGTAATAATGTGATTATTCTGCATGAGGAAAAAGAGAAAAGCGATGTATCCTGCAACTGGTAACTGGTTGTACCAGGCACATTTTGCCTGTTCTCACCTGACACCCCTTGTTCACACACTCATTCTGCCACCTTAGCGCTACCCAGGAAAACAAAACCACACAGATGTTGCTGAATTGAGACAGAGAACAAGAAAGAAACACACAGATTTTACCTCCTGAATCTTACTGCAACTTGACAACCCATCTGTAAATTATATTTTATTTGTAATCAGTGAATTCTACATAGGTAGCATTTTTCTGTAGCTAACCACATTATGGTGTCAGGAATGAGAAAAAAAAGCAGAACGCAGTAAGATCCACTTGTTGGGTATATTTATAGAGGTACTGTGGCAGCTTTTGTTCCACCATGCACTGGGAATTGTATCAGAGTGGGTAATCTGCCAGCACATTTTTCAGTTCTAGAGGGGAAAAAAAATTGCCAGAATAAAGCAGAACAGCAGAAAGCTCCATTTCCAATGCTACTGGACAGGGCTTTAGCAAGGTCCAGATTTTTCATATAAAGTAGCAGCAACTTCATTTGTTTTCTACTTCTCTTACTGGTTAGAGGAGCAATTCTGGGATCCAGTGTCAGGTTGACTGTAGCTCAAGGAGCCATAAAGGGGGTATCTGGCACTGATTTGGCGGAAAGTGTCAGGATCCAAGCATTTTAACATGAATGGAGAAAAATCTCATATCATAATGTGACAGTCCAAAAAATAACACGGATGCAGGTGTTTGACCTGAGGCTTTGAAACTGCAATCAGCTACTCCGGGAAGACTAGTAGCAGGTACCACATATGCCAGGGACAGAATTTCAGGGCCTCAAATTCTGAGTCCTGTTTTAGAAGGATTTTAGGGCGAGAGTGTGGTTGCTGAACAAAACAGCAAGGAGAGACTGCAGTGATTCATTAGAGGCAACTATTTACCCATTTAGGCTTCAGTGAGCGCAAGTCTGGGGACAGATTTGGACGGTTCTAGCAAAAAGCAACTCCACTGCTTCGCAGTATGTGTTCTAGTGCTCGGGCTCCTGCTCCCGCAGCACTGCCAAGGCGAGCGTCCCCGGCCCCTGCCCCGCTTGTCCCGCCCCACCCAGCCCGATCCCTGCGCCTCTCACTTTTGAGCCGCCACGAATTGGGGCGCAGGGCGACACCCCGACGGGGACTGCGGCTCTAGAAACAGTGCAACTGCACGTGATTGGAATAGCCAAGGTGGAGGGAGGAGCGGCACCGCCGCCCGCGCCGGGGGAGCTCGGGAAAGGTGAAAACCATGGCAAGCCCCCGGGCGGTACCTACCATCTTACAGTCGTCCAGGGCTCGCTGGGTCTGGTAGGCGCTATCGGAGCCGCTGCCTTGGAGTTCGCTGTCGCAGCCGTGCGGCGAGGTCTTGCCTCCCTGGAAGATGGAGGCGGCGGAGCGGGGGCGCTTCCTGCGCCCGCTCGGTGCCGCGCTCATGCACACGCATCCGCCGCGCGGAGCCGCCCGAGGGTGCGGGCAGCACCTTAACCGCCGCC
>JAWWES010000094.1:51195543-51209941 GCA_035583135.1 Lophotriccus pileatus
GCCGCCGCCGCCGCCCCGCCGAGGAGAGCGGGCCCGCGCAGCTCGTCGCCTCGGCCCGGCCCGGAGCCGCGCCGCTCACAGCAGCGAGCGCGGCTGCTGTGGGCGATCGCCTGGCGCCTGCGGGAGAGCCCGGGGAGCGGCCTGCAGCATCGCCTCGGCTACCGCGGGGAGAGGCGGAGGGGCTGGCACCTGCCCTCCTTCAGCAGCATGTCAGTCCCCGCGGAACCGCCCCGCCGGTGGCATGCTCCGCCGTCCTCCTTCCCGCAGCTGGCGTGGGGGGACGAGCGCAGGAGTGCCCGGCGGGGAAGGGCTCCCCATCCAGCGGCCGCCGAAACGCGCCCCGGTACTCACGGCAGGGAAGCCCGACCAGCCGCGGCGCCTCTCTCCGAGCGCCCGCTGGGAGCGACTTGGAAGGGCCGGTGGAGCCCGGCGGCTGACACCATCAGCAGTACCGCCCCACGGGCGGAGCACCGCCCCCCGCACCCGCCCGCGGCCGCCTGAGTGCCGTAGGAAGAGGGTCGGTGGTTGGGAGGGCTCTGGTGGTCGCACCTCCACCCAGAGGGGGCCCAGGGCGCCCGGGGACAGTAATGCCCGCCCAGCGTTTGTCGAAGTTAATACCGATCTTCAAGAGGCGTGCTTGGAAATCACTTTTCTGTTTAACAAAGACTTGGTTCACCACTCAAATTTTGTCAAATTTAATCAAATATTAGAGTGTCCAAACGAGGGCAGCGGGAATGGTAAATGGTAAAGGGTCTGGAGAGGAAGCCGCATGAGGAACGGCTGAGGTCACTTAGTCTGTTCTGCCTGGAGAAGAGGGTACTGAGGGGAGACCGCACTGGGGTCTTCAGCATCCTCGTGAGGGGAAGCAGAGGGGCAGGTACTGATCTTTGTGGTGACCAGTGATAGGACTCGAGGAAACAGCATGAAGATGCATGGGGCGAGGTTTAGATTGGATATCAGGAAAAGGTTTTTCACCCAGCGGGTCGTTGGGCACTGGAACAGGCTGTCCAGGGAAGTGATCAACAGCACCAAGCCCAACAGAGTTCAAAAAATGTTCAGACAGTGGCCTCAGGAACATGGGTGTCCTCTGCAGGGCCAGGAGTTTGACTCAATGATCCTGACAGGTCCCTTCCAACTCAGCATATTCTATGATTCTATGATTTAGTTTCTGTCACTAAAAACCATCATACTTTGGGGCTATATGAAAATGTTTAGTGTGTGTGATGCAACTAGATTGTATGTATTCCTTACAGAAAAGATTAAATAATAATCAAGTGGAGAAATTGTTCACTCTGTGCACCAGTACCACAGAGTGGTATCAGTTCATCAAGCTGATGCTCTCAGTCCTCCTAGACCTTGGGCACCACCCCTTCCAATGCAGTGGGGCTGTGCCTGTGCTGTATCTGCAGCTCCCTACTGTAGGACTGCTCGGGGACCCCACTGCCCAGGGCTGAGCTATAGCCTGAACCAGCTTCAACTCCAGGGCTGGTCCTTTTTCTCTCTGTAGCCAGGTGGCTAGAGCTGTTTAGCTAACTTCTTCAGGCTGTTGAATAAAAGGTTTTTTTGTATTCTAGTGATGTTTTTGAATCCAAAGCAACATCAAACACATCACACAGAGTAACCTAGTCTTGCCAAGGAGCTTGAGTATGGCACTCTGGAAGGTTAAGGGACTCTTTTCAGGCTGTGCTGAGCATTACTGTAACACAGAGAACTGATAGCTACCTTAGTCTGGATGTTGTCTATTAATCTACTCTGAAACCCTTTTTAGACATTTCCTACCATTTTCACAGAAATGGAATCTACTGGATGTGAGATAATGTTGATGGATTTGCATCACTTGAAAGCGCTGTTATCATTTTAGTTACAACTAAAATGACCTTGTAATTGTAATGTTACCTTTGTAAATATACTGCTAGATTTTCAGCATTCAGAGCACTTTGCAAGTGCCATTTTAGGAACATCATATTTTTTTCATAGATAATTCTTCTACTCACAGGAAATAAATGCATGAACTTCGAGTCAGGACATCATATTGCTACGATATACAGAAAAAACCATTTCCCAATAACAAGAAAAATATTTTTAAGACTTCCAAAAAGCAAAATGAACACATCCCCTCCTAACATCTATACTGGTAAGAATAGATTTATACATATATATTTGTAAATAGAAATTAAAACATAGTACTATGGTATATCAATGCTAGTGCTCCATCATTGCTCATATACCATTTTAGTCATATGTTCTAGTCTTATTTTAGTCTATTTCTAGTCTTATTAGGAGCTACTGAAATAGCAATAATGAAATAATGCTAATACTAAAACCAACAACAACAACAATAAATCTACCAAAGAGTGCAGCTCTTTTGCTTTCACATTACCTGCCTTGGCTGAACTTCTTGTCCCTTGAAGTCAATGCCAAAGTCCCACTGGCATTTAAAAAGATATTGGAATTTAGTTCCTGGTGTTTTATCTGCCCTGCATAAAGCTGAGTCACAGCTCAGGCTCAGTTTTGCCCTTCTGCCAGCATCTGGAACAGTTTTGAAGTCCCAGTTCACTCCTTATTGTTTGTATATTCAGTATGTCCACATTTGGAAGTAGGTTTGGCCTCTGAAATCATCATGGAATGCGATGAATTTGATGGCACGCTAGTTGAAGAAGCAGGAGTGAGAAGGATCAATTCAGGCTGGGATGCATAAGAAAAAATTATTTTTGTAGGCATCCCCATTCTTGGGATGAGGGAAAGAGCTTCAAGCTAAGCCACCAAATGCTATCTCAGGGTGGGCAGACTGGGTTTGAAAATATGTATCACCAGGAAACAGAATGCTCTCTTGAGAAAATAGAGGTATGTATTTTGCAAAACTGTCCTGAAGAGTGAGAGACATGATTCTTTCCTTTGTCTGAACTAGAGTTTTGTCAACTTTTCCTTATTCTACCTTCATTTCTTGGTGTTCAATGGGTTGCAAGAAGCAGGGGCTCCCTCCCATGGCATCCTCTCAAGACTACAGGTAGGTGACCTTGAGGTAAGTTTAGAGAGTACATGGCCTGTTATATAGTCAAATTCTTGGCAACTCTGCAACTCATAATGAACTAAAAGCATATATGTAGGCTTTCCTCTGCCTTGCCTCTATGGTAATTCTAAAAAATGAACTCAGATGAACTTATATTTTTTTTTACTTGTGAGTTTGTCTTGTTCCATTTTGTTGTAATCTTTGTCTAATCCATTTATTGCTCTGGTCACTGGCTTCTGGTAGTATTTCCTAAGGGTAAGTAGAATGTAATGGACTAATAAGTTATGAAAGAGACACTGATTATCTGAGAAATGCGAAGAGATGTCTTCGTAGGAAAAAAAAAAGTGAAAAAGAGGCATGAAATATAGGAGGAAAAAGGCTGTTTCTGTAGAGATACATAGAGAGAAGAGGAAACAGACAAACAGGTGCTGAAGAAAATAAAGTATTTCCGCATGATCTCCTCGGGACAGAAAAATAAAATGTAAGTTTAAAGTTATGTTTAAAATGAATAACAACACAGACTTTTCCATATTTCTTTACAATATTTTTTTTAAAGAAGGTAGACTGACTGTCTTTCTAAGTAAATAGGGTACATTTTAAACAAAGCACTGTTTATTCTCTGGAAATGCAGGGTCAGATCAGTGTCTGAAGAAAAAGTACTTGATTTTTGTACCAGGCTTCCTGTGGAGTAAAACTGCTTAACTATTCATAAATAACAATGTATAATGCATGTGAGAATCACAGCTTCAATGGCCATTTCTGTTTTATTAATCATTTTGTACAGGCTGGCATGTTAGGGTAAGGAGGGCCATAGGAGATATACTGATTCCATAAATAAGTCTTTCATGTATCCAAAGTGTTAGCCTTCCTTCAGAAATCCTCCAGCAGTGACAGCTCCCCTCATCTCTTCAGCCTATGCTCAGTGCAGGGTTTACCAAGTCAAATCACTACTTTGACTTTGTAGCAAAGATTGCACATGAATGTATTCTGTCCACCACTCTAATACCAAGGTATAGAAAAGTATCGTATTTAGTTTTTTTAGAAGTCAAGACAGGTTTTTGACCTCAAGTACATTTTAAATGTCTAAAAATACATAGATGCTCTTCAAATCAAAGATATATCTGCCCTGTGAAATGTAGAGTCACAGTTCAACAAACACAGGCAATGCATCAGTTAAGACTGTAAAAAAACTCAGAAACACTTCCCTAAGTTCTGTTGTCTTAGAAGTTTCCAAGTTCACTTAGGAAACTAATGTCCATACACTATATTAGCAGAGGAAATGCTGAGGAAGAGGCTTACTTTGCTTGTCATCACTGGAATTTGTTTAAAAATGTAGCCATTAGGGAGTGTGTCTGTATCTGTCAGTCCAATATAGGCATGTTGCTCTTGGTTATGAATTCATGAAACAACGTGCTTAAGCTAGCAAAAATGTAAAAATGGCTAAGTCTGCTTTACTTGCCTTCTCTGTAAGTGTTGCAAAAAATTGTTTGTGACACATAAGTCATGTCTTGAAGACCCTAGGAGTTGTTGTGGTAAGATTTTTGAAACTTAATAAATATTGTGTTCTTTAAATTAGAGAATGAACAGAATTCTAAATCAGATAGTCCAGGATATGTTCCCACTTTCTGTATTTCTTTTACCACATATATTTACATAACGTAAGTCCAACATGAATTTGTACGGAAATACCTATGGGAGCACTCACACAGCTAACCAATGAACTATTTCAAATTTAGCTGGATTTGCCCAACATAATATAAGATTTAATGACAAGGAAGTCCAAGAAAATGGCCCACAGAACCAGATATTTTTTGCTTTCACCTCTATAATTTCTTTTAAATATAGTGTCATTACTAACATAATATTAGTGCCATCAACACTTCCATTATTAAGAGGAAAAGTGTGCCTACTTTAAAAAGCCAAACATTAGCATAACAAATCTTCAAACTGCCGAAATTAGAATTATTTCTGAAATGAACATGGCTAATATGAGTTTCTCATTATGAAAGTATCAATACACTAATTTATCTTTAGCTTTAGTGTAGTTGATACAATAGAGAATGATTGCAATAAATGAATATCAATTTGTCTTAATATTATATATTTTTTTATTATCAGAAAATCTGGCATAAAACAAAGCCACCCTAGAAATGGAAGATAAAAAAGATCACTGATAAATCTTCCTGTAAACATCTATAAAAAAGCCAAGAAAAATTACCTTTAAGGTCATAGAACACAAAGCCCAAAATAAGTAAAACCCTTATAAGAACTAACAATTAAAAGCTAAGTTTTATAATATTATTTTCTTATGAAAATAATCACAATTGTATCACAAGCCCCATGACAAATTTAATAAACTAACATGTAGTAAAATATTAGAATAAAGTCTTACAATCTGTACATTATTAGTGGACTGGAGAAGATTAAACTCTCAAAGATAGCTATTATTAAAGTAGAATAGGAACAGCTATGAAAAAGAAAACACCATGGATTTGTGAGCAGCTGTTAGACAGAGGACTGTGAGAACAGAGTTCTAGCCAAGTAGATATTTTAAGTAATTAAAATCTATAGATGTATCAGTGCTCTGCTACTTAGAAAATGAAATATTTGGCATATAGTGATTTAGAGACTACTTGATAGATGGATAGGAGAAATATATGGAGTTTGTGTTTTTAGATTAAATGTATAAACTGCAGCATTTTATGTATTCAGGGAACATATATTTAATACAAAAAACTATGTATAGTCTTTTGAGAATCTGAAATTGATGCATAAATACCAAATACAAGTACTCTTCATCCTGTTTACTTCTACAGGAAAAAAGCCTGGGCCAATACAGATGCCCTCCACTACGTCTTCAGGAACATTTTAAAAAGCAATGTTCTTTAGAGAAGTGAAATAGATGGCAAAATTTGTAGTCATTATCATGTCCGTGGCTATTCCGTAGTGTTTACTTGAAATAAAAGACCTATACAAAAATCTCTGATTTATTCAGTATGGTTTTCCACTGTTTATGCTGTCTGCTGGTCACAACGGTCCCAGTGCTCAGAAATGGAATAGCAAGCAGCATAAATTACTCTGACAAGAAGCGTCTTCCTGGTAGGCTACACGTTTATATTTTTAAAATGAGTATTTACATAAAATTTCTCTTTCAAGATTTTAAAAAGCAAAAGTCAAAATTTAAAGAAGGACAAATATTTTCAGATGGCAAAGAGAAATGAAAGATAGTAAAACTTCACTACTGTATCTAATGTAACTATAGCAAAAGACTTATGGTGTTACAAGGAATAATTCAAATTTATGTCTTAGAGCAAGTGACCTAATGAAAGGCAGGAAACTAAACCAGACTGGACACTCAGGCCAAGTCATTTTGACAAATTTCTGTTTATGTTGTAAGAAGATGAGAATATAACTCAAAATCAGTAAACTCATCAGAAGTAGCAGTGCTGTGAAACCTCTTCTATTTGCCATCTGAATTTGGCCTCTATGAATAAGCTTAACTGGCTACTTCATATCTTCATTCCTCTGCTCTTCCTGATAACTATTCACTGGCTACATGTTTGAAAGACAAATTGTAGCCCTATAAAATATTTTTTACATCAATTTCTGTTATTCTGTTTTTGCATGTATCTGTTAAGTGTTTCAAAGAGATGTTTGAAATTATCATTACTCCACTTTGGAATTAATGTTTTATTGAAATGAGAGAAATGGATCGTATCTTCTTAAAAACTATCATCTGGACTGTTACATTGGAGGTTAAATAAACTTTCACATTTGAAAGATTATTTTAATAACCACATTTTCACATTTTCTTTAAATGAAAGCTCAAATCTCATGGGACGTTATGTGTTTTCCATGTAAGTGTCATTCCAGCACACTACAGTGACTTGATCTACTTTTGGTACATGGCAAGAGCAGCATAGTTCATTTTTACTTGAAATAGCAGTTTGGGTTGAATCAAGTGTTTGTTGGGAATTTCAGGGAGAAACCTGCGCTCTTATTCTGCCATATATATAAGGTTTTTAGCTGTGTTACTCTGAGTAACTGCACTGAAATCAAGACATTTTTGATAGAAACATATACTGCCAAGTGCCTTTGTTGTAGTTGTCCTTAATCAGTTATCATCCTGCTTTGATTAAGCTCATCTACCCACTAAATCTCCTTTCATGGGAATTTCATCAGTATAATTGTCAACTCAAAACAGGCAGACAAAACCTGTCATTGTTCTTGATCAACGCTGTGTATTTCTGAGAATTTGGCTGTGCCCATGTGACATGCAAGGACAGTAGGGAGGACCTTCCTTTTCTGTTTGCCTAACTTTTAAATCCTGTATTATTCTTCTAAAAATCTAGAAGAAATTTGAAAGAGAATGATGATGCTGCTTGTTGTTATTCCAAGAGCATTCACTGAAAGCAGGGAGAGTTTTAAAGAAAACTAGAACTGAATAAACTAGGGCATTTCCAAATATGAAAATCTACCAACCAACCAACCAACCAACAAAACCAAAACAAAACATACCCCAAACAAAACATACTTATCCATATGAAAGCAAATTAAAGATTTCCTTCATCCGCCCTCCACCATGTTATTTTACAACCGTAGAATGGTGGCTTCTCAGAATATATTCTCCAGAATTTCCAGGCTTGTTGTTTCATTATATGCACAATTCTGAAAACCACAGTGAGTTGAAGATTACCCTAATTTTGTCTCTTTACCTGTGCAGAAAGTTTGGTAATCATTATTGTAGAGTAGGTGTGCTTGTTTACTGCTGTAGGCTTCCAGTTTTACTTCATTGGTTGGTTATTGAGGCGATGGAGAAATTCATAGTAAGAGCTGCCTTGCTTGGAACGTACGAAACATCCAGATGAAGGTTCTGCCTGGCAATTTCCTTCTCCTCTAATTCTTCTCCTTCTTTCTTCTTTGCAGGTGACAGAAAAAAGAAAGAGCCCTTTTGAATATTTCTTCCTTGATCTTTATATGATAATGAAATAAACAGCTCTGTAAGAGTCAAAAATGATTAAACACAATCATGAATTCTGAAGAGAGAAGGTTTAGGGAGATATACACACTAAGAACAATGTTTCTGATGATGCATTTCAAAGGGGAAAAAAAGGCATCTTGAGCTTTAATGAATCTTACTTAGATTGAGAAAAGGACATAGCATGTGGGAGGACCTGACGAGATCCAGAAAGACATAGCACATCCTTATCCTGAAAAATGTTTCTGAAGTCCTGATTGAGGCTGTTGTGCTGCCAGCAAAGGGCTAAAGACCTAAGAATGTATGACTACTCTCCTAAAAGTTATAGGACTGAATTACTGTATAGAGCAAAAAATAAGTGCTTGGTTTTATGCATTTGTATTTTTGCTCTTTTTTTCTTTTCAACTTTGTCCAATTGTTTCTAAGCTTTACATTCTTCACAGTTTATGCCATATGCTTTTAAATGGCCTGTTTTCATCTTCTGCTTCTAGTCTTATCCTTCTACTCAATATTTTGTCCTTCTTTTTCCTGTTTTGTTTCACACTCATTTCTCTGTTGTCCACAGTCCCATCTGTTTATTCTGTGTGATCAAAGAACAGTTTTGTATTTTGTTCCTCTAAATGACAAGTGAAACTATAGTTCTAAAGTTTAGCATGTCAGACCTCCAAATATGAGCAAATTTCAAAGCTTACCCTGCCTGGGCTAAAACTCATGGTTAGAGAGGAAGATTTATTATACAAATGGGCTTTAAAAATTACATAAAAATTCATATATAGACATAAACTACACTACATAACAGACTTGCAGGGCTAGAGCCCTAGTCCTGTTCTTTGTTCACAATAACCAGAGGGGACTGGAGAAATCCTATGAAATATATGCTACATATATAGACGGGACATATATATATATATATATATATATATATATATAAACTGTGGATTACTGTTTGCTTATAAACTGTTTCTTCACCTTCTCTCTGGGGAGTGCCAAAGTTAAGGGAAGTCAAAATAGTTTGAACAACAGCTTGACATGGGGCTAATGTGACTGGGGCTCAGCAGATGTCTGAGAATCCAGCTCTGTTGAGTGTTTTCCATGTTCCCCAGATGGTGATATTGGGAATATGATTATTAATTTAGATGGTACAGATGGTACAAATGTAAAGGGACAGGTGCTGGAACCCAGATGGGAATTTATTGTGAACCTGACAAATTGAAGATACCATCTTTAAAAATGTTGTGAAATCATATAGGGAAATGAGCAAGATACTGCATTTTGGTAGAAGTTATCCACGATATGAGTATGTAAAGCCCTGTAGAAAGCTAGGCATTTTTGTTGTTGACATGAAGATGAAGTTATTAATAAAAAAAAACAAAACCAAAAACCAAACAACCAAAAACCATCCAGAAAATAAACAAACAAAAGTTACTGAAAAACAACCTCTATTATATCAGGAGGTAGAATTAGTGTTACCACTAGCAAGATACCTAAAATAATAATTCCACTTAATATTTACTTAGTCTTGGGTTACCAGTTTGTTAAGACCTATCCAGTCTGGTACCTACCACTTCAAGGAAGATGTGAGCTACTTGGAGAGAAAGGGGATGGAGAAAAAATTATAAGGTGTGATGGAAAAGATGAACTCTGTAGAGACTGAAAGATCTGGAAGTAGATGACTGAGGGAAAATAGGAGTTCCCAAGCACACAGACTGCTACAGAGTAAGGAAAGGAATAATACATTTTCCTTTCCTGGCATCATAGAAATATATAATAAATTTCAGGAAGGTTGGATTGAAAATTCTTTTTAAAGTTAAGATGGATTAATTTTCCAAGGAGACTTTAATTGAAGGTTTTTAAGGAAAGTATGGACAATTTTATTCTAGAAGCACATATTTTTAAACATCTTCTGGGAGGGTAATTATAGGACTTCCTCAAGATCCTTTTCAACTTTGGTCTTCTAGGATTTTAGAATGTCACATAAACTTCGTAAGAAATATTAACTCACAAATATTCTTATAGGAGGTAAAAACTCCAACTTCCCCAACATTTCCTGTTGTTATGAAAGGTTTTGTGAATCCATGGAAGTTTATTTGACAGTTCATGAGACAGAGACTTTGCCACTATTTCAGCATCTTTCCAACTTTTCAAATTTAGTACTGCTGGAAGCAAAATTTCTAAATATTAAGTTATTAGAAATGCTCTTTCCAATAGATCACTAGGGAAGTAATTTAATGATGGCTATTTAATATTCCATAAATTTGTACAGATTTTAAAGACAAGGGTAAAGAAGAAGCAGGAAAGAAATGAATAGCAAGAAAAGGAGAAACATACATGAAGAAACAAGTAGAAAAAGCTCAACAGCAACAGGGAATGCTTATGCATTTTGAAGTAAAACAAATGGAAAGTTGTAAGAGAGCAGTTATTTAGGGGTGAAGGTTGAGTGAGAAAACACTACTCAGTGGGACTCAGAAAAAGAGCAAATCCACATTTTGCCTGTAACCTTCTTTTATTTCCCCCTTCATTTCTATTCAGAGAACACCTGCTATTCACATCTGAAAAAGAATGCAGTGTTCTAAACATTGTTCATCTGTTTAATTGTAAATATTTTCAGTTATTTTTGAGGAAATGCCTCAAAATGAAAGCTCTGCCAAAACATCAATACAAAGGAGGCTACAAATATGGATGAACAGCATGGTGAGTATGACAAGTGAGCATGTGGTTTTTCCTTTTTTTCCTCTTTATTTTTTTCTTGTAGACTTGGAACAGATATAAAAAGTTTGATTTCCTGAATCCACTCACTGTTTTCAGAGTAGACTGCTTAAATCCATCAGCTTTATGTGTAGCCATAGTGCGTGATTCTTGCAGATGTGCTGCTCATTTGATGTCTTTAAAAAAGAAATCTAAGGTAAGTTGAATTTCATAATACCTGTGGTTTGTTGGTTTATTTTTCTTTGCATGTGTTCATCTGTGGTTTCCTGATTATAAGTTGTCTCAGGCAGGACTTTGTGTTCTTTCCTTTAATGCAACCTGTGGCGTTGGCATTGTCAATGCTGCCTAAATTCTTCATGTAATGGGTAGAAATATACTGTTTTGATTCAGTGGCTGAAGTAGTGCTTTACAAGCCTCAGAATACCTCTTGTCACAGGAGGACAGGCATACAGTTTGTATAGTGGTAGCATCTTCGTGGCTCTTCCAGTCCCCAGGAACCACTACTTCAGAGGAAAAGTAAATCCAAGACCATTTAAGTCTGTGTAAAATTTTTGGTTGGCGTACAATCTGCTTCAAAAAGAGACAAACCATATAAAGTATGTTTTTTTAAATAAATACTTTTTAATAAACAGCGTAATTGATTCCAAGTTGAAACAGACTTTGCTTTTGTTGTGGGCAGCAAGTGTTCAGATTCCCAAATGACATTTTGATAAATAGTTTCAGAAATAGTAGACAACAAAACTGACTACTGAGAAATTGCAGTGCAGTAACCCAGGGATTAGTAAAGCACAAATTAGTTTGTTTGGCAGCTACTCATAACAGTAAAGCAAAGGTCCTTTAGGGTTGCTAAACCAGCACAAGATTTCTTATGAGCCAAAAGGGAAAGCAGAAATATGTCAAGTATTTATCTTACTGGGCTTTTTTGTTTGTTTTGCTTTATGTTTCCAAACATATCTGTTCTTTCAGCTATGGATTTAGTTGGGTTGATGTATGACATCAACCAGTCTTTTTTCAGTCTTTGATTACTAATTTTTGATTACTCTTTTGCAAGGTTCAGAGTCTAGTTAATTTTTAGGAAGTAAATTTAAATATTTATAATACATTTGTTTTTCTGCCCCTGTTTTACCCATACTCCAAAACAAGGATGTAGGTGTATGACAAATGAAAACATATTTTTCAAAGAAAAGTACTGTAGGTGGTTGTATCCAAAATGTATAAAAATCTGCCTGTGTACTTACTAACAGTCACTTTCATGTTAAATTGTCCTTCTGCTAATACTAGTATTGTTTCAAGTTTAATATGTATGTTGGATTTTTCACCTTAGCAATTATATCCTCTGCTGAAACAGCTGAGCATCCAGAACCCTCTAGGATAATACCCCAAAGAGGGACCTTTTCCGGTATTACACAAGTACATGAGTATTTGAACCAAAAGGCCACTTAGTGATGCCTTTATTTTAAGGACAAGGCAAAATGTACGTTTCCTCAATCTCTATCTCATGGTAAATGATACATTTACCCAGTATTTGGCTAAAATGTACAGTTATTTGTATTAAATTGAAAAAATTACTTCCTGAAATTAAGTTTAGGAAATGAATTTGGTTTTAGCACTGGTCATTCTGGAAGAATATGTAAAAATGCAGTTTTTCAGGCTTCCTCTGCAATGTATGCAACAGATTAGCTTTGAAACTAATAGGTTCAGTTTTAATACAGTGAAAAAAACCAAACCCAAACCTTAAATGGAATGGTATAAAAACTGGGTTAACAGGCTAGATACCATTGTTACTATCAACAAATTAACCTAAACTATATAGGAGAAAACAACAATAGCTTCAAAATTTAAAGCAGAAGGGGTCAAGCTTATCACAATTTATGACACAAATAGTGTTGGATTTGCCAATAATATCCAAGAAATTGATCTGATGCTAGTTGGCCATGAAAATTATTATGAAATAAAAAAGATGAATGGAGCATGCATTATGGAAAAAATCTGGTTTTAGAAATTTCTAAAAAAAAAAAAAAAAAAACGCCGCCCCCCCCCCCAAAAACCCTGACTTTGTTTCATTCTTTAAGTATGATTTTCAAAAGAACTAAGATTTTGGGAAATTCAGAAAAAGATTTACGTATAAAGTCAGCGATCACTGAGTATACTCTCAATCTTCAGGTGGTGTGGCAACAAGTTGCGCCAGCAGCACCTGCATTCAGTAATGAAGATCAAAAAGGAGTGCTTTGGCCTTGACTGGTGTTTTTGAAAAAGAAAGTGCTGTGTTCTCATGGTGAAAACTACTTTGAACGGTCTGTATAATAGCATGTGCTTTTCTCTCATGGATGAACACAGCCACCACATGATGCGAGGTGAATGTGTGTGATCAAGGCACTGGTTTAGGACGATCCTGGGAATTCCAGTTAACTAAAAGACAAACACCAGATGCTGTTTATGAAGGAACCCTAATAAAAGGGGAACGCTGGAAAGATTGGTGGATTTATCCCAAAATCAAACTGCATGTGGTGGCAGCCTCATTTCTTTCAGCGTCCATATTTGCTATAAGGTGGATGTGATTTTATTAATGATTTGTTTAAAAAATTAACAGTTAATAAGAATTAAATTAATTTTTTAAAAACCCCAGCTTTTTTCAATGTCTGTATCAAGAATACTGGAACAGGCTCCCGAGAGAAGTGGTCACAGCACCATGCCTCTCTTAGTTCAAGAAGCATTTGGATAATGCTTTCAGGCACATGGTGTGACTCAGTGCAGAGCAGAGCAGGACAATCTCCTCCCTCATCTGGCTGGTGATGCTTTGCCTGATGCCTCCAAAGAGACGATTGGCCCTCCTGGTTGCGTGGGCACTGCTCATAATCAACCTACCATTAACCAGGACGCCCGAGTCCCTTTCCACAGCACATGCTTTCCAGCATCTCATTCCCCAGTCCGTAGGTACATCCAGATTGCCATGGCAGGCGCAGAATCTGGCACTTGCCCTTGGTAAACTTTATATAGTTCATGACTGCCTGTAAAATAAACCGGCATGGACCCAGTCACTTGTGAGACGAGCAACAGAATCAGTCTTATTCAAAACAATAAGGGATTATATAGGCAGTGTGAACCATTACACCACATGTGACTGTCTTAACCAGTCACATTCAGGCACTCCAATGAGCATGTGCAACGGAGTACTTCGGGACTACAATCCATAGAACGCCTTTCATCACTCTTCCTCTAATATGAACCGCTACATCTCCCCCATTCTTATTATTGTGACAAGTTACGGAACAGTATATTTTTAAACCTTTTTCTTAAACTTTTCTTAACATGAAAAATCCCCATTTTGTCACTAACTTCACCAAACATTTTACCTTTGTGAATCCAGGGTCTGCAATAAGTAGGCTCATTTAGGATTTTTCATCTAAGGTTTTGGGTGTAACTTGATAGGAACATCAACTTTTATTTCTCTAAGTGTTTATAGGTAACTGGGTAGAAACATCAACTTTATTACTCTGAGGGTTGTGTATAACTAGGTAGAACATCAGTTTTATTTCTCTGAGGGTCTGTGTGTAACTAGGTAGAAAACTCAACTTTATTTCAAGGAAAAAGGTTTTTAGAGGATAAGTATCGTGTTTTCAGCTGTCACCCTGAAATGTTAATGTGGCTGAGGTAGTGTTGTTATATGAGTGTAGTTTATTTGAGGAATATTTGGTATAAAGTGC